>CM023625.1:16785045-17385045 GCA_013358685.1 Antennarius maculatus | reverse complement strand
TGCTACGCATTTCCTGTCTCCCACTTTCTACTTCCTGTGCTGCTGCTGCTACGATCTGGCTGAAACATTAGCTTCCTGCACCGACAGGTGAGGAAGCTGACACATGATATTTCTTCCTAATGGAGACGCTAATCTTTGGGGACGACTTGTTATCACGCTAGCGGTGGAAAATTACAGCGTATCACCAGCCGGCCTCACTATTACTCACAAACGCGATCCTGCAGGATGTTTTGCTTTGTAACACGATGAGTAATGAAGGAGCTCCTAAACATCCCTACAGGTCGGCTAAAAACACACAAGTGAGGAAAATGAAGACGTTCGAGGAAGCAGGTTTGACGTGAAGCTACAGTTAGCCGCTAGTTAGTTTAGCATAAGAAGACCAGGAAGAGCCAGACGGCGCCGTTGAAGCGTAGATGTTGACGTGCTGAGTTTGTAGCTTCCGTCGCGTTTATGCCATGCTAAGCTAAGCTAGTCAGCTAGCTTCCAGACATGAGCGTGAAACTACATTTCCCATAATTCTGATGCAATCCCTGCATGCTAACACTTGCAGCTTAGCGGCTACAGGGGAATGACTTCTAGACTTCTAGAGACATTTTTGAGTGTTTTCACCCGTCCCCGCCTTCCTCTGTCATTTAGCGGGATGCTAAGCTAAGTGGGCGGAGCTTCATGAGAGTTCTGTGGCCTCGGAAACTAAACATTTAATGTTTGGGTGAAGCGTTCCAGTAAATCCATCCCCTGTGTTTAGCAATCAGTGTGTGAGAAACAAGCGCTCTTATTTTAGACGGTGTGTGTGTGTGTGTGTGTGTGTGTGTGTGTGCGTGTGTTTTAACACATTCAAAGACATACAAATCACACAACAGAGAAGTCATGTGACCTGTCTGTGCTTAACTACCATCATCCTGTAGGCAAATTTAAAGTCGCGTCTGAAGTCTGGGACGAGCTGCGGTTTCAAGACTCTCTATTTCTTTAACAATCTGCTTATTTTCACAGCAACAACAACAACAACAACAACGACAACGACAACAACGACAACAACAACAACAACAACAAGAAGGCTGTAACGTCTGTCAGAAGGAAACTGAGTTACCAGAATGAATGCACAAAAAAAAAAAAAAAACTGGAGTCATGGGAGTGAAACCAGATTTATCTTCACTCATTAGAGGCTTTGGGGTGGGGGGGTGGGGTGGGGGGCGGGCAGAGGGGGAAGTCCCGCCTCCCCTCGCCGTCCTGTTTTACATGCAGACAAATGAGGGCGCTGGAAGGGAAATCATGAGGGACGGAAAGGGAGGAAAGGAAAAGAGGGTTAGCCGTTAGCCGAGAGCACGCGCTGAAAAATTAATACGGCGATCTGAATTCATCCCGAGCGCCTTGAATAATTGAGAGGCGGGGCTAAGTCGGGACGCCGTGGACGCAGGAAGTGAGCGGGAAAACGGACAGCGAAGGAAAAGTAACGACGAGAGACGACGATGGGAATAAAAACACGGAAATGAAAACCGTGACGGTTTGAGACGACCATCAGATGATGATGATGATGATGATGATGATGATGATGATGTCATCATCCAGAACGTCGTGGAAACGAGTCTCTCTAACCAATAATCCAGATTCTGGACGCTCGATTTCAGACGTAGAATTTTAATCCGGATGAACCCTGACTGGAAAAGGAACCAGAACAGAGCCTGGGGGGGGTTTCCTCCAATCAGGACGGGACTATGGAGAGCTGGTGCCCGCCCCCCCGCTGGGACTAACAGCCAGAGGGCAGTTGTAAAACACCAATTTAGAGCAAAGCTGGTTAATTTACCCCCACCCCACCTCAGAACCCCCCCCCCTTACTTTTTTTTACTGCCTTTTTGCTCCATTTGTGCGTCGTCGCCACGTTTCCCCTCATGGTGCGCATAAACCCCGCCCACTCAACCACTGACGGACAGGAAATGAAAAGTTCAAAGTTCATTTTTCGGCAACCCGTTTCCTTTAGTTCCGAAAATTTAGCGATTTAGCAATTTATGGTCCGTCTTAAGGCCACGCCCTCTTGCTTTACGACGGACGCCATGACGACGGGCGTGTCCGACGCGCGGTTGTGACTCAGCGTCTCGTGGTTTGAGCTGAGCACGAAGTTCCAAGTCTTTGAGTTACGACGAACGTTTGCAGCAAACGACAACCCAACGCCGCCGCCGACAGGGTTCACACCCTCCGAGCGCCGGGACCCGGTGGTGAGGTCAACACGTCCATGTAGGACCGTAGAGCTAAGACACGAGCGACATGACTAGAAGTCGGCCTGGGGTGAAGTAACACCTCAGCCAGGACGACACACACACACACACACACACACACACACACACACACACACACACACACAGGTGTGTTTACTGATGCTATTTTCAGCTGCAGGCCGTCACACCAAAGCTCCTCTTGGCCCACATCCCAGCAGGCCCGCCCCCTCCCGTTGGAATGCTAAGGCTAACGCTAATGCTAACACTCCTTTAATGCTCCAAGAATTACCCAGATCCACCTGTCGTGGCAGAAAGAGTTGTTTTCCTTTGATTTCCGCTAGCATTAGCATTAGCAGAGGTCCAGTTATACCATTCCAGTACGTTGCCAATGCTGCTTCGGTAGCATCTATGCTAGCAGACGTTAGCACATATAGCTTATAAAGGTAAGGAGTGCGTTCTGATTCCTCTGATGATGGATCTCAGCTGATTGGAGGTCAAAGTTCAACCAAACTGTAAGCGGAGTTCCTGGTTGTGAAGCAGTTGCTATAAAAAGCTGGTGGGTTACAGATAATCTCTGGCGATAAAAGAGTTATCCTTGGCTGTGCTAACCAACTTCTACCTGCGCTAACGGCTAACCGACAGATACATGACGCAGGATGACATAACCGGGAACCTGGGAGAGAAACCGGCAGGGATTACCGGGATTTGCTCAGCAAATCTCCCTCCACAAAGGCGCCGCGGCGACGTGAGACTGTCGGCGTCCGGGCTCGGACCGGTGAGGAGGCGGAACGCGAGAATCTCCGAGACGCGACTCGAGGAGACGAGGAGCGCCGGAGGAAAGTCGCTGAAGCGAGGCTGCTCTAGAACTCGGCCAAGTTTGTGGCACGTTCAGGAAAAATCCGTCTTTGTCCATCAGGAGGATGAAGTTTCTTCATCTACAAACGCTTTCCAAGCAACACGGCGTCGTAGCATTAGCATAATTAGCCGGAGGTGTAGCCAAAGTCTCGATGAGCCTCGGCAGCGCAAAGCCTTTAAAAACAGTGACGTTTACTGCTTCACGTTGAAATCATTCTAGCATCTACGCTAACAGTGTTAGCGCACTCACATGAGGAAAGCGTGTTACGCCTGTTAGCTGGAAGCTAAAGCTGCAGCAACAATGTCGTCTGTTGGGTTTCAGGTTCATAAAAATATCACAAATATTTTTGAACGTATATAAAAATACCTTCCTGGCTAAATGCTACGAAGGCGTAACAGGAAGTAGTCTCAAAGTGTATCGAGTTCAAAGTGCGCGACTCACGACCGAAAGATTTAGCTAGCAGCTAGAAGCCATTAGCAGCTAATTCCGTTAGCGGAGCTATTGCGCGATCAAAAAAACCAAATCGTAACTTTCCGATGGATGAGGGTCCAAAACGGAGTCGCGCTGGTTAGCGTTGTCTCTCCAGCTAATCTAATCTAATCTAATCTGATCTAATCTGATCTAATCTGATCTAATCTGATCTGTAATGAAACGGTGGAAACTATAACAGCCTGCAGCTGAGATTTATAGACAGCAGGAGAAACACGAAACCAGCGACGGCCCGACCCTCATGCACCGGATTCCTGGAGTAACAGCCCTGCATGGTGACGGTGAACCTGGCCTTGACACACACACACACACACACACACACACACACACACACACACACACACACACACACACACACACACACACACACACACACACACACACCTTAGAGCATATCACATAGCAAAACTTGAGATGCCCTGACAAATTACGGCCTATAGGCTCTACACCCCCCCACGGGACGGCCCGGCCAGCCCCTGACGGGTGTTAATCTCCCCCTCCCTGACCCCGCCCCCCACCCCCACCCCCTCCCTCATTCCTGGCCCCATATGTCTTGGGTGACCAGATAGGTGCCTCTAAATAAAACTTGAACCTTAGCAGCTTGCCCCAAACTCCCCGGCGGTTACGTAACTACCCTCATTGGGGGGAGTGGAGAAGTTGGATTGGGGGGAAGGGGGTCACGGCCTACCTGACCCAAATGAGTGACGGGACGGCGCCAAAGTTTACATAACAAAGTGGAAAATGGCAGCATGAACGGATCTAAATATAAAACAAAGCCCAGGAATCCCATCAGGGATGGCCGTGATGCGTTCAGGGACCCTCTTTATAGACGGATTCTTGTGTTTACATCCAGCGTCTGGATCCAATCAGATTAGCTGCTGTTCAGTAAACGGACTTATGTAATTGTTCAGCGGTTGCATCACTCTGCGTGTTTCCAGACCGACCGGTTCTATAACGTCTCTCTTTGCTTTAATTCCAACCACGTGACTGAAGCCTCCGAGGAGGAAAGAAGTGTCTGATCATAAAAAAAAAAAAAAAAGTCCCATAAACATGACAAAAGAGGAGCGACTGATGCAACAACGCGCCTGTGTTTGTCTAGCAAACGTCTGGTTTTTGGGGGTTTTTTTTGGGGGGTCCATTTGGAGAGATAATTACGCGCGGGGGTCACCAAGATTCCACGCTGCGTGAACACATTAATGAGTCCCTGATGACACTTTTTTTAAACCATCATTTGCACGACCTTTTAGAGCAGATCTGAAATGTTTCCATTAGTATGATAATGAGAGGAATAATGAGTGTCAGAGTTTCCAAACAGACGCGCGTAAAAATGGAATAAAACCACAAAAAAAAGTGCGCCGCTCCGCGCTTTTACGCACCACATGCTTTTTGTTTTTGTTTTGATGGGGGAAGGGGGGTGTTATGAATGAGGGGGGGGGTTCTTACCTTCCATCCTGCGGAGCTGTTGCTGTCGCCTTTGTCTTTAAAGTATGGGATGGATCTGACCATCCAGTCGTAGATCTGGGACAGGGTCAGCCGCTTGTCCGGCGCGCTCTCGATGGCTTTGGTGATCAGGTCCGCGTAGGACAGGTTCCCCCACGCGTTGCGTCGAGACGACGCTTTCCTCGGGGTCTGCTGCGCCCCCGCCGCGCCACTGGGGGTCAGCGCGCCCGAGGTGGCCGTCGGGGAGTGCGTGGAGAGCGGCGAGCCTGCACTCTCCTGGCCGGGGGAGGAGAGCGCGCCGTCGGCCGCGGGGCTGCTGCTGCCCTGGTCCTCCGCGGCCGAGCCGTGGTGGATGGCCGCGGGGGGGGCGTTATCCTCGTCATCGTCCTCCTCCTCCGGGATGATGTCGGTGTCGTTGCTCTCCGGTTTCCCCCCGCTGGAGTCCGGTCGCGGCAGCGGCCAGGTGCAAGACCTGGGCCGCTTCTGGGGCTCGAAATCCGGGTCGATGGCCACGTCCAGGTCCGGGAGTGGAGCCTCGGCCATGATCTCCCACCCCAGCTCCGGTTGCTGGTTCGAAACCCCTGCTTGCCAGGTGATAAAAGTTACAAGAGCAGGTACGTGGAGCTGTCAAAGTCGCGTCCCATGAATGCGCGCTCCCGTCCTTTGTTGCTGTTCCACAGCAGCGGAGTCCCGACGGGTCCAAGTGGGTTCGAACCGCCTGTTGAGGACAGGAAGACAGATTAAAACACGACCAGAAGAGGGACTCGAACCCACGTCCGTCCGTCAGAGAAACTTCTAAACGGAACGCAGCGAGTTTCCCTCATCAGCAACCACCACTGGTTCGGGGAACATTCAACCCACGGGAGAGAAACGCGCTCCGAACAGTGACTTCAATACCTTGCAACGGTCAAGTCACTCTTGCTGCGTGGATCCGAGTGGATAAAAAAAAAAACAAAAAAACAACCAACCCGGTGGAGACTAAATCCTGGAGCGTCCACGGCCGAGAACAGAAGACATCGTGACGCGCCTCGAGTTGCGGACAGGATGAGTGTCGATGTGGAATAAGACTGCCACCTCACTCTGGGTTACTACTGTATGTGCCACACACACACACACACACACACACACACACACACACACACACACACACACACACACACACACACACACACACACACACACACACACACACACACACACACACACACACACACACAAAGTCGATCAAGGGCCAGCCCCTTGGATCCTGCGCATTGGGATCGCCTTTTAAAGATACAGTCCAAACCAGGACGGACGCGCGTTAGGAGGCTGGGACGCGTCCGAACATGTTTCTGTCAGGAGCAGGAATAAAGGGAACAAAAGAAGAAGAAACAGGAGAAGAAATAACGTTATGGGGGGGGGGGGGAACTGCGCGCTAAAATGTTTTGGAGTGGAAGCGTGGACACGCGTAACAGACTTCATTATCGAGTCATCAAATGATTAATCGATCATCTGGCTCAAGAAGCCCCCCCCCCCAAACACACACACCAGATTATTTTATATTCCATATTAAACAACATGGATTATCAACCAATCATTTAATCCACCACTAATTTTATCAATAAAACAGATAGTTTATTCCATCATTATTGGGAATTTCCCAGGTTGGGATCAATAAAGTATATCTAATCTTATTAGATTTAAAAAACGATCACGATCCAAAAATGATTATTTTACTGTGAAGTTCATGAAATAAATAAAAATAAAAACCCATGTTTTATATTATTTATTCTAAAATAAACCTGATTTTCTCACATTTCTGTTAGTTATTATGAGAACAAGCCTGTTTGTACCTTTAACCAGTCTGTCAATCACGCCAGGTCACGCCCCTTCGTTCAGGATGACGTCATACTGTTGACGAACCAGAGAGATCAGGGCAGAAATCCTCGATGGTGCTCTTCCTCCTCCTCTTCCTCCTCTTCTTTGTTCCACCGAGGTCCTAAAGGTGCGCGTCCACCTGCGTGTCTGTGCAGGAATGCGCGTTCACGACTGGCCATCAACGCGTCACTATTAGTGAATGGGCGCGTGGTGCGTTTGCGGACCCGTCAGACATCAGAGAACCCACTCAGAACCCGTTAAAGCACGGTCAGGTTCGGGTCTCGTCCTCACCGGGTCACGGGGTCACCGGGTCACGTCCAGCCCTGCACGTTGTGATGCTTTTTTGTTCCGTTTCCAAGAGAAACGCTTACGCAGCAGTTCAGCTGCTGCAGCCCACGGTGGGGGGGGGGGGGGTTGTGACGTCACAAACTGTGACGTTCTGATTGGATCAGCGCGTGCCTTGATTGTGTTTGTAAACATTTGGGCCTCGATTGATTGGACGGTTTTTAATGAGACATACAGGATTGCATGTGCACGCGCACACAAGGTGAGTGATGACGTCATGCTGACGGTTCGGAACCGAACCCCCCCCACCCCTCTGCAGATTCTGCTCACAGTTGTGACTCCACGTTGTCAGGGTGGGCGGGTCCAGGCTCGCGCCGTGCACGAGGATGACCTCATCCTCACACCGAAGACAACAACCCCCCCCCCTGGAGCCGTCCTCTGCCCTCTGCTGCCACCTACAGGCGGCCGGAGGAAGGACGCCCCCTCCGACTCATAAATTAACTTAAAGCTTTAATACTGTGGTCATTTTCAGAAGGCAAGATAATTTCATTATAACTTCATAATAATTATATTATAATTAAATTATAATTAAATTGTATTATAATTAGTTATTCCTCCCTTAAATTTTTTTTAGAAAATATTCCTGTTAGAACAAAATAAAATTCCAGTTTCCAAAAAATAAGAGAAACTGATAAAATTCTAAAATTCTTTTCCAAAACCAGATTTATAAACATTTCACATCTTTTATTCTGATAATTTTCTGACACTGAAATGACCTCCAGACGAGCCTCTACCATCGTGACGAGGTGTGACATGTCCACAAACACAAACAAACAAACAAACAAACAACCTGTCTCACCCACGCTCACTCCTGTGGGTGAGACAGGTCCACGTTTCACCTCTGCTGGATGTTTGTGGAACGTGAGGAGAACCTGGAGCAGGTCTGGATTTGAACCCGGGACCTCCTGCCTGTGAGCTAACCGGTGTAACCATAGCAACAGGACATCCCAGAACGCTATAGGTTCCCTTTTCCTCCAGGAAGACGTGGGTGAACATTATGAACTAATATCTGAGTGGGTTCAAGAGCTGCACAAGAATACGCCGCCATCTAATTTCCCCCCACTAGAGGGCAGCAGTCAGCTATCCTGGGGGGCGTTTGCCCCCTTTTCTCTCTGCAATCAGAGCCGATTGGCCCTGAGGTTCACCCATGATGCACCAGACCGTGAAGCACACGTGGTTAAATATTTACATCACATCAACGGCGGCATCTTCATGTGACTCTTGCGGTGGCGGCGGTCTCCCTCCAGCCAATAGGACGCCGTCTGCATCTCCACCAGCCTGGAGATGGTCCTCCTGAAGGCGAAGGTCTCCTCCTCGGCCGAGAACAGCGTCAGACGCTCCGCCGCTTCCTGGAAGACGAGCCGACATCGGCGTCAAACCCAAACCAGGCGTTACTGTCTCTTTAAGAGCAAATCGGTGATGTCATTTCCACACGTTGCCTTCAGGGCCACTGGGTGATTTGTTTACCCCGCTGAGTCCCAGGTCGTCCAGCAGCTGGCGGTCCCTCTCGCCCCCCCCCCCGCCGTGGACGAACAGCTGATGGAGCGGCGCCTCCGCCAGCAGCACCACCCTCACCTGGAACAGGAGGAGACGGCGTCAGCGTCAGGTAACGCTCCTGAAGGAGGCGGGAGGGGTTGCAGCCGGCCCCTCCCACCCCGGACACACACCTTGTGGTCGTAGAAGGTGTCGATAAGCGTGGTGAAGCGCCGGGCCTGGTCCTTCAGGGTCAGCGTCATCACGGGAACGTGGCGAATGAGGACGGTGTCAAACAGTCGCGCCATCTCCAGGTAGTCACCGGCCCCCAGGTTCTGGAAAACAACCGGGGGGGTGGGGGAGGTTACACCTGTCCATCGCCAGGAAGAATCACCGCATGGATTTATAGTTTTATTTGAACCAAAAGACTTGAGGCAGATGAAATAAACATTTTCTTAATTTCCCTCCGGGGATTATAACAGTGTATTAAATTAAATTTAACTTAAATTAAAATTAAATTTAATAAACATTTACTTCAAAAGATGAGAAAGAAAAAGTTCAGGGTTCTTATTCCACAAAATAAAAAAATATAACGATGAGATATGATGAGGTAAGATAGGATGATAAAAAATGACAGGGTGAGATGAAGAAGGGTGAGACAAGATTTGCTAGAATAGGATGAGATGAGATTGTGCGAGATGACAGGAGAAGATGAGAGGATGAGATGAAATAGGATGAGTTAGGATGAGATTAGACAAGACGAGCTAGGATCGGATGAGGTGAGATAGGATGAGACAAAAATGACAGGATGAGATGAGGAAGGATCTCAAAAAGAAAAGATGAGATAGAATAGGAGGAGATAAGATGGGATGAGAATAAAATGACATAAGATGAGATGAGGAAGGATGAGATCAAAAAAGATGACATAGAATGAGATGAGATCAGATGAGATGAAATGCGATAAAACAGTATGAGATGAGATAAGATAGGAGGAGA
Organism: Antennarius maculatus; assembly: GCA_013358685.1. Lineage (NCBI taxonomy): Eukaryota > Metazoa > Chordata > Actinopteri > Lophiiformes > Antennariidae > Antennarius > Antennarius maculatus. The sequence continues at coordinate 17,375,379 of CM023625.1, read as the reverse complement.
TGAAATGAGACAGGATGAGATGAGATGAAATGAGACAGGATGAGATGAGATGAAATAAGACAGGATGAGATGAGACAGGATGAAATGAGATAAGACAGGATGAGTTGAGATAAGACAGGATGAGATGAGACAGGATGAGATGAGACAGGATGAGATAAGACAGGATGAGATGAGATAAGACAGGATGAGATGAGATGAGACAGGATGAGATGAGACAGGATGAGATGAGACAGGATGAGATGAGACAGGATGAGATAAGACAGGATGAGATGAGACAGGATGAGATGAGATGAGACAGGATGAGATGAGACAGGATGAGATGAGACAGGATGAGATGAGACACGATGAGATAAGACAGGATGAGATGAGACAGGATGAGATGAGACAGGATGAGATGAGACAGGATGAGATGAGATGAGACAGGATGAGATGAGATGAGACAGGATGAGATAAGACAGGATGAGATGAGACAGGATGAGATGAGACAGGATGAGATAAGACAGGATGAGATGAGATGAGACAGGATGAGATAAGACAGGATGAGATGAGACAGGATGAGATGAGACAGGATGAGATGAGACAGGATGAGATGAGACAGGATGAGATGAGACAGGATGAGATGAGATGAGAAAGGATGAGATGAGACAGGATGAGATGAGACAGGATGAGATGAGACAGGATGAGATGAGAGAGGTTTTGAGGGGGTTCTTTAAAGCCGCTGCGGTTCTGACGGAGAACCACACGTGTTCGACCCACTCGTCCACACAACTCCTCAAAGCTGCAGTCGGCGACGGAGCCGCATGTCTTCTCCAGGATCACGTCTCTGCCCAGAACCGTCATCAACCGGGGGCCCGTTGCTATGGAAACACACACCAACAATACGACCGATGCTCGGGTCACACAGGTTCCACATGACATTCACAAAGAATTGATCTGTCAGGGTGATGAAGGATGAGGAAGGTAAACAGGCGCCGGCCTTGATGAAGGGACGACTCTCTGAGATCCAATCAGATTGAATGTTGTGTTGTGATGTCACACAACAACAACAAGAAGAAGAACAAGTGTGCAGTGAATAAAAGACACAAAGAAGAAACAGTTAAGAAATGACGGCGCTAAACTGTCAGTCTGCTGCAGCTACTGGTGAGTAACGCTAACGTTAGCATTTAGCGAGCCAGATCAGAAAATACAGAAAGAATTATCATTAATAATAAAATACTATTAATTATAAAAGTGTAAAGGTTGAAACAAAGAGATGTCATCATGACCCCTGAAACCATCAGTCACCCTGATTGGCAGACCCTCATCATGTGACTCCTGGACCCAGAAGACCCGCCCCCTAGAATCTGGATGTTATTAGACTCAGATCAGGAACTTCAGGGGATAAATCCCGATCGGTTTCCGTTCCGATCTGATCTCAGATCAATAAATCTGTATTAGATCTCCTCACCGCTCTCTTCTCTGAAGGCCAGCTCCTCAAACAGCTCATCCACGACGGCGTCGGCTCCGGGAAGCCCAGAGCTGAGGAGCAAACGCCCACAAAAACAAGAGAAGAAGAAGAAACAGGAAGTGAAGCGACAGGAGGAGGCGGGGCTTAGCTTCTCACTGGAGCTGTAAAAATTGTATTTGAAGACCTGAACACAAGCATTAGCCTGTGTGTGTGTGTGTGTGTGTGTGTGTGTGTGTGTGTGTGTGTGTGTGTGTGTGTGTAGGTAAAAGAGTGTGATGTGTTTCATTTACATAGACTGAAAAGACCAAACACTTGAAAGCGTGTTGTCTGAGCAGCAGTCATTCATTCTGTTTATCTCACACACACACACACACACACACACACACACACACACACACACACACACACACACACACACACACACACACACACACACACACACACACACACACACACACACAGTAGCTTTTAAAGCTCTAGCGTGTGTATTCTATTAATTCCTCTTCAGGTCTCGGAGGTGATGCAGGTTTTATTCTCTGTTCTGCGCCGGTTTGTCTTCATCATCCTGAACTGATGATGTGTACAAACAGTCCCAGTGTGTGTTTGTTTACTGGGGGGGGGTGATTGTGTTGTTGTTGTGGTTAATGGGTTAATGGTGACTCGTAAACCGTCGGATGCTGGTGTGTGGATCTTTTACCGTTTGGATGTCGACCTTTAATTCTGTTTAACGTGATGATGTTGATGTGTTTGTTTACTGTCACCTTTTATTAGTGTGTGTGTGTGTGTGTGTGTGTGTGTGTGTGTGTCTCACAGGTAGTAGTGTTTCCCTCCAGGCGTCTCATCCAGTCTCCTGTAGTCGATCCCTGAGTCCAGGCGGATTGTGTAGCAGTGCTCCTACACAAACACACAAACAAACAAACAAACAAACAAATTGTTGCGTAAATGTTGGACAAAGATAAAATGACGATGGAAACACGATTAAAACTGTTTTCACCAGTGTGTGTGTGTGTGTGTGTGTGTGTGTGTGTGTGTGTGTGTGTGTGTGTGTGTGTTGTCTGGATCTATACTAAACATCACTGCTGTTCCAGTGAATCATTTGGTTTTTTCTCCTTTTGTTTACTTGATGACGGCGGTGTGATGTCACTTCCTTTAACGGCTCTAAAAGTAAGAACAACCCAACAGGAAGTGTTAGCCCCCCTCTTTTCATCAGACCGGGTAAAGATACCTAACCCTAATCCCAACCCTGACCCTAACTCCAACCATTATCCTAGTTCTAGCCCCAATCCTAACTCTAACCCCAACTCCAACCCTAATCCCAATTCTATCCCTAGTTCTAACCCTAATCCTACTCCTAACCCCAACCCTGATCCTAATCCTGACAATAACCCCAACCCTGGCCGTAATCCTAACTCTAATTCTAACATTAACACTAATCCTAACCCCAACTCTGATGCTATCCCTGACCTTAATTGTAACCCTAGTTCTAACCCTAATCCTAACCCGAATGCTAACACCAACCTTAATCCCAATCCTAACCCCAACCCTGACCCTAAATCCCAACCCAAACCCTAATCCTAACCCTAATCCTAACTCCAACCCTGGCCTGAGCGTTGGCTGACCTCAGCAGGACGAGTCAGAGCTCTAACTGCTTTGGACTCCGTTCACCTTCGACCCCTGACCTATGGACGGTGCGTTCAGGTGCAGACTTCATCCTGGTGGACTATAACTCTTCCCGTTTCCTCTGAATCCGTCTTCCTGTCCTCTGACAGCGTCTCCATTGTTCCCGCCGCCATTCAGCAGCGATAAAGTCGAGTGAACTCGACGGTTCGGAGTTCAAACTTCCCCCCCCCCCGTCTCGGTGTAAAACGTCAACGGGATTCATGTCGGGGAGTTCGGCGCAAACTGTAATCATCATCTCCGCCGTTCTATCAAAGGAAAGAAAGGAACCGCATATCATCCCATCGGCGGCGGCGGCGCCGGCTGACGGAGGACTCGCCGACAGCTCGGGATAAATTATGAAATCAGTGAATTTCTGCCACTGGCCTCCTTAAGCGGAGGGATAATTAGTAATCATCACAAAGCAAGGGGACGGAAATACTCCTTTCTTCTCCGCTGTCAACTTCTTATCTCCGTGTCCGCTCACACAAACGGGGTTCCCACTCAGAGCCAATTGGCAGAATCAGGCTTAATAACAACCTGACAAACTCGCCCTCCCCCACTCACAAAAGGGAGGTGTCACTTCATCAACCTAGCCTGACCCTCGCCAAACGGGTAAATAGTCGCTTCCCAAAACGGGAGGAGCAAGAAAAGAAAAAAAAAAAAAAAAAAAAAAAAAAACCGGGAGAAAACTTGTCATCATTAGAACCGGTTTTTTTCTGCTCCCCAACACACCCACCCCTTTCCCTCCCCCTCATTCAGGAGGCGCCCGTACCTGCGACGGAGACGCCGCTCGGTGGAGGTACAAAGGAGGAGGACTGGAAACACAATCAGCGGTGATGATTCCATTGGTTATTTATAATCAGATGAGGCTGAGGCCTGCTGGGTCATTACTTGATTATCCGTCTTGAGAGGATTGTCAAGTTCTCACTCCTCCGAGATTTCATCCGCCCACAACGTGGTCCCCCCCCCAGCCCCCCCCCCCTCCATCGGCAGCTCCTCTCCTACTTTATCTCTTTATCTCCGGCAGCACTTCTTATCTTTTATCGACGAGGCATCCGCCTGACGATGGAATCGACTTTGGCGCCACTTATTGGATCCAAACCGACGCGCCGGAATTTTGTCGACAGGATTAACAGGTTGAATTATTTTTCATTCATTTTGTTTTTTTGTTTTTGTTTTTTTTTTTTACATTTTTCCCCCCCCCCCCTGATTACAAATAAAAACCCGACTGAATTAACTTCCGATCAACTTTTTAGCGTTGAAGACGTGAACTTTTCTCCGGACCTGCACCTAAATTTGTGTCACAAAACCTGATTTTGGAATCAAAACGAAGAAAAATGTTGAAAAATGTTTTCATTTTATTTTTTTAATTTTGGAATCTTGTCTCTCAGTTCGGGATCTGGGGGAAACGTTCCCGCTTTTCTCACCGATTCTGTTTAAAGCGTCTCCGCGTATTAGCTTATTTGTGCTAACAAACACAGGTGCTAACATGGAACTGCTTTATAGAATTTATTTGAAGCTTTCAAATGAATTCAATGACATTTAAATTAAAAACAAAGCTAATTCCTCCAGAAATGAAGTGTTTATTCGATTATCTCCACTTTATTAACCTTTTGGGGGGGGGGGCAGGGCGGAGACCGGCCTTACTGGCAAAATTTCCCCACTCACACGGATGCATTCATCGACTCAAGATGGGAAGGGCGGTTGGGTGAGGGTGTGTGTGTGTGTGTGGGGGGGGGGGGGGGACATGAGAATCTCTTTAGAAGAAAGTCATCCAAACACATGTAGCTCCAATCACGCCATTGTCCCGGCTGTCCACTCTCTCTCTGCCCGGACAGCCACTTAGCATAAAAACAGAGTGTCTGCCCCCCCCCCCCCCTCCCCCCAGCTCCCTGGACCCCCCCACCACCACCACCACCACCCCCGCCGTATCTTTCTCCATCCTTTACTCCTCAAAAAGTTGCTTTTGAGTTTTTCAAAGAGCGCGGCGCCATTGAGCCGCAACAAAAGCCAAGGATAGCTGACTGTCGGGCCTGATGGGGTCCACTCCCTCATTACCCCCCCCCCCAGCAGAAAACATTTGATGCTGCTTTTTTTTTTTTTTTTTTTTTTGTTTGGCCAAAGAGAATTGACCAGGCCTCAAAGAAACGAGGGGTGGGAAGGCTGAAAAACAGACCAAGAGGAGGGGGTTGGGGGGGGGGGAGGTTGTCGCTCATTCAACCGTGTGTGTGTCTTACAGCCTTGTGTGGAGGGAGAGAAGAAAGAAAGGAGGGAGGGAGGGAGAGAAAGGTCGAGAGAGAGAGAGATGGGGGGGGGGGCTTAAAACACTGCCTTTATGCTGGGTAGTTCTGGACGACTCTTGTGACATCAAAGTGTTTTCACTAACTGTGTGTGTGTGTGTGTGGCGGGGGTGTATCTAGTGATTTTATTCACTCTCGTCTTGGGGGGGGGCGGTGGTGACAATGTGAACACCCTAATTACACCTAATGATCTACTCCCTTAAAGTGTGACTGCCTTGGGCCGTCCCAGGTTTGTTCTGAGAGGTCGTTCTCACAACCTACCCCCCCCACCCCCACCCCCCACTGGCTGCCTCCCACCGTCCCATCGGCTCAGCTGCTCCTCTTTTCAGTTTTGGGGCCCCACTTTTCGTGATCCGAGGCGCCCCCCCCCCCCCCCCCGAAAAGCCAGAACTTGCTTGGAATCCGTTGGGAGCCTGCGCTGCCTCCACCTGGCCAGAGGGGGCGCCACCGCGCCACGCCTGAACTCGCTGGTTTCATGGCGCATTCATGTGTTCCCGTCTAAGAGAGCATCAACCCGTCCAACGACGACGTAAAAACGTTGGCTAACGTCCCCGCTACGTTTCGAGTCCCCCCCCCCCCACGACTGCACCAAACTAAAGCGCTACGGTTTCCTCTGGCGTGACGTCTCCGAAGCCATTTCTCCTCACGCCAGCGTCGCCACCTTCACACCTGTGTGACATCATGACACTCAGAAGGGGGCGGGGCTACAACGAATCAAACGGCGAGGATAAAACGACAAAGTTGGAAGCCTTCAGATTGCAGGTGGCCTGTTTTACAAGTGAATGCATACAGCGCCCCCCCCCCCCCCCCCACACACACACACACACACACACCCCCACTGCATGAATGCATGATGATCAAACACACGCACACGTGCACACGGATGATAAAAGCGTCAGTTAGGGCAGCGGCGGGAAAACAAACCAAAACAAAAACGAGCCAAGGTGACGATATGGATTAAAAGCGACCCCCCCAACCCACTCCGCCTGGGTTTTTTTTTTTAATTTTTATTTTAAATCGATTTATTAATTGTCGTTTTTCTTTTTAAACTAAACGGAAGCGAATCGTCGATATGAAAGAAGCGAGCGCCTGCTGCCCCCCGCCGTTAAAAAAATGTTCCCCCCCCACAAGACAATGACAGTCATCAAACATCAACATCCATTCCATCTGAACTGGCAACCTTCCAGCTCTTCACAGGCCGTCCTTCTTCACCAAGGTCTTCCTCGAGGACCAACGCCGCTCTCCTCCATCATCCCGTTTTTATTTATCTTCTTCGTTTCCCTCATCCTCGCTAAAATAACAAATTAATAAAGGAGGGACGAATACCGCGGAAAAACCCAAAAGACTCCAGCGGCGTCGCCTCAGGGTTGTCATCATGTCATCCCCTCCCCTCTCCACCTTCATCATCATCATCATCATCATCATCATGGCGGCATTGTGCCGTCTAACAAACGGATGGAAAATAAAGTCACTATTCTGCTACCAAAATACAGGGACGTGACCTTGGGCGAGTAAAGCCAGCAAGCGGAACAGGATGGCGACGGAATAAAGAGCGGGGATGGAGGGGACGAGTGAGGACGGCGATGAAAGGTGGAGTGGAGAGGGAGGACAGAGGAAGAGTGTCTTAGTTACAATACTGGCAGTGTCCATTAAAAAAGCCCTTAAACCCTGTATTTTAGAGAACTCTGAGCTTTGCCATGGCGACAAAGAAAAACAACTGAATAGATTTCCTGATGGAGCTGAAAAGGACAAGAAATTACAAACGAATGGGAAAAAAAAAAAAAAAAAAAAAAAAAAAAAACAACTAGTAAACAAACCCGCAAAGAAAAAAGCATTCAGGGACTTTTAGGTTGGGTGCGTTGGGCGTCTGGCGTGTCCTCGGATTGGTTTTCGCATTTAGGGAAGTGGAGAGTGTGTGTGTGTGTGTGTGTGTGTGTGTGTGTGTAGGGGGGCGTCAAAAAAAAAAAAAGGGTGTCCGGCTAATCAGAAGTCAATAGTTAAATAAAGATGTCAGCCCCAGGGGGGCGAATGGCGCCGGATTAACCTCCACTCCCCCAACTCAGGTGATGAGGAGGAGAGGTCAGCCACCCCCCCCTCCCCCCCATAGAAATGCACTGACTGGAAGGAGGAACCACCCCCCCCCCTTTACCCCCTCCCCCCACCCCTGCCTTGCAAGCATTAACGCAATCTATTAAGGGTCAGCTAGTTAGCGGCGCGACCTCGCTAAAACGCGCCCTAACTTCACGGAATCGGGACGCTTTAGAGGCACGGGTGGAAAAAAAAAAAAAAAAACAACCCAGATGGCCTCACAAAGGGAGGGGGGGGGACACGGGACCCCACGAAAGGAAGGAGTAGAGGGGGCCAAACGCCATTCAGAAGCTGGATGAAGGGGGGATTAGAGAGGGCAAGGGTGCTGCTGGGGGAGCAGGGCGACACCGGTTGACCAGCAGATAGAAGAACGCACGCAAATGTACGATGTAGACGCGACCGCCGCCGGTTCTTTTATTCTTAAATACTGTCTTTGGGGGGCGTTCAAGAAATATTTTTAAAATTATACATCAAACATTCCTGCAGAGAAAAGACGACTCGTTCCAGTTCCTTTTCCATCCTCTAGGTGGCGATAGAGTTCAGGGCGTCTCATATATTCTATTTAACCTCCGATCCGTTTGACACAAATTTTATCAAAGTTTCATTGTTTTTTACTGCGTTGGATGCTATAAATGAATTCCCAGAAGTGGCTTCTAATCGATTCTTGAGCGCTTTTAGTCGATGATGTCATCGCTGCTTAGAGAATGGGTTCTCTGGTTAAATAAAGGTTAATTAAAATGGAAAAAATGAACTTTTAGATGTTACTTTTGAATCCTGAATTTAACGCCTGAACTGATTAATCCAGATCACCAACACGGAATGGGATGGAGATTCCCAAGGTTGGGAATAGATCAGTAAAACTTTTAGATTATATTTTATATTCCCATTACATCCATCCCAACTTTATAGTTTAGTTTAGTTTATTTGAAGTGGATAATGCAATTTCATAAAACACATATACATGGTTAAAAAAGCTAGAATTGGCCAGAAGGCTAGTTTTCATCAGTAGTCCACTAGTCATGATGTATAAAAAGCAGTAAAATAGTAAAATCGGTAAAACTTATCTACAATATAGTAAAAATATACATATTTTTTCGGATCCGAAGTCGCGAATGCCAATAAAAGGCGTCAGAATGCCGCCGTCTGTGGCAAAATGCACGATAATAAATTATTATGCATTTATTTACAATCCGGATCACTCCCAACACATCAGGCGGGATAATAGTTCAACCTGCTTAAATTGCAAAGTAGATTTTTTCGTAGCTGTAAATGCTAACCACCCCCCACCCCTCCTCCGCCTCCACCCCCCCCACCCCCATCCCAAACGCCACCGCACCTTTTGAAGTGCAAGCAGCCTTGGGTCAGTCGCGTCTCCCCGAATCCCGGCGGGATCAAACGGCTTTGTGACGCTGTGTGCGAGGCGCCGGGAAGCAGGAAACATCAAACCGCTAAAGAGCTACCTCTTTAGCGGCGTGTGTTTATAGGCGGTAAACAAGTGAATAAATTAGATAGACAAGAGGCATGACTTTGTTTCTACCTTCAGCACGTCGATGAAAGGCAGGAAGGTGTCCCTCTGAAGTCCGTTTTTGTACAGATCTGAAAGAGGAGGGGAGGGCCTGTGTTAGCGCTGCTGTTTAGCCTCCTAATAATGTCATTCCCCCGCCGCAGATTGGCAGATAAAGTGGCTATTGATGAACTGAAGGGTGGGTGGGGGGGGCAGGACAAAGGGACGGGGACCAGGAGAGAAAAATGGATTTCTCTACCGGCAGCGGCAGCAACATAAAATTCATTACATTCCCAAACAATGGTGGCGAGAGAAAGGACCGTCGCCTTTTCAGCGCAGACAATGTCCGCCGCGGCGCGCTGAATAGAGGTTTCAATTAGCTCGGCTGGAACAAATTACATCTGAAGTAGCATCCCTGATAGATAGATAAAACAGATAGGGATGCACACACACACACACACACACACACACACACACACACACACACACACACACACACACACACACACCCCCCCGGCTTTTAGCTCTCCAGCTGCAAACACACACCGGGCGGCGTCGACGTTCGAGCTCCTGGCGAGCAGCCGCACCTGAGATACGGGAGATACGGGAGTTCAGGAGGCGGCTAACGTCGAGGTAACGGGACCGGCTTCACGTGTCGCGTCGGTGGTTAGCTTAGCTTAGCTTAGCTTGAAAACTGGGCCTGACTTTAAAAACGGGATAGGGACTAGACCCAAACCACCTTCCAATAACGTGACAATATGGCGCCGTCGAGCGCCATATTGGAACATAAATGGAACATCTTGAATCAGCATGGCGTTTCACATTTTCATGCTAAGCTAAGCTAAGCTAATGACGCCAACGTATTTCCCTTCACACTGGTATCCTGTTCAAAATGTCACATAAATATATTCACATCATCGTGTTCGTAGTTGTTGAAACCTTTGACCCTTTCGCTGCCCCCTTGTGGCGGGAATGTCAGGTTCCGGTTGACCCGAACGGCGCCGTGCGAGCATTTTATCTCTCTATTGAGTTGTTTGGGTTTTTTTTTAAACAAGCGCTCTTCTTCCTCAGCTGTTTGGGAAAACGATGAAACCCTGTTCCGGTTGGTCTTACGGATGAAGAAACATCCAAAGTTTTTACGATCGGATCGTGCGTTCTGTTTGGACTGCTACTTTAAATGATTCCAGACTATTATTCTGGAATACAAACTTTATTCCCTCTTGATGGCGGCGTCTCCACTCCACTACAGACGGACTACTTTAAAGCCCGGTTGTCTCTGACGCCTTTCGCGGCTCCATTAACCGGGTAATTAATACCGAGGAGGCTCTCCATGGAGTTTGATTGGTTCGCAGCTTTGTTCTTAAAAGCTTCTATGTATCACAGATACGCCTCTTTGTCCGCGACGCCCGTCTTTGCAGCCCTCCACTCGGCGCCCACTCCAGACTGACACATCAACCACCCCCCCCCGGGCAAAGAAAGACGCAAGACGGCACCACTGCGCATTTACCAGCGCCGCCTCGGCGTTCCTTCTTCAACCTGGCAGTAAATGCAACATCAAAGTCTGTTTAAAGGTTGTGTCATCACACTGAGCGCCCCCCCACCCCACCCCACCCCACCCAAACCCATCCACCCGCCCACTCCCACCCCAGTTAATTGCTTTACGGTGGTTTTTATAAAAGCATGCTCCTGTAAGACTAGGAACCTTGGGATAAAAAGTGTTTAATGAATAATGTAGATGCATGTCAAGCAGCTGAGGTGGTGAACCTTCTCCTGGGGGGGTCGATGTGACCACCGGGGGGCAGTGAACAAACGCGGCTCCATTACGAGGAGGTCGCGACGAACGAACGCAGAGCGGCTGTAAGAACGGAGACTATTTTTGATTTTCCTTCTTCCTTTATTCCGCCTCACGCTAAAAAGTTGGCTGGGATTGGCTCCGCCCACTTTGGCCTCCGCGAGTAACGCACGTTCATTTTGAACGTGGAGCACGCGTCGCTTCTCCTACGGGATTAGAGAGTGTTGAAAGATGTTTACCATCCTTGTGTTTCGTCTCATACTTGCTGTACTGCCTGTTGTACTGCGTGTTGTACTGCGTGTTGTACTGCGTGTTGTACTGCCTGTGTTGTACTGCCTGTTGTACTGCCTGTTGTACTGCCTGTGTTGTACTGCCTGTTGTACTGCCTGTGTTGTACTGCCTGTTGTACTGCCTGTTGTACTGCGTGTTGTACTGCCTGTGTTGTACTGCCTGTGTTGTACTGCCTGTGTTGTACTGCCTGTTGTACTGCCTGTTGTACTGCCTGTTGTACTTCCTGTTGTACTGCCTGTTGTACTGCCTGTTGTACTGCCTGTGTTATACTGCCTGCTGTACTGCCTGCTGTACTGCCTGTTGTACTGCCTGTGTTATACTGCCTGCTGTACTGCCTGCTGTACTGCCTGTTGTACTGCCTGTTGTACTGCCTGTTGTACTGCCTGTGTTGTACTGCCTGTTGTACTGCCTGTTGTACTGCCTGTTGTACTGCCTGTTGTACTGCGTGTTGTACTGCGTGTTGTACTGCGTGTTGTACTGCCTGTGTTGTACTGCCTGTGTTGTACTGCCTGTGTTGTACTGCCTGTTGTACTGCCTGTTGTACTGCCTGTTGTACTTCCTGTTGTACTGCCTGTTGTACTGCCTGTGTTATACTGCCTGCTGTACTGCCTGTTGTACTTCCTGTTGTACTGCCTGTTGTACTGCCTGTGTTGTACTGCCTGTTGTACTGCCTGTGTTGTACTGCCTGTTGTACTGCCTGTGTTGTACTGCCTGTTGTACTGCCTGTTGTACTGCGTGTTGTACTTCCTGTTGTACTGCCTGTTGTACTGCCTGTGTTATACTGCCTGCTGTACTGCCTGCTGTACTGCCTGTTGTACTTCCTGTTGTACTGCCTGTTGTACTGCCTGTGTTGTACTGCCTGTTGTACTGCCTGTGTTGTACTGCCTGTTGTAATGACTGTGTTGTACTGCCTGTTGTACTGCCTGTTGTACTGCGTGTTGTACTGCGTGTTGTACTGCCTGTGTTGTACTGCCTGTGTTGTACTGCCTGTTGTACTGCCTGTTGTACTGCCTGTTGTACTGCCTGTGTTATACTGCCTGCTGTACTGCCTGCTGTACTGCCTGTTGTACTTCCTGTTGTACTGCCTGTTGTACTGCCTGTGTTATACTGCCTGCTGTACTGCCTGCTGTACTGCCTGTTGTACTGCCTGTTGTACTGCCTGTGTTGTACTGCCTGTTGTACTGCCTGTTGTACTGCCTGTTGTACTGCGTGTTGTACTGCGTGTTGTACTGCGTGTTGTACTGCGTGTTGTACTGCCTGTGTTGTACTGCCTGTGTTGTACTGCCTGTTGTACTGCCTGTTGTACTTCCTGTTGTACTGCCTGTTGTACTGCCTGTTGTACTGCCTGTGTTATACTGCCTGCTGTACTGCCTGCTGTACTGCCTGTTGTACTGCCTGTTGTACTGCCTGTGTTATACTGCCTGCTGTACTGCCTGATGTACTGCCTGTTGTACTTCCTGTTGTACTTCCTGTTGTACTTCCTGTTGTACTGCCTGTTGTACTGCCTGTGTTATACTGCCTGCTGTACTGCCTGCTGTACTGCCTGTTGTACTTCCTGTTGTACTTCCTGTTTTACTTCCTGTTGTACTGCCTGTTGTACTGCCTGTTGTACTTCCTGTTGTACTGCCTGCTGTACTGCCTGTTGTACTTCCTGTTGTACTTCCTGTTGTACTTCCTGTTGTACTGCCTGTTGTACTGCCTGTGTTATACTGCCTGCTGTACTGCCTGCTGTACTGCCTGTTGTACTTCCTGTTGTACTTCCTGTTGTACTTCCTGTTGTACTGCCTGTTGTACTGCCTGTTGTACTTCCTGTTGTACTGCCTGTTGTACTTCCTGTTGTACTGCCTGTTGTACTGCCTGTTGTACTGCCTGTTTCAGACTGCAATCTGTGCTGTATGTTGTCCATATGTGGTACACTTGACAATAAAGCTGACTTTGACATTGGAACTCTTGTTCGACCACACCCTTCAATCGTACCCACCCGAGCCCGTTGGACGTACCATTGGGGGGCCGGTTGGAGGTGGCCACCACCACCACCCTGGTCCGGAACAGCGTCTGGAACAGCTGCTTCAGGATCACGGCGTCAGCGACGTCGGTCACCTGACCGGACAGAACCACAGAAGACGAGACGCTACGTGACACAGGTAATGTATAATTTAGCCTCCATCGCCGCGGCGCCGTCTGAGGTCAAACCCAGACGGCGACACTCCACGTTGATTAGTGTCATTCAGGTGTGCTCATTCAGCCCTTTGTGTCATACACACACACACACACACACACACACACACACACACTTGAACTGACTGCAAATGGTCACAAAGCATCTTTCTGTAGAGGACGAGTAGGCGGCGACAAGTTAATCAGCGGCGCCGGCTGAATCAGACCGGGGTCGCTGTCAGCGCCGCCGTTCGCCACGGCCGCATGGAGGCAAACGCAGCCGCGCACGCGCCTCGCATGATCCAAGGCCGCGCGGCGACAAAGCGTCGATTCAATGGGTTTTCATCGGCAACGTTTCCACAAAGGTCAATGACGGCGCTGAAGCAAGGCTGAAGCTGAAGAGCTCTGGCCTTTCCAGCAGCGAGCTGCGCCTCGCTTTTGTTCTCCTGCTCCCCGCGTTCGCATTCACCTCCTGCTCTCTGGGGAGACGTCGCGTTCACCCCATGATGCACAGCGGCGTGAAGCGTCACGTACGTAACGCGTCCGGTTCAACCCCCACTGGGCGGGGCCTACTGGTCCATCAAGGTGATTTCAAAGTTTGATCCTGATAACGATCAAAGATCGGAGGTCTACTCTGGTGTCTTCACACAACGACCTTCAGGTAGTGGGCGGGGTTAGTGAGGTAGGGGGTGGAGTTACTCAGATAGGGGGTGGGGTTACTCAGGCAGTGGGTGGAGATATTCAGGTAGTGGGTGGAGTTACTCAGGCAGTGGGTGGAGTCACTCAGGCAGTGGGTGGAGTCACTCAGGCAGTGGGTGGAGTCACTCAGGTAGTGGGTGGTGTTACTCAGGTAGTGGGTGGAGTCACTCAGGCAGTGGGTGGAGTCACTCAGGCAGTGGGTCAAGATATTGTGGTAGTGGGTGGAGTCACTCAGGTAATGGGTGGAGTCACTCGGGCAGTGGGTGGAGTCACTCAGGCAGTGGGTCAAGATATTGTGGTAGTGGGTGGAGTCACTCAGGTAGTGGGTGGAGTCACTCGGGCAGTGGGTGGAGTCACTCAGGCAGTGGGTGGAGTCACTCAGGTAGTGGGTGGAGTCACTCAGGTAGTGGGTGGAGTTACTCAGACAGTGGGTGGAGTTACTCAGCCAGTGGGTGGAGTTACTCAGTGGGTGGAGTCACTCAGGTAGTGGGCAGAGTTACTCAGGTAGTGGGTGGAGTTACTCAGGCAGTGGGTGGAGTCACTCAGGTAGTGGGTGGAGTTACTCAGGTAGTGGGTGGAGTCACTCAGGTAGTGGGTGGAGTTACTCAGGTAGTGGGTGGAGTTACTCAGGCAGTGGGTGGAGTCACTCAGGTAGTGGGTGGAGTTACTCAGGTAGTGGGTGGAGTCACTCAGGTAGTGGGTGGAGTTACTCAGGCAGTGGGTGGAGTCACTCAGGTAGTGGGTGGAGTTACTCAGGTAGTGGGTGGAGTTACTCAGGCAGTGGGTGGAGTCACTCAGGTAGTGGGTGGAGTTACTCAGGTAGTGGGTGGAGTCACTCAGGTAGTGGGTGGAGTTACTCAGGCAGTGGGTGGAGTCACTCAGGTAGTGGGTGGAGTTACTCAGGCAGTGGGTGGAGTCACTCAGGTAGTGGGAGGAGTTACTCAGGCAGTGGGTGGAGTCACTCAGGTAGTGGGTGGAGTCACTCAGGTAGTGGGTGGAGTTACTCACAGTGGGTGGAGTCACTCAGGTAGTGGGTGGAGTTACTCAGGTAGTGGGCGGAGATACTCCTGAACCAGAACACAGAGCTGACTGGGGGGTGGGGGGTATTGAACCAGGACCCCCCTACACCTACCACTTCCTGCCTCTTTTAACCCCTGGTGTGCTGGAGACAAACTAACGTGTGTAGAAACACTGAAAAACACCAAACTCCACCTCGTCTGAGGGCGGAGTCGTCGCTCACGTCTTTAAAAAAGGGCACAAAATCCCTTGTGCCCCCCCCCCTCCTCCTCTCCAGCCATACCCACAGCATATGCCTCCTTTCACACTCTGGAGAGTCATATTAGCCCCGCTGCCCTCGCCAATACTTGATTAACGTTTGTGTTAAAGCCTTGATTTTGCTAAGGAGAGGTGGCTCGGGGCATCAGTGTGTGTGTGTGTGTGTGTGTAATGAGAATCAACAGAGAAGCCAAGGCTCGCTCTGTCTGAAAGAGCCCCCCCCCCACCCCCATCCCTCCCCTCATTCACCCCCCCGGTTTCCTCCGACCGCAGGATTTTATTTTCATTTCAAAAGAATCATTTAAAAATGACCTTTTATACAACCTGGTTTTGTTTATTCATGCGCCCTAAACACGGGCATCGCATGAGGGGCAATATTGATTGCTGAATGAGTCTGGGGGGGGGGGGGGAAGAGAATGGGTACCCACAGAATGAGAAAGGTGGAAAGGGGGGGGGGGTGCAGCACTTGTAAACACAAAAAAATAATGGTGCAATCTCCGTCGGGCCGATGGCGATATTTAAATGAGCATCCAATTACGGGAGCGGCGGTTGGTCGGCGGCGGCGGCGCACGGGGGCCAAATTAAAGCCCTTTTGATGTCCCACCTCTTTATGTACACAACCTACGGGCGATTTCGGGGGCCGCGGCGCCGACACAATGACGCTCTGGCGTCTTCTTCCTCCTCTTCTTCCTCCCGTCTTTTCCATCTTGGACCTCTCAAATGGTAAGTATTCATTAGTGGAGTGGTGGGGGGGGTGAAAAAAAAAAAAGGAGGAGCAGGGTGGTGGTGGTGGTGGTGGTGGGGGCTACAAATTACTGATAATGGCGCGTCGCTAATGAAGAGAATGGAGAAATGTCATTAGCATTTAAGAGGATAAGATCCATCTGACCCGCCGCCGCCGCGGCAACCGCATCCGCCGGTCGCCTCCTGGCTCCACCCACTTAAGGAAGCAGGAGAGAGCGACTGATACCTCATTAGCATGGCTGAGTGGAGGAAGATGCTGATTGGCCGGCGTCACCCCATCCCCCCCTCCATCATCGCCAACTCTCCCAACCTTGCGACCTCTTGTTGATGCTTCACAAACAACACGCGCGCACCCCCCCCCCCCCCCCCCACACACACACACACCATTCACAGTCGACGAGTGAGAAACGGCGCCGCCGCCGAACAAAACAAATCAATGAGGAGACGCACAAACGGCGCCGGGCGGCGGTTTGAAACGGGATGAAAGGAGCGGCTCTTGATCCACGCAGACGAGTCGTTAAAGGGAGCAAGCGCACCTTCCGTGACCTTTGACCCCCCCCCCCCCAGCCAGCATTAACTGTAATGATATCAGTGAGAGGAGCGGCAGATGCGTGTCTCTCCGGCGCCGCGGCGCTGATGGATGAAAGGTGAGAGAAAAAAAAAAAACAAAAACAATTTGGATGGAGCTCTCTGATTGGCTACCGACTGGACACCTCGATGCAGGTGGGATTCTACGTGTAAATCACTCCAACATGGGGAGGGAGAGGTTTTTAGGGGGGTGCAATACTCAAACCGGCCACTAGGTGTCCCCAGTCCTGCTTCAGCGGTTCACCAGGAAACAGAACCAGATTAAAAAGAAAACACACAAAATGCACATTTCCATTTTTTTTTTTTAGATGTCAGTAAACGCATCGTCACGTTCCCGTCTGTCGCTTTTTTCAGACGCTTCAAACGTTCTCTTTTTTTTTTTTTTTTTAATAAAATCCCATTCTTAATTCCACCTCTTTTTCTTTTCTATTCCCATGTTTTGTTCTTTCTCTATTTTACTCCGGCTCGTCCTTGAGCCGCTGCCGTGACCAAATTCCACCCTTTTCCAGATCGATAAATATTTATCTGACATAAATATGGCAGCGGCTACAGAGGAATGAAACGCTTATGAAAGGTGAATTTTATTTAAGAGGGAATAAAATGTTGTTTAAACTGCTGTGAATCTGAAAATGACGAATAAAAAAGCTGAACAGCGTGTATAAAGAACGAGTCTAATCATCTACGAATCATTGCTTCAGCAGAAACTTGACCTCTTCCTGTTAAACTTCTGCCGCAGCGGCATTTTTCCTTCCTCTTTTGCAAACTTCCACCTTAAAACCGCCTTAAAAACAGTCTGAATCACATTTACTGGAACGTCTTCGCTTTGATCGGCGATCGATTCTTCCCGTCTGACGTTCCGGCGGGTTTTTAAAGAACCGCACAAACACACACACACAAACACACACCCTCTCACCTGAAACTCGTCGAAACACAGGAGGCAGGTTTCATCGCTGATCTCCATGGCAACCGGCGCTACGGGGTCATAGGTGAACATTTCCCCCAGCCGTCGTTTTGGCAGGCTTTGTTTCCTCCGATGGATCCCTTGAAGCGACACACAAACGTTAGCGCGTCTTGGCGCACACCTGCGACAGCAAAAAACCCCCCCCGACGGCGAATAATTTCAGCTGCGTGCATAATGGCTAACAATTAGCGATAGCGCTTCAGCACAAACACGGGGATAAATATAGCATCTCCTGCCGCTCGGAGGAGTCAGGATACTTCCTGGAGTCACGCAAGGCAGCTGGGGGGAGGGGTGTGTGTGTGGGGGGGGGGCGATGCTAACTTTTGTGGACGTCCAGCATAAAGGCGTTGAAGTGGACTCGTTTTTTGCGGGCGTTTCCCACGCGGGCGTAAAACATGTCCATCAGCATCGTCTTCCCGGTGCCTGGGAGAGAAGAAACCGTCACTCAACAGAGACCGCAACATCCTGCGACCCCCCCCTGAATCCAACATTTTACCCTGACCCACACATTTCTGGCTTGCTGAACATGTTGCTTTTTGTTTAGCGGTCGTATTTCATCAGGTTTCATCAGGTTCGGTCTCACGTGACTGCCTTCCAAAAATCTGCGATGAGCCCAAAAATTGAACTTTGACCTTTACCTTGCTTTCTAAAAGTCAAGCTCATCATCTCATGTTCATCCCCTTCGCTGCCTGAGTAATCTGCTTTTTGTTCCATCCTTCTATCTGCAACGGTTACGGAGATATTTGGTGAAGATATTTAGTCGTCGGGTAAAAAAGTCTTACCGACGCCTCCGTGGATGTAGACGCCTCTGGGCGGAGGTGGCGGCGCCGCTTCCTCCTGTCGAGGAAACGTAAAATATCAGCGGTATATCGGCGCGGTTATCCATAAATAAACGGGTTATTATTTAATGTAAGCAGCTGGTGACCTACATAAAGTTTCTTCCGTTCATTAACATACGAGATCTAATAAACAAACGGCGCCGAGGCATTAAGCCATCGCTGCCGCGTGAGGTTTCACATTCTCCAGACCGGCCCGCGGCAGGGGGAGGAAGACAAAGGGGATCTAATCAACAAGACAAGCCGGGGTTCCCACGAAAGAAAAAGCATCATCAGAGGAACAATGGGGGGATTTGTCAGACAAAACGGAGGGGACTGGATGAGGCTCCATACGAGATGGAGTGGACTTGTCTATGCAGCCCGTTTAGCGCTGCTAATTGTGATACGGTACTGTTGCATTGAGGTGCTGCTGGAAGTCATTGTGCTGCCTGCCTCCCATCATCAAAAGGTCCTTGCTTCAAAAAAAAAAAAAAAAAAAAAAAAGACGTCTTGTGTGCGACCGAGCTGCGAGAAAGCCAAAAAAATGCCCGAAGCATGCAAATGTGTTTCACCGTTAATAATAAGTTAGCATCCTGCTAGGTAGCGCTAGATGACAGATGTCTCCTGATGGCCGTACGTCTGCGTTTCTGGGCAACCGGGGGGGGGGGGGAATAGCTCCGAAATGAACTCAGCGAATAAAAAAAAAAAAAAAAGGTTGGTCCTCTTGAAATTTAATTTCGGGGACTATTTGGCGGAGAAGGAACTCCGTGTCCCGGGCGCAAGTAGCACTTGACTCCGGTAAACGCAGACAATCGGCGATTGAAAAAGGAAATGAAAAACAAACTTGTTACCCATTTTCTCTCTCTCTCTCCGTCCTCGCTCGTCCCTTTGGAGGGAAAGCGACCAGCCTTTCCTGTTCGCTTCTGGGATAACAAGACTGTGACTCCTCCATGACTTCCCCAGGCTGCAACGCCAACGCCATTGAGCGTTGGTCAATGTCGGGGGAGTTGAGACGGACCAGGACGGGTCCGACCTCGGCAATCGTCCAGCTGAGCTCTGGTCTCGCCTCACCTGATGGCGGGACGCGATTATCTACCAATCAGAGTCTCAGCTCGCTTTGACCGACCTGACGTTGGCCTACGACCTACGGGACGACCTGAGGAGGGCAGCCCTCCCCAAGAAAACAACCTGTTGACCCCAAACCGCCCCCATGACCCCGCCATGGCAGGCTGATATGAAGTCAAGTGTACGCTCCAGAGACATCAACGGACACCAGGAGGAGGGCGGGATGACCCGGTCTGACCGGTGGGGGTGTTTGACAGGCAGAGCAAGAAAGAAGGTGCAAACGGGGAGGCGGGGGGGGGTGTTGACAGCCTGACACCGAAGTGTTTGTCAGGCCCCCCGAATCAAAAGCGAAAAGGACAAGAATGGTCCAGACAATAGGGATCCCCTCATTACTGCATGGGGACGGCGAGAGAGGGAGGGGGGGTGTCCCAGCAGGAGGTCCGTCCCGCTGCCGAACCCCCGGGAGTCTGTGCCAGCCAACTAACAGGGGGGGGGGAACTCCCACCGCCAGAGACGAGACAGTCAGCGCCGCTGACCTACAAACAACAACTAACCCCCCCCCCCTACAGTAGGCCATTCCAGCACTCACTCACACAATACGCTTCCCAGACCCCCCCCCCCCAATCCTTCTGACCCGAGCCCCACGGCCACCGACAGTGACGTAACGCTGTTTACCCCCACCGAACGTCAGACATCAGGTGTGTTAGTAGACACGGGTCACATGATAATCATTACAAATGTCCGTTCACACCTGTAAGAAGACCCCCCAACCACCTCAATCATAAAAGAACGAAAACATTTTTATTATTATATTGTGTATCCATCCACCAACACGTGGTAGAGAACGAGATGTGGTCTCAGATGACGTTTGTTAATTCATTTAAACGTTGAAAAGATCCATGATAGTCAAAGACACACATGAAAAGTCACATTTCTTAAATGAAAACCATCAGATTTGGATGAATTCATGAATATTTTCCCACCGTTTTGTTGTTCATCATGTATAAAAACATCACGTCCTGTGTCACGTGTCTTTACCTGAGCGCTGGATCCTGTTTCTTCTGCTGTAATGGGGGGGCCTCCATCTGTTCTCTTGGGGTCTTTATGGTGAAGCCTGGGTGGTGGTGTGTTCAAGTACACGCTGTTACTGTAGTTCTCCAGAGTGTCCTGCAGCTGGGCCAGCCTCTGGAGGACGTGTCGCTGCTGGGGGTCCCCCCTCAGGGACCCCCGCTGGACCAGGCGATCATAGACCTCGATGGGACCTCTGTCCGCTGCTGGGGGGGCAGAAGAAGTGGACCCCCTCCGACTAGTGAAGCCTTAAACATAACGACAGGAGTGTTAAACTTTTACACAACAAACCATTAAACCTTAAATACACACACACACACACACACACACACACACACATATATATATATATAAAAGTGTGTTAATATATACTTTATTTTAATAATAAATTGAAAGACATGAGTGTCGTCACCTACAAACTTCCTAAACATGTAACGTTTCCGCTCAAAAACATTTTACTTTATTTCATAAACGTGACGTAATGACGCTCACCTGTACCGGTGCGCGTGACAGACCGACAAATCCGTTTCACAGACGTCACAAATGCTTCGTGTAGCAGAAATCTAACGGAGCGTCCCACACCGGCGGGTAGCGAGTGGGCCGCCATGTTGGTTCAAACCCGAAAACTTTATTGACATCGTCTGGATAACAAAAACGGAAGTAGAGAAGTAATAACTTTAAATGTGTTTTTCTCCTCCAGTACAGTAACAGTCTTTATTATTGCTTTGTATTTGATGACATCAGCAATAGAAAAAGTATTTAGTATGGATCCCTGATGTTTATTTGACTAGATTTATTTATTAATTTATTCGAACAAATGCAGAATGAGAACTTAAGATAGATCTGTATAACATCTATAAATGAATTAATAAAAATAAACAACTTGATGAATCAGAGTAAGAATAAAAGACAGAGTGAACATCTTAAATAAAAATAGTCATCCCATTGGAGTTGGGTGGATGTTGACATGCTAACGGGTTGGGGGAGGGTCGCTCTCATCTTTATCTAAAATTAATTAGTTTAAATGTTGTTATAACGTCATTATGGAGACCTGTGGAGTTGTAAACAAACCGAGCAGCAGGTGGCCGCGGTGTCAGCTGAACCTCAGCTGATCGGAAGTCCCGCGGAACGGCCTCACAAGCTGGCGACAGTCGGGGCGGTGAGAACAGCGGAAGTTCGACGGGTGTCCTTCAAATTAAAAGCTACACTTTTTCCTTTAATCAAACATATTTATTCATGAAACGTGAATATGAATACACGTAACGTCGCTAAATGAGGTTGTAACGACTTATATTGGTGTGGATTTGATTGTTTCTGTATATGACGCGGACACGGATGTTTTATTTTGAAAGTCCGCAACGTAACGTACATGTTGGTATTCCAGCTAGCTTGATCTAATCACTCGCCTCTGGAAGGACAGGAGAGTAATGGATAAGAGCGTAGCTGACACAAGAAGGCTTGGCTGCAAGCGTCAGGACATTAGCGACGCTTACGGACCTCCGTGTAACTTTCTAGAGATCGATGTGATCAATCCGGAGACCATCGGGGTCGGCAGGAGCAGATTCACCACGTATGAAGTCAAACTGAAGGTGAGCAGCAGCTAATGGCGTTAGCTTGGGAGCTAGCTCCACCTTAGCTTTAAAATATCGCCAAAAAAAAAAAAAAAAAAGTAATGACTCGTGAATATAAAAGTTCCGACAATTAAAAAAAAATAATTTAAATGTGTTTATATAGCATTTAAATGCGTTTATTAAATTGTTAAAGGGTGTTTATTTAGCGTGTTAACCAACACTAGCTAGCATGCTAGGAGCACTCGTTAAACTAGCTAGCAGTTGTTAGCTTCCTGACTTTAATTTAAGGACTGAATTAAAAGTCAGGAAGTGTTTTTTGGACTTATTGGTGTTTGACAGTTCGTTAAGGAGACACGGATGAAGTTCGATTCCCCCGGTGACCCCCGTCGGAGTTGACCTAATCGATGCTAATGATCAACTGTTGACGTTCAGGTGGTGAGGGGGATATGTTGACATTCGCCTCGGGGGGGGGGGTTCCACAGCTCTCCTGTAACAGTTCCTACAGATCCAGACTCTGACTCTTAAGTCAACAAACAGCTTTAGCCTCTGTAGGAAGTTATATAGGAGGTTATGACGTCACTCTTCCCGGAACTTTTCAGGTCTGTGACGCGCAGCCACACCCCACTGTGAAACCAGACAGATTGTTCACATTTGACCTCATTTAGAGAAAAGCCTTCCACTTCCACTTAAATCACACGATTAACTATAATCAATATATTAAGGGTCAATCAATGATTTCATTCCTAGCTTTTAATAACATGATCCATTATCAGAATCCGGGGGATTATTCCTGTTCTGGACTGGAAGGAAATGAAATCTCAGCTTCTGGAGGCCCCATTGTCTCCTCCTCCTCCTCTTATTGCATATTTCCTTCCTCCTGTCATGAAGAACCGGTGCAGCAGAAACAAACGCTTCTCTTCTCCCAGAACTTTATCTCAGAAATTGACACAACCTGTTGAACGTGTGGCTAAATCTCCTTTCTTATCAAGTCTGTCTTTGCTTTATTCCGTCTGGGCATTTAGCAATCCGAAAGCTATTGCAAAACCAACATCCTGTGTCATGTGAAGTTTTTTTTTTTTTTAAACACACACACACACACACACACACACACAGGCCCGCGTCCAAATCATAAAGCTGAATCAGCTATTTTAAGCCGACTTTGACTAGTGGAGCTGCACAGCGGAGCTTCTGACTGAAACACACGGTCCTCATTAGCAGACAGTCGGTCTGTTGATGTTCCCTCGCCGCCGCCGGCGACGACGACGAATCCTCCAGGCGCTCACGACATCAGAAAGTCAAGATAAGACTGAGATTTTCCCGGAAAGTTCCAGAACAAGCAGCTCAGACCTTGGACTGTTTTTTTTATTTTGTTTAATTTCTGATTCAAGGAATGAATATTGAAGCTTAAATTAGGAATTGTTCCAGCGCTAAACTAAAATCTGATTACTGGGTTTATTCCGAGCATATCCATCATAAACCTGCTTAAAAGTTGCACCTTTTTTCACCACATAAACATCATGAAATGTCACATTTACTACTTTTTTTTTAAAATACTGTACATTGAACGCATCCTTGATTTTTCACCATTCCTGTCACTAAATCAACTACCTGAGGCGTTATCAGGTCGTCTCGATCGCTCCATCTCTTATCTTTTATTTTTCATGTCAGGTGATCCACCCCCACCCCACCCCCAATTATTCGTCCTGCTGCGCGGCCTTGAGGTTTTTTTCCATCCTCTCTTCCCTCCAGAGGAATGGCTGGTGGGGGAGAGCGAAGCCGTCTCCAGGCATTATTGTCGACTATAAGGCTACTGTACTTGATGAGCGTGTTAATAATTAGCATATGCGTGTAATCAGCATTATTGTGCACCCCCCCTACCCCCCGGGTGACCCTGTTTTGCATAAGACCTCAGAATGAGCGGCGCATCCCTCACTTCTCACCAGACGTGGCGTCAACTTTTCTTTTCTTCTGCCTCCATTTAGAAGCCCTCTGAGTCTCCGGCGTGCTAAGAGCGTTAGCCGCGACGCTTCCACATCCCAGAATCCTCTCTGGTTATTTTGTTATTTCACTTCTGATATTTAAAGGCAGTTAAAGTTTTAGTTAGTTGGTTCTCACCGCCGTCCCGCCACCCATCTGAAATGGAGAGAGCTCCTTGTGTCCAAACTAATCCCCTCATTGAGAGGAGAGAAGAATGAAACGGGAGAGCCTGGAGGGGGGGTGCGGGGGTTCATTCTCCGTCCTTACCCCCCCCACTCACACACACAACCATGGAAGGGCAGAAAGCCACCCCCTTGCTCGCCTTGGTCCGGCCCGGGTCGCGGAGACGACACCGTGGGGCGCGATGCGTTCAGGCGTTCGCCTCCAGCGTGGGTTTTTACGACGGCGGCTGAGAGGCCGGTCGTAGAGCGCACCCTGTGCTTCAGATCCTTCCACTTCCTGTCAGGCAGGTTTCCTTTAAAGAAGTAGTTCTCAGAGGAGGAGGACGTCTCCGTTTCTGTCTTTTTGCCTGAGCAAAACAACAGATTTCTGTTCTCATCTCAATCCCTTCTCTTGAAGAGTCGCTTCTGTTTGCTCACAGGAAGTGTGTGTGTGTGTGTGTGTGTGTGTGTGTGTGTGTGTGTGTGTGTGTGTGTGTGTGTGTGTGTGTGTATATGTGTGTGTGTGTGTGTGTGTGTGTGTGTGTGTGTGTGTGTGTGAGAGAGAGAGATGGAGTTTCTCCACTGGGTGTCGTCTCATTACCTCCACCGTGTTGTTTTTTTATCCTCTTTACCCCCGCTTGGAGAGGATCTCCTTCAGCATCTTGTTTTTGGAGCCTCGGCAAACGTGAAGTTGAAGCTTCTGTGCATGCGTGCAGAGAGGAACGGATGGGGGGGGGGTGTTATCAAAATGTCTTGTCTTTGGTGGGTTCCCATCTCATCCAGAGAGCACACATTCAGGGGAGTGAACTTGGGGGGGATCTCACTTTGTTTATGGGTAGGAGGACATAAAAGGCCTCTTATGGCCGCGTTCACTCCCTCCTACTCAGTCTTCACCCCCCCACGCTGCTCCCATAGCTTCTCCCTCTTTCTTTCTGTTTTCCATTTGGGCAGGGGCCTTTGGTCATTAATAAAATGGAGAGAGATGGTGGTGGGGGGGGGGGCTTGTCAGGCACAGTCAAGTGTAATCCAAAGTCTACAGCATCCTCTTGGACAACTATTTTAATGGAAATGGGGGACATATTGAATCAAGGCGACCATATCCTACTTGAGATGACAGTATCAAAAGTGGGAGTTGATACTATGGCAACAAAGCAGCTTTTTGCCAGCTCGGCGAGTCGGATGGAGGGGTGGGCTGTCAGGCCACGGGGGCCAGCGGGCGAGGGAACCAAAAAAAAAAAGACCTCTAGCCCTCCTGCTTTTGTTCACCCTCTATTTTTTTTGTTACCCCCTTCATTTTGGAATATGATGCCATGAGAAGGTTTTACGTTTGCCTTTTTTTTTTTAATGCCATCATCCTGAAAGGAGAGCATCTGGGTGGGTGGCGGGGGGGGGGGGGGGGGGTTAGGATGCGCGCACTCAAACTTGACTTAATCCATCCTGCTAAAAGCTAATGCATGGTGGCCTTGAACTCTTCTCTTAGGAGACGAGTGATCTTTGTCCCCCCCGTTCTCTCCATCTCGCCCGTTTTCTAAGGGTTCCGTCTCTTTTCAGCCCATTTTTCAATGAGCCTGTGGCTTTGTGTGCTCCCAGACATTACTAATCGCACGCCCCAGCCTTCCTATATGGAGTGTAGATTGCAGCTGGTAATGGAGAGCGGAGCTGGCAGGTCCACTTTGAAGGATCTACCTTTTTGCTCTTTCTTTTTTTTTTAAAAAGGCAGATCATTTTTTTTTTTTTTTACGCCTGCTTTTAATGCAGCCATTCATTCCTGATTTTTTTTTTTTTTTGCCCCCCCCCCCCTTTCGCTGGCTTTCTTTTTGCCTTCCTGCCCTTCCCTTCTCCAGCTTGTGTTCCGTCCCGTTTGGAAAGGCGAGAGAGGCAGAACGTACGGGGGTTTTTTTTTCCAAGACAATTCATGAATCGCCGTGGGGGCCGGTCCCCCGTCCCCGTCGCTATCCAGGGCCCCCCCCCGGGGCCGAAACCTCCATCCAGGCGTGAACACAACAGAGGCTGGGGGGTAACCTGATCTTTGACTCTCAGGTCTCACACACTGTGTGTGTGTGTGTGTGTGTGTGTGTGTGTGTGTGTGTGTGTGTGTGACAGACCTCTCGTTTTTCAGTGCTGTCGTCGGCGTTCCTCCCCTTGTCCCGCCGGGCCGATCTCTTAATCACAGGGTTGGCGGGGGGGGGGGGGGGGGGGGCGAGTCGAGCGGAAGGCCAGGTGACTTTCTCTCCTCACGCTCTCATTGTGTCGCCGCCGTCGTGAACACCTGTGCGTGCGCGAGCTCGCACGAGGTTAAATGGGTTTTCTTCCCACGCGCACGTGATGGGATTAGCGTCACGGCGGTGGCAGATTACCTGTAACTGTGATCCAGTGGGGGGGGGGGGGGGGTGAATTAATGCCACGCTGGGAAGGAACACGCCGCAGCGCCGGCGCGATGAAGCTAACGTAATCCACTTCTCCTGAGAGCTGGGAAAGGGGAGGAGCCAGGGGATCGGCGTCGGATTCACCTGGAGGGAGAGAACGTGACACGGGAACAGGAAGTCGCTCCGGACGCCGCTGGGGAGGGAGGGGGTGGCGGCGAGGATCGCGTTGTGACAAGAGTGGGAACAGACTGGGGGTTAAGCGGCGATAGCACCGTTAACACACTCAAATCGGCATCGGAACACACACCGCGGACGAGTGTGTGTTATATTTTGACCCTTAAAGGCTTCCGTTTGTCCCTCTGAACAACCAGATTCAGATTATTCTCAAAGTTTCATCTGGATTAAAAGTATTTGTGGATTATTTCACGGCTAAGGCTCAACGTTTTAAGATCAACTGAAAACCAGCAGATTCCAGTTCCTAAAAAACAATCGGTCAAACAGTAAATCACTGATCAATAGGATGAATTGATGATCGATTGAAGCATCAGATCATCCAGGATCCAATCCGGTCAGGATTAGCCTCGTCTGCTGTTAGCATGTAGCGGCTAGCTAAAGACGACACATTCGGTTTGCGTTTGGAAAATCTGATCCGACAATCCTGAATCCTGGGGACGAACGTGGGCGGAGAGGCTAACGCTACATACACGTAATGCTATACTGAGGGGCGTGGCCTCACACAGGAGCCGGACGACGGCTGCCGGCCTGGGGGGGGGGGGGGGGTTCTTGAGCCGTCCCGGTTTCCAATCAATCCTCTTTTCCTGCCGGCCCAGAATCCACAAAAGAGCGTCGTTCGGCCGCCGAACGCCTCAAGGGCAGAAAATCAGATTTATAAAGGGAAATAAAGGAGGAGGAGGAGGCCTGAAGGGGGGGGGGGGGCATGAGAGCCATGAGACCACTCCTGCTCTCCCCCCTCCTCAATTAGTCCGGCGGATGAAGACGAAGGTGAATCCAGCGGCGGCCGCTCATCGATCCGTCTGCTGCTCATTCAGGCGGCGCCGCTTCGCTCTTGCGATTTTCATCTTCCACGAATTCTGACCTTCCGTTGAATGAGCCCCACCCCCCTCCCTCCTCGTCGACGCATTGTCGAGCGGGGATGGCCATGTGCCGTCAAACCCCCCCCCCCCCGGTGAAGAGGTTTGGCACTGCGCGCCGTCTGCTCCGTGTTCTCCGTCAATGTCGAAACATCTCCGCTTTTTTAAAGCCGAATCCGTTCTCGAGTGCTCGTCGTCGGCGGCGGCGACGCAGAGTTACGCTCGCGTCTGTGCGAGCCGCAGCGGCGGCAGCACAAAAAAAATGGCAGCAGATAAATGCGATGAGACCTTGGTTCGCAAAACACGAGTTTGTTTTTTTGTTTTTTTTGCCTGGAGGCCATTTTTAAACGTGAATTTATTCATTTATTTCGTTTGAATTTGGAGTCTTTGTTGTTCGCTTCGCTCGCCTGTTTCCAGTGAAGTCAGACGAAATGATGGAAGGCAGCGCCCCCCCCCCCCCCCCCCCCAACCGGCTGTCGCCCCCTTTCACCCCCAGCTCCTGTTTTGGCCAATGTTTCGACCATCTGCGACCTTTGACCCCAGGCGGCTGATAAACGTCCGTCTCTAGCTTCCTTTCAAGTGAACATCACAAGTCTTTAAATACTTGTCATCGCTATAGCAACAAGACCAGGTTCTGGATTAAGTTTGGTTTGGTCGCTACCTGAACTGCTAACCCGTGTGTGTGTGTGTGTGTGTGTGTGTGTGTGTGTGTGTGTGTGTGTGTGTGTGTCCACAGACCAACCTCCCCATCTTCCAGCTGAAGGAGTCCAGCGTGAAGCGGCGCTACAGCGACTTCGAGTGGCTGAGGGCGGAGCTGGAGAGAGAGAGCAAGGTGAGGCGGCGTTAGATCGGCGGGGGGGGGGTGTGTCGGACATGTTTCTTTGATACTAACCAATCAGAACGTCAGACCTTAAAACCGTTTGGTCTCCCCCCTCAGGTGGTGGTCCCGCCGCTGCCCGGTAAGGCGCTCCTACGGCAGATCCCGTTCCAGGGGAACGACGGGATCTTCGACGAGGACTTCATCGAGGGGCGGAGACAAGGCCTGGAGCAGTTCCTCAACAAGTAAAGTCTTCCTCCTCCTCTTCCTCCTCCTCTTCCTCCTCCTCTTCCTCCTCCTCTTCCTCCTCCTCTTCCTCCTGCTGTCACCTGACCCTGCAGAGGCAGACGCGCCCTTCCTCGTCTTCCTCGTCTTCCTCTTTTTCTAATAATTACCTTGTCGAAGCGCGACATCGCCAAACGGACGCGTCCCGTTTCTTTTTTTTTTTTTTTCCCCCCCAACATTTGTTTTATTGTTGACGTGTAATTTATGATAATTGCGTCTCAAATTACGCGGCGGCGCGTCGGAGGGACGCCGTGTTGCACTCCTGCTTATTTTTTGATCCCAGCGTTTCGCCCCGTTTTGGGCGGCGGAACAATAAAAGTTACTGCGTGATTGTAATGATTTGCTTTGATTGCAGACTTGGGCCATTATCTTTGTTTCATGTGCAAATGCCTCGTGTTTCCTGTCGGGATATTAAAAAAAAAAAAAAAAAACCGCACAAAGACGGACGAACGGGAATTAAAAATCCATAAATGTGTGTTTTGTTTTTTTGTTTTTTTAAAAAAAAAAAAAAAAAAAAAAAGACGATGAGAATGCGTGGGTAATTAAGCCCCCCCCCCCTCGTCTTCCTCCTCCTCCTCCTCGGTGCTTCCTGGGAATGAAAGCCGCCGCTGATGATATCATTGTTCAGACTTAATCCTGGAGACGCGGCCGGCGCCATTGTTCACCTGTGATTGAGAGCATTATGAAGAGGAACTCTTCTTCTTCTTATTTTTATTTTTTTTATTTTGGGAGCGATAGAAATGATTGTCACGGTGAAACAAGGGAGGAGGAGGAGGAGGAGGAGGAGGAGGAGTTCACTGCTGATGAGGCCTCAGGTAGACGTTTTCATGGGAACGCACGCCGATCAGAAACCCATCGGCTTCGTTTCCGCCGGGGCGCCGACCTTCACCACAGCAGGTTTAATTTGTCCCAAACGTTTGCCCGTCAGGGGGCTCTGGGGGTTCCGGGGGTGGGGTGGGGTGGGGGTCGGTACGATCCGTCCGGTCCAGGTTGATTCAGGAAACATTCAATCTGTCGGGTCGCAGCTGTTCTGCTGCTCCGCGTCATCTGAAGGAGAATTTGATGTCAGAGTGGCTTTAGGAGAAGAAAACACACAAATGGGGGGGGGTGAATTGGGGTGGGGGGTGAGTAATCAGACCCCCCCCCTCCCCCTCCATTAAAGTAGTTGAAATGATGTCATTTAAACGTCTTTAATGTCCTCAGGAGAAACGTTCAGGTGTGGTTGAAGCTCTGAGTTCTGTTCACTGATCCATCCGGGTTCTAAAGAACCGCCCAACCTGTGGTTACCACGGCAACAGAACCTCAGAGCGAGTAGAACTCATTCAGGGGAGGGAAATAGTTGGTTCTGGTTCTGGAGAAGGTTTTGGAACAGGTTTTGGAGGGTTGTGGATCAGGTTCTTGATAGTTTTGGAGCAGGTTTTGAATCAGGTACTGGGGGGTTTTGGAGCAGGTTTTGGATCAGGTACTGGGGGGTTTTGGAGCAGGTTTTGGATCAGGTACTGGGGGGTTTTGGAGCAGGTTTTGGATCAGGTACTGGGGGGTTTTGGAGTAGGTTTTTGGAGGGTTCTGGATCTCCCCTGATGAGACTCCACGTCTAGAATTTTGAAGGACTTCAATTTGTTTTCATGTTTATTTTGTTTCCTGTATTTCCTTGTTTTACTTCCTGTTCCTTTACGTCGGTCGGTCTCTTCCTGCTTCCTGTTTCCTGGTTTAACCCCTCCCCCTCCTCTTCCTCTCCATGTGTTCCAGAGTGGCCGGTCACCCGCTGGCCCAGAACGAGCGATGTCTGCACATGTTCCTGCAGGACGAGATGTTGGACAAGAACTACACCCCCTCCAAAATCAGACAAGCCTAAGGGCCCCGCCCGGCCTGGCCCCGCCCATCCCGGCCCCGCCCGGCGACCCAAAGCTCCAGGTTTCCGTCAGACGACCCATCTCTCGGCTCCTCGACACGTCGTTACTGAAGCTCTCTCTGCGTCTCTTAGTTAAATTAGGATCTTTATCGATGTCTGGTCTCGTCCCGGACGAGTCGCCGCGGGCGACGCCATTCCCGTCTCTATGGAAACGCCACTAAAACATGGGTATATTATGTATTTATCGTTTACCTTTGTCTTGAACGTATCCATCTACATAGAAACATGGAGTGAGTGTTCCACGTACGCAAAGCTCTCGTTTCCCCGTCACCCGTAGAAACCGGCACGCCGCACCCCTTCAAAATAAAAGCGCACGTGTTTTTTGATGGGCTTCTCCAATCAGTCTCAGTCGATCTAACGGACTGTCAGGCATCACCGTGGTTTTCTAGCAGGACAGACGTAACTACTAAGAGGGACCTGCAGTATTTCTACTATATGCATTTTGAGATTTGTATACTGCTGTGCCATTTTTGTTTATTTTGAAAATTTTCCAATAAAACAGGTGAAATCTTTCCAGGTATAATCACATCTGTTCATTCTGTGTGGAAATCATTTCTCCCAGTAAGTGATTCATCGCCACCGATCAGATGGACGTAGTTCCACCTGATCAAGGGGGTCACGTCTGAACCGGGTGACCCATCGATGATGTCATCACTGTGGGACCAAATCAGAGAATCGCATGTGATCCGTTTTTAATCTAAGCAGCAAAAAAAGTTCAGTGCAATAAAACATTTTTAAACACTGACCGATGGGATGTTTATATACAAAATTTAATAAAAAGATTTAAACCAGTTTGAATCCGGTTTCAGAACCGCGTGTAAACAGAACTTTAAACACTTTGAACACTTTAAATATTTTTTTAAAACTCAAACACAAATATCCCGTTCACTGAAAACAACAGAAATTTTAAAAAATTAGTTTTTTTTTAAAAAACAATTTGAACCATTTGTCATTTAAAGAATTAAAAAATTTTGATGTAATATGAAATAAAGACGAGAATCAACTCTTTGTAATTTAACTGCATTAAATCTCATTTCAAATTAAATGATTTGATGAATAAAGTTTAATCATTAAAAACACCGTATTCCTGCAACCAATCATCAGGAGTCTTATAATAATTATCAAACGCTTTATCAGTTTAATGATTAAACACTATCAATTAAATATTTGAGTATTTGATAAATTGAATTTCAATTGTTTGCGTCGCCGTTTCAAATAAAAACAGTTCACATCTGTCACTTGAAGACAAATTAATTTCTCTTTTATTCTCCAGGTTACAACTCTAATTAGTCATAACTCCAAATATTTACAACAGAATAAAAGCATCACAGCCACAAAAACATTTTTCCAAGTGCTGAATTTTTTTTTTTTTTCCGGTGTTAGTTCTAACTCCACAAAGCCCACCTCCAACGCGACACACCGACACACACACAACAGACACCACTGACACACAAACACCCCCCCCCCCCCACCCATCCCCAAAAAAGGTGAACTGGGTCGCCACCCCGTCTGCGTTCACACTGGTGCGTTTTTGAATCCGGATTCGAATCCGGATGCGACGGAGGGAGAGGGGGGCGTCGTCCTTTTCTTAATTTTTTTTGGTTTCCTCCGTCGGGATTGGTCGTCGAGCTCATTGGTCTCACAACAAAAAAACACGGAGAATTCTTCGTCAGACGTGGGCGGGGCCTCTTTCGGGTCTGGTGATGTTTGAAGGGGGGGGGGGGGCGTGGCTTCAGTATCGTACGGGCGGTTCTAGAATGAAGCTAACCCTCGACTAGCGTGGCTGTTAGCGGGGCCACCGAGCGGGGCCGCGCCGCCGGTGACGTTTAAGTGTTCGGCAGGAAGTGGTCCCTGAGCGGGCGGGTCTCCGGCCCGGTCCGGGCCCCGCCCCCCCCCCCAGCGGACAGACGTCATATATCGCTGGACTTGTACATGTCGGACAGCAGCCGGGTGATGGGAACGTTCCCGATGGTCTTCTTGAAGAACACCTCCTCGATGGTGGAGGGGCCCACCGAGCGCAGCGCCGGCAGGAGCAGGAGCAGCTTCCCGAAGCGGCAGGGCTGGGTGGGGTACCTGAAAGACGCCAGCGGGGGGGGGGGGGGCAGAGGCAAACGTGTGACAATCGGATGCTGATTTTGCACCTGGGAGCGATTACAGGAAGCTGTCGCCTCATTAGCGCCGGCCGTCTGGCGGCCAGGAGTCACCTGCATGGGGGGGGGGCTAGGAGGGGAGGGGGGTATTCATGAGGGTTTGGCCTACCTGGTGTGGATGTAGCTGTTGAGGGTGAGCTGCGCCTCGTCCTGCAGGGCGGCGATGGCGCTGGCGTTCCTGAAGCTCCTCAGCTCCGCGTTGCCGTGCGTCGGAACTGCAAGATAAAGGGGGCGGGGAAAGGGGCGGGGTTTGAATTTAAATAACCCAGGTGTTCATTTAAGCTCCAAAAATATCTAGTTTTTTTTTTTTTTTCTTCTCCAGGATCGAAGGAGCAGAAACAATCTTTAGCAGGAAAATCCTGGATTCCAGGGGGCGGAGTCTCGGAAAACTGGAGAACGTTAAATTCTAAAGGCGATCCAGTTGATTTTTTTTTTTTTTTTAAACCAATCAAACTGACCGGCTTTGAACGTGACGATGCATTTCAAGCAGGCGAACTCGGTGGCGTCGAGCCGCATCTGTCGGAAGCGCGTCACCACCTCCTGCAGCGCCTGGATCTCAGACAGGATCTTGTTCATCCGCTGAGACTCGGTGTTTTCTGTGTTCATGCCTGCCGACAAAAAAAAAAACCAAGACGGTGTCAATTTATGTTCCTTTTAAACAAATATATAATTTTTTTTTACGCCTGTGGGTCGTCACGCACCGGAAACGGCGAGCAAGGTGGAGGAATCCACGGGAATCGCCCACTGGGCGATGCCCAGAACAAATAGTTCCCTCCAGGCGTCCTCCAGCAGAATCAGCTGCACAAAGAGAGAGAGAGAGGGGGGGGGGTGGGGTCAAGGTTAGCCTGGATGCCATTTATGCTAATAACACACATTCTGATTGGTTGGTTTATTTTAGGCCACGCCTCCTGATCCAGCTACAGTTTGAACTTTTGGAGGATTTAATTTAATTTAATTTAATTTAAATATCAACGTTTCTCCTGTTTGTGGATGAAAACAAAAATTGTCAAATAGATTTTTATCACATAAAATTTGGGGGGTGGGGGGGGGCACCCCACCCCTCCTCCAGGTTTCTATCTAGCAACGCCCCTGGTGGTCAGTCGTGCGTAAAACACGATCCCTCCAGTTTTTGACTTTTAAAACAAAGTGAAATAAACCCATGCTGGAATCTAAAAGAGGGGGGTGGGAGGGGGGTCATTTCCCGGATTCAACACCCCACCCCCCCACCCCCGGGGGGGTAAAACGTACCTGATCGGATAGAGGCAGCGTGGAGAAGGCGGGGACGCTTTTGGCCCACTTGATGCTCATGAAGAGGAGACGCGCCGCGGACTCGCACACGGACTCCGTGGCCACCTCGTACAGGTACAGGGGGGTCCCGCTCACCTCGTGGGGGTACTGGAGGAACAGGAACTGCTTTAGAACCGGGAACCGGCTCGCGCGCGCGGTGGCGGGGGCGGGGGGTGGGGGGCAAATTCCAACAGCCAGACCTCTTGGTTTTGTAATTCTTAAAGTTGCTGCGTGGATTCTAAAGCTTCTCTGTGGATTTAGTTTCGTTAATTCGGAACAAGAATTTCAACTTCTGACCCGCAGGAAAAAAAACTAATCCCATAATCTGAATAATAATCTGTAACAGCAGAAACACAGAATATCACGAGCAATTAAAGGAAATCTGATCAATCTAGATTTTAAAAATGCCATTTTTTTTTAAAATGAGGGGTTTGGGGGGGTCGTACCTTTGGCGTGGGCTGCGCCAGCCCCACGATGGCCTGCCTCTCCGGGGTGGTGGCCACCGCGCTCATCTCCAGGTTGTGAGGCTCCAGCTGCGTGACGGTGGTGAAAAAGGGGGGGCCCGGCAGGGAGGAGGCCGGGAAATGGGCCGAGGAGCCGTTCACCTCTTTGTGGCCCCGGAAATACAGAGCGACCTGTTTGCGGATGGTGGACGTGCGGGGGCCCCTCTCGTGTTGAACTGCTGTGGAACCGGACAGAGAGCGGAGGGGGGGGGGATAATTTTATTTTTTGATTCTGATCTAAACGCGTTATTTTTTAAATAACCCCCCGTCTCCCCCCTCCCTCACCGTCTTTATTCATGTTCACTTCCAGGCATTTCTTCAAGCGACACGCACGGCACTGGTTCCGGTGGGTCTTGTCCACGGGACACCCCCCCTGCACGGAGAGGAAGACGGTTACAAGCCTGGATCTGTCATCCTAAACGCCTCTGATCCTGATTTTCCTGGTGGTGGTGGTGGTGGGGGGGGGGGGGTCCAGGTGAGCTCCTCACCCCCGGGAGGCTCTGGGCTCCCTCCCGCCGCCGCCACGCGTGGAGTCGCGCAGCGGCGGCGCGTTAGGTTGGATTACACCTGGCGGGATAAGGCGCGCTGTTTAATGCCAGAGGCATTACACAATTAGGCTCATGACGGGTGGGGGTGTGAGGGGGGGGGCGTCACAAGAGGGGGAACAAATGGAATCTGTGCGTAAAAATGCGCAATCGGTGCGTAAAGACGCATCAGCCGACACAGGAAATAAAAACTCCAGAATAAAACGCGGATGGATTAAATGTAGAATTAGGATGAATATATTTTTATCACACCTTCAGGAATTAAATCAGGAGTTGGGGGCCCGGCGTGGAGCGGAGGGGGGAGGAGGCCTCACCTGAGAGCCGGATTTACACACGTAGGTTCTGTTCCTGCGGATGCTCCGCTTGAAGAATCCCGAGCAGCCGTCACACGCGTAAACCCCGTAGTGCTTCCCTGAGCTGCGGTCGCCGCACACTTTACACGGGATGTCCAGAATCCGACCTGAGGAAGGCCCAGACGGGGGGGGGGGGGGGTGTCAGGAAGAAGAGGCGGAGTGCATAAATAAATGCAAATTAAAACTAGGATTATAACCCTATAATAATAATAAAGAGTCAAGACAGTTTACAAAAGTGGCGCAAAAATCGTATTTTTCTTTTTTAAAAAAAATAGTTTACTTTTTTTTTTTTTTTCTTTTTTAATCCCTGTGGGGGTTTTGGGGGATCCCCCCCCCCTCACCCCCAAATCTGTGGATAAATCAGCCTGCAAATGATGTAAATGTCGTGTTTTTGTCACGCAGCAGCAGCAGCAGCAGCAGCGGACGGTCCCTCCACGGAGCATGGGAATTCACGGCGCGCATTGGAAGAATAAAAGTCCGGTGGGAAGCGTCATATCTGAGCTCTCTAAGACAATAGGCCCGGGGGTGGGGGAGGTGAGGGGGGGGGGGCGCACAATGGAGACATTAGGGGAAAGTGTTAACTTAATGATTTTCCCCCATTGAAGCTCGTCTGACTGCCTGAATCTCGACAAGCTGCCAACTCCCCCTCATAATGGGACTCGACAGCTGCTTTATCCCGCAGGTCTATAGCCCGGGATTAGGGAGTGACACTGCGCCATGAGAAGAAAGCACCAACTCGTTTCACCGACTCAAATGAAGTGGATGGAAATGGACCCCAAGGCGGATGAAGAGGGAAAAAAATCATTTTTTTGTGCATTCACGTCTATAGAAGTAGATTTTGATGCATACGAGGGAGTCTCTCTGTTCCTAGTGGGGGTGTGTGGTGGTTTAGGGTGTGGTGGGGGGGGGACGAGCCCGTCTATGTAATTACACTGACGTTTTGCCACCTGCTCATTGATTCGCCAGTGACCCGTCAAAAAGGGTAGCATGGGAATCACCAGAGAGCCCAAAAACAATGACTTCAGGCGGGGGAGGCGGAGGCCTTCGAGGCGCGGATGATGAAGCATCAGGAGGCCGCGATGTGGAGCTGCGACACGTGGAATTCACATGAAATAGAAGGAAGCAACTTTCAGCTTGAAGTCGTCTCTTTATAATGGGAGTGATTGAATAAAATCACTCCGCTGCATCATAAAATAGATCCTCCATCCAGAGTTCCTTTGGATGAACGTTCAAATCCACTTTTTTAAAAATTATCATCACATATTTATCATTCTAACCCGTAACGCACAACAAATGAACGCAAACAAACGTCAAAACCGCAGAACTGTGAGAGTCAAGAAATTAAAAAAAAAAAATGACATAATTTTCTTGCAGAGGGGGTGGGGGTAATGTATTTAACTTCCCGCGGTGGGGGTCCAATTCGTCTCCATTGTCTGCAGTAATTGCTTGAAGATATGTGGCATATTCCATTAAGGTAATCACCATCAGGGCGCAGACCCGCCGGACGCGCCGGAGATTCACGTCTGACTCAGGATCTGTCTCGGCCACCCAGAAAGCTGACAGCGTTTATTCTGCTTTAAAACGTGCAGAAATTTACATGAAATAAAATAATAACCGGGATTTTAACCAGAAATTTAAAAAAAAAAAAAAAAAAAAAAGAATTAAATTGACCAGAAACAAACCGACTGGGATTAAACGATTAAAAACGAGTTTATCCAAATGAACCAGGAGGCCGAAAAAAAAAAAATCTAATTTAATCCAAACCACAGGAAATGTATTGTAAAATTAAATTTAAATAAAATATTCCTGATTAATTACATATATTTTAATCCGTTCACGAATCTATGGAAAAGTTAATTTTTAAAAAAACCCTAAAAGTACAATAAACTAAAATAATATTTTTAGTGATTTATTTTTTTATAGGAACTTAAGATCAGAAATTATCGTTTTGGTTCAAACTTCTTTTGCTTTAAATGCAACAGGTGGAATCAAACAGGAGGAAAGAACAATTTTCTGCGCACGGATCCAAATTATTTATTGATTTTGGATCATTAAAAAAAATGTTTTTTTTTCTTTTTTAAATTCTGGCTTCAGTTTCCAAACACGAACATAAGTTTGGCTGTAGGATCGTGACGCACACCGGGAAGACAAATCCGCTCCCTCCGGGTCCCCCGATCGGGTTTTTTGGGGGGGAGCGGTGAGAGATTCTCTGATGACAGGAGCAGAACGGAGAAGATTTTATCTTCCTTTCCAGAAAAAAGTTGGGGGCGACTGATTGTAGAAGGAACCAGAGGAGCATCGGAGCGACACTTACTGGATTTGACGGTGAGGATATCCAGGCAGCCACTTGTTGAGCCGGCGGGTTTGCTCATCGTGGAAACTTAATAGTAAAATAATGATGATGAAAAAAATAATCAAAAAGTTCAGGATGGAAGAAAAAAGTCCTTTTCTTCTCCTTTCACTCAGAAAAAAAAATCAGTAAAAGGAAAAAAGGCGCAGCTTCCTTTAAATCTTCACCGGCGGAGCGGCTTCCACATCCCGGGTTCCCCTCCTGACAGCCCCCCGCGTCAAACCCCACGGCCGGACATCACATCACAGGGTCTCCGCCATCCGTCGGTGTCGCCTCCGTCTCACACGGACTCGGAACCGAACCAGCAGCCGCCCGGGGGTCACCGGCAGCCGCCCTCCAGCCGGTGCGTAAAAGTTAGACGAACGGCGCCCCGGAGCGCGTCCGACGGCCAGAGCGCGCGGGAAGGAGAGGAAGAGGAAGAGGAAGAGGAAGAGGAGAAACGAATTTTTGGGGAATCGGTGACAGGTGAGAGCTTCTCCTCCGCGCCGCGACACGTTGTGACTTCGTGCTGCGCGTCCCTCCAACAAGCCGCGGTCACATTTATGAGAAGTGTCAGGGGGAGGTTGGAGGGTGGAGATCTCCACTTCCTTCATCCACTTGGCTTTCTACTCCAAACTCCAGCCTGACGTCACAGGCGGGCGTGTGTGTGTGTGTGTGTGTGTGTGTGACGATGTGGAGTGCCTTGCTCATGGATCAAGAGGCATTTCCAACACAAACAACACACACACGCGGCGTTGCGTGAACGTTTCCACGTTAGTTTTTTTTTTTTTTTTTTTTTTTTACTTGTGGACTTTTTTCACGGAACCGGATCTGTGGGCAGAAGGGGGGGCACAAGTTTCTTCCTCGTGACGTCACACGGTTCATTTCCTGCACAAAATCATTCCTGTTTTTTTTTTTTAACAGCACAGCCTTCAACCGACCTGTGACGTACCGCACCGGTTTTTAACAGCGTATCGTGACGTCAGAGATGAAGATTTAACGGTTGTTTTTGTTATTAGTTGTTGTACATTTTCACACGTCATCACTACTCTTCATCACCTCCTCTTCCTCCCCCTCGTTCCCACCTGTTGCGGCTCTTTTCCATCGATTTAAATAAATCTGCGCGTCCTGAACTCGATTATCTACTCCCATCAGCTGAATGATCGACTTTTTCTGCTCATAAAAATAAATCCCAACAAAATAATTTTCATCCACGCAAACAATAAAAGTCGAGCTATATAAATAAATTCAATAAATTCTGATTGGCTGGCCCTCATCACTCAACAAAAACACGACCCGACAAAAAATAAAATAAAATAAAATAAAACACCCACACCTCCATTTTTATTGTTATTATTATTATTATTATTATTATCATCATCAATATTATTATTATTATTAAAGCAGGCCGACCCGCGGGAACGCGCCTCCATTGATTCCCGTGGACCATAAGGTGCACGTGCACGCGCACCGACACCCTGACCTTGACGGCTCGCTGCGCAACAACTCCCAAGAAATCCATATTCTGTTTTTAATTGTGTTGATTCCCACGGTGCGTGGAGGGGGGGGGGGGGGGGCACATGGGCCCTCAGAGTGTCGATTTAAACGGACAGGGGCCGCGCAGAGAGGAGCAGTTTAATTGCAATCAGGCAATTGTTGTCTTTCAACCTGGACAGGAGTGGACGTGGGTTTTTTCCTGCTTGGGGTGGGGTGGGGTGGGGGACACACAGAAGAGACTGTTTTTAAAAACAGGGGTGGGGGCATCTTCAAAGGAAGCTTTTTAATGATTTAATGTCTGATTTTTAGGGTTCGTTAAGGAAATCTAGTGGAAATTCTCACACATCAATAAGACTTGTGTTTTTTTTTTTTATACAAAAGGGAGCGCGCTGGTGTGTGTGTGTGTGTGTGTGTGTGTGTGTGTGTGTGTGGCTGCCGGGGGTAGGAGAATGGTGAACCTAATCTCCTTAACTCGTCCTAATCCGCGTCATTGAATGATAGCCTTTACACAAATATCACATCAGGCCGCCGCGTCTTTCTCTCCGGCCGCTTTAGAGACTCTCTGCTGCTCCAGCAGTCAATGAACCGCGGTCAATGAAGCCGCGACAACAAAGCGCAGAGGATTGTGTATCTGTTTTATTTTTTAGGGTGGGGTGGGGGGGTAAAATGGGGTCTTATGAGGTGTAGACTTCAGATTTCAGGAACAATTACGCGTGAGTTCTGGACGTCCTGACGTCATCGGTCCTGTTTAAAAGGAGCCACAAATGAACTTTTTTTTTTTTTTTTTTTTTCTATGAATGTTTTTGATTAACTCAAAAATTTTGTTTTGTGTTGTTTTTGTTTGTTTGTTTGTTTGTTTGTTGCGTCATCCCCACCAACCGGAATTAACTTTTTTTACGCACAGGCAGGGCGCGTGCGTCCACGTGAACCAATCAGGAGAAGTCACATGAGTGCATGACGAGGAGGGGGGCGTGGCTGAGGATTCCACGGGCACGCGGGTGACGGTGAATCCCGGGAGCCGCGGATCGGGAACGCGCGTGGGTTTCAGCACCACGGAGAGCTCGTGAAGCTCACCTGTGCGCGCGCTCCCGCTACCGGATGGTTTTAAATGAGTTCTACCGTCCGGCCCCCGTGACGTGACGTGACGTCACAGGGCCTCTGACTTACTCTGATCCCTGCCATCAGGACGTGCCGCGTGAATTCAGCCAATCAGGATCGAGTCTGTTCTCCCACGAGGCCTTGGGAGCGGAGAGGAACCCGGAAGTCGTTTCTAACGGAAGTGGGGTTCGATCGGAACCGGATTCAGTCGGATCCGTGAGAGAGAATGACGTCACGATCCGGTTTGAGTGACTGAAGGTTCACATTGGATTCGGATTCAAGACGGAATCCAGTTTGAAGTTTGGTGACGTAAAGGGGCAGGAATCACATTTTTGACTTATAATAAACGTTAATCTGATAATTTAACTTTGATTAAACGTTAATCTGATAATTTAACTTTGATTAAACGTTAATCTGATAATTTAACTTTGATTAAACGTTAATCTGATAATTT
This sequence comes from Antennarius maculatus, assembly GCA_013358685.1. NCBI lineage: Eukaryota > Metazoa > Chordata > Actinopteri > Lophiiformes > Antennariidae > Antennarius > Antennarius maculatus. Next base: position 17,334,530 of record CM023625.1, on the reverse strand, counting down.
AACTTTGATTAAACGTTAATCTGATAATTTAACTTTGATTAAACGTTAATCTGATAATTTAACTTTGATTAAACGTTAATCTGATGTTTTATTCGACTTTTAAACTTTTAAAAGTTTAAAAAAGCTGAAATTTTAAAGAAAATTTTGATTTAATTTTCTAAATTTTGCGTCGAATCACCAGAAAACCGACCTGACGTCCAGGACGACGGGGCCCTCTCTGGTCCCAGTCTCACCCCCTCGCCGTCTCACCCCCACCTCATCCTCGTGGGGCCGATCGGCCCCCAGAACCCGAACCCGGAGCCCCGGGAGTCGGTGCCGCCGGACGCTCTGACAAATCTATTTGGGGCAAATTGTCAGTGAGAAACTTCCGCTCGAACTGCCCGGGACAAAACCGACTGTTGGGGAGAGCAAATCCCGCTGCATGAGGGAGGGGGGGACAATGGGGGGCCAACGTGTTGATGTGCGGCCGGTGGCTGGGGAGGGACAATGGGCGGATTAGTCCGTCCTCTGGCTGACTGATTGGAGATGGCTCCTCTCAGCCTCTCGCCGTGGGGAGTCCCATTGTCCCGCCGCTGATTCCCACTTCTCACAAACTCCAAACAAAAGTCAATCTCTCTCCAGAGGTGGGGGGGGGTGGTGGTGGTGGTGCTGGGGGGTGAGGTGGTGGTGGCATTGGGGGGGGCATGCACCCGTGTTTCAGTCGAGGGGAAAGTGACTCAAAAAAGTGATTTGTGGGAGACGGCTGACTCTTCCAGTCCTCGTCTTCGGCGTGTTGGGGGGGGGCGTGGTGGGGGGCGGGGCCAGGGCACCTGTTGGAGGCTTAAGGCAGGTCATTAATATTAAAATATACAGAGATGCCATCAGGGGCCGGTCTGAAATCGGCCTGATGTGGCCCCTGAAGGGACGTCTCTCTCTCTAAAGACTCGTTAACCAATCATGACAGCCGGGGGGGTCAACCCCCCCACAAAGACCCTCAGCCGTGTTCAAGGGACAACAGGATGTTGGTTCAGATTAAGGTTCAGAACCACATCGACCAGAACCAGAAGACAAGCTGATGTTTGATTGATTGATTGATTGATTGATTGATTGATTGAGCAGTTGGTTGATTGACTGGTTTGTATAGATTCTGATTTGTTTGCTTGTTTTACCAAAAAACTACAGATCAAGACTCTTGTTGGACATTTCTGGACATCTTGCAGAAAAACACATGGAACAAACAAACAAACATGTTGATCACATGACCTCTTCCACTCACTGATGACAATAATAATAATAATAATAATAATGATAATAGTAATAATAATTATAATAATGTCTGAACCAAAGTCAGCAGCTCAGACTAAAGTTTACAGTTCATCATAATGTTTATTAATGAGGAACTTAACTACTGTATTACTAGAGGTTACAGGAAGTCCTCAATATACAAACACAACCGGTTCCTAGAGGTTGTTCATAAGTTGAATTGTTCATAAGTCGTTATTTATTCAATTTCAATCTCTAATCACCATTTAAGGTCATTTAAATGTCATTACTACTCTAAATACTAAAGTAATGTCATTACTACTGTAAATACTAAAGTAATGTCATTACTACTGTAAATACTAAAGTAATGTCATTACTACTCTAAATACTAAAGTAATGTCACTACTACTCTAAATACTAACGTAATGTCATTACTACTGTAAATACTAAAGTAATGTCATTACTACTGTAAATACTAAAGTAATGTCATTACTACTCTAAATACTAAAGTAATGTCATTACTACTCTAAATACTAAAGTAATGTCACTACTACTCTAAATACTAAAGTAATGTCATTACTACTGTAAATACTAAAGTAATGTCATTACTACTGTAAATACTAAAGTAATGTCATTACTACTCTAAATACTAAAGTAATGTCATTACTACTCTAAATACTAAAGTAATGTCATTACTACTCTAAATACTAAAGTAATGTCACTACTACTCTAAATACTAAAGTAATGTCATTACTACTCTAAATACTAAAGTAATGTCATTACTACTCTAAATACTAAAGTAATGTCACTACTACTCTAAATACTAAAGTAATGTCATTACTACTCTAAATACTAAAGTAATGTCACTACTACTCTAAATACTAAAGTAATGTCATTACTACTCTAAATACTAAAGTAATGTCATTACTACTGTAAATACTAAAGTAATGTCATTAATACTGTAAATACTAAAGTAATGTCATTACTACTGTAAATACTAAAGTAATGTCACTACTACTGTAAATACTAAAGTAATGTCATTACTACTGTAAATACTAAAGTAATGTCACTACTACTGTAAATACTAAAGTAATGTCATTACTACTGTAAATACTAAAGTAATGTCATTACTACTCTAAATACTAAAGTAATGTCATTACTACTCTAAATACTAAAGTACTGTCATTACTACTCTAAATACTAAAGTAATGTCACTACTACTCTAAATACTAAAGTAATGTCATGACTACTCTAAATACTAAAGTAATGTCATTACTACTGTAAATACTAAAGTAATGTCACTACTACTGCAAATACTAAAGTAATGTCACTAATACTGTAAATACTAAAGTAATGTCATTACTACTCTAAATACTAAAGTAATGTCATTACTACTGTAAATACTAAAGTAATGTCACTACTACTGCAAATACTAAAGTAATGTCATTACTACTGTAAATACTAAAGTAATGTCACTACTACTGCAAATACTAAAGTAATGTCACTAATACTGTAAATACTAAAGTAATGTCATTACTACTGTAAATACTAAAGTAATGTCACTACTACTCTAAATACTAAAGTAATGTCATGACTACTCTAAATACTAAAGTAATGTCACTACTACTGCAAATACTAAAGTAATGTCATTACTACTGTAAATACTAAAGTAATGTCATTAGTACTCTAAATACTAAAGTAATGTCATTACTACTGTAAATACTAAAGTAATGTCACTACTACTCTAAATACTAAAGTAATGTCATTACTACTGTAAATACTACAGTAATGTCATTACTACTCTAAATACTACAGTAATGTCATGACTACTCTAAATACTAAAGTAATGTCATTACTACTGCAAATACTAAAGTAATGTCACTACTACTGTAAATACTAAAGTAATGTCATTACTACTCTAAATACTACAGTAATGTCATTACTACTCTAAATACTAAAGTAATGTCATTACTGCTGTAAATACTAAAGTAATGTCACTACTACTGTAAATACTAAAGTAATGTCATTACTACTCTAAATACTAAAGTAATGTCACTACTACTCTAAATACTAAAGTAATGTCACTAATACTGTAAATACTAAAGTAATGTCATGACTACTCTAAATACTAAAGTAATGTCATTACTACTGTAAATACTAAAGTAATGTCACTACTACTGCAAATACTAAAGTAATGTCACTAATACTGTAAATACTAAAGTAATGTCATGACTACTCTAAATACTAAAGTAATGTCATTACTACTGTAAATACTAAAGTAATGTCACTACTACTGTAAATACTAAAGTAATGTCATTACTACTGTAAATACTAAAGTAATGTCACTACTACTGCAAATACTAAAGTAATGTCACTAATACTGTAAATACTAAAGTAATGTCATTACTACTGTAAATACTAAAGTAATGTCACTACTACTCTAAATACTAAAGTAATGTCATGACTACTCTAAATACTAAAGTAATGTCACTACTACTGCAAATACTAAAGTAATGTCATTACTACTGTAAATACTAAAGTAATGTCATTAGTACTCTAAATACTAAAGTAATGTCATTACTACTGTAAATACTAAAGTAATGTCAATACTACTCTAAATACTAAAGTAATGTCATTACTACTGTAAATACTACAGTAATGTCATTACTACTCTAAATACTACAGTAATGTCATGACTACTCTAAATACTAAAGTAATGTCATTACTACTACAAATACTAAAGTAATGTCACTACTACTGTAAATACTAAAGTAATGTCATTACTACTCTAAATACTACAGTAATGTCATTACTACTCTAAATACTAAAGTAATGTCATTACTGCTGTAAATACTAAAGTAATGTCACTACTACTGTAAATACTAAAGTAATGTCATTACTACTCTAAATACTACAGTAATGTCATTACTACTCTAAATACTAAAGTAATGTCATGACTACTCTAAATACTAAAGTAATGTCATTACTACTGTAAATACTAAAGTAATGTCACTACTACTCTAAATACTAAAGTAATGTCACTACTACTGCAAATACTAATGTCACTACTACTCTAAATACTAAAGTAATGTCACTACTACTGTAAATACTAAAGTAATGTCATTACTACTCTAAATACTACAGTAATGTCATTACTACTCTAAATACTAAAGTAATGTCATTACTACTCTAAATACTACAGTAATGTCATTACTACTGTAAATACTAAAGTAATCTCATTACTACTGTAAATACTAAAGTAATGTCACTACTACTCTAAATACTAAAGTAATGTCACTACTACTAAAAATACTAATGTCACTACTACTCTAAATACTAAAGTAATGTCACTACTACTGTAAATACTAAAGTAATGTCATTACTACTCTAAATACTACAGTAATGTCATTACTACTCTAAATACTAAAGTAATGTCATTACTACTCTAAATACTACAGTAATGTCATTACTACTGTAAATACTAAAGTAATCTCATTACTACTGTAAATACTACAGTAATGTCACTACTACTCTAAATACTAAAGTAATGTCACTACTACTGTAAATACTAAAGTAATGTCATTACTACTCTAAATACTAAAGTAATGTCATTACTACTCTAAATACTACAGTAATGTCACTACTACTCTAAATACTGAAGTAATGTCACTACTACTGTAAATACTAAAGTAATGTCATTACTACTCTAAATACTAAAGTAATGTCACTACTACTGTAAATACTAAAGTAATGTCATTACTACTCTAAATACTAAAGTAATGTCACTACTACTGTAAATACTAAAGTAATGTCATTACTACTCTAAATACTAAAGTAATGTCATTACTACTGTAAATACTACAGTAATGTCACTACTACTCTAAATACTAAAGTAATGTCACTACTACTGTAAATACTAAAGTAATGTCATGACTACTCTAAATACTACAGTAATGTCATTACTACTGTAAATACTAAAGTAATGTCATGACTACTCTAAATACTACAGTAATGTCACTACTACTGTAAATACTAAAGTAATGTCATTACTACTGTAAATACTAAAGTAATGTCATTACTACTCTAAATACTACAGTAATGTCATTACTACTCTAAATACTAAAGTAATGTCATTACTACTCTAAATACTAAAGTAATGTCATTACTACTGTAAATACTAAAGTAAACTCATTACTACTCTAAAAATAAAAATCACGTTCATGTGATTTCTCTAGATTAACGTCTGTCCACCACAAAGCCCATAAATCATGTTACTGTACAATAAATCAGAAAAAGAACATGTAATCGTGTTAAAATTTGTACGTATAGTTACAATATCTACCGTTAAGCATCCCTTGTGATTCACATGATTGTTTTAATCCAGATTAGTTTACGGTAAACTTTAATCCTTGAGGAGAATAAGAATAAAACACTTGAAGGAGCTCTCCACCAGCTTTTAAGATCATCAACAACAGTCAGAGTCACTGTTGTTGATCCATCGTAGCGACTGTAGCGTGTAGCGTGTAGCGCGTATCTCACCTTTACAATGAAGAGGAGGTGCTGCTCAGCGGTGGTTGTGGCAGGAAGGGGAACTGCAGGACAACAGGTGGATGTGGTGAAGCACGTCTGTTTGTGCGTTGATGATTAGTTGTTTCCACATTTGTCTTCTATTGTCGCTGCGTTCATTGGACCGGGGGTCATGGGATTCTGAGCCAATCAGGACGCAGGACACCCAGAACACTGCTTACATCACAACAACATCTGTGAAGTAAACAAAACTCTTCATGTAAACAATTTTCAAAAATATAAAACAGTTTCTGATGTGACTCCCGGCGACCAATAGGAAGATGAAAAGAGAGCTGGACACGCCTCCTCACATCTGATTGGTAGATGTGTTTTCAGCACTTTTGTGTTTTTATTTAGAGAGAAATTTAATTTGAATTAAACTGACATCAGGAAGCTTCACGTGTCGAACAAAATATCTGAAATCTTATTTTTTTGGCGTGAACTTGAGACAAATACAAACAACAAATACAAACAACAAGAAGACACACAAAAACAACGAAAAGACACACAAACAACAAGACAAATGCAAAAAAACAAGAAGACAAATACAAAAAACAAGAAGACAAATACAAAAAACAAGAAGACAAATACAAAAAACAACAAGACAAACACAAATAGACTTTATAACATTTTAGAACTTGCAAAAATAAAAACATGACTTTCGTCAAATGTCTCATTTTAATCCTCTCCTGCTGAACAAACAAAGGTAAAGCTGTGAACGCGTTTACACGCCGTTTGATTTTTGTTTTTTTGAGAACATTTAACTGAATATTACAACTCAATTCATATAAAAATGTATTTGTTTGTTTTTGTCAGAAACGAAACATTAACTTCATAAATCCTCTTTACATCCTGATATTCCCGTATTTTCCCATCCTCAAATTCCCTCAAAGTTTCACAATACCCAGATGCTGCCCCCCCCGCTGCCAGTCCCACCTCCACCCAGAGCTATCATTCATAACCTTTCTGTGGAGCTGGGAGTGAAAGTGGTGGGATAAGGAGGTGGGGGGGGGGGCAGCAGAGAGCAACATGGCAGCTTATTTAGAAGCCTTCCTTTATTGGAACATGTGCAGGCAGTTCAGCCACAAAGGCCTTAAATAGGATATTTTCTGTTCCTATAGTTGTTTCTCCTTTCAAGTGCCGAGGCAAAAAAAAAGTAAGTTTACAACTCCCTCCTCAAAGGGGGGGCTCTTCACTCTCAGGTTGCGGGGACCTGAGTGACCTGGGAAAGTTAATTAGGAGGCGAACAAAGAGCGAGCCGGAGCAGAATGCCGAGCCCCCCCCTCCAGCCAGAGATGTCATCCATTAATTAGGAAAATCTTTAAGGTGGCCGTATTGAATTTACAGAAAGCCCTGCGGTTGGCGGGCAACAGTTTTTTGATCAGGCCCTGACTCAGACAATGGCTTTCTGGGGGTTAAAGAAGAAGAAGAAGAAGGGAGGAGATTGGTGCTGGTGGTGGGGGTGGGATGGGGCGGCGGGGGTGGGGGGGACGTATGGGGTTTTGCGGCGCAGTACAGTTTAATGGCGAGGGTAAGGCTGCCGATTGTGACAGCTCGGATTCACATGGGTATGGGGGGGCATAGTTTGGGGATGATGTCATGCAAAGGCAACCTGGGGGCTTGGGAAGTGAGGAGGAGGAGGAGGTGGGGGTGGGGGGCGTTCGAGCCACAGGGGCCACTCAAAGTTAACATCACCGCTGCATCTGGGCCAAATCCTTTTCTACAAGTACCCCCCCAACACCCCCCACCACCACCAGTGTGCACAAACCGGGGCTAACTCCTCGCTAACTGGCTAACTGGCCTTTATGTCCAGTCTGGCTCCAGTTCTGGTTCCGACACGATTCTCATCCTGATCCTGTTTATGATCTTTACTCTGATCCTGATTCCAATCCTGATTCTGATCCTGATCCTGATCCTGATTGTTTCTGATCCTTATCCTGTTTCTGATACTCATTCCGATCCTGATTCTAATCCTGATCTTCATTCTGATCTTATCCCCTTTCTGATTTTGTTCCTGATTCTAATCCTAATTTTGATCCTGTTCCTGATTCTAATCCAGTTCCTGATTCTGATCCTTTTCCTGATTCTAATCCTGATTCGGATCCTGTTCCTGATCCTGTTCCTGATTCTAATCCTGATTCGGATCCTGTTCCTGATTCTAATCCTGATTCGGATCCTGTTCCTGATCCTGTTCCTGATTCTAATCCTGATTCGGATCCTGACGGCCAGAACTGGAGCAGAAACCTCATTAATATATCTTTTACACATTTTGTTTCCATCGTTGTTTACATATTTGTTTCCATCGTTGTTTACATATTTGTTTACATTGTTGTTTACATATTTGTTTCCATCGTTGTTTACATATTTGTTTACATATTTGTTTACATTGTTGTTTACATTCATCCATCTGAAGATTTATTTAGTGACTCATAATTCAAAGGATTTAAAAGATCAATAATCCACCAATCAGAACGCAGCACAAAGGAAACCAATCGAATATGAGAAGTATCATCATAAAAAAATGATAAAAAAAGCCCCGCCTCTGAGAGAGGACAGCCAATCAGGGGCCGCCTCTCATTTCTCAGGGCGGAGCCTGACTCAAGTTGTTCAGCATCAAACAGAGAAAACAGATGAACTCATTTAACTTGAACTCCTGAAGACAGTTTGTTATAATTACAGGAAATGTTAAATTAAATATAAATTAAATTCTTGTTCCTACACGCTGGCATCCTGTCCGCGGGTCCCGTGGGACGTGATCCCCCACCCCCACCCCGCCCCCTCCCGGGGGACTAATTCGAGGGGAGGGCCGGAGTGTTTTGTTGCCTGTCAGAAACAATCAGTCCCGGCTCGTTACGTTTACAGCATCGCTGTCGCTGTGGGACCCCGGAGGGACCTGGGACCCCCCCCCCCTCCTGCCCCCCACCCGGGACTGGACAGGAGTCCCGAAATTTTCACAAGTTGCGTCCTCAGGATTTTTTTTTCACTTCTCCGGTCCGAGCCGCAACCGGAACCACCGGGACCGGAAATCAAATCAAATAAAAAATAAAAAATAAAATAAATAAAATAATAAAAAATATAAATCAATATAATGTTGAATTTCCAGGACGGAAATATTTGGGGTTTTGTGATGAATAAAAAAATAATTTTTCTGCAGAAACATAGTGATTCATGCCCGTGTTGGAGCAGGGTTCTTGAAGCCCACCTGACAGGTGTAGCGCATCACGTGACCATCACGTGACCCCCCCCCCACCACCACCACCACCACCTAGGTTTGAAACGTAGGAAGGGAACGTCATCAGCATCTCACGCCGCGCATCCATGATAGTGACGTCATGATGGACTGGAGGGGGGCGGAGTCAACGGTAAATATAAGACTGAAACAATTACTTGCAGAAAAATAAAAAATAAATTCCCAGAAACGCTTGCGGGTCCACTTTTAGGACCCCCCCCCCCTTTCCCCTCTTTGCGCGCTGACTGATCCACGGGGGCTCAGGCGCACTTGAGCGGCGAAGTCAGGGCTAATCCCTGGAAGAGGGGCAAATCACGGGAGAGGAGCGGGGCAACAATAACCAAGTCAAGCGTGTAAAATGAAAGCGAAATCTCTATTATCACCCCCGCGATTCCCAGCGAGGCGCGAACACCGGGGTCCGTTTGGGATGCGAGGCAGACGCGCAGGGGAAGAATATGGGGGTCCCCGCGGGCTGGGAGACTCACACGACGAAAAGGGCAATATTCTGGAGAAAAGGGGGTAGAAGAAAAGCCCCTCTCCCATCCCGACATAACCATTAAATGCAGTCTGACTTTATGTTGTATAGAGAGGGGGCAACAAGAAAGGAGGCACAGTTCTCCCCTGAAAGAATGAGGTTTTGGGCGGATTAGGGACGGCCCGGAGGATGAAGAATAACTTCTGCATAACTTTACAGCTATCCACCCCCCCCCCCCCCCGCGCCAAGAGCCAAGTTTAAGGAGTTTAAAGCTCAGATGGGGGTTGAATTGGTCCCGATTCTGGGGCGACAAATCTTTATGATATAGGCTTGGAATATTATTACAATTTACGCGTAAAGACCAAAACCAATAAATACATGTTTATTTTTAAACTACATTTCTTGAATTTTATTTATTTTTCTACATTTTTTACTCTAAAAAAAAAAAAAAAAAGAAACACCAATTCTTTCATTTCTGCTTCTTTTTTTTTTTTTTTTTTTAAATTAAATAAAGTTGCTGTAGATGTAAAAACCAGTTAGAAGTCATCTCTGGTTCTGATCAATAGGTTTCCTTTTCTTCTGAACGGTGTCGTCATCAAATCACGAGGGCCTCGGGCCCCCCGCTCCTGAAGGGCCCTCATCATCCCCATCATCTAATTTATGGATCTAATTAGTGATTTTTGTCCTCTTGGTTTCTATATCTGATGCTAATGAAGGCATCTTCTGCCGGCGGACAATAACGGACATCTCTCCCGGTAATAATGACGGAACGGTTCCACTCGGGGCTCCGCTGATTGAGAGACAGGAAAAAAAAAAAAAAAGAGAGAGAAGACCGGAGCGGGAGGGAGAGTTTAATCCACATCTAACCACCAGATCACGTGTTTATCATCTGGAGTTCATCAGTCATCAATAAATATATGGATTCCAATTTGATTTCATTCTGAAAAAAACAACAACCCCCCCCCCCAAAAAAAAAAAACTGGTTAAGGATCCGGAGCATTTAGACGCAACATCGAAATTTAGATATAAATGTAAAGAAATATATTTTAAAAATTAAATATACAAATAATAATAAACAATACATAAAAACTACTACTAATAATAATTAATAACAAATACAAACAATAATAATGTGAAATGTGTATTTTTTATATTTAATATTTATATTTAACATTTAACGTGTATTCCTGGACAGAACCGTTTACAATCACGTCTTCTGTCCGGTGTGTGTGTGTGTGTGTGTGTGTGTGTGTGTGTGTGTGTCGGGGGGGGTCATAAATGAACGGGACCATCTGAACAATTAGCTGATCTCTGGTCAGTAGAGTTAATGAGCCCCCCTGTTCGCTCTCAGCCCTCATTGGTCAGCAACGCCGCGCACGCGCGCCTCAGAATAGGCCCCTAATGCCGCGCGCGCGCCCGCCCCCCTATTTCCATTAGCCGCTGATGACTGCGGGATGGATGCGGGATGGATGCGGGCTGGGAGTTATCAAGAGCCTCTAATTTCACATTAACGGCCATTGACTGCTGCCGCTCCGCTGGAGGGGAGGGTGAGGGGGGGCCGCCACAATTATCACAATCAGGACCGGAGCCCGAACCGATTACCGGAATCATCCGATCATTACCGGTGTGAACGGTGTCAAAAACACGCCAATGACGAGGGAAGCCTCCCCCACAGACACGCACCTGTCACGCACAACGGAGAAGATAGAGATAGATAGATAGATAGATAGATAGATAGATAGATAGATAGATAGATAGATAGATAGATAGATAGATAGATAGATAGATAGATAGATAGATAGATAGATAGATGCTTCACATAATTGGGGTTTAATCACGTAGTAAAAATATTGCTTTATTTCGAAGTTTTGGAGTTAAATTTTTCTTATCAAAATTATGACCAACATAATAATAAATTATTCTTAATTATATTTTATTATATAATAAAATTATATAGTATATAAACTAATACAATATTTTATTATCGAATTGATAGTATAATAATTACGTTTAACTATTAATGCTATACTATTAATTAAATTACTATATTAAATAATATAAGCATTATTATATTAACTATCAACAATAATAAATATGTTATAATTCTTTTTTAAAGGTTATATTTTATATATGAACACATTCTACATCCAAACATGCCTCATCAAGCACACCGACTTGAAGGCTGCGGGATTCTCGTGACGTGTTCTCGCGAGATCACACTCAGTCACATGATCACGTGCGGCATAAACCCGGAAGTCATGGGATGTTTGTGCCGGAGGGAGCAGAGCTGAGAGCCGTCTCCGGGTTTTCCAACATGTCTCCGGTCAGAATCGCTCCGTTGTCGGTTTTGTTGCTCGTTTTAAGTCTTTCCGTTACATCCGGTGACGTCATGAACGTCAGTCTTGCGGATTCCGCGGGTCAACAGAGACAAATCCCGGTGGTGTCGCCGGTGTTCCTCCATCTGCTGTCGTCCTTCCCGGAGGAGCTGGAGATCAGCGGCTACTGCGTGGAGCTGCTGCGGGTCTTCGGCCTCCGGTACGTGGACTACGTCAACTGCCTGGTCCCCGCCGCCCGGCCCGTTAAAGTCTGCCAGAACTGCTTCTCCCGGTACGCCAGCCTGAGGGAGATGTACCGGAACATCTCCTCGGACGAGGTGCGTTGTTCCTTTCCGGTGTCCGGTCTCGTGACTTCCGGTCTCGTGATGAATGACGCTCGTGCGTCCTCAGGTGGGTCCCGGAAACGAGAGCTGCAGCGACAGCCTCCTGAGGAGCGACCGGCTGATGCTGGTGGAGGTTCTGTTCAGCAACCTGGAGGAGCTGTGGAGCAAGTCGGCCTGCAGCAGTGAGTGTGTGTGTGTGTGTGTGTGTGTGTGTGTGTGTGTGTGTGTCACACACAGAAGGCGGGCCCAGGCTGGACGAGTCACCGCATCTTCGTCTGGTCGCGTTATTCCGCCGATGTTTAACCCCGAACGTCTTCATCGGGTGAGGTCTTCGTCGCAGGTTGATGATGTCATCGCCGGTGGGCGTCGCCCTTCTCTCTTTCTCTCCAGATTGCATCACCACAGGAGCCCGGAGTCTGACGGGGGACACGCTCTACTTCATGGCCGTCCTCAACCGGACGCTCGCCTGCTTCCAGAGCTACCAGCAGGTGGGTGGTCGTCCATCCGAGCGTCTGTTCATCCATCTGATCATCCGACCGTTCATCCGTCCGTCTCCTGCCTCCACACAGAACCACACGGAGCTGTGCCGGAGCTGTAAGACCTCCTACAGGGACCTGAACGCGCTCTACGGCCGGATGGAGCAGAACGACACCACGTGCATCGACATCGAGGACTCGGTGCGTCGCGGCGTGGATGGATCTCCAGCGGAAGCGTTTCCACGGCGATCAGATTAACCCCATCAGCTGATGGTTTCCTTTTCTTTTCCAGATGAACATGACCCGCCGGCTGTGGAGTAAAACCTTCAACTGCTCCGTCCCGCGCGAGGAGACGGTGCCGGTCATCGCCGTCTCCAGCTTCATGCTCTTCCTGCCCGTCATCTTCTACCTGAGCAGCTTCCTCCACTCAGAGCAGAAGAAACGCAAACTCATCCACCGTGAGTGACCCACTTATTTATCTTCATAATTCAACTTAATCTGAAGGATTAGAGTCAGAAACAGACGGAGACGAGTAAATAAAATGTTTGATTTGTCTTCGCAGCCAAAAGAGCGAAGTCGTACGCCAGCCTGATGAACATCCAGGACAAGCAGAGCTGAGGAGGAGGATGGAGGATGAAGAGCCAGACGCTTCGTGTTCCAACATCTGAATAAATGCAAAACGAGCCCTGAATGCTAATGCTAATGCTAAACGACGGGTTCACCCCAAAAATAAAATCCGTGTGCAACGGATTCGGGTCATAAATCCAAGAATATTTCATTTCAACGCCACTGATCAGATGCTGGTTTGTGATGCTCCCTTCCTGGACTTGAACGCACCACGCACGTGCACGCCAACGTGCACACGCGCACGTGCGCTGTATTTACGGGCTGATAAAAATGGGATCTCTGTCTCTAATGTATTTCTGGAAAAAGAGCTGCGAAAAAGGGACCACTTGATGTCCATTAGTGGCGACATGTATCCGCTGGAAGAAGCGGGGGTGCGCATCATGGATGTGGGAGACGGGGTGGGGGGGGTAAAGACATAACACGTAATGTAAAAGCACTCCAGAGTCCCTCAGTGTGAAGTTAGCTGCTCTCAGTCAGTGTTTCTGGTTGCATAAAGCTTTTAATGCACTTTGTTGTTGTTTCCCACTGATATTTAACTCAAGGCTTCTGACTGCTCCTGCTTTCTTTTTGGGGGTGGGGGGCACACATTAATGCGCTGTTACAGATACATTTGCTGTACATACCTAATTATACCCGCAGAAATAAATATTTGTACATCAGAAACTAGCGTGTGCTGTTATTCACTCATGCTATAGCCTAAAATGAGTTTTAGTTACTTTTTTACTCGATTACATTTTAAATGAAACTTTTTCGTTTTTGTTTTTTTTTTTTAACTCCATTACATTTCAGATTAAAATTAAGCATCTACATTTTATCAAACATCTCCAACCAGAACCTCTGCTCAAATCCTTAGGGTCATCTGAACCCAGCTCTGCTCTGATAGGCTGACTCTGGTCATGTGACCCCTGAACCAGGAAGTCCACACTTCCAGAAAGCTTCAGTGTCCTGATTGTTATTGAAGAAATAAAATATGAGAATTTATCGTTCCTTCCTTGCTCAAACATAATTCTAAAACAACAACAATAATACTGTAATAATATTAATGGTAATAACAATATTATATTATTATTAATAGTAACAATAATAATATTAATGGTAATAATAATATATTATTAATAGTAACAATAATAATATCAATAGTAATAATAAAATTATTGTTATGATTTTTTACTATTATAGTAATAATAATTATAATAATAGTAATTTTAATAATATAGTAATTATAATAATAGTAATAATAATAATAAGATTAATTATATTAGTAATACTAATATTTTCCTGTCATTGGTGTCACGCTGAGGGTTCAGGTCGTCCTCCACCTGTGGGTTCGCTGCTACTTTAACGTGGATTAAACTGTTTCCCCACAGAGGAACGACCTTTTGTTCTGGGCTGTTAATCCGGTTAATCCCGGCGGGATTAGGATCCCTCAGGAATAATCACAGCAACACATCCGTTAAACTCCTTTGGCTTCTTGGTCTTGTGGAGTGCAACCGCTGCCGGCCGTTAACAGCAGTAAGAGCCTTAACGGCATGCCGAGTCATATGATCCGGTTGCTAACCCTAACCCCCCCCCCAAAGGGCGGGGCCACTGAAAGTCACGGAACAACCCGGTTTGGAATTACACGTCATTATAACCTCGACTATAAAACTCCAGCGACACTTTATGGAGTCGAGGCCTCATTTGACGACGGAGGTCCCGCCCCGATGTGAAAGCGAAGTGATCGGCTGTTCTGATTGGTCGTCAATAACCCCAAATAAATAAACAGGAAGCGGAAGTCACAGTCAATATTTGCATTAAACGGCTGATTTAACCTCGGCCTGAACTGAAGTAATGCAGCCCAGCAGTGGCTTAAGGCCTTTAATGCCCTCCATTATTACTGGGGGGGGGGCATTGGAGGGGTGGGGGTGAGGGGGGCGGGGCTAATCCACTCAGAACTAATGACTCCACTGCAAGTGTGACGGTTTATCTGGAGGAAACCGATGATCGCTTCAGGCTCCGTCGAATCAACGCCAGGATAGAAACACAACGAAGACGACGAGAATTGATTGATTGATCGATCGATCGATCGATCAGAATCTGGATGTTCCAGTTATCCACGTTTCTATAACCCTAAAGAATCAACAGGCGACACGCTGTGATTGGTTCATCTCAGGTGTTCAGTTTGCTGTCGTTTCACATTTATCGTCTTTTTAAAGTCTTTAATTTTATTCTAAAACTTATTGATCACAAATAAACGACCCGACTCGTTTCAATTGACCACAAAATTTAAGAATAAACTCTATTCTCATTATTTCTGAACGAGGCTCGTTGGAACAGAACCGTTAGCATCGGCGCTAACGAGAAACGTTTATCTCTAATAACCTCCTCAGAGCCCCTCCCCCCCTCTGAGGTCAAAGGTCAGCGGCGACGGGGTCACGCTGAAGGTGGAACGTTTTCTCCACCTTCAGATTTTGACGCATCAAATTCTTTTTTTGGGGAGAGGGTGGAGGAAGGCCTCTGCCATCCTCATCCTCAGGTCGTCATGGCAACGTGAGGGAACTGCTAATCAGAAGTTCTTATGCAACACACACACACACACACACACACGCTCTAAGCTGTCAGTTAACTGGCTCAGATTCTGCCCCCCCTCAGCGATGAATATGATGCTTTGTTGAACTTGGAGTAAACATCTGCCCCCCGGGGGTATTAGCAGCCTCACACACCTCTCTCTGGGGGCACATACGGAGTGAATGGGGCTTATTATACACCTGCAAGTGGGGTCAAAGTCTGTCAATCCGCAGCTTATGGTTAAAACCTCCTCTTCATCATCTTCATCATCGCTGCACAAAAGGTCTTATGACGAGTCAGCTGTGGGTGACATCACAGCTGCTGGATCAGATGTCAGGAGCCTTCGCCCGGGGCCACTCCAGGCCACTTGAGGTGGGTGGGGGGCCACTCTAGAGGGCAGGAGCGTCTGACCCATACGGGGGTTCTGTTCGGGGTTTGTTTTAAACGCCATCATCTTGAAGCGACGCGTCGGGTTCGACTTGTTCCACTGTGGAGCGGCGGCGGGCCAGCAGCGCCCCCTGGTGGCAGCCAGTGGGAACGACACCACGGACGCCACATTCAAACGGAGGAACCTCAACGATCCAACAGGCTGAACTGCCCCACAAACAGTCCGGGATTAACCACCTCACTGCCCAACAGGTCAAAGGTCATATTTAAATTCTGACACTAAAAAGGTCAGAAAATGAAACTAAAGAGGATCTAAACTCACCCGAAACACAGACAAAGAGTGTTTCCACAGTTTCTATTTAAAGTTCTCCTTGTTGGATGTATCTGAGCTCATTTTATTCATTTATTCATCGTTGTCGGGGTTAGACGGCGACGGTTTAATTAATTATGGGTTACATTTAGCGCTAAAACATCATTAATTTATTGCGTTACTACGTCAGTAAATTGAAGAATTTGAAAACCTGGATTTCTTTTAATGTAATTCTCTTTTTGTTGTTTTTTCTTAACAATATTTTCACTGAAAAGTACCAAAAAGTACCAGACAGGTGGAAAAACAGCCAAATGACAGGTAAACAGGATCAACAACAACAACAACAACATACGTCAAAAACAATTCCAACACAAATCACATTTCCCTTTAAAGGCTGAATGATGAAAGAACTGCCAGAAAAAAATCAAAACATTTTTTGGAAAATGAGTTCTAACGGAACCTTCAGAGAAATTTGACCCAAAAAATTATTTAAAAAATAGTATAAATGAGGTTTGATTTGTAAAATTGTGGCTAAATACAGAACTATCTTGCATATAAAATGCAGATGCATGTGTTTGATTGTATGGGTCAGGTTATTCTAGGAAGAAATTGGCAAGTTCATGATGTAAAATTCTCAAAATCCTGAAAGTCTGAGTGAATCCAATGAGATATGTTCAGTTTTCACTTCACAAAATGCATAAATCCCCCCAGTCAGACATGAAAACAACCAAAATGCCACCCAGGATGGAAATAAAGCACCTGCAAAACCTGCCAGCTGCTTCCCCGTGTTCATCACGTCAACAGTCCTGACTTTATTTCAATTAAAGAGAACTCCCAGATTAAATTGAAATGCGTGCAATTTTTCCAAGTTCCTTAATTTCTGTCTCTAAATTAATTTAACAGATAAAAGTTATTGAGAATTCATTAAATTCCCAATATTATAATTTTTTTTTTTTGGATGCAATCGTATGACATCTAATTGTGGAGTTGAAAATTATTAATTTTAAAACTACTTATAAAACTAGGTCCTAACTTAGGTCAGACTCTGACACTGACATTAACAGTGCATTTTAGGTTTAAATCGTTCATATAAATGATAAAATATTAATAACTATAACACTGAATGACACACAGACGCCAGCGAGACGATATTAGCCCGTTTTGTTCATTTTCCTGCGGAATACAGAACACGCGAATCTCCGAGTCCACTGGAGGCATGTGAAGGCAGCACACGGCGGTCAGCTGACTGTCTCCATAGCAACCGTAAACAACAAACCGCGGCGACACGGAGCGGCTGTTTCTCCGTGTTTAACGTCAAGAACCGTCTGTCTGTCGGTAACGGACACGGAACCGGACATGGACGAAGCTACCGAGGCCCCACCGGAGGCGCGCGCTGCTTCCGGGGGCCCCGAAAAGCTGGAGGCCCCCAGCGGGTAACAGTTAGCTAGCTAGCAGTTAGCTTACAGTGAGCTTTAACGTAGCTAAATACAGAACAAAATGCCTTAAAAACCGGATGTGACGTTTTTAACAGGCAACACGTGACCACGGGAACAGGAAGTCACGTGTTAATTTTTAAAAAATATTTATTCTGCTTATATTTCATGTTTAGGACCCCCGCTCAGGAGGTCCAGGGAGAAGCCAGTGTGGAGGCCGATGAGGAGATCAGTGAAAAGGTTTCAGCTTTGCTTTAAATCCACTTTTTCACCTTATTTTTATCCATTAATATAAAAAATAAAAAATAATATTTATAAATAATATTCATTAATAATTTATAAATAATATTGATGAATAATAATCACATAAATATAAATGATCAGAAAACCCCAAAAGTTATTTCGTGAGCTTGTTTTTTGACCTTAAATATTACGTAAAGTTATGTATTTATCAATTCCATCCAAATTAAGTTAAAAATGTAATTATTATCTAGAAAAATCCGATTGTAAATCCCACACAGATCCGTCTGTGACAAGACCAGAACGTATGTTCCCTCATAATAATCCCGTTTATTTCATTTTGAACGTAAAATCGAGCACCGTGGGGCGTCGTTAATCATCTTTTCCGACAGTCGACCGTCCCTGCAGGAATCATCGACCTGAAGAGACGCCTGCAGACGTCGGTGACCAACATCCAGACGGCCGCCGACGCCAAGGAGGCGACGCGGCGGTCGGAGGCAGAGGAAGCTCTCAGACTCAGGTGAACCCGTGTGGTTCCTCCTGACGCGTGTGACGTACCTGCATCCACACCTGATGACTCGCTTCCTGTTTGTCTTCCTGGGTCCAGATTGTTGAAGCTGGAGGATGATGGGAAATCCAGCCTGGAGAAACTGGAAGCCATCTCCAGCGGCTGGTCAGCAGCCGAGGAGGAGGTGGTTCCTCAGGAGCTCCAGAAGGCCCTGGACCTCCAGCGGGGGTCGTGTGCTGCTCTCAAAGAAACCAAACAACAACTGATCAGAGACCTGCAGCAGGTCAACCAATCGATCAGAATCGATCAATATCTAACAGTATTGACCTGACGTTTGATCGGTTTACCTGTCGGGTCGGAGCAGGAGCTGAAGAACAAACACGATCGCTTCGTGAAGGACCTGAGGGGGCAGCGGGAAGAGCTGGACCTGATGATGGAGCGGATGGACGACCAGATCCAGACCCTCACCAGGGCCTACAGGGAGGAGATGGTCCAGATGGAGGTAGCTAACACATGCTAACACATGCTAACACATAGAGGTTGACATGAACCTGGACGCTGCTTTGTTTTGCAGAGACGTTACCTGCAGGAATGTGAAGATCTTCTCACCAGAGATGGAGTCCAGTGGGAGGAACACCTGAAGGAACTGGTGGACGAAGAGGTTTCTATTCCATCATGTGACATCTCATGTTGTTAGCATTAGCGTTAGCGTCATCTATGACCTTCTAGCGGAACGGGGTGGCGCTGAGGAGGAAGACGGTGGAGGAATACGAAGAGAAGATCCACCATCTGATGCTGGAGAACCTGGATACGGTCAGCGCGGCGGAGGTGGAGCACGACGCCAAAGTCCAGGTGAGCAACTACCCACGATGCACCTCAGGAGATGTGAAGGCGTCCGATCGTGGCTCTGTTCACCTTCGAACCTCTCGTGTCTTCAGGCTGTGGAGAGAGAGAAGCAGCAGATGAACGCCAGCAGGACAATGATGAGGCTGAAAGACGTGAAGATGAAGGACGCGGCGGCGGTTCAGAAGGTCAACCTGACCCACGTGAAGACCCGGATCAGGAGGTGGGACGCGTTCAGGACGGATAACGGGCTGGAGTCGGTTTCTTATTCCGTCTCTGGATGTTTCAGTCTGGAGAAGGAAACCAAAAAGCTTCAGGACGAACGCTCCCATCAGGACCGGCGCCTCGCCAAGACTCGCCGGAGCGCGACCGAGGAACACCGGCGGGACCTCCGGAAGATGGAGTTCGTCCAGACGATGTTGCAGTGAGTCCGCTTCCGTCTTCCATCCATCCTCACGCCGGAACCTTCTTTTTTTTAAATCCGTGTTTCGTCCGTTTCGCCGCTCAGGGATGCTTCAGCCGCCGACGGGAGGAAGCTGGAGGCGATGTGGGCGTCGCTGGACGCCGACGTGAAGCGTCTGGCCGAGGCGACCCTGTCCGTCGGCTCGCTCGTCCGCCGGGAGGTCGTGGGTTCGTCCCGGGACGTCCCGTCGGAGGGGGAGGCTCTGCCGCGGGCCGGCCGGTCCGAGCTGGAGGAGGATGCTGAGAGCGTAACCATGGAAACGCACCAGGAAGCAGCAGCGGCGGCGGCGGAGCTGCCGACGAAGACGTTGGATCGAGTGAAGGAGCTGCTGTGCGACGAGGCGGTGAGAAATAAACCCGACGCGGATTACCCAGCATCCATTGGGACATCTTATCAAGATGCTTGCCTCGGTCACATGACCACCTTCTTAAAGGGGCCTTCCCGTTTTCTGTCCCTCAGGGTTTCCTGATGGAGGAGAACCTCCTGGACCTCCTGAACCCCATGAGGAAGGAGCAGCAGAGCGTCGTGAAGCTCTGCTCCCTCCTAAACGTGACTCATTTTTGAAAAATCGTTTTTAACGCGCGGAACAAACGATGCTCTGAGCCAATCAGGAAGCTCCTTTCTCTTCCAGTCTTTCGGGATGCAGGAGGAGGATCTACCCCGACTGGTTCTGTTCCTGCTGCAGCGCCGTGAGGAAGAGGAGGAAGAGGAGGCGTCGTCTTCTTCATCTTCTGACCTCGGCGATCCCAACCGGGTTCTTCCTGCTCTGAGGAGGTTCCTCCAGGAGCTCACGGGGTCCAGGTGAGACCGGATCCATCACCGCTGCTGCCAGTGTTAGCTCGAATCAGGCTAGGCTAACCGTTAGCTACGTGTGCCGATCCAATCAGAATAAATCGCTGACTCGTGTGTTCCTGGCGTTCCTCAGGGAGAGTCCCTCCGCCCGGCGTTCCAGATTCCTGGGTCAGGAACGGCGGGACAGTCCGGAGCGATACTTCGAGAACCTGGGGAACGTGATCCCAGAGGAGGACCTGAAGCTGTGGGACGCAGTGGAGAACGTCCAGGAGCAGTACCAGTGAGCCCCCCCCCCCACACACACACACACATTAATCCGACCTCGTGCTGGAGGTGTGTTTTCTCACAGGACGGTCCTGACGGAGTTTTCCGATCTGGTCCCGGAGACCCGGCGCCTGGAGCAGCAGAACCAGGAGCTGAGGCTGCTGCTGCAGGAGAGCCTCGCCTCCACGCTCCTCCAGCATCAGGAGCAAATCAACTAGGGGCGGGACTACACGACTGAGGCGTGACATCACCGACCTGATCTTTGGTTGGTCGGAATCGACGCCTTTTGTCTTAGCTAGCGGCCGTTAGCGTTTTTCATTTATACATGAAATAAAATCTCATTTCTTCAGACGAAATTCTTTAGTTTGTGGGATTTAAAAAAGTGTGCAATAAACAAATTAAACAAACATATATATATATATATTCTAGATATCTAAATTATGTATCAAAATATATAAAATATATATAATAAAATAATTTTGATATATAATCTGTATATATATTACATTATAATAAATTATATATATTAAAATATATATATATTATAAGCATATAAATATATATAAGTTTATAAAGTAGTGTAAAGTATATATAGTATAGCAAATTTTAAAATATTTATAAGTACACATATATATATATATACATACATAAGCACACACACACACACACACACACACACCTGCACAATGAGGTGCAGGTGTGTTGGCTGTTAGAAGTGAAACTGACGCTCTTGACAGAGAAACACATGAAGTGTTTTACTCACACACACACACACACACACACACACACACACACACACACACACACACACACACACACACACACACACACAGTTATTTTAGCAGCCGCTGACCTGGAAGCAGCAATGAAGGTTGTTGGTGTGAATCCCCCTCCGCTGGAGGAGAGCCAGACGTGTTGGACACCGCCGCTCGTTGGCGGATGGATACGTCATCAGCTGGGGACCGGATCTCGTTCTTACCCACGTGTTGGCGGATGGATACAACATCAGTGAGACCGGATCTTTCTTTTTCATTCTTTATCATTGTTTACATAACTGATATATAATTAATTATACACAGGTAAAGTCTGCATTGATAAAAATATGTTGTTTTTTCATAATTTAGGTGGTTTGGGGCTTTTTTTTTTTACAAGAATGGAACAGATTAACACAATTTTAGTTATTTTACATGGGGAAACTTTAATAATCATTATCCACCCTATAATAATTCCTGTAGGGAATTTACTATTTGCCACTCTAAATAATCACACACACACGCACACACACACACACACACACACACACACACACACACACACACACACACACACACACGGCTAATATATTAATATATTCGTATGCTCATGTATGCTCATGTATTAGTATACATATTAGCATACAAATTCATATATATATATATTTATATATTAGTGTGTATACTGATATATATAGTGTGCTGCTAATTTCCCTTCAGGGATTACTTAACTAAAGTGTATGAAATAAATAGAAACAAACAAACAAACAAACAAACAAATAAATAAATAGAAATAAATGAATAAATAAAATATCATCCAGTGGACAGTTTACTGTTCTCACTAGCTATACGGAACCCTTCAGGTGTCTTTCCGAGCTCATCGTCCAATCTGTCCGGCCAGATTGGATTTTAGTCGGATCCGCTTGAGCGAATCTCGTGAAATGATCTCCTACCACCACAACATACTCATGTCTACTTGGTTGGTTCCACCACTTTGTGACCGCTTGTCCTGTTAACACTCCAACGAAAGACTGTCCTGATGCCGCCTGCCCTTAAAGTAAGGTTATGACAAAAGCTATCTTTGCCTGCTTGGTAGCGTAGGGCTGCTGCTTAAAAACTAGCATGCATTGAAACAAAAACTGCGCACCGATGCCCAAATCCCCAGAGTACCTGGCAGGAATCCGAATAAACAGCTCTCCGGAAGACGACATCTGGGAGGCCGGGGTCTGGGGGCTCCAAGGAGATCCAAGGATGGCAAAAGCCGGTCAATGTGGTCAGCTGAGTCACGTTTGTGGAGACCAGCTGCAGGTGCTCCATCACCTGTCGTAGTGTCGTTTCATGCTGGCCGACCGGAGCTCCTTGTGTAGAGAGAACGTGTCTTAAATGTTCCGCCTCCGCTGGGTCCAATTTATGGCCTGAAGGTTCTGTCACAGCAAACTGTTCACACAATGTCAGGATCCAGATGCAGAGATGAAAACCTGAACAGAGATTTATTTAACAGCAAAGTTCACCAGAAAATCGAAAATCGTTCAGGTTCAAAATACAACAAGTTCACCAAGTACAGTAATCCCTCGTTACTCGCGGTTAGTGTTCCAGGACCACCCGTCAAAAACTAAAATCTGATATACCGATCAAATATTTATTTTATTCCATGCATCCATTTTCAATCGCCTATCCGGGGCTAGGTGGCGGGGGCAACAGTCTCAGGAGGGATTTCCATACTTCCCTCTCCCCAGACACCTCCTCCAGCTCCTCCGGGGGGAGCCCGAGGCGTTCCCAGGCCAGCCGAGAGACATAGTCCCTCCAGCGTGTCCTAGGTCTTCCCCGATAGGACATGCCCGGAACACCTCCCCAGGGAGGCGTCCAGGAGGCATCCGGAACAGACGCCCAAGCCACCTCAGCTGGCTCTGCTCGAGGCGGAGGAGCAGTGGCTCTACTCCGAGCTCCTCCCTGGTGACTGAGCTCCTGACCCTATCTCTAAGGGTGCACCCCCCCCACTCTAAGGAGGAAATTCATTTCAGCCGCTTGTATCCGGGATCTTGTCCTTTCTAGGCGAGAGTAGGAATGTAGAATGACCAGTAAATCTCTCCCTTGTCCTCGGTGAGATGAAACTTACATTTCATTGAGGAAAATATGTAATTTATATACTTAAAAAAAAAAATCTGTGATGTAGTCAAGTCACGCATCTTAAAGCGCAAATAAGCGAGGGATTACTATATAAACATAACAAGAATCAGGAGAAGAAGAGGAAGAAGAAGAAGAAGAACAAGAAGAAGAAGAAGAACAATCAGAATCCCTTTCATCATTGATTTTTTGGGCTGACTGTCCGCACTTCCTGTCCTTTCAGACTATAACACGATTGGCCGATATGACAAGTTGCCATAGCAACGACATCAGAGCGGAGGCGTTGTCCACATGCCATCACGCATGTTGGCTCTTGCCTTGTGTAGGGTGATGTTGCGGACAGTCAACCGGATACCCTCTGGTCCCCAGCCCAAGACCGAGTGGACTGAGCGACTATTGCCCACAGGTAGAGGTAGAGACTAGCTCAACTCTGGATTGAGTCCTGGATTTAAGTGCAAATATACTGCTGTGGGTTGCGTTTTCTCGTCATCCGTTTTGGCTGCTGATGCCTACTTGTTTCTTTCCTTCCGTCCCTGATGAGGTTGGACTTGAGTCCTGGATTTCAACGCAGATCGGCGAGTCTGAGCTGATTTGTCTCTTCAACCCAGACACTGTGCAACTCTGGTCTGGCTCCTGCTGATGGGTTGTCGGATTGAAATTTCTGCATGAAATGCCAGACTCCTCGTCCCTCCTTCTTTTTGTCCCTGACGAGGTTGGACATGAGTCCTGGATTTCAACACAGATGGGTGAGTCTGAGCTGATTTGTCTCTTCAACCCAGACATTGTGCAACTCTGGTCTGGCTCCTGCTGATGGGTTGTTGGTTTGAATATTCTGGACGGAGTCTCAGACTCCTCATCTTTTTTTCTTTTCTTCCCTGACGAGGTTGGACTGGAGTCCTGGATTTCAATGTAGATAGGCGAGTGTGAGCTGTTTTTCCCCTTCAACTCAGATATTTTGCAACTTTGGTTTGGCTCCTGCTGATGGAGTGTTGGTTTGAACGATTTGGACAGAATCTCAGACTCCTCGTTCCTCTTTCTTTTCTTCCCCGACCTTGTCAGTCTTGATTCATGGATCTCAATGAAGCGACGTGACCTGCGTGAGTCTTGTTCAATCACCTCACACTTCGTGCCAGTAGGAATATGACGAGGACGGGTTTGGGCAGTACCACAAGTGAGCCTTGTTGGTAATGGACTTACAGATTCCGGACCGTGAAAATTCCTGGTCTCCCGATGGGCGTCCATCAGGTCAACACTTGACTTAACTCTAGAAATCAAAAAAATTCCATCAGCTTATTTCATCAGCAATGAGACAACTAGTCAAATCAAGAAGCAACATTGGCATGATCAGTACTGGACATCTAAGACAAATGTTTGTCTTACTGGGAGCTGAGGTGGTAGAGAAGGGTTATGTGATTCATTGAAATGAATGGATGATTCAGTAGCCGACAGGCTGTTATCCGTTCTGCAGGGTTGAGTTCAAGCATTTCTTTGATCAGTTCCACAAAGAAGAGCACATCGGTCATTTGTCCGACTGTGGTTGCATAAGAAGTTGGATGAACGGTTGGATGAATCTGTGACATGAGACATCAACCATAAAGTTCAAGGCATCTTAAAACATTGACAAAAAAGGAATAAACCTGTAGTTATGCTCTATACACACACTACTGTTTATTTTCGCATGAATAATTGACATAAAGAAACCCACCCACAGTAGCTCATCCAATGATCTCAGAGTCCCTATGATCTGGTTGTTGTCCTTCCTTGATTTCTGAATAGACAGCAGAGTTCATTTTACTTGAAGAAGGTTGTGCATCCCTAGGATGCGCTTCAAAAGAATTGTGCATCCCAACATGGCATTTATGCATCCCAAAAGTAATAACTAAATATACGGTAGAAGCCCTATGCAAGGATTGAGTTTTTCTCATAGAAATGAGAAACAACACACGTTTCTGACGATCACACGCTAATGAGAAGACTGAAGACAGTGTTGCTTTTTGCCATGAAATTCATTGTACAGCAATGTTGGACAAACACCAGCCATACATTTTTGGGTAGGGGTAGACGGACACAGCAGCGGTGTTACCTTTAGTTTCCAGGCCCTTGTTCTGGAGTCTTTCTTGAAGAAAATCTTTGTTTTGGAGCCAGAGTCAAGCAGGTGGACTGGTAGCTGACCCTGAGTTGCAACGATGCCGTTTATCTTGAAAAAGAAGGCAATGCAAGTTAGACTGGGTCACAATGTGTGTGCTCTATCTGCAGTATGGAAAAGATCAAACATTGACAATGGTCGATTGTCAAGTTTTGCTGAAGGCGTCATCAACTCTTGGGCAGTCTTGATTTGGGCAATCTCGAGAGTCCTGGTCAAGGACTTAAAACGTATGAAATTATCTACATGTTTACATTGAATCAAAATGCATATTTTAGTATTTCTTACAACATCGTTTTCTGTGTCACCACGATACAGGAATCGTCCAAGGTATAATTCCGCAGCTATGCAGCCCAAAGACCACATGTCTATGGCTTCTGTGAAATTAGCACCCAACATGACTTCTGGAGCCCTGAGGGACAACAATCGAGGAATTTATCAGTTACCAGAGCGACAACTTCTACTAGTTGTTCTATTGTTCCATCCACCAGTGAAGACAACTTCAAGCGTCACCTGTAATACAGAGTTTGGATGTTTTTGTGGCGGATGTCAGTTGATACGTCATAGGCCAGGCCAAAGTCAATGATCTTGACTTTGTATGGCTCCCGTCTGTGATTCACCAGCATCACATTTTCAGATTTGAGGTCTGCATGTATGATTCCCAGTGAGTTCAAGTGGCAGAGCGCATTGGAAATCTGAAAAGTTATTAAACGTCAGTCACGGAACGATATCCCCAAACGACATATCGTACGAAAAAATACCTGCTTGACAATTGGTCTTATTTCCTTTACATGCAGAACTCTTTCCTGTCTTTCACGGATGAATTGACGAAGATTCACTTGGAGTTCCTCAAATTCCAAGCAGTAGTGTCCCTTGTCGAAGAAGGATCCGTGCCAGCGAACAATGTTACACCTGTCCAGGTCCAGTGTCTGCAGCTTCTGCAGTACCTGGAGATAAATAACATCATATTCCACCAGTTAAAGGTACTTCTTGATATATGGGCCATTATACTGAATTTCTGCAAGTTCATGTCCCCCAATAAACAACTATTTAACAAAACAATTAAGAATTCAGACCCTCAATATCTACTAAGAGTATGTTTTTGTTTAATTTTTCTATCTGCAACGGTCGTGAAGATATTTGGTGGACTAACGGACAGACAGACGAACACACAGACACTGACAATTACATCACCGCTTCGAGGGTTGTCATAAATACTAGACGACTGATAATTTACTGATTATAAACATTTGTATTTGTAAAATTCACATTGTAAGACAGGTTACGAGTTAATATTAAACAATAAGGTTGAGGGGATACGGAATGACCTTGTAAACAGAATAATGTGATAGTGAACAAGCAGTGCAGTCACTACCGTAATTGAAGCATTAAATAACATTATATGATAACTATTAGTTAAATAGTGTACGGTAGAAATATGGCACAATACAAGATCTTTGGAAAAAAACAACTTTTGAAAATGTGTTTCCGAATCTGAAAAAGTCAACTGATGAGGCGTTTGTGTTCATACCTCTGTCTCCCTGTGCTTGTACAGATCAGACCTGATCATTTTGATGGCAACCGTCTTGTTGTCGCTCATCCTCATGCACCGCGCTACTCTTCCAAAAGCACCCTTCCCCACGAAGGCTTGCACGATGTAGCTGGTGGATTTGGATTTCAGCCTGGTTTGTTGGACTGAATTGGGGGGCTGAATGTTTAATGTGTTCATGATGGGAGTTGGAAGCTGAGAGGAAACAGATGTGGACACATGGTTTAGTTTTATAATAACATAACTGCTAAGTTACGTGTTGTTTTAATGGTACATGGTACAGTTCAAGACTGCTTTGATGGATAAAAGGTGAATAAAAACCGTTGAACTAATTTGCCAACAGCTGAGGCTTGAAAAGAGATTCAAACCAACACATACTGCAAATAAAAATCCCAAAACTCTTGAAAGTAAATGAGATATAAAGAGAAATAAAATATTCACTGAGCAAACAGAGTAATCAACAAACCAGGAAAACTCACCAAAGTTGACTTGGCGTTTCTGCCCAAGTCAACTACATTGCAGCGTTCAGTTTATACAGCTTCCATGTAGGTTTCAAGTTGTGATCAAAGGGTATTGAGGGAATTAATCCCGCTATTCCGTTTAAAACCTATTTTCCTGACTTTGCTGTGATGCTTTCATGGACCTGGATCAAAGCTCAGACATTAAAGCAACATCTCCTCCGTGTTGTTCATATAAAGCTGGCTGACATGGAATCTTTAGCCATTCCATTGACGAGAAGATACCGACATCATGTCCGGAAGACGCCAACCAGTCGTGACAGCAAATGGATGCTACGCCTTTACCAGTCATTCACGAGGCGTCAAACCGTCCAAATACAGAGAACCTGTGTCCAAACAGTCAGTATTGTCCTTCAGTAGAGTCTGGTAAAATGAACTGTTTGCCTAATTTGTCTGTTCCTTTGGTGACATAGGATTCCTATTGCCGGGCTTCTTATGTGTGACCCCCGCGTTGTCAGAGGAAACCCCTTTGTCCAGTGCCTCATTCCAACAGTATGTACCAAACATCCATTTTACCACGCTTGATTTCTGGTCAGCTTTCCTTTCCTACAGTTGCTTTATATTGAAAATGTGTATTTTTATCCCCTGTTCAGCCAGGCCCTGCCATCGGAAAAGATAGCCACACAAGTAAGAAGAGAAAACTCGGTCCGAAACGAAGCAGAACCGCAAATCTTGAACCCTTGGCCACAGAACACATTGAAGTCCAATCAGGTCAGATGTCAATCTGAATGACTTCAGAGCTTCAAGAGTTCATGAATTCTGAGGTTTTTAAATGTATTGTTGTAAATCAGACTCTTTGTAACCTGACCTTTATCTTCAGAGCGTCACCTTGAGGAGCTGGGCGATATCATTGAGCATAAAGACTCTATGTGTCAGACCGATGACTTTGTGGACAGACTTCCAAGTCCGTTATTCATACCTGCCAAATCTGGTGAAGACATTGCAACCCAGATAGAGGAAGGCGATGTAAGTTTTTGTACCAACAGCCTTCATATATGTCTAACAAAACTTGATCGTCTTGTTTCGGATATTATTTATGAAAGAAAGGTGACATTTTTAGACTGTAGGATATTTTTAAAATGCCCTATGATGCTCTGGACGAGCCACTCTTTGTGCAAATCCAGGTGTTAGCATCTCCATCAGGTTCTCTCAGTTCTGTAGTGTATGTATGTATGTAGTGACAGTGCTATTCTTCAAGAACAACTGAAATAAAGACTCTGGAGCAGCAGGAGAATGGTTGACAGCCAAAACGGAAATTCTATAATTTGATCCTCAATACATCAGTTCATAACACCAGATCAGTCGGGAAACAACACTGAACTCATATCCCATAACTCTTTTATACCTCACAGGTACAAGTTGGTGTGTATGTGTGTGTGTATGTGTGTGTGTGTGTGTGTGTATGTGCGTGTGTAGATATGTGTGTATGTGTGGGTGTGTATTTTCCTTGGTAAAATAGGAGCATTGGTTTTCCAGCACCCAAACTCGCGTTTGAAAGAATGTCCCCCTAACCTTATCCTGTCTATCCAGTTTTACACAGCCAAGTTCTTACTGCCAAAACTGACTTGGTCATCTGTTTCCCCTGGATTTGTATAAATAAATCCTGTGTAAAAGTTGTGTTTGAGGAATCCAGTCAAACAGATTCCCAGAGCCAGATTATCATGTTTGCATGTGTGGTAAAATGTGTTGCTGGGTCAGAGTTCACACTAACACCACAATCCTCTGCAGCTGTTTGACTTCGATCGGGAGGTTCGGCCGGTGGTGGAGGTCCTGGTGGGGAAGACGATAGAGCAGTCCCTGGTGGAGGTGATGGAGGAGGAGGAGCTGGCCTGCATGAAGGCCCAGCAGAGGGCCTTCCAGGAGCTCCGGAACATCGAGCTGATGGAGGTGCAGCGGCTTCAGGAGGCGGAGAGGCGACGCAAAGGAGAGAAAGTACGTAGACTATATAGAAACATGGATTTCATGCCTTTACTGATTTTAGGCTTGAAGATGCTTCACCTCCAATCAGAGACCTCCTTAGCTCCTGAGAGGAATCTGATGAGCGGTGAAGCATCTTCAGACCTGAAACAGGAAGTCCATCAGCTTCTGATCCAAGAGTCATAACTTGAGCTGAAGGCTGAGCCTTTTGGACACACAGAACGTGAAACAGGGACCCGGTATTGTCTTCAAGAAGCCATGTTTAGAACTTTTTCTTCTCCCCACAGGAACGTAGAATTGCCCAGCAGAGGGAGGCATTGAGGAGAGAACGAGAGACAGCAGAGAAGGTCGCCGCCAGGGCGTTGGGTCAGAAGTTCGTGGCCAACGCCATGTTGACGGTCTTCACCTCCCTGAGGAGCCAAGGCTTCTTCTACGACCCCGTGGAGAACGGTGAGTGTTTGTGTCTGCGATGCTCTCCTGTCTCATCCTCATCAGCTTCTCCTCATTTCTGACACATGAAGGCGTCGTTTCTGTCCAGCCAGAGATTTGGTCTACTGTATGATGTGATGTCGGTTTGACGGGTTCAACTTTGCTCATATTTGTGGTTCTGGTTTCCAGATGTTCGGACGAATTTCTTGCCGTGGCTGATGTCAGAGGTGGACGACCGTTTGTTGAAGAAAGAGGCAGCGAGACGGGTTCTGGACGGTAAGGGCTCTGTCGATAAGACAGGAAGTAGACAAAGACGAAGTCTGAGGAAATGCCATCATATTTAAGTTGATTTCTCTGTATTTTACTGATAAGACAGGAATCCTAAAGTGTTTTCTCAACATGTTCAGGCCTCAGACATTAGTGGAGCGCCTCCTAGAGGCTCTTTCTTAACATTACAGGGACCAGTCTCGTTTGCTGACCGAACGTTTTCATCTGGTTTTCAGGTCTAATCTATGAAGTGGCCAAGATGAAAGAGGAGGCCTTCAGACGAAGGCAGACATGAGAGCATGGAAGGTGTTCAAGAACTCCAAGAAACTGTCCACCAAAAAGATGAAGCTTCCCGACTTCTGATAGAAGTGCTTTTAAATGTGCTTCTATTTTCATTGTTATTCTGTTCTGTTATCCTTTATTTTTGTTTTTAGCCCCCCTTTTATGCGTTTCATTTTTCTGTGGCAACTTAGCAGCTAACTGCTACAAAGTAGCTGCTAAGCACATTTGCTGTGAATTAGCTGAGCAGCTAATTTGCAACTTTGGAGAGAAAAGGCTGAATAGCAAATATATAGAAGAAGCACAGAAATAATTTTCAGTTTTGTATTTGCTTTATGTGAAATTTTGATGAACAAAATGATGTAAAAACTTTTTACTGCCCCCTACTGGATGGGAGTGTATGAAGAAAAGTTTTAGTGGTTGTACAAAAAAAAAGAAAACAGTTAAAAATTGTAATAAAGATCCTTCAGGCTAAACAAGGACTTTTATCCACAAATAGTCACGTGACCCATCGCGAACACAAACACAAAAACTGCAAACATGTTTGAGAGTCAGTTTATTGGAAACTGGCAAAAACAGACAGAAATAAATATTGCACACTTTTCAACAGACACATCAACACAAATTCATCGTAAAAACAGGCAAGTGAGTCAAGAACCAGTAAAACACACAATCCACAAAGACCGCAACACAAACCAGCACAAGCGCAGGCAAATACAAAGGTAAGTTGGGGGTGAGGAGGCAATGCCGGAGCCAAACCCCCCCCCCCCAGCAGCTCTAGTGCACTAGAATCACAGTCCCGTGTTTTGTTTAATGAAAACACGGCTGGTGGTTTGGTTTGAGGAGCTGCAAAGACGTCATGCTAACACATGACTCAGGAATCACGTGATGCATGCATATCGACACGGAAGTAGAAAGTCTGGTAGAAAACAGGAAGAAGCGTCCGGCGTTTTGTTCTTTTCCGAGGTTTAGATAATAATTGCAAATCGTGAGTTTCGAGTCCTTAAAGGTACGTGATAAATATGAAATAATGTGCTTATTTTGACCACAATTCCGTTGCTTTGCTGAAACATTTGCTAACTGCACTCTTTTGGGTAATTCAGTCCATTTTTGACGCCGTCTTTGTTTGATGACTCGTTGAATTTCGTAGGAAAATAGATTTTGTTTTTCTTTCTCTTTTATTCTAGAAGTGTGCAAAAACCGCAAGAATTTAATGAAAAGGCAACACCCACCCAGAACGCCGTTTATCGCCAGCGTGGTAACGCGTAATGACGTCATCATGAGCAGAGTCGGGTTTCGGGGGGGGCTCCAGGTCCGACCAGAGGCTCCAGTTTGAATCTTCAGGCTGAAACTTCAGCGGATCCTCTGAGCTCCCGTCCCGACGTTCTACCGGTGTGATCGGAAGAAATGAGAAATTTAGATTTACAGGGAGAAATGTTCAACATGAAATTTAATTTCAAGTTGAAATTCCGCAAATTTTTGGTGAATCCAGATTCGTAAATGTGCAGAATTCCTGCTTTTCTTGGTCCTGTTTGACCTGAAAGAAGAAATTTTGGACATCAGATTGCATCTTAGAGGCTGCGATGAAGATGTCATCTTAAATTTTTTTGAATCATTTTGTGGTCTCTGGCTTTTGCAGACTTGTAATGTTGTTAAAACGAGTCTCCATCTTTGGTCGTTTTGGTGAAAACTCGTGAATTTGTCCTCGATAATTCCAATGATGAGTGAGATACTGATTAGTTAGGCCAGACCTGAATAGATGAGTCAAACGCAGTACGCCCCCCCCCCCCTACCCCCCCCCCCTCTCAGGCCCCCAGCAGCTTCTTGACCAGGTAGCCCGGCATGCTGTAGAGGAAGAGCCCCAGCATGACGAGCAGCAGCAGCGCCAGCACCAGCTTGATGATCAGCCACTTGTAGCGGTTACACACCAGGTAGCGGATGGCCTTCAGCGGGCTGAGGAACCACAGGAAGGTGGTGTCCGGGCGGCTGCAGGTGGGGTGGGGGGAGGCGTGAAGGTGGGGGAGGGAGGGGGTGAAACGTGGGAGGAGAGACAGACAGGTAGCGTCAGGAAGAGTACACATCATGTTTGATACAGAGAGAGAACGACAGGAAGAACACCTGAAGCACAGGAAGGATGGATGACGAATGGATGATGGATGGATGACAGATGGATGACTGACCAGCAGCACCGCTTAGGTTTTGTGTTTTTTTTTCCTTTTTTACAGTGTAGAATATATATCACACACCTGTGCAGGTGTGTTACCTGTGCAGGTGTGTTACCTGTGCAGGTGTGTTAACTGTGCAGGCGTGTTACCTGCTTAGGTGTGTTACCTATGCAGGTGTGACCCGCCTAGGTGTGTTAACTGTGCAGGTGTGTTACCTGTGCAGGTTTTACCTGTGCAGGTGTGTTACCTGTGCAGGCGTGTTACCTGCTTAGGTGTGTTACCTGTGCAGGTGTGTTACCTGTGCAGGTTTTACCTGTGCAGGTGTGTTACCTGTGCAGGTGTATTACCCGCTTGGTTGTGTTACCCGCCTAGGTGTGTTACCTGTGCAGGTGTATTACCCGCTTAGGTGTGTTACCTGCTTAGGTGTGTTACCTGTGCAGGTTTTACCTGTGCAGGTGTGTTACCTGTGCAGGTGTGTTACCTGTGCAGGTTTTACCTGTGCAGGTGTGTTACCTGTGCAGGTTTTACCTGTGCAGGTGTGTTACTTACAAAAGTGACCATCTCACTTTGCTCAATCTCTTTTCTGATGAATGGACGATGCTCAAAACAAAAGAATGCAAACAAACACACAACTTCCTGAGTGAAGTGAAAATGCGACCACTATTAGCATCGTTAGCAGCTGTGTTAGCATCACATGAAAGCAGGGAATCTCCTCCAGGTAGCGCCTGGAGGAACAACAGAAGAAGGTGAGAGAAGAAGCGAGACAGGACAGTCCAGGAGGGCGTTAAATGGACAAGCAGAGACAGCGAGGAGGGGGCGGAGCTACCGGCACGTCACGCCCCCAGTATCTTCTTGACCAGGTAGCCGGGGATGGAGTAGAGGAAGAGGCCCAGCATGAGCAGCAGCAGCATCAGGACCAGCAGCTTGAGGATCAGCCAGCGGTAGTTGCGCCAGATGAAGTACCAGATGGACTTCAGGGGGCTCAGAAACCACATGATACTGGTGTCTGGACGACTTGGGGGGGGGAGGAAGGAGGGAAGGAAGGAGAAAAGGAAGGAAGGAAGGAGGGGATGCAGATGGAGGTGAGAACAGGGAGGGAGGGGGGATTGACACGCATAAGGGAGGGAGGGGGAAACAGGGAGACAGTTGAAGAGATGGCAGGAGGGAAAAAGTGTAACGGCAGCTTTGAGGCGGGACGCAGGGCGGTGGCTCGTGATTGGTCCGCTGCATTTTGATGGTGAGGATGAGGCGCTAACCAGGAAGCTAAAGGCTGCAGTTTCTAGAACCTCCTTCAAATGTTGGGATTTGATCTGGAATTTATTTTGGACCAATCAGAACGTCTTACTTTGGTTTCTCCAGGGGATCCGGCTCGTTTCGGCCCAGACCCACGGGACTTTTCTCCGCCTCCTCTGCCGTTACCAGATGAAGCTCCGCCTCCACTTTACCCTGCAAAGACGTCATAGAAAATTGATGATTTTATCTAACTATAACTGACCGCGACACCCCTGAATTCAAAATTTTACCCTGACCTGTTTTCATAGATCAAAGCATTAGCTTTGATCTATAGTCTTTCTCACACTGGCCTTCTCCCTTGTCTTTCAATCTAATCCGGTTCCTGGGTGTACAAAAGTTAAAACTTGACCTTAACCTAGTTTCCTCAAGATCAAGGTGATAGTCTCATGTAACTATCTGACCTTTGATCTACACTCAACAGATATTTAAGTCTAAATAAAAGTAAACGAAGACTCCTGATGGCGTCTTCTCACCGTGAGCTCCATCTCGTCGTTCTCGTCTCGGGCCACGAACGGCCACCAGCCCTTGACGCGCTTCTGCTTGAAGATGGAGATGGTGGGCAGCTCCTGCTCGTTGCGGATCATGTCCAGGGAACACTGCTTGGCCGTCTTGGCGCCGCGGGGGAACCGGTTCAGGTCCAACTCGATGGCACCTGCGTGTGGCGGCAGTCGGTTTCAGATTGGCTGAACACAGAAGGTCTACAGATCTGATCCGCATCGGTCCTCACCCAGGAAGTCATCCGCGGAGAAGTGGTCGGCGTCCCAGACCTGCAGCGTGAGGCGAGGGGGGATCTTGTACTCAGTCTCGTCCCAGGAGAACATGGACTCCTTCTTGGAGATGACGATCTTCTCCTCGGCCATCAGGTAGTCGAAGGGGAAGACGAAGCGCCAGTTGAAGTTGCCCTCGCCCGTCAGGGAGTGGTAGTGGACGTCCGTGTCCTGCTTGTCCTCCTGCTGCCCCTTCAGCCACCTGCAGGGGGGGTCATGGAGAACCAGGTTAGGCCGACCCAACGGGGAACCAATGAGAGGAGGGGATAGATCTGATTGGATTGATCAGTCATGCAACTGGAAGGTTTGATCTGCAGGAATTTAGTCGCTTTAATTTAGATGGTTTAAAGAACCAGGCTGCTAACAAGAGAGATGATGCTAATCGGTTTAGGACCAGAACACATTATGTGAATCCGCAAAACCAAATCATATTTATGTGTGTGTGTGTGTGTGTGTGTGAGACTTGATCTGGTGTTGCAGCTTCACACTGTTTTCGCCATGCAGCCACAAAGTTTAAAAGATGCTAGAAAAAAGATCGTTTTAAAGTAAAAAAAAGTCTATGTGGCTCCATCTGCTCGTCTCCACGGCGACGTCAGACCAAACTCTTTGATTTAAATCTACGGACAAAGAGGCACCAATTCTCTGGAGGCTTCAGATAAATTAGAAATTTCTGGTGCTTAGTTTGGACCTTCTGTCGTCATGGAGACAAGTGGAACATCTCCCGTATCCAGATGAGTTTAATCTGGAGCTGAGAGAGTCTGACTTTATGTGAACAGGAGCAGGAGGGAAGCTGAAATGTCTTGAAAACAATGCAGCCGAAATCTTAAAAAATCATGATGCAGATGTTTTTGTCAGCAGTGAATAAAAATCTTTAAAAACCTCGTGGCGTTAAAAGATGCTAAAAACCAGCTGAGGGGAAAGTTTAGTTAAAAGATGCAGGAATGAAGAAACGTCAGCACAGAGGAAAGTTTAAAATCTGGATCACATGATCAAACCACAAAACGCACGATCCAATCTTTGTCCGTTTAAACATCGGTGTGTGGATCCAGTGCCACCTAGTGGTCAACCTGCAGAGAGCAACCAATTGATCCAGCAGAAGAAGTTCATTTCTGTGTATTATTATGTACAGTTATTATAAATAGTTTAAATGTTATAACATTAATAATAATATATTAATTTATGCTCCTAAATCCTTCACACTGGATATTTAAAAGCCTTAAAATGAAGAAAGTGAGATGAGAGGCAAAGGTTTTTTTTAAAATGAAAAATAAGGAAAACATACTTTGATTAAGGAACTGTTTGCAAAACTAAAATGTTATTTTGACAGAATAAAAGGAAGGGTAAGATTTATTTTGGGAAAACAATGAATTTGAAAAATATTTTTTAATTTTTAATTTCTTTTAAAAAATTTAAATATTTGATGGAATATAAAGAAATTTTTCAAAAGTATTGAAAAAAAAATATAAAAATGTTTTTTTCCTGAGGAACACATGTTAATCATAAATCATGCAGATTAATCAAGCAAAATAGAAAGAGAATTATTTTGACAAAAAAAAAAAAAAAAAATTGAGATTCTAGATGGATCAAATAAAAGAAAAATAATTATTAGAGAAAAGTAGAAACGAGAAAAATTGTTGTTTTATTCAATGAATTTTAGGAAAAACTTTGACTCGCACAAATATCACGACTGATCAACAAGTGGTTTGATCCAGACCCCGCTAAGGATTTTAAACGTGCTGGTGTCAGAACAAGCTGGGTTCACGTGCTGGATGGAGGGGAGGGGGGCTGAGACAGGACAGGGTAGGGGGGGACAGTCGTACGAGCCATGCGATGGAATCGTGTGTTTACCCCCTGACATAGATGTCAGACATCTTCTCTCCTGTCATGAAAGCATCGTCCTCTAGAATTACGTCATCAGTGTTCCAAATAACAACACGAAGCTCAAAGCTAGACGCCGCCACAGCGTCGGGCGGAGGAGAGAGAGAGGACGACAGACAGACAGACAGGAGACACGCCACGAACACCACAAAAAACGCACACAGAAAAAATGGAAACAAAACAAAAAAAATAATGGTTAACGGCAACGGAAAGTCCACACACAGCTCACACCACGGGACCCGGCCAGGCCGTCCCGCCGTACCTACCCCCTGACAAATATGTCACTGGACTTTTCCCCAGTGAAGTAATCATCGTCCTCCAGTATAACTTCGTCTGTATTCCAAATTATCACCCTGAGCTCATATCTGGTAAGGGGAGGGGACACACACACAGTTGGACTCATATTTGGAATCAAACGGACCTCACTACTTACTACGACAGACTCACCGTCTTTGGACCTGAGGGGTGGGGGTGGAAACACTCACTCTGTTGGTCTTGATTTCTCATATTTGTATAGATATTGGCATCCGTTCCGTGACTTACCTCTTTGGTTTCCGTGGTGATATGTCGATGGCCGGTCCAGGAGCGGGCATGTCCATGGGGAACATGTCCACCCACATCTCGATTCGGCCCTACAAACGCAAAGAGACGACGGTTCAAGATTGTTTCCGTCGCCCTGGGCGAGGTCACACGGATAGAAGAGGGTCTTTCCCACCTGCTCGATCCCGGGTTTGTCGGGGTTCAGCAGGGGTCGGGTCTCCACGTGTTCTGGGACCAGCTTGCAGCCCAGCCTGGGGATCTCCTCCCAGTGGTTGAGCACCGTCAGAGCCAGGTGCTCCTCAGTCTGCTTCTTCAGGCCTGTGGAGATGACAAAAACAACTCCCGATTTCAATTAGGGAGAACATTGGGTAGGTTCGTTTGACTCTTAGCGCCAACCAACCAATCAGAGCAGAGCAACACCCGTACCGTTTTCATCCTCAATCTCCGTAGGTCCCAGGAAGATTCGATTCGCCACTTTGACTTTGCCTCCAGGTCCGTAATGAGGTCCATCGATTTTGCCTTCCTTGCAGAGTTTGGCCAGGATCTGACTTGGTTTCAGGGGGTCTCGCCAAACATTGTACCCGTGGCTGAAG
Organism: Antennarius maculatus; assembly: GCA_013358685.1. Lineage (NCBI taxonomy): Eukaryota > Metazoa > Chordata > Actinopteri > Lophiiformes > Antennariidae > Antennarius > Antennarius maculatus. The sequence goes on along the minus strand of CM023625.1, from coordinate 17,296,255 downwards.
CAGGAGACCATAGATGGGTAAAGACAAAGCAACTGACATTGATCGATCACAACCAATCGAGACTCTCACACAGAGTAGTTGGATGAAATCCCGCAGGTGGCTCTGTATTTGCTGTAGAAACGGTTCTCCAGGTCAATCTTGGTCTCTCCGATCAGGTCGTCGGTCCCGACCAGGTCCCAGTCGTACACGGACACCGTCAGCATGGACTCCATGGGGAAGGTGGCCTCGATGTCGAACGACCTGACCACAGACGGAAGGGACGAACGGAGTGAGTCAAGACCAGACAGACTGGAAATAAAAGAAGGTTTTTCTCTTGACGTACTTCCCAAATACAGGATTGAGCTGTTTGGAGATGTAGTTCTCCTTGTCCTTGACCTCGGCCCTTCCCAGCTTGATGACGATGTATGGATCGGCTTTTCCATTGATGTCAGCGGGATGGAGGTCTGTAGCCTGATGCAAGAAGAGCAAAATTAGGAAAAGCATGAGGTATTGGGCTGAGGTACTCCGGTATTCTCTTGTTTGTGTTCAGATTGAAACCATCGCTCACCCGGACTACGTAGACCCGGACCAGGACGTTGATGGGATCGTTGTGTGGAATGCTCTGGAACATACCCATGTTGGGATCAAATCCCGCCTCCCTGGTGATCTCCTCGGACAGAGGTAGCTTGTACATGCATAAGGATCCCTGGGGTCACACCACAAAACAAGTTTAGGCCATCCGGTTCCCGCTCGGTACATTGGGAAAAGACTCATTTCTGCTCGACGCTCCGAACCTTGAATCTTCCAACGATCCTGTCGTCGTCCAGGGCGTGCTCGTCGTCGTCGCCGGCCTTCCCCCTGTACAGGTTGAATGTGTGCAGCCAGTCCTCGAAGTTTCCGTACTCGCTCTCCAGCTCCTTGTTGTACACCTGCAAACCAACGACCACATGGTTTGATCCCAGTTACCCATCATCCCGCAGTCGTACCCGCCATCCTTCCCACTCACCAGCAGCTCGTCCACTTTGGCTTTGAGCGGCCGTCTGTCGGCGCCGTCGCCGGCGGCTTGACCCTTCTTCCTGTCCCGGGAGCTCTTCCTGTCTTTGCCCTTGTCTTTTGCTCGGGAGCCTTTCAGGAGAAGGTCATCAGGTTTGATATCTGATTTTTTTGGGGGGGTGGGGTGGGGGTGAGTGGGAGTGGACAAAGGATGAGTGGAGTCATGAGGGGGGGTGGCAGGGAAGCACCAGGCACCACAAGTTATTCCACATGGAAGCTGGTCTGATGGGTTCTGACCAAACTCAAGGACACCCAATGAGGAGACGTTACAGTAATCTATTACCTGCAGGAGTAATCCAGTAACACAACCGGCTTATTTTAAGGTGTATTTTCATTTGTTCAGTATTACGTCTTCCTAGTAAAACTACATATTTCAACACGTCAAACCCTGCAGTACCACCTGACCTTGTCTCCTAGGTTACTGAGTCATGGAAGATTAAAGTGTCCCCATGTTGGCACCTTTAAAGACAAGTATTTCCTATTTTTAAGCAGGTAGGCGTGTCAGAGTGGAATGGTTCAGCCAGCTTTCATAACTTTGGCGGAGCAGGAAGTCCAGGCAGGAAGTGGATGTGAGCGATTCATGGGGGGGGCGGAGTTAACGGCGCTGAATACCTGTGGTCTCAACCGCTATCTCCAGGTCCTCCCGGTCTTCGGCTTCGGCCTGAGCCGCCTCCTGGGCTCTGAGGGTCTGCAAAACCAGACAGGAAGACATTCAGGTGTGAGGAGAGACCATAAGAGACTCAAAGAGAGAGAGACAGGTGGCCATGGGTGCAGACCCCCACCCCTTTAATGATCATAAAGTCAATCAGATCAGTGAAAATGTTCGTTTGGATGGAATTCAAACACAAATACGTCACTTTATGGTTCCGACAGGACCTCCTAACCCTCCCAAACAGAAGGTTCTGGGTTTAAATCCTGCTTAAATTGAATCATCTCATCAAATTTGATCAAATCTGCGCCCATGTCATTGTTGGAACATCCGAACCTCCTTCAGCGTCTCTATTGAGGCGAAATATTTGGACCACCAGTCCAGCACTCGTTCATCCGTCTCCTCGTCTTCCTCCACGCCTCCCTTCTTCTTCTTCTTCTTCTTTTTCTTGTCGCTCTCCTCTTCGATCTGCGGAAAAAGACGCTCGGGTGACTCTCGGCGTGTTTTATTATTCTCCGTGTTGAGGTTTTTCTCTTCGTCACTCACCGTGTCCACCTTAACGACGGCGTCGGACATCTATGACGGCGGCGCCACACAAAACAACACAAGGGGTTAATTCACACAGGAAGGAGCGACGGAGCAGGAAGTAGCGAGAGGCGAACACGGCCAGGTAGGTAGGTGTGAACGGGCGTGACACACAACACAAACACAAACTCACGGCATCCAGCTTGACGACGGTGTCCGTCTTTCGGACCTGAGGCTCCGCCTCCAGGTTGACGATGACGTCACCTGCAGGGCGAGAGAAGGTGCGGGAGGAAAGGACGGGTGAGGAGCGAGGCTGGGAGCCACCATTGGCGAGGACCATATAGCCGTTCATTAGCTTAGCTGAAGGAGGGTTAAGGCAGCAGGAGGAGGAGGAGGAGGATGGGCAGGAGAGGAGGTGAAGAAGATGAGCAGATGAAGAAGGAGGTCAGGACAGTAAGCAAGCGGAAAAATCAGTTCAAGATGGATATTTTATTCCAGAGAGAAGCTGGATCTGAAATATTTCAACGTGGCGTTCAGGTTCCTGGTTAAAAATAGTCTCTACCTGTCTGCTACATCAGTACAGATACGTCCACTAGGAGGCAGTGGAGAGTTTCAACAACTAGAAATGAATACATCGCAACTATAAACTAGAACCAAGGCAGTAACAGACTGCAAGATCCTGCGACACCCCTGAATTCAAAACTTTACCCAGACCTACTTTCACAGATCAGAGCAGTAGCTTTGATCTACTCACACTGGCCTTCTCCCTCATCTTTCTGTCTTTCTGGACACCCGGTTCCTGAGTGTACAAAAGTTGGAATTTGACCTTGACTTAGTTTTCTAAAGGTCAAGGTCATCATCTCATTTTCATCCACTTTGCTGCCTGAGTAATGTGTTTTGTTTCATCTTTCTATCTGCAACGGTTGCGAAGATATTTGGTGGACTAACGGACGAACAGACGCACGGACGGACGAACACACAAACACTGACAATACATCATTGCTTTGAAGCGGGATGTAAATATATCCCTGAACAAATAGACAGTGGCAACACTGCCTCCTAGCCAGCACAGGCAGTATTGCTCCATCTCCTATCTCTAAATTCTAGAGGGAGTTTCTTCATCCTGTTAGCGTTGCCTCCCTTTGCGGAATCTTGAATCGTCTGCTTTACAACGATGCAACCAACGCCCAAAGAGAAGTGCATCATGAATAGATGAAAGACCTAAAAATGACCAACTAAACACGTACGACAGTCGTAAGTCGTAACTAATTTCCCTGATGGAACCTCCTGAAGGGATGAATAAAATGAATAAAGTCTGACTCTACTCTCTCTAAGGACGGCGTTGACAACGGAACGCTTGAAGTCAGGAAAAAGGAAGAACTCCAGAGTGAAAACAGAAACCAGAAGCTCATTGTGTCGGTGTTCTTCCCAGATTAAAACTCGTTGGCCGACAGAAAATAACCAGATAAATCCGCTCCTTCACCTGCTGTGGCCCAGTTGTTGGTGGTCTTGTCCGGCGTGCTGTAGATGAAGCGTCTCAGGCTGGTGACGGCGTGCGACCCCACCAGGATGTAGCGGCCAAACGCCCGGCAGTCCACCACCCGGATGTTGAGCGGAGGATGGAGGAGCTCATTCTCTGGCAGGTCCTGAGGATGGATTGGAGCTGGTGACGTCACGTGAACGGAGGTCTCTGTTAGCGTTAGCGCTCATTTCAACCGGGGTGCATACTACGTTTTTAGTTTAGAGGCTCCAACAAAAAAGGAACCAGTTTTCAAATCCTTTTTCTGAGATGCTGGTGAAACCAAACGAGTCGTTTCGTGACTCTCCGTTGGTATGGCGATCAGCAGGACCATCGTTTCAGACTCAAACGCTCTTTAACTCACCACCTCAAACCATTTGACCAGGATGCTGAAGTTGGGGTTCTTCTTGTAGTTCTGGATCAGGACCGACTGCACACCTCGACCTGCGCACTCGATGTCGACACGGGGCCGGTCCACCTGAGCCAGATTGATCCTCTTCAGGTCCCTTAAGCCCCAGAACAGAACCTGGAGCAGAAACAACGGCGGTTAGGGAAGAGGAGGTGTGGAGGTAGAGGAAGAGTCGGCGGTTTGAGGTCTGACCTCAATCCGGTAGCGACTTAAGACGGGGCGGATGCCGAGCGGCACGGGCAGGACGGGTCCGTGCTCAGAGTCCGTCGGTCCCTCAAGGGGAGGAAGATCTCCTCGACCTCCTTGGCCGATCTAAGGGGAGGAAAGAGAGAGGAATTAGAGAAGATGTCAACATGTTAAAGTCATGTCGGAAGAATCGAAAGTGGATGAAACAAGAAACGACGAGTAAGAAGACAAAGACGGATGAGGAGAGGAAGAAACGAGCACCTTCACTTGAGGGATAGCAAAGCTGTGGACAGCGATCAGACCTCGCCTGACCTCCTCCTCATCGAATGGGATCTGCAGGCAGCAGGAGGAGGAAGATGAAGGAGAAATACAAGATGAAGGCATATAAAGAGGTGGAGACAGGGGGCGGAGCAAAGGACGCCACGATGAAGACGAGACCAGCAGAGAAGGGGTGAAACCGTCCTTCATAGACTCTCCTGATTGGTCAAGGATTCTTTACCTGCAGCAGCTCGAAGGCGGCCAGCAGCTCCCCGGCGGTGCAGTTGCCCCGGTAGACCTGGTAATACTCCAGCTGGGGCGGGAACCTCGGGGGGCCGTAGTGCTCATCGCACATCTTGACGGTGGGTTTGGCGAACGTCCGACCGATGAACTCCGCCTTGCCCTGAACATCACGTGGTGACAGCAGGCAGTTGGGACAATCGGGGGGGACAAGTGATGGGAGTTAGACATGGGTGTGGTGGGTGTAGTTTCTACGGTGACCATTTGGGGGCAGTACAGGTCAAGCTAAAGGTAAAATGAACACCGTTGGGGAGTGAAAACCGTCAAATACGACACAAAAAACTTAAGAGATCGACAGAAGTTCTTCTTTAAATATATGTAACCTGAGCTCATTGCTTTACGAGCATTAAATTCAAGCTCTTGTAGCTCCTGCAGATAAAAATCATGCAACTTTTTCCTTCTCCAGAGACCATTAGAGGCTGGATGAAGCAAAGCGTTCAGCTAACAGCCACCGGTAGCTATTTAGCATTTAATCCGACACGGTCTCTGCAGATGATAATGCATTCACACTCTATTTAGCCGGCGCCGCGTGAAGGAAGGTGGAGGGTGAAATGAGACGAGGGTGGGCAGACGGGTGGGAACACGAGGAGAAGGAGAAGCAAAGCCTTTCATTAGTAAGAACTAAAGCTGGAACCAGATCTACGGATCAATCCCTGCGTGAGGCGTGACCCAGAGCTCCTACCACCGTGTCTTGGTCGTAGATTTCGATGACGATGATTGGCGGGTCGTCCCTCAGCTCGCTGGCCTCCCCGAACAGCTCCACGTCGTCGAACACCAGCAGCTGATCCCATGTAGGGCAAAGGGTCTCGCTCAGGACCTGTAGTGTCCACAAGTCCGATTACTACCAAATCGATTCAAACGGGGGGAACGCCCAGGGACGACCCTACCTCAGTGACCTGGCTGTGGGTGGAGAAGAAGACCCGGGCGAAGGGGTCTGACAGGCCACTGCTGTCGGCGGCGAACAGGCTGCGGGCCTGGTACATGTGAGCCCTGAGCTGGAACACCTGCTTCACTGTGGGGCACACGGATACCCTGTTAGCTTCTCTGAACCAATCAAGTCAAAGAGTAACCCGTCATGCAGTCACCAACCCAACTGATCGAACACAAGAAGACTAGTGATCGGACCAAGATCCTTAGTGTGCCCTTACTGTTGTAGACCAGGCTGACGGGAGGCCCGTAGAGGAAACCGGGTCCTGTCTTAGCAGCTTTTATCTCTTCGAACCCGTTGGGTAGCCCGTTGAGGAAGTCCTTCCTCTGCTTGCTGAGTCCGAGCCAAAGGTACAACTCCAGCTTCGCCTGAACAGTCCAGCCTGCCGGACCAAAACCCTTCTTCCCGGGCAGCTGTTGATGAAGAGAACAACCGGTGGAATCATCAGAATACTAGAGGTCAGATAGAGAAAGACCAGAAGGAATACAACGCACCTTGAGGAAGACGGCTTTGACTTTGCTGCAGTCTCTTCCCGTCTCCTCGTCCACCGTGGAGAACAGGATGTCTTTGGAGGGGATCCGGGCGTAGGCGATGCGCTTGTTGTTGGTCATCATCCAGATGAACACGTCCGGGATGCTGTGCTGAGGCTGCAGGATCAACGATAGGACCAATTGATTGATCAGGCCTGTAGGACAGTTGATGCAATCAACGATTGCAGGTTTGTACCTCGTCAGCGAGGAAACGCAGCTTCTGCAGGAAGTTGTGGACCAGCTTCAGTTTGTCTCGCACGGTGTTTTTCTTCACCTGAGTGCGGATCTGCTTGGCCTGTTGGCCCATGCTGTCCTGCAGGAGGAGGGGGCGATGAGTGCTGATGAGGCATCGTAAATTTCCTACAAATTTACCCTCCTGCGCTCCCTGATGTGCCGCCGCTATAGTCTTATCTCCTGTGGATGATCTGCTAGTCAGCTTTTTTAGATCATAACCCACTTCCCCGACTCTAACAACCCTTTGAATGCCTTCGGTTCAATTTTCATGCTTTTTAGAAATCAAATCAACTGGAAATCAAAAACGAAACAGTTGAGTATAGATCTGAGACTGAGTCGGAGTCGACTGAAAGACTGTTTGAATCATGGATTTCCTCGGGTGAGCTTTACAGCAGTGGCAGCCAGATTGAAACCTGGTTCCCATTCACCGTTCGATGCCAACGGGATTCCGCCGATGGGAAAGACGGAAAAAAATCAGGAGAGACCAGGCAGAGGTCCAGATACAGACTTTGCATTTGTCTCAAAGAGAACAAAAAAGCTGCAACAAAGCCGATGTGTAACGAAAGAAACTGGTTAGGACAAAATGTCCAGGAAGGATTGTTCCAATACCGGAGGATGCCGTGATTTCCTATGGCGCTACCCGACCTCGTGAACCTGCAACCAGAGCATCCAGAAGAACTGAAACCGCCAGCGGCGCCAGCGGACGTCGGGCACTCGGCTCTGACTCACTTCCCGCAACCTTCCTCACAATTTAGTTCATTAAGAGCAGATAAAGATCTATTCTCACACAGATGTAAGTCCTTTGAAAGCATCGGTGTGAGTTTGATTACTTTAATCGTTTCGCTCGCTGTAGCCGTGGCAACCAGCTCAAAGAGCAACCCTGGAATAAAAAGCACAAATGATCCGACCTTCCAATAACATCACGCAATCCCAACAAACGCTGACATGAACCTCACCATCTCTCTCATACAGGACTTGAGTCGCTCTCGATCCAGTTTGGTTCGGCCCGCCTGGGGCAGGTCTTTGTTCGCCAGAGTCACGAATCGACTGCAAATCAAAAGCAGAAAAAAACGCGAATAAAGTTTCCACTGAGGGACTGGAGACTTCTTCTCAGTGCTAACCGCTAACGACCGTTGGAGACGTTTCGGATTGAAGCGACGCTTGTAGTTTTGCTCGCCTGCAGCCGATGCTCAGCTCCTCCAGGACCCCCCTAAGGCGGCGCTCTGGAAAGGCCTTCTCCGTCTTGATGATCTCCTGCACATCGTTCAGACCTTCTTCCTGTTGGGCAAAAGCAAATGTTTGAATTCAGTTTGGAGTTATCCGTGGAATCTGCCACTCCTATAAACCTCAGGTTTGTTTAATTCAGACCGACTAGCATGCTAACAGGCTACAGAAAGGTGGAAAAACTAGCTGACTGGTTCAACTAGACTAGTTGGAGGAAAGACTTCCAGACTGGGAGTAATGGCACCAAGATACTTAGACGCCCTCCGTTGAGGCATTACCTCCTCCCGACCTGAAGGGGGCAGTCTGCTTTATTCCCATATATTGTTACATCCATCAAGAACGGATGTTTTCAATGGGCAGCAGGTGGAACCTGCTTCCACAGAAACTAATTTGGGTCGTGGGGCTAACAGCTGACCCATCTGGGCCCACCTTTCCCAGGAAACGGCTACTGACCAGCTTGTCGGCGATCTTGTCCATCATGTTGGAGTTGTAAAGCCGTCTCCTCTGGTCCTGCCACCAGCTTCTGATGTAGACACACGGCTTCTTCTCAAAGTAGGGGAGATGGAAGTAGTTCCTGTGACACCCAAGCAGAACAGAACAGTTGACCTTGGGCAGCTCTTAATCAAGCGAACCGCCTCCCGGGTCCATCGTAAAGACCAACAAGGGCTTCGATAACACAGAAACATCAGTCACACATCGCAGATGGCTTTCTAATAGCCTGTGATCCTTTGACCCCTGACCTGTCTGTGATGACTGGCCTCATTAGCGGCGTACAGGAGACGGACACCAGGTCTCCTTCCTCGTCAGCCTCGTCCTCACTGGAGTTCTGGACGAGCTCGCTCTCTTCTTCCTCGCTCTCTCCGTCCTTCTTCTTCTTCTTTGTCGATGAACTCTTGCTCACTCCATCTATCTGGTTGCCATAGTTACCTGTAGCCGGCAGAACACGCTTTGTCATGTTAGCTTTTTATTTCTAACTCTCCAAACTTTATTTGTCGACAGTGAGCGGGTAGAACTGAAATAATTAGTTGTCCATGGATTTCTTTTCTCGTGTTGGCGGTGTTTCGTAAAACCGGTGCCGGCGCCAGATAATTTTTTAACGAGGTGAAGGAAACGCTTTCTCACCGATGGTGATTTCAAAAGTTATTGCTTTGTCGCCGATCTTCCTGTCGATCATGGTGGCCTCCAGGAAGGAGCCGAAGAGAAAGAACTCCTCCATTCTGCCGGTGGCGCTCTGGTGGAGGAAACACCAAGAAAATCATTAAATTGGGCTAATCTTCCCACATTCTGGCCTGAGCTCCTCGTCCTGTCAGGTACTATTACCCCACAACTCACATCCCCAACCTCATTGGACAGGAATACGTCTCGTCTCACCTCCGAGATGTTGGAGATGGGCTCCACCTGCACCTCGGTGGAGCTGAGGATCTCGGGGGAGGTGGTGTCCAGGACCTCCAGGGCGATGGACAGCAGCAGACGGGCTCTGAAGGACACGCCCTCCCCCAGACCCTCGTTCAGATCCTGGTGCTCGTCCATCAGGGTGTACTGCCGGGTAGAACCGTACATATTGACCCAGGCTGGACCCAGGGTGGGCAGGAACCCTGGAGAACAACATTCATTGGTTGAATATCGACCTGGGACTGATTATTTTTAGCGTCCGACGGCTAACGGAGGCATGTAAACCCTCTGGTCTACCTTTGTCGCCATCGTTGGATATCTTGCGTAAGTCGATGAAGTGCGTTCCTATGGCGACATCGTTGACCTTGTCCGAGTCCCGTATCTGGACCTTGATGCGTTTGCAGAGGGGAGGGAAGAGCTCTGTGAAGACGACCTGCTCGTTCCAGATGGGTTCGTAGCTGCTCCTCTGGACCGATGTCTTCCCCTGGAGGTGGGCAGGAGAACAACAAGGCCCGGGTTCTGTTCACGCCTTTAACCAGAACACTTTCTAATTCTAATCTCTGCCTTTCCTTCATATCGTACAGTCTTTACGTAAGAGTTTGATAGGGGAGCCAAACCTCGGGAAGCTAATCTTCATGATAAACTATTGTTCTGGTGGTTGAAGGCCCGTGTGGCTGGTACTGAAGTGATAAATGGGTCTCCTGCAGGTTTTAAATAAAGTTTTTCAACAGGTTTGTTTCGAGCTAAGAGCTGAATTAAAACGTTTATTTATTACCGGAGGTAGTTTTACCGACTGAATCTGCGTTGTACCGCCTGGTCCTGTGAATGTTACAAACAACGGTCTCCATCCATCAACCAGACCGGATCTCGTTCTTTACGTGTTGGTGGATGGATACGACATCAGTGAGACCGGATCTCGTTCTTTACCACGTGTTGGCAGATGGATACAACATCAGTGAGACCGGATCTCGTTCTTTACCACGTGTTGGTGGATGGATACGACATCAGTGAGACCGGATCTCGTTCTTTACCACGTGTTGGCAGATGGATACGACATCAGTGAGACCGGATCTTGTTCTCGTTGGTGTAGTAAAGACGTAGCTCATGTGTTCTTGTGACTTTTGCTTTTCTTTTCATTCTTCATCATCGTTTACATTTATATATAATTAATTATACACAGGTAAAGTCTGTGTGTCTATTGGTTGGTAAAACCAATAGACACCAATAATAATTTGGGGGGTTTGGGGCTTTTTTTTACAAGACTGGAACGTATTCACCTCCAGGTTCTACTGTAAGTTCTCCTTTAGGTTCTCCTGTGGGTTCTACTTAATATTTACCTTCTGCCCAGCGAACTGGACTTGCACGTAGGGGTCCACCAGGTCCCGGCTCTCGCCGATGAAGGCCTTCTTCACGTTGGCCATGATGGTGGTGTTCATCTTGGGGAGGCCCTCGGCGCGGTGGATCTTCACGTAGAAGCGCGCCCACTGGCGCTCTGCAGGGATGCCCTCCGGTAGCAGGAGGTTTCTGCAGGGAGGGGGGAGAAGACAATCTCCATGGTAACGGGTAACGCCTCCTGCAAACGCAACGTTCCTCCCCTCCCTCCTCTTCCTCACCCCTCCACGTCGTCCTCGTCCGTCTCGTTGGCTTTGTGCGGCGTCTTGATGTTGTCGCCCTTCCCGACCACGGCGATGTCACACTTGAGGTACCCTTTGCACCCCGCTGTGATGTCATCAGGGTCGGACAGGATGGCCCACTTGTGGTAAAACTGATGCTCTGAGGATGATGTCATTCAGTTAGGACGGGACGCCAGCCAATCAGCTGTCAGGAACACAACCGCCGCTTACCGGGTTGGGAGTAAACCGTCCCGACGTCCATCTTGAACGTTCCCACCAACGTCCCGCTGCGAAGGAGGTTTTTGGAGTGGATGACCTAAAGAGATGGGAAACAGAATGCATTGTGGGAAATAAAAAGCAAACTGATTATTGGCGCTAATTATATTTGTTTGAATAATTTCACATGCAATAAAAGAAATAATAAATATGAGGCACCAGCGATAATAACAGCATTTATGACCAACATAAAATATGTGTTTGTTTGTTTGTTTGTTTGTAGTGAGAACTCACCGACAGCTTGATGATCTTGTCGAACATGACGTCAGGCGGGACGTGGAAGTCAAAGACGAAATACTGCAGAGAGGACAGCAGGGATTAAAATCACGCTTTTCTGTTCGGGTCCGATGACATCAAAGCTCTGGTGACATCACAGCTCTGCCCACCGAGTACTTCACTGTCACTTCTGATTGGTGGAATTTTGTAGATTTATCATAATCTCATAAACTTCAATGTTTTTTCTAAAGAAGAGTCTCAAAATGTTCCGTAAAATCTGAGACATAAATTAATTAAATTACATTATGTAATTAAATTAAAATAAAAAAAATAAATTAAATTAATTAATCAAATTAATTATTTTTAAATTAAATTATTATTCATAAATTATTTTTATTAGTTTTTTTACTCGTCATTTTAGAAATAACTTTGCTTCATTCTGCGCTGCTAAAACTAAGAGCTAAAACACTAGAAATAGAATGTGAATTTGAAAAGGTTTAAATTCTGAGGATACAGTCCAAATAAATAAACAACAACAAGTAAATAAAGTTTAAAACGGGATATTGATGATTTCTCTACATGCTGCTATAAAACGAGGCGTTTAGGTTCCGTCTGCTGTCTAAACCGGTTCAAACTGCTCCGCCGGGGGGATTTCCAGACAAACACGAATCGATAGTAGACAAATTGTCCCCGGGACGCAACCCGGAGGCCGAGTTCTGCCCCCCCCACAGCGCTCAGCTATTGGCAGGATCTATTTTCTTTAGCGTAAACTCACCTCGTTGTAATAAGGACAGTTTGTCGACTCCTTCATGGACGTGTACTTCCTGTCGTCGCCGATCTCCACGCAGACCACGGGGTCCATGTTGAGCCCCATCAGCTGTCGAGCCTCGATCACCGTGATGCTGATCTGATGGGCGTTAGCATTGCTAAGCTAAACCTGCTAAATCTGCAGGAATGAACTTATTTAAAAGAGAATAAAGACGAACGATTACAACCGCGCACCTGGTAGTCCACCGGTCGGCCCGAGCCCGGCTCCATCTTGATGTCTGGCTTCGACCTGAAGGAAACCAAACTGGTTTTCCCATGATTCCACACTGGATGTGTTTATTTTTGGTATTATGAGATGCTAAACTGTTAGCACACCTCTTGTTGGACACGTTGGTGGTGACGGCGGTGACTGACGCCAGGGAGACGGCGTCGGGCTCCAGAGATCCGGCCAGACGCATCGCCTTCCTGTCCAGGTCGTCCATGTCCAGGACCGCCGGCTCCTCTGGACCGACAGGAAGTAAACAAACATTTATCTATATTCTGTGTGTTTAAATCACGTCCGATTTCCTGTCAAATTTTTATTTTCACAATTTAAAATTTAAAAAGAACTCAAATCAGGGTGTCAAATTAGTTTCTGAGAAAAACAAGTTTGGTCTTAAGTTTGTTTTTCTCCTAGTGTGTCCTGAACGCATCGTTTGCTCTAGGATGAGAGGGGGCGGCCATTTTTGTAGTTTATTTTACCTCCTCTTTTGTGGTCGTCTTTAGAAATCTTGATCTTGCCGAGTTTCATGGCGGAGAAAACGCCCCTCCCTGCTCTGGGGGAGGAGAAACGGTTGGGGAGGAGAGGGGACACATCATTAACATCATTAGGCTCCTCCCATCAGTATCGTCCTCGCGGACATCTTTGTAACACGGTTGGACATTTAATTCCCTCCGGCGGACCCTCCAGCCCCCCAAACAAGAGTATCCGGTGTCTCTGCATTGATGTGAACGGGATCACATGTCGCCGCGGCAACAAAAAGCCTGTGATGTCATCAGCAGGACGACAAATGAGGGCCCTTAATTATTAAAAATGAGCGTGACCATCCAATTTGCTGCGGAAATGGATCCGTGTCTGAGGTACATCCAGGTCCGGATCCAGAACCGGACGGGAACCTGTGGAAAACCGGTGCGAATAAAAGGTCAGCGAACGTCTCATCTGAGGCGTTCAGGGATGGTAGTAAAGATGAGTTCACCCTAAAGTTGCTGGATCATCAAGAGTTACTAAATCAAAACCATTCCCAGTTTAACCAGTACATTCGGAAACTCAAAATTTAAATTCAGAATTCAAAATTTAAAATTTGGAAAAAAGCAAAACAAAAAAAAAAATCAGCTGGAAAATTTTCAGCAGCAAATTTAAATTTGGTCTTTAAATCGTCAAGAGTTTCCGTCTTGTTGCAGCGATCCTGACATGACATGACATGACACGACACGAGTCACACACACGTGTTGCGTTACGTACCGCAGGACCACCACCACCTTACTCCTGTTCCAGCTAAACGTCCATCATCTCCAGCCGACAGCTGCAGACCGTCGGACCGGCCGGCCGGACGGATGAGAGGGAGGGAGGAGGGGGCGGAGCTGGAGGAGGAGGGGGTGGAGCCCGAGGGGCGTGGGCGGAGTCTCGGATGTGGAGTGAGATATACAGTACATGCTTTAGTCTGGACAGCTTCTTCTTTTAAGAGAAAAAATGTGAACTAAAATGATAAAAATATCGTGATTTTGTTTAGTTTGATCTGATTTTTTTAAGCATCGGTTTGACCTTTGACCCCCAAAACAATAAGTTAACCCTTAAATAACCACACGGATGCTGCGGGAGAAACCAGATTAGAGAGGATTAACTCTCTTCAGACACAAAGGGAGCCGGTAGTCCCTCCATGTCCTCCCTTCACTTTCGTTCCTTCTCTTTTTCTCCGTGTTAATAATAAATACAAGGACAAACATCAGAGGCGAAGGCTTTCAGCAGGACGCCACGCCTGAATTCAGATGAAGGAGAACCTTTAAACGCCGGCTTCAAAGACCAGGAAGTTTTGAGAGATAAAAAAATAAAAACAAAAATAAAAACTCCCCCTTAAGTTGCAGCAATTCCAGGTAATTCCAATTCCAGGTAATTCCAATTCCAGGTAATTCCAATTCCAGGTAATTCCAATTCCAGGTAATTCCAATTCCAGGTAATTCCAATTCCAGGTAATTCCAATTCCAGGTAATTCCAAAGGAATTGTTGCTTCAGTGTGTGGGCGGGGCTTAGCATCTCACATTGGTGCAAAATGTCCAAATCTTAACATCTATTTTCTTTTTTATTCCATTAAAGACAATTAAAAGAAAAGTTTATCTGCGCTCTGTAGAAAACTTTCAAAATAAAAGACTAGAGGCGGGATCAATAATTCATCGACGTCTACGGGACATTCTTCACGGGGGGGGGGGGTGCTCTGCTGAAAGGATTCCTGCTTCTCCCACCCACACCTACAAATCATAAAGTATTGGGACGCCTCCCGGGCCGGCGCCGGATCGACCCGATCGGCGATGAAAACAGGAAGAAACCGAAGCCGCTGTGAAGCGTTATCGAACGCTCTGCAGCCGTTCACACCTCCTTCCTTCCTTCCTTTCTTCATCACGACGAGTTTTTCTTCTGTTTTAACTTCAGATTTTCACACAATAGATATAAAAAGTCACCGTTTGAGTTTCAATAACGACACTTCCTGTTTTATTTTGAAACCTGACATTCCACATCCTTTCTATCCACTTCCTGCTTTGTGATTGGCCCAGTTAGCCTCCTGTGTAATGATTCCACCTCCTCCTCGTCAGATGGTTCTTCCTTCACTTTTAGTTTCTTCTTTTCTTATTTTTTTTTGTTCTATTTCACTCATTTTTACATTTTTTTTTTGGTGTTTTTTAAAATCATTTGCGTCACAAACGTGGAATCTTCTAAATTTAATCACCTCCCATTTAAACATTAATAATCCAGCCGTCATATCTCAGTGCAGACTGAAGGAAACGGTCGAGGAGAACGAGCGTTACACAACAGATTTTAAATTTTAAGCAGCTCTCTTGCATTTTTTTACTCCGTCGTTGCATCAACTGAACCGGAGGCGGAAAAAAAAACAAAAAAACCAACAACCTCTGGATAATAAAGTTTCACTCAGAGACAAGAAGCTGGCCTTTTTCTCAACATCCGTGCAAACGCAGGGATTTTCTTCTGCATCACTAGATTGCCATGGCAACCCACGCTTTCAGATTCTTTTTTTTTTTTTTTTTTTTCACTTGCTTGCATCTTTTTGTCGTCTTCAGGCGTGTTTCACCGAACGATGCACGTTACACCAAGCTTCATCGTCCTTCATCAACCTCTTTTTGCGTCCGCTTCAGCAGAATCTTTTATTTTACCGGTGCAGATAGCGCCCAACGCTTCGTGGGCGCCGCCATAAATCATCCTGCAAAGCCTGGAGACTGAAGGGGTGGGGCAGCTGGAGGGGCCAACTTTGAGGGGTAGTTTTACTCAATTAAGGGGGGGGGGGAGGGGGCGTGATAAGTTCTGGCGCGTTGATGAAAATCCCGCGGAGGCGGCAGGCGTGACCTTTAGGCTGCAGGTGATCGATCACACCTGGACAGCAGCGGGCGGAGATCCAGTTCTGTTTGCGTTTGAACCCAGAGCATTGTGGGAAAAAATCCATTATGTGAGAGATTTGCAGGTCGTCCTCGAGATATGAACATTTGACTTATGAACATTCGTAGATATGAACAAACGCGCACCGACTTGTTGACCCCGATAAAGTTCAGAAGAAAGGAGGAAATAGACCTAGAGGCTAACTTGTTAGCATCAATCAGTTGTCGCTTTTCCTCCTGGACTTGAACGCCTCGTTAGCAGGACGAAGACAAACGCAGAGACGCTTCGTTCAGGACGCTTAAAAAGCTCTCAGACAGAGACGGAGCGTTCGGCTGGTGATTCATCAGCCGTCACCACCTCCAGGGTCTGGGGGGGGGGATTACAGTAACGGACTAATTATCACAAGTCGACTCGACTTCATTTATTGATTCTGCTCCGTGACCTGCGGGTGGCGTCTCCTCGGCTCCGTCGATCAGGAGGGAGGAGGAGGAGCTGTCGGAATTTTATCCACAAACCGTGACTGACGGATCCGCAACCACGGCAACCAGACGGGAGGTGAACCAATCGGATTGTCGGCCTGGAGCGAGGTAAGGAAATGGAAATGAACCTGGTGTTTTTCGCTGGGTTTCTCCCAAACGCCCGCGGGAAACACCCAAACTCCGAAACGAGTGGGCGCCTCGTTTCCTCCAGATGCTTCCTAAACGTCCGCAGAGGGTTTTTAATTTAAAGCCGTGAGGCGGCGCAGCGACGGGCGCCGCGTCCGGCGCTGGAGACGCTTACAGTAGCGATCGATAACGCCCACACGGCGCTCGGTGGAACAACAACACGCAAACCGCAGAGGAACGGAGCAGCCAGTGGGGGGGGGTCGGATGTTCACATTGAATCCATTAGCAGGTCGACAACAACACACACACTCACACAACAACAACAACACAATCCACTGTGGTCTTTAACCACATCAACACCCAGACTCCGGTGACATCACACGGGTCAAAGGTCAAAGCTGAGAATCTCCCCATTCATTCAGCGCTGTGTTAAAATAAACGGACCTGGGTGTGTCTGCAGCATGTTTATCTGCAAAATGTATTTTGTTTGGTTTTTTTGTATGTTTGCATTCTATTTGTTTGCATCATGTCTATTTATCTGCAACATGTTTGTTTACATTCTGTTTGCATCATGTTTACTTGTTTACAGACAAATGTAAAGCGGAACAGTGGAGATGGGAACTGTTCCCTGCTGTCAGGTCCTAAAGTTCCCGCTCAGAGGAATATTCCTGACATTCCACAGCCGGGGTTAATGGGATGTTCTCCAGTTACCATGGCGATGCTACTCACTTCCTGAAGGTGGGTATGGATCCCTGCAGCGATCGCCGTGGAGACGTCCCGGAGCCGGGGCTGTGAGCCGACAGCAGGCTGTCCGTCTCGAAGGCGAACATCCCGTCACGGTCGTCGGGAACGTCCAGGAAGTCCCGATCGCCCCCCGCCCCCCCGTCCATGGGCTGGTACCGGATCTCTATGGTAACGCTGGTCTGGAAACACAAATCGGGACATTTTACCAATAAAATGGGCTGTGGGAGGAGCCAAACCTGCAGCGGCTGCTGTATGAGGCTCAGGCTCCGCCCACTGAACCGAACCCGCCCTGAGGGTTGGAGCTAATCAATAGCATCCCTCCAGTCCCTCTAGTTTCCTCTATTTGAATTGTTAAATTTAATCAATAAACCAATAAAATTCCCACCAGGAAGGAAAACAAGAGACGGAATCTCCAAACATTCCAGATTAAATCGACGCCCGCGGCGCAAATCTAATTTATTCCCATCAGCTCACAATCCCACTCTAACGGGGTAGAGTAAATATAATTATAGAGTAATAAATCATCCGTCTCTCCCACAGCGGATGTTGGGTTTAATCGCCACGGCGACGTCCTCGTTTGTCTCCCACCGGGGGGGGACGACGACGTCGTCCCGCTGACGATGATGATGTCATCTTCACCCGAC
Source organism: Antennarius maculatus (assembly GCA_013358685.1). Classification (NCBI taxonomy): domain Eukaryota; kingdom Metazoa; phylum Chordata; class Actinopteri; order Lophiiformes; family Antennariidae; genus Antennarius; species Antennarius maculatus. Next base: position 17,278,563 of record CM023625.1, on the reverse strand, counting down.
GGGGCGATTCATTCTGGAGACGGAGACAAACGAGGAGCAAACGCGCGCACACACACACACACACACACACACACACACACACACACACACACACACACACACACACACTCTCTCTCTCTCGTTTGTCCTCATCGCGCTCGCCGGAGGCAGGCGGTTAGCTTTGTCGCCATGGCAACCCCTCCAGTGCACTTGCAGGTAGACGCGTCGCCCTCAGGTGATGCTGGGATGAGCTCCATCATCCAGAAGCATCACGTTAGCACTGTTAGCACTTTAGCATAGCGCTTTTACTCCCTGACTCGTGTTACTTTTCAGGACTTCCGTAACTTTCAGCTCTTTTCAGCTCTGAACAGTTTGACCTTTGACCTTTGGCCTCACCTGAATGGACGTGTTGTTGTCGTCCGTCAGCGTGTCCGTCAGCTCCAGGTGTCCCTCGTCTGCCACCTTCTGCAGGACCATACAGAAGGTTCCCACCAGCCTGCAGGCGCCAGCAGAGAACCCTCAGTTAAACGCTGCTTTTTGTCCCCCCCCACCCCCCTCCTCGCGCTCGCCGTCTGCTTCCATCACGCCGCCGGCGGATCTACCTTCTCCCCTGCACCAGTAAATACTTTTAATTGACTGGAAGCATCTGTCAGTTAGCGTCATCTGTCACCCCCCCCCTCCCAAAGCCAATCACAGCTCAGGAACACGGTCACGCCCTTCGCCAAGCTCCTCCTCCTCTTCCTCAGCACCCAATGACGAGACTTAACGATATTTTATTTCAGACGTTTCGGCATCAAACGTCACGTACAGACAGTGAATTCTGTTGGTGGAAAGTTGATAAATTTCATTTGAATCCGAGTTTGTAGCCCTACTTTTTAGGGGGCGGAGCTTGAGCATAAAAGTGGGCGTGGTTAACTGCAGTTTGTGGCTACATTTACGCGTTTCCAACTGCACGACGGTTTGTGGAATTCCACCGTGAAAAGAACTGCAGCTGTCCAATGAGAGCTGCTGAATAATTCAAACATGCGACCATAAACCGGTTTGTAATTCACCGACCAATCACAACGCAGCGCTCAATGAAAGCCGAGCCGCAAACACACATCATTTCTATTGTAATGGATTCATTTGCATCTGCAAAAAGAAAACACACACACACACACACACACAAGAGGGAAGTTGCGGACAGCAAACACACCTGCGTTTTTAATCTCATTGAATGCATAAAAAAATAAAAATGGAGAAAACAAACGTCGCTCAGCTAAAAATGACTGCAGGGAGAAGTCAGGACATAAAAAGATGAGAGCACAATCAATAGCTTCCCAGTTGGCCCACAGCCACACACACACACACACACACACACACACACACACACACACACACACTCAAACTCAAGACGTCTGCAGGGAATGCCACGAATGATGAATTCCCCAACAGGGTGACAAAACCAACCAGGATGAAAACTCCTGTAATCCACACAAAATCAATCAAATTTAAACATCCAATAAAAACGCGGCCTGCAGGTCGACGGATCGGCGGAAGTTCTCGTCGTTTTCTGGTTCCTCGGATCAACCTGGAGCTTCACAGCAGCGACGTTTCCCTCGACAGCTCGAATGAAAGGGAATAAAACAACCAAAGAAACAAACATTTATGACTCCAAAAGCAACAAAATCTCATGTTTTAATGAGAAAATGCTATTTTAGCTGCTCCTTTAGCTTCAGTAGCTAGTATACTAATATCGTTAGCACCAGCAGTCCTTCTTAATTTCCTTTCGGGGATCAAATCAGTATATGAAATTTAAAAAAAAAAAAAGAAAAAGAAAGAAAAGAAATCAAAACTCATTATTTTTGCATCATGAACGACAGGGAGCTAACGTTGCTAGCGGTACGACGTCTCACATGTCCCATGCTAAAAAGCTCTTAGCCTAGCAAGAATATCAAATTCACATTATTCTCCATTTAATTCCGTCCTCTGATGTTTCTAGAGGACGGATTTCAGGTGTAGAAGAAAAGACGTCAAACTTTTAAACCAGTTTAAAAACTATTTCCACCCCCCCAGGGCGCTAGCTGACGCTTCTTTCGCTCCCCTGACGAATTAGCTCCCGCTCAGGAATGCCTGACAGGAAATCAGGTTTTTACACTGTGAAAACTTTTTCTTGGAGGTTGAACACATGGACTTCAGGGATACAAACAAACGGAATCAAGCGTCTCTTTACGTTGACGGATCGAAATGTAGAGCTACTTAAAAATCAAACTGTCCGTCACTTCCTTTTCAGCCGCTGTCGCGCTCCAACAAGCGCTGAATAATTGAAAACCGGCAAGTCTTCTCAGGTTCTGGATCTTTTTTTTTTTTTTTTTTTAACTCTTCAAAAGACGCCGTTCATTATTTATTGAACGCCTGCGAACAATTTACTTTCATCTGCTTTATAATTTAAATCTGCCTTCCCTTTTCCATTTGTGTCAAGCTACTTTGCGAGCCTCCAGTTTTCCTTTGCAAATCTCCCCGTCTATGCAGGGTCATCCGCCACCGCCACCATCTGCTTACTTCCTCCACTCATTCATCTCTACTTCCTGAAAAACCTAAAACAATCAGAACCATCCTATTGGGTTACTATGGAAACGCTGTTTCCGGCATCGGAAGAGACCTCCAGGTTAGCAAACATGCTAGCATGTCGATGAGGACATCCCTTAGCACAGTATTGATAAGCGAAATTATTTGCTGACCGTGTTCAATGTCTTAGCTTAGAGCGCTAACATGCTAACATTTACTATGACAAGACTTAATATAGAAGTAAGGCACGACAAAACCAATAACATAATAAAAGTTCCTTAAAAAGTTTAAAAATGTAATAATTAGGGGGTTAGGGTTAGTAAAAAATTATTACGTTACTAGCCAAAAATTTTATGTTGTCGGTTCAGGGATTTTATTCCGTTATTGGCATATTACATTCCAAAAACTGGCAAATTTATTACGTTTTCTGGCTTCACAAATAGCGTGAATAACATGATAAATATTTATTTATGCTTCCAGTGAACAAACACACCGGTGAGAACCTCGGCGTGGTTCCACCACAGGTTCCTGAAGGGACTGACCTCTGAGGTCAGAATCACTGCTGCTCTTCTATTTCTTTAGTGCCACGAAAAGGCAAACAGGAACTGAAGCCTCTGAGGGGAATAAAATAAATTTCATTTCGTGCTGAGAGAAGAGAAAAGAGAGAGACACCGATAAAAAGTCAAAGACGCTTCAGAAGGAAACACGACGATGACGACGGAGGTTCTCTTTCACCATCGGCGACCTGATGGGTCGACGCTCGTCTGATGAGACTTTAATTCCTTCTCGTCTGATCCGACAATAAACTCGATGCACCGTCAGCAAAACCGCGCCGCCGGCGCCTCGCCTTCGCACGCCGCGTATTGATTACGATAAAACAATGTGCAGCTGCGTCGTGTTTACAGAAAGAAACTGTTTCTCAGGGATATCGGTGGCCTGTGTCTAGAGTTGCTATGGCGATGACATTTGCATTTACGCAAGTGAATTTTGATTTTTTTTTGTCCTATTACAGTCAGTCTTCAGTCACTGGAGGAAAACTAGAATGATTAGAATTGAGGTATTTTCGTGGCGGCTGACGGGTGGATGCTCAGGTGTAGGCGGAATTAGAGGTGTAGGTGGGCGGAGCACAGGTGAGGGGAGTGATGTGTGGAGTTGGTAAAAGCCTGAACAGAACGAAGGACGTCGTGTTGAAGCAGCTTCATAAATTCTGATGCATCAGACGTATTTGCATATCCTCCATCTCCAGGTTTGGTTTCTGACAGCCGACGCCCCCTTTCAGTTCCTTCCTGCTGTTCCAACATCTGCTGTTAGTTCAAGGAGACCTTCAGGCCTCATAAAAAACAAAGCTGCTTTCTCGTTTGTGGTGTGTGTGTAGTGTACAATTAATTATATATAAGTAGATAAAGAATGGAAAGGAACGCAAAAGTCACGTGAACACACGAGCTACGTCTTTACTCCACCAACGAGAACGAGATCCGGTCTCACTGATGTCGTATCCATCCGCCAACACGTGGTGGTTTCATGAATCACGACTCGTATCTCAGATTTCTGCTCGTATGTCAAAGAAAAATGTGGACAAAGCGACGACTCGCGTCTCAAATTACTCGTATCTCGAGATCCTGTAGTCTATCTGAAACAGTTCTGCTGGGATGTTGTTCTGTTGTATGTTTGTATCTCATAAAGTGTCTCTTAGCTCATGTGGGACAGTCTCACAATGTGTTCACCACCAATTTAAAACATTCCATCAATAGTTCCGTTTACTGATCCTCCTCTATGGGCCCCCCGGGACCCCCACCCTCAGGCATTAGCCTCCCCCTTTTGTTTGCTCTCGCAATTCCTACCCGACGTGTGAAAAGAAGCGCATCGCTCAGCCACGAGGGAAAACGGATAATAACACACGGCCCGTGCGCCACTACATCACCCGGACCATCATGCATCACTGCTTTCTCTTTGTGTTGCAGTAATGCGATCTCACTTGCGGTCGCGGGGCGCGATACGCTGGCCTCGCAAGCGAGTCGACGCCGGTAATGATGCTGCCGGCGGACATATGGGCCAGGTGTGAGCACGACGCAAGCTAGGACTCATTGTGAATTATTTACCTCTAAAAGTGTCTTTGCATGCAAGAGTGTTCGTCTGCGTAGATTCTGAACGCGCATTTGAGGTTCCAAAGCAGGAAGTGGATGAAAAAGTGAGTTTTTCCAGTTGATAATGGACCACCAGGTCCTCCAGGTGTTGTCCTCTGGAGACCACGAATGTCAGAATCAAGTTGTGCAGAGATTTCTGGGAAGGTGGAACAAGCTAGAACGTCAGCAGAAATGTGGCGTTAGCCAATTAGCGCAGTATTTTGTAAAGACGTTTCAAAGCTGGCACCTGCAGGAGAGAAATCCCCTCAAAGATGAGTCAGAGCCGGTCGGACGCTGCATTAATGCAGCACCAAGTCTTATTTTGATGCACTGCTTTCACCCCCCGTGGACAGAAAACCAGCAGGTTTTAAATGTAAAGCTGTTGCAGGAACTTCTTGCATGGTTCACAAATGCGTAGAGATTGCCCTGAAACGCCTCCTCCTTTCTGCAGCATCTGTCTGCACAGCTGGTCCAGTCTTTCTCAATCGCAGCCCACGGATCCAAACGCGCCATCATTCACACGTTAACAAGATAAGGAGGGAAATTAGATATAGACCCACGAGCAAAGAGAGAAACGAGTTTAGAATTCAACACCGGATGAAGGAAATGTACAGACTTCCTGGTAGACTCTAAAACACTTTGATGTCTTTGACGTCTCAGAAGTAAGACTATTCCTAAAAACCCACACGAACCAAGACTCACGTGCTAAAACGAGATCAGGGGATCTCATCATCCCCACCCTGAAGCGCTACGCCTGTCATGATCGATTGCTCGGCCAGCCCGAAGTGATAAACGCAGTCATTACCGACAATCTCCAGCCATTTCATTCCCTCCTCGCGCTTCGGCGTCCGTTTCGCTCACAATTGAGTCAATTAGAACGAGTTCCCTGAGAGATTACCCTCCATTTGTCTGGGGAAACGGAAGCCACGAAGATCTGCTCCGAAACGGACGTTCTCTGATGGGAAGGTCTTACCTGTTGGAGAAGACTTTGCTGTAGTTGTAAACTTGGATCTCCAGCATCTCGTTTCCGTCCAGCCTGCTGGCGATGGGCCACCGGAAGGTCTAGAAGAAACAGAAATATTGGTGATTCGCGCAATCGGTTGATCCGGAAAAGCACGTGACTGATCAATAAATCAAATCGGAGGACTTATTTCAGGCTCGTCACGTAAACCCAACTAATTTGATTCCTGTCATTTACGCAGAGGAAACCACGTTTGCTTTGCCACGTGCAGTTATTCAGATTTAAAGTGATAAAAAGGGGATAAAAACCAACCGCCGCTTTCCTTTACGAATCATTTTCCGCCAGAAATCTCCACGGCGACGTCTTCTCTAATTGTGTTTGTCGGGACGATCAGACGCTCATCGAGTCGCTTCTGGACCAGCAAACAGATAATAATAAGAACACGCTAGTAATTAGCATGGAGGCAGAGGTTATCAGCCGCTCAGTCAAACGGGGGGGGGGGTTGAGATGTAATTGCTTTACTTTAACGCCACGTTTTTAATTACTGTAATCAAACACGCTAAAGTCCGTCAGAGATTACGGCTGTTTCAATCGCCTGTTCCGTCTGATCAGCAGAATTTATCTCACAAAGATTAGAGATAATCTGTTTAAGATATCTCTTCATCCCCGGGACACATCCAGGGTGTACCCTGCCTTTTGCCGATACCCAACTGGGATTGGCTCCAGCAACCCCCGTGACCCACAGTCGTCAATATATGGTTGGAAGATATTCCCACTCACACAAACGTTCATGCAAATTAGTTCATTTTCTGCCAATAAACAAACAAACAAACAAACAACGACTGAACCCGTTTGTTGGAAACAAACTGTTGACATGTTTTCTTGAGTTCTGGGATGCTGCCAGAAAACGGATCAATGAATAGTTAATGAAGTAGATCAATAATGCATGGAGTGTGTTTTAGCTTTAAACCAGCAGAAATAAGATATTTATGAATGGCATGTTATAAGACCTGTTATTAAGTCTGCTATTAAACCTGTTATTAAGCCTGTTAAATCTATTAGTAAATCTGTTATTAAAACTGTAGTTAAATGTGTTATCAAACCTGTATGAAACATGTTATTAAGCTTGTTATTAAGATTGTTATTAAGCATGTTATTAAACCTGTAATTAAGCATGTTATTAGTCCTGTTATTAAACCTGTTATTAAACCTGTTATTAGGCCTATTATTAAACCTGTTATTAAGCCTGTTATTAAGCCTGTTATGAAGTGGTGGTCGCTGACGGAGGTTATAACTGTACTTTCTGTACAAACGTCCGGTAAGTTCAAAGTCCTAAGAAAGAATGCGTAACAGGACACAAATGAAAACACACACACACACACACACACACACACACACACAAACACACACACACACACACACACAAACACACACACACACACCACTAAACCTCCTGACTCTGATGTCTTCAAAGCCACACAAACAACACAACCACTGTGTGTGTGTGTGTCTGTGTGTGTGTGTGTGTTTCACGTCCACACACACTCAACGCCTGCATGTCTTCATCCTCTGCTAAAACGTTGAAGGCTGCTTATCTGTGGTGGAACACAATCCTGAAGGAAGCAGTGAGGCGTTCACGGTGCCCGACGCCTGAAGCCAGAATAAAGGGCTTAAAAACCCACACAAAACCAGAGCCGAGAACCCTGTCAGGCGAGAACGTGGTGGTACGGGTCACATCTCCTTTCTCTGTTAGTGCACCACCTCCACGAAATCTAGACCCCAATCTACCAGATCCAGATCAGGATCCAGATCTGGATCCAGATCAGGATCCTAATCCACTGCTGCAATGCTCCTCCTGTCAGATTCCATCTGTCTCCAATGTTAAAGATTTAACGCAGACATCCCAAAATAAACACTGGGCTTTATTTCCGAGCCTCTGGTGAACTCCATCTTTCCCAGAAGCCCTGGCGTTGTCTCTGAAGCTGATTGGCTGACAGGTGTGGTGGCCTCGCCGGAGCGGAGTGGTGCTGATGCTGCGGTGATCCCACGCTGCATCGCCATGGCGAGCAGATGAATGACCAGGCTGTCCTCAGTCGCCCCCCCTCACTCCATCCTTTTGATAACCCTTGACTGTTGCCATGGATACAGGATGGAAACACTACAATGGTTCATTATGAGACACGTGTCGTTTTAACAGTGATGTCGTTGCTGCTGGAGGCGGATGTAAGGATGAAAGCGATGAAGGAGCCTCCTCCTCCTCCTCCTCCTCCTCCTCGGACACTGAGGAAAGGGTTTTCCTGTTTTCTCTGGTTTTGCTGTCGACCTCTGCAGCAGTAAATTATTGAATCCGTCCTACATCTGGTCCATCCAGTTCTCCTTCTTCTGGTTCTCATCTTCTAAATAAAAGATGACCAACGTGAAGAAGAGGAGAAGGAAACGGACGCTGAGGCCAGAATCTGCAGTTAAAACTAGAAAAAAGTGGAATATTTAAAGAGAATTTAATGATCAAGTCCACAGAGGCGGTCCAGTGTGGTAGCATGGTGATGCTAATGCTAGCCAGGAAGTGGGGTGGGGTGGTCCTCCTGGTGGGTGGAAGTCTCGCCTCAGAACCAGGAAATCAAGGAGACACGTTGAGAGCCGGGCGGCTGAATAATTAGCTGTGGGTTCTGCAGACGCAGCGATAATGAGGATGTTTGTCTGGAGAGACGCTCAAAACTCCAGGAGACAAAAAAAGTGTCCTCCTGAGATGATTTCCCTCTTTTCCCTCTAAAAATAGAAGCTCGGTATTGTCTTCTAGTGGAGGTGGTGGAGACGAGGAGGATAATCAGGAGATGAGAGGACAATAAGATCCAGCAGGTTAGCATGAAGAAAAAGAAGGAAGACAGAAGAAGATGGAAGAAGAAGGAAGGAAAAGGAAGAAGAAGAAGAAGGAAAACAAGGAACTCCTAACACTCAACAATGACTAACTCATCATCACTCCTGAATCTGGATCTCCTCCAGAACCTGACTGTTTCTTCCTGACTGTTTCTTCCTGACTGTTTCTTCCTCTCCTCCATCTTCCCTCAACTATTTGTCTTAATTAAATCATTCATGAATAATTTATTGCAATTAAAAAGTGGAAAATTTTAACCTCCACAGAGTGAAAATGTAATTCTGTCCCGTACGATGAGCGTGTCGACTGAGCAGCGCCGCGTTTCTGCACGATCATCATTTATTCAGCTGGAAACTTCCTCCCTGGAGCGACTGAATCTTAAAAAGACGGAGAATTCAGGATATTTTTAGCTGCGGCAGAACTCCAGCTCTTCTTTTTTAACTCGAAGAAGTCTGAGCGGCGTTTGATTCCATGTCGGGGGTGCGCCGGCGTTGATAAACCCCACCCAGGTGGCGACGCCCACTCGCTTCCCTTGAATCTGATTACCGGAGGAAGTGACCTCATCGAGTCGGGATCCGTTGCTGATGAGGACGAAGAAGAGCGAGAACTTCAAATGTAGCTGGTGGGCGGAGAAAGGGCAGAGTCTTGGCTCCGCCCATGCGTCTGTGGTCGCCCCGGGCAACCACTACCTCAGTTAAAGATACACTGTAAAATGAAATATGCTGACTTAACTTAAAAAATTTATGCAAACTCATTAACTTAAATGAATTAAGCTAAGTCAATTAAAAATAGTGAGCAACCTTAACTGGATCATTTTAAGTGACCGATACTTAAAACGTTTAAGCTCATGCAACTTAACAAACTTGACGCCCTGTTGACTTAAAATAATCAAATTCAGGTAACTCACTTATTTATAAATTGACTTAGCTAAGTTCTTTTAAGGCAATGAGTTTGCATAAATTTTTTAAGTTATCCCAGCCTATGTTCAACCCTGTACCTATATGACCTCGCTAGCTGGTGCACATGGTTCATCATGGTATAGTTACAACCGTGTGTAAATGACATTCAAGGCGAAACGCCATCAAGTATTGTTACGGCTTCTCAAAACCGTGGTTTCCGCACTTTTTTGGCCACGCCTCCAGCATGCACACAGATTTTTAACCAGATATTTTTGCTCCAGATATGTGGTGATGGGGTGATGAGGGGGGGTTAGTGTGGGGGGGGGTCCCACTATGGAATGAATAATGAACCCAGATCCCAACAGACCATGAAGAACGCCGCTATGCTAATGGCCTTTAGCGTAGCGAGCCGTGCACGAGTTCCGTCGCTGGGGATGAAGATGTCAGATGAAGAGCCGCTCAAGTGCTTATTGGTGTGTGTGTGTGTGTGTGTGTGTGTGTGTGTGTGATGGGGGGGGGGCACCAGCAGCATCGCTATACCAGGAGCACAAGTCGTCCCGAGGAAAACCCGGCCGGTTGACGCTGACCGATGCTAATGACCTCGCCGCGCCACAAGAGCGACGAGCAAGCATAGCACGGCGCCGTCACAGCGGATCATGTCTCGGCCCCGCCCCCCAGGAAGAGACGCCATCCTCCCTTGTGAAACTCCTGGCGTGTTTTTTTCCCCTTGATTAGCCTGGAAACAAAGGCTCGCCGTTATCAGGCAGGAAGAAGCGGCGCGAGCCAATCAGAGGGGAGGAAAGAAGCTCAGCGAGAAAAATTTAACGCCGAAAATCCTCCAGCGTCTCTCCTCGCTGCTCCTGAACGGATTTCCTCCAAAACGAAGCAAAAAAAATTGGACAGGAAGCCGTCGGGAATCGAACCGGGAATATTTCCCACAATCCTCTCCTGTGGAGACCCAGACAGGTTTGAGCCGCCGCTCAGATGCAGATTAATTACCCCTCAGTCCATCGTGTTCATTTCATGCCTGGGTGGAGCCACCAGAACGCCAGCCAGGAGGAAATGACCATAAAAGGAGGTGTGGGCGGGGCCAGTCATCTGCACAAAAACATCAGAACTGCAGACGTCTGCTCGTCTGAATCGTTTTCCTATCATAAACTCATCATGGAGCTTCACGAGGCGCCGCCACCGAGGCGTGGGGGGGAGGGAGCTGTGGGGGGGCGGGGCTGCAGCTCCTCAGATAATTGCTTGCGGTTGGCTCTGGTGTTTGAGGCAGGAAATGAAGACACTGACCTCATTAAAGCGAGCGACGTCCTCACAGTTCTCCACCACCCGGCTGTAGAAGGACAGACCTGCAGGAGACAAACACTGATAACGTCTGTGTTCACTTCAGTATGGGGGGGTCGGAGGGGGGGGGGGGAATTCAGGTGACACATTTAATGATCACAACCATCATTCTATTGGCTTGTTTTGGTTTATGACCCCCCCTTATAAAAAAAACCGACAGCAGGTTCCAGCTGGCTGTGGGGTTCAGCAGAGTCATCCGCCGCCACCACCACCACCGTCTGGATTCCGTTTCCTGTATTGATTTATTTAAAACAAGTGAACGATGATGGCTGCAGTTCTGGTGCTTTTATTTTGTAGGAGACCCCTCTACAGGCTGGTGCTTTTATTCTGTAGTACATCTCTCTACAGGCTGGTGCTTTTATTTTGGAGACCCCTCTATGGGCTGGACATCATTAAAACACATTCATCAGCGCTGAAACACCTGACGGCCGTCTGGCACCGGTTTGTCCCTTCAAACACCAATGAAAAGACAGATTAATGTCTTGTTTACCTGGAGAAAACAATGGGGGGGGGGGGCAGCAGGTGACGGAACGGAGGAGCGATACGAGTTAACGCCACAAAAGCCCCCGGCGAGGTCAGAATGATAAGAACGAATCAAAGAATAAAGAACAAATTCATCCTCAAACAATCACCTGTTGCTGGTGGGTCACCTGAGGCCCCGCCCCTCCATATGCCCCGCCCCCTCCGGTTTCACCTGGCAGCGTAAGTTCGCTTGTTTGCTTCATGAATTTGAGACGCTAACATGTAGGGGGTATAAACTAAACTGTATTCTGCCCGATTTGGATTTGGGTGTTCCCGGGTTGCAGCCCGGAGCATTCCAGACACGCCCCTTCCTGTCCAGACAGGAAGGGGCGTGTCTGTGTCTCCCAGAAACAATATAAACCGGATTAGATGACAGGAAATGTTCTCGCTGGATTAATCCAACATTAACACAATTCACTAGTTACAGCAGGGCTCAGCAGACTCATCAGCCGTCGCCACCACCACCAGCAGTTTATTCTATCAAAACCTCCCTGGATTGTCTGAAGGGGAGGATGGGGGGGTGAAGGGGTGATGGTTTTTCGCACCCTGATGCTGACAGCTCTGCCCCTCATCCTCCTCCTTCAGACCTGAACTCCCAGGAAACCAGCAGCAGGGGTCACGTGATCCATCACGATGCGCTAACGCGCCCGAAAGAGCGTCAATTACCCCCAGGAGGCTCATCAAAATCGACCCCACCCCCCTACCCTGCGGTCGATCGCATCAGTTTGACCTACTGGCCTTCACCGGTTGGAGAAGAACTTTACTTCCGGTCCATCGACCCCAGCGATTGGCTGAACCTGCTCTTTATGAGCTGTTTGACAAGATCGACATGACGTCACTTTACCGCAAAACTCGGGTTTGACCGACTCCCGCGGTCCCGAGAGGATTCTGAACGGACACGAACGCGCGTGGACACGCGCATCCGGGCGCGTTCTCGTCATTCATTAAACCATTAAATGTGTAATAATCAATAATCATCAATTAAATATAATCTGGACTTTGCCTAAAAAGGCGCGTCAGGGTGATCCCAGACGCGCACCGGAAGGGGGCTCCCCCAACTTTTTTTGACGCCCCCCCCCCCCGTGCCGCAGGTGTGAAAATCAGTGCAATCAGTGGCGCGTGCACGCGCACCTACCTCTGAAGGTAACCCTGGCGATCCGGTCACCCCTCCCCCGGAGGTGCGCCACCGCCTTCAGGTGGACCATGAAGGCCATCATCGGTGCGCGCCGGTGTTGGGGGGGGGGGGGGTAGGAGAAACTTCAAAGGGTTCGGTGCGGGGCGCGTGTCGCCGGTGTTTTTAACGGAGCCTCTCCTCGCGTCCGGGCGCGTGATTCCGGTTCCGTGCAGGCGGCATCCGGAGCCGCGGTACCGGTAGAATCCCGTGAAAAACGAAACGCGGATTAAATCTGAGCTCCGCGCGGACACCTCCTCCCGGTGCGCGCTCCGTCTGACGCGCGTCTCCGGCTGGCGCTCGGTTTTACTCCTGCAGAAAGGATGGGGAGGGGTCGGATGAGGAGGGACGGGGGGGTGCAACTCACCATGGAGGGGGGGGGGGGTTCTCTAATTGAACATCAATTTTAATCCGGGATTGAAGGAGCATCAGTTTATTTATAAGGACCTCAATTCTGTGTGGATTTAGATTCGGGGAGTGGGGGTGGGGGGCAGGACCGGGGGGTCATGGTAATGAACCCAATCACCATGAGCCCCCCCCCCCCCCGTGTGTGGGGGTGTGTGTGTGAATGAGTAATGGCCGCTGTAATGACTTTAATGGGCTGATAATGACCACCGGGGCTCGCGGGGTGACCCACCAATCAGGAGGTCGGGGGGTCGGTCACGTGGAGGATAACCGGTTGATGAACGAGTGGTTTGTGGGCGTGGTTCTCACCTGTGGCGGCAGGTGGCGCTGTTCGCCCAGAAAACCCTCACGACGTGTCCACGTGACTGGAGGTGTCTTCATGGAGGGTAGGGGTGGGGGGGTGGGGGATTTGAACCAACAACTCTTCAGGTTTGGACCCGGATGAAGTCTTTTTGTTAAATAGTTTGATAAACGATTTAAAAACGTTCCAGTTAATAAATTAAAAACGGCTTTAATATTTTTCAGGTGCAGTTGAAGCCCCCGGCCAGCAGGGGGAGCCGTCACCCCGGAGTAGAACCTTCAGTGCCCGCAGGAGCAGAAAGAAGTTTCTTAATCCTCAACTGTGGGCTTAATTTATGACCCCGCCTTAATAAATGACGTCACTCCAGGCGGATAGAGACGTTTGTTGCTGTGAAAGTGGAACCACAGGTGTGTCTGTCAGGTGTATCAGCTGACATAGGCTCCGCCCCCTGAGGATCAACGCGCTTCAACGCGGCTGAATGACGTCATTTCCAGTCAAAATATTTCCTTTCTTGCGCACAAGTTGAGTCGTTGTAAAGTCCGTCCTCTTGCGCCATCTAGTGGTTTAATCACTCAGATGAAAAAGTTGTTGATAAAAATGAGAAAAAAAATAATTTTTTAAAAAATAATGACGTCATTTGTAGGGTCACGAGATGTTATTCCGGTGGGTCGATGTTGTCATGGAAATGTGGAACGAGTCTGAAGCGGATCTGGAGCGGAACCGGGTTCAGATGCAACTAAAAAAATATTAAAATATGGATAAAAATCTGGGAATAAATATAAAAAAAAAATAATTAAAAAGTAGGAAAAAAAAACAGCTTTTTAGTTATTTTTAACGACGATAATCTATAATTGATTCTGGATCGGCTCGCTTTAAACGTCCCTCCTGATCACTTGCACCGGGTGGGACGGGTCTTGCAGGGAGCGGGGGGGGCAGCTGGTGGTGTCCCAGCCCTCCGCGGCTCCAACGCACCACAATCACTATGGCTGGAGCCGCAAGCAGGACGCTCCTGGCGCTGCTGGTCGCGTTTGGCGCATCGGGGTCCGGATGGACAGGTAAAAAAAAACCCCAACTCTTTATTTACCCCCCCAGGCAGGAGGGCAGGTGGACGGTGTGAGCGGCTGCGTGCTGCAGGGTGCGGATTTTTAACGCAGATGTCAACATTTGCGCACAGAAAAGTGGAGGAAAAAAGGAGAGAAAAGGTGTTAAAAAAATATGCGTGAGCGCGTGCACGTTTTTATCCGTGCACGCGCGATGCGTGATTTCAGCAGAAACTTGATTTTTAAAGGTTTTTTTTGAAACTGAAACTGTAGGACAGGAGGTTTGGAGTGACGTCATGACGCTGGAAAAAGTCGGACTAGAGGTTTGATGACGTAATTCTGACGGTTAATCCGGTTTAACGCGTTTCAATCCTCCACTGCAGGGAGTTGAGTTTATGCCTGACTGAAAATCAGTTATCAGTTTTTATTTGGGGGAGGGAGGGGGGCTATAAAAATGGATTTATTATTTATTATTATTTATTGATTTTGTTCTGATTGGGATATTTTGAACAGATTTTCTTTTAAAAAGTTGTTCCTCTGGTTCTGGAAATCGTTCCTGGAGGTTCCAGATCAAACCTGCTGGATCTGGTTTTTAATTTGAATTCATTGGATAAAATTTCTTCATTTCTTCTCAAATATATGAAAAATGAAAATGTCAAATAAAATGTAAAATTTAAATCCTGGATCTGCTGTTTGATCCAGATTCCCGCCAAATCGACACTCCGTGTAGCCTCCAGGCTAACGCGTTAGCATCCATCCTCCCTGAGGGAAGCAGGTGAATCCGAATGAATCCTAAAATGTGAAAACTGTGCGTTTATTGTTTATATTCGTTGGAGACATCTGATTGGTTCCCTCATTTGGGGTGCGTGCTAACGCCGTTAGCCACAGGACGCTCCCGGGATCCGTTTGAGCTTCGGGACCTCTGCCGACGTGGATCTGTGGTTTTGTTTCGTGGATCGAGAAGCTTCACGTTTCCACCGACGGAACGGTTCAGGGATCGGAGCCCACATTCTTCAGACGGGGGAAAATATTCGGAATATTCAGAGAGCCGTGAAGTCTGAGGAGTTCTGGGAGGCGGGACGTGACCCGATCGCAGCCAGGAGGCGTTTTTTACATCGGTTCATCTCCCAGCAGCCCCGGCTCAACGCTTTCCTCCTGACATGAGCAGAGGAGGAGGAGAACGTTCCTCCGTCACGTTCCTCTCATCGGCCCGTCATTCCAGAATCCTCCCAAAGCATTCTGGGATTGATCCGAAGGGATTCGACTCCTGGAAACGGAGCGAAGCGTGGAGAGAAGGAATCGTGTCCCCGCAGGCCGGCGGAATTTAATTCCTCTACTCCGCTTCACCTGCAGACAGACCCCCCCCCCCCCCCACAAAAGAAAATACGTTCACATGCAGGAATTCATTCGCTGGGATAATATGACACCTACCAGAGAGGCGGAGCTTACAGTCTGAAACCTTTCCAAAGCATCTTTGATCACCTGACATGTAACCCCCCCCCGCCCCAAGCATGCGATGATGTCATCAGTAGACCAGGAACCACCCCCCAATCGCTTAGAAGCCCCGCGCATCCCGGTGACCTGTGATGTCAGAGGCGGAGTCTGTCGGCTTTACGACCAACCGGATCACAGGAGAGCGTTTACTGGAGGTCAGAGGTCACAGCTGAAGCCCCACCCCCACCCCCACCCCCCGGGTCAGATCTGAGAGCAAAACAGTTCGCAGCCGAACCGCGCCGATGTTTCCTGTTTACGATTCAGCCGTCGCCGTGGAAACGGAATTGTAATCCGGAGCTGCTGCCTGAAGGAAAACAGTCGCGGTACGATTAGCTTAGCTAGCATCAAAACCGGAGTCCAGAAACATGCCGCGTCGGGGAACTGATGGGCGTGGCCGTCGGTGGGAGGGGTCAGTCATCAGGGGTGAGCGGGGGTCAGCATCTGAGCGTTGGGAGGCGGGGCAGGAGGTGATCTTGTAAAAACGCGGCAACAGGTGCGCGAACAAGGAGTGGCTTCTGGGCCGGGTTTCACGGGTGACCTTTGACCCCGGGGCCTCGGCTACATCCAACAATCAGAAGAACCAACCGGCCCTTGGGCCCCGCCCTCATTCCTTACATATTTAATCACTGAATTCCTCGGACGCAGCGGAGAAGTCCAACTTTCTCAAACCCCGCGTCCCGCCGCTTCATTGGCGGACGGGAGGCGATCCGACCGCCGCCGACCTGAAAACAACCGCCGGCGTCCAGCTGGTCGCACACCTGCTCCCCACCCGCTTTCAAAGCTGCGCAGCGTTTTTGTGGTCGATGCTAAACTGACGCCTTCGCCGCCGCCGCCGCCGTAAACCTCCAGAGGCTCGTGGGAACAGCTGCTGACGGTTAAACGTGACACCAGCGAACGACCGGCGTGCTAATAAAGTTCACACTGAATTACTGCACAACCAGAGGCGGCGCGGTCCTGAAGACGACGGAGGAGGAAGAAAACCTTCCCAGCATCCTTTGCCAAACAATTTTTAAAACTATTTTTTAAACATTTTATGCTAAAATGACTGAATAGCTTGTTGTTTTCCTCCTCGACCCTCAAATAAAAATTGGAGTCAGATCCAAACATGCAGGAATGAAATTTAAAAAAAATATTTTTTTTTTACTCCGGCCCTTTAAAGGAGCGTTTTAGCGTCTTTTAGTTTATTGTTTCGGTTTTACGGCGCACAGCTGAAGCGTCTCATTATCTTTTATCCCGCCAGCTGTGTAAAGGCGCTGATGAACTCACTGGATGCTAAAAGTCAAACGGTGAAACGTTTGGTTGGTGTCGGGAATGCCAGAATATTTCCCTCAGGATTCTGGGAAACAGACGTGAAATGGATTCGGCGTGTTTTTTGAAATGGGGCGTCCGATTCTGGCTCGTACACATCGGTTGTTTCATCTCATTCTCATCGGTGCGTCATCGTATTCACGCAAACATCATTAAAATAATAGCTTGCTTAAGATATTTCTGTTTGATTGGATGAAAATTTCTTTTAGTGTCTAACTATAAATTTTTACAGATTATGTTACATCAAAAGAGAAAAACAATCAATTGCATTGGTTTTTTAAATTTTTTTTCCCGAGTCATCTTTAGCTTTAGCATCCGTGTGAGTGTTTTCCCAGCGACGGCTAAAGTCGTTTATTATTTCACATCTTCTCTCAGGGATTTTTCAGCAGTTTGTTTTCTTTCAAACCAGCTCAGCTCACATTTTTTACTCTATTAATAAAATGTGCGTCGCATTATTCCGACACGCAGAGCTGTGATTATTGCATCTCCAGTTTAGCCTTCAAGCTAAATCATGTTGTGACATTTAATGTCAGGTACAATAAATGCAGAATAAACTCAGCAGACGTGAGGTGGGTTAGAATGAACAGACTTTTTACCCCCTTGGTTCAGCAGCAGAGAAGCCCCCCCGGCCCTCCAGCAGGAAGCAGCCGTCTGTGGACCGAAGCCTCCGGGAACCCTGGGAGTCCTCCATCCACCTGGATGGACGACCGGTGGATCGCTTCGTCATCAGCTCCGGCAAACCCAGCAGGTCTCACCGCTTCGCCAAGGAGGGAAAGGACGGGAAGCACCTGCTGGAGGAAGTAGGTAAGACGGGGTGGGAGAGGAAGAGGTGGGTGTGAGGAGGGCAAGAGGAAGAGGAAGGCAAGAGGCAAACGAGTGCAAAAGGAAAATAATGGCAAAAGGAAGAGGAAGGCAAGAGGAGGGCAAGAGGAAGAGGAAGGCAAGAGGAAAACGAGTGCAAAAGGAAAATAATGGCAAAAGGAAGAGGAAGGCGAGAGGAAAATGAGTGCAAAAGGAAAACAAGGGTGAGAGGAAGAGGAGGGCGAGAAAAAGAGGTGGGCGAGAGGAAAACGAGTGTAATAGGAAAACGAGTATAATAGGAAAACAAGGGCGAGAGGAAGAGGAAGGCGAAAGGAAGAGGAGGGCAAGAGGAACAGGAGGGCAAGAGGAAAACGAGTGCAAAAGGAAAACAAGGGCGAGAGGATGAGGAGGGCGAGAGGAAGAGGAGGGCGAGAGGAAGAGGAGGGTGAGAGGAAGAGGAGGGCGAGAGAAAGAGGAGGGCGAGAGGAAGAGGAGGGCGAGAGGGAAATGAGTGCAAAAGGAAAACAAGCGCAAGAGGAAGGTGAGAGGAAAACAAGTGCAAAAGGAAAACAAGGGCGAGACGAAGAGGAAGGCGAGAGAAAGAGGAGGGCAAGAGAAAGAGGAGGGCGAGAGGAAAACGGGTACAAAAGGAAAACAAGGGTGAGAGGAGGAGGAGGGCGAGAAAAAGAAGGGGGCGAGAGGAAGAGGAGGGCAAGAGGAGGGCGAGAGGAGGGCGAGAGGAAAACAAGTGCAAAAGGAAAACAAGGCCAAGAGGAAGAGGAAAGCAAGAGGAAAATGAGGGGCAGGGACGTCAGAGACAGTTCAAGCCCTTTTCATGGTCCCAACAAGTATTTTAAAGGAAGATGCATGGATTGGGAGCTTGCCGGTGAGGGTGTGGCATTGTGGGTGTGTCCAAACAAGTTAGGACACACCCACGTTTCCCATTGGGCCAATTGTAAGTAGCAGGAGAGACTTGATTATTTTAAATTTTTGATGGTTTAGATCGACTTTGAACACAGAAAGATCTTGACACTGCCATCCTGTGAGCTGTCTGGACCAATCACAGCAGTCCCACGCCCCACTTTATTTCCTCACCACCATAAACTAATTCTAGGGTGGGTCCCGACTGGTGGCTGCTGTGAGTCTGCAGACAGACCTACTGAGATATCGCAACCTAATGAATTAATTCAGTATTATGACACAACCGACACACAACAGGCACTGATTTATAAGGTGCTCCAGAAAGCCGTCAGTCTCCAGCTGTGTGGAATGTGTGACTCAGATGAAGTCACTTCATTTCACAGCTGGTAATGTGTTTTAAACCAGAAGCAGAGGGACCACGGAAAAATGTCTGAGATTTGAGAATTAAGTCATAATATCGCAAGAAGGAGGTCTTAAATCTATCAGGGGAAAGTAAAACAAGTCCGTTTATGAGAAGAAAGTCGGAATTATGAGAAAGCAGAAATGAGAAAAAATATTTAGGAGAAGAAAGCTGTGATATTTATGATTAAAAAGTGACAATATTATGAGAATGAAGCAATAAATTCATGGGAAAAAAAAAAGAAAAATCTATTTATAGGGAAATAACAGAAAGAGGAAAATGTTCTTCCTCAAGTTCACAGATAAAGATGTGAAAAATCTCAAACCTTAAGAATCTGGATGTGTTCAGAAGAATTTGATTTGTAATGATGAATCAGAAAACTTTATTTGCTCTACATTTGAACTATTCTTGAATTATATTTCATTTTTTTTCTTGTAAATTTTAAATCAGTCGTTTTATGTTTGTTATACTGAGGCTAGCACGCCGTTAGCTCTGGTTAGCTTGACATACACCAGCGTGTGCTTGTCGGGTATCTAATAAAAATGTTTCAGGGTCACAACAACCAGACGCTAACATTGTTTCTGTATATTTATATGCTTTTGTAAAGTTTTAAGACAGTTTTAAAAACATCTTTTTATTCTGCGCTCTGTTTTTAGCTCGCTGCCTAGCCTGCGTTTGTCATTTTTATACATTTTCCTCCATCTGCAGCCACATCCCCAATCCGGCTCCGACGAACCCCCTGTCCTGTGTGTTGTGGTCGGGGGAGGACAGGGGGGGTGCGGACTCACTCATTCGCTGGTTCTTAACATGCTGTTGTGTTCGCAGCCCACTGTGTTCTGCGGCCGCCTCGTGGTTTTTTTGCGCCATAAATATCTGGCAACCCGGCAGCGTCTCTGGGTTGCCTCTCCAGAAATGTCTCTGAGCAGCGTTTGTGCTCCATCAGACCACGCCGTTAACCTCACGATCAATCAGTCGTCGTCATTTTAATCAGTTTGCACTGATGGTGATGTGTTTTTTCTCTCAGACCCTGAATGGGCCAACCTGGACGGCTTTGCTGTGTTGGGCGTCGCCCCCGTCACCAACTCGTCTGCAGGTAAACCTGATATGAAGGCGTCTGCACCAACAATACACATCTGAAGCTCTCTGCTTACGTCCTTTAAAGCGTCTTGATTGAAATGATCTGCTGTCATCGTGCATAGAAACGCAACCCGGTTCTGATTCACAAGCCCGAGGCGACGGCCTCCTCCTCTTTCATTATTCTCTTCATCTTCTGTTCTTCTCGCTCGTCTCTCACGGATTCCCATTTATAAATCGCTGAATGTGTTTATTTCTGAGACAGAAAAGATGAGGAAAGTAAAAGCTTGAGCAAAGGGTGCAGGAATGTGTTAACAGGGTTGGTGTTATTACTCCACCCACCAGTAGGGGGAGACTGGTTCTGCATCGCATGTTTAAAAAGTCAGAATACGACAAATTTGCATTAATAACGAGTTAATTTTCCCCAAAATTAAAAGTTCCTTAAAGCCGAACACACCTGACGTAGCCACTGTTAGCGCTCGTGCACCAACTGTACCCTCGGTGACATTTTCCCCAACTGTCTGGGCTATAATTACCCGTCTGGATGTTTCTACCCAATCATTTGCTGCTCTTTGTCGCTACACGGATTTGTTTGGTTTTCCACGCATCACGGCGCTCCAATGTGAAACGATACTTCCTGCCTGGAAGGCGGTAATAACTCCTATGTCATTAGAATTGTTTGCTTCCCGTATCGTGATAACATGTGATAATTATAGACTCAATCAGTCCTTCAAGGGTTAAAATATGACCCCCATAGTGGTTGTAATAAATTACCCGCAGCTCTAATATTTCCAAATTCTTCAGATGAACTTCGATGGTTTTCTCATTTGTTTTTTATGACTTCAAATAAATGAATTTTTATGATGTGTATATTTATACACCACACATGGGGCATTTGTACATTTAAACACATGTTGTATAAACTCTCACTTGTCTGTCACCAGGCTAACGAAAATAGACAGGCCAACAGTCGCGTTCATACTGTACTCCAGGGACACTTTAATCTTTCCAAAGCGTTTGACAGAACATCTCCCACTGTGGCAGGAACATGGAGAAAACCCATTCAGATTCCACCAGGAAAGGTCTATTAGGACCAGCAGCACATCCCAGGGCCGTCCCGCTGTGAGACGGCGATGCTAACCGCTGAACCGCCGCTCTCTTCTGGTGTTACAGTCGTATTTATTTTGGTAGAGCTGCTCTGGAGACACAGTTAATCATATTTGTTGAGTTTAAACTCAGTGAGGGCAGCCAAAGAACCACTGGGATTCTACCAGAGCAGGATAATAGCAAAAAGGAGACATAGCATGCTATAAAGAATGGCTTCCAACATGCTATAAAGAATGTCTCGTGTTAACATTGTAGTGTCTGTAGTTTTCTAGTAATCTAAAAGCTAAAAGATTTGATACCATTATTGCCCCTGGTATAAGAAGGTGGAGGATTTTTTAGGGTCAACAGTCCAGAGCAATGGAGAGTGTGGAAAAGAGGTGAAGAAGCGTGTCCAGGCAGGATGGAACGGGTGGAGGAAAGTGTCAGGTGTGATGTGTGATAGAAGAGTTTCAGCTAAAATGAAAGGAAAGGTGTACAAAACTGTGGTGAGACCAGCGATGTTGTTTGGTCTAGAGACAGTGTCACTGAGGAAAAGACAGGAGACAGAGCTGGAGGTAGCAGAGATGAAGATGCTGAGGTTCTCTCTGGGAGTGACCAGGAAGGATAGGATCAGGAATGAGTACATCAGAGGGACAGCACATGTTAGAGGTTTTGGAGATAAAGTCAGAGAGGCCAGACTGAGATGGTTTGGACATGTCCAGAGGAGAGATAGTGAATATATTGGTAGAAGGATGCTGAGTTTTGAACTGCCAGGCAGGAGGCCTAGAGGAAGACCAAAGAGGAGGTTTATGGATGTAGTGAAAGAGGACATGAATTGATTATTTCTGCTTCCTCAAGTTACGATGATTTGAATAGACACGTTTAAACATTTACTAAGTTCAGCAATTGGTTCAAGCTATCTCTATAATCTTTGGTAGAGGGAGTTAGCAATAAGCAGTGATATTGTTTAGCATCAGTATGAGCGTGCTAGGTGTGTCTCTCCAGTGCTGCTGGTATGTTTGTCTGGAGGCTGACCCAGTCGTAGCACCTTCGACAATTGAGCTTCCTGGAAAACAAAATGGTCTGGCAGCAGAAGCATTGCGGAGTCAATGGTTTGCGGTCTGGGTTGTTTTGATCCGGGTTAAAGTATGTGCTGTGACAGTTTTCCAAAAAGAGGAAGAGAGGATGAAGAAAATAAAGAAAATGAAAAAGTCAGCTGATTGAAACCAAATGTTGCTGAAGTCGACTAAAACCAGGGAAGTTGATCAGACAGGTAGACGACTGGTCCGTTTTAGGGTTGTTGTTTCGTCTTGAGTAGCAAAAACAAGGTTGATAAAACATGTTTTAACTGTGGCGAGTCGGGGCAAAAGTTCCATTTCATGTGTTTTCAAATCTACTTACCACAACATGGTTCAATCCTGGAAGTAGAACAGGAGAGGCAGATCTGGATGCCCGGCAACAATGATGAAATTACGCTGACTCATCAGGATGTTTCTAAAACTGTAGGAGACGACTCCAAAACCACATCACACCAGACAGATCGTTACTTAGAGCTGCACCACGAAGTCCAAAATATTAACATAACACATGAGAGTTATCGACAATTTCACAAGAAATTAAAGAAAATGTGTGCAATTCCTTTTCTTGTAATGCTAAGCAAAGATAAAAATAAAACTCTTGGTTCACAGCAAAAGTTTTATGGGCTCTTGTTTGCACCGTTCTTCCACCAAATTTTCCCCAATGAAGAAAGTCAAATCCTGATTTTGGTGGAGGTTATGTCGTCTTGGAGACGCGCTAACTGACAAAAATACAGTTAAAAACTAAGATTAGATGCGTGACGGGATCTACACGGTTGGAAAAGAAGAGTAGATCACCTTTGTAGTTCTGGCAAATCGCGACGGTAGTTGGGGTAGTTGGTAGAGGTTGTTCATGAGTGGTCGTTTGTGTTTCGCATGGTTCCGCGAGCCACTGGCAACATGTCTGGAACATCTCCCTGCCTCAAGCCCGCAAGTATGCCAACCCCATTTTTCACGTAAGTGGAAAAAGCAGTATGGAAAATAAATGACTGAATAAATTTGAAGAAGCTAACGAATATTTTTGAAGTATTTCATACAGTCAACTTGTGTCCCATCAACCACACACCTCAAGCAACTGCTGACGCTAAATATGTGATTTGTTGTTAGTGAGATGAAGAAAAAACGCCGACACTGTCATTCTGTTCAGTTCGCTGACCAAACCTTCACAGGCAAACGGGATAAGAAAGAACAAATTACCCAGAAAACGTCTGGAGATGCAGGAGAATCCCACAGAGAAGGATTGGAAAACAGGAAGAGCATCAATAGTTGGTGAGAAACCAAACAGTTGTCTTCATCCAACGGGGATAAAACCACTCAGCTGTGCTGGCAGGATAGAAAGGGAGATACAGAAAAAACAGGAGTCTTTCTTCCCGAGAGCCTTCCCGATGTGGATTCACACGCCTCCTTACATCCTCTTTGCCTCGTCTTTGTTTTCCACCCCTCACACATTGCTGTGATGGAAGGAAAAATTCTACCTTTCTAAGGCATACCCAAACACTTTCTGGGTGAGACGACCTTCCCTGTTTGTTGGACAGGGAAAGCCGACACAATATTCTTTTATTTTTCCCTCATAGCCGCTTCAAATTTCAGCTAATTCTCTTGGTTACGTCAGCGTAGTTGTCTTTGCTTCTTTGGTTGCGTATGCAGCTATCTGATGGAAAACAGTGTGGATTCCTCTCATCTGATAATGATTATGAGAAAGGGATAAATGAGGGATAGGAAAGAAAGAAGACGAGAGTACAGGAGGGGTTTATGTCTTCTTGCCAATGTTATCGCTCAGCACATGCAGCCAAATGAGAGGAACTGTCTGAGCAAATGTCTGAGCGGTTGTCCAAGCCGGAGTAAACACTGGGGTGGGATTAAATCAGGAAGCAGGACATTAGAAGTTGGAGAAGATGAAGGTGGACATAGATTTTATGGAACATCTCTTTTGTGACAACTTGGATGGAAACAACATCAAATTAAGTGTTTTATCTCTGAGTGGATGGTTCTTGATAGTGTTGATTTTGCGCTGGCGTTTACCTTCAACGAGTCTCTAAAGGCGAATCCAGGACAGAGCGCCGATTAATAATGAACGATGAAGTCATAAAGGAACGACCACTGTTCCAAAAATGATGGGACACTTTGCAAAACATTAATAAAACAGAATTTGGCCAATTTCTAATTCTTCTTGGCATTCGATGCAATGAAAAATTGAACAAAGGTGAACACAATAAAAGTTGTACGTCATCAGCTTCAATAGTTTTGTAAATATATGCCTGTTACGACTTATACAAAGAAACTGAAAGGACAGGGCCAAGAAAAGTCGGGAAAAGTTGTGGAATTACATGATTGGATCATTCCGCAGGTAAAGAGATTCACCAGTAGGGTATAGGAAGTTAAAACTCATGGGGAAAGACAGTCCCCAAGGTATGGTGATTGCAGAACACCTGCTACCATCCAGACAGGACTGTCATTGTCGGAAAGTGACTGACTTTTCCACTGACAGGTCCATCCAGAACTCCACAGACTGCTGTCAGGTATCAGCCCCCTGCGAGGCGGGCCACCAGGGTGGACAGAACTGCTCACGCATCGGGCGGATCTAATGTCAGGACACTCCGGAGGGCTCCTCAGTCTTCTTCGGGTCCCAGGCAGCCAGAGAGACTGTGGGTTGGAGGTCGCCTGCTGGGAAGGAGACGCCAACACAACACCAAGCCTCAGTCGGACCAGAGAAACCGAAATACACACAAGCTAAGTAAGAGGACTCACAATCTACACTTGTAACCTCCAGAGTAAATGAGATGCTGAAAAGACTCCAACCTAACAAAGATGAGCTGATTTATGAAGTATACATTTTGTTTGTACTATCTTTAGTGTCCATAGTGTAAACCCTGGCCGTGCCTGGTATCCCTTTCTATTCATAGCATCTGAGTCCGTTCATGTGGTGTCACTGCAGGCACAGAAAACCCCAGGCCAGAGTGTACCGGCCAACAGAGCAGTCACAACCAAAACAACCACGCCAGGTACCTGCAGGTTCAACTTCTATAATGTTTTAGCATCGTAAAAGTCTTAAGTTTTCATGTATGCAAAGATTAGAGAACCCAGAGGCTAACCCGTTAGCTGAATTCAAGGGTCTCTGTGGTGATTTTGTTTTGGAGATGGCCCATCTCCACATCTTTGTATGTTTCTGTCGGTGTTTTGCAGGACCACCAGAATACGTAGCCCAGGACATCAGCGTCAGAGTCATGTCCCCCCAGTCAGTCCTCATTTCTTGGGTTGACCCTGCAGTTGAGATGGGGAAGGTGGAGCCGGGAGAATCCAGGTGGGGGAATCAGTTTGGCTGGTAATAAGATATAAATACAGAACCCAAACCTTCTGAGTTTGGACAAACCACCCTTACATTCTCTTACCTCAGATCCTACACAGTTAAGTTCAGGGAAAAGGGTGAATCGGCACGCTGGGACTTCATAGAGAGCACCCAAAGGAGAATGATGATCGATACCCTGACCGCTGACAGCATGTATGAGTTCTCTGTCAGAATATCTCAGGGAGACAACCAGGGGAAGTGGAGTGTCTCCGTCTTTCAGAGGACCCCCGAGTCAGGTATGCACAGCCACGGCCTCCTGAGAGTCGCTTATATAATATTATGAATAAAAGTTATGAATAGTGATTTTATTTTCAGAGAAATGGCCCCTGGGAGCCAAAGCCCCATATTCCACTTACAGAAAAGAATTCACTCTTGCATAACCGTGTCTGTTAGCTCTTTTCCACTTATTTCCTCAAGTCGCACTTCATCAGACTCACTGCCTCTTAGTGCCATTTGATTTTTGATTCGAGCGTTGGCTGCGCCTCCATCATGATCGCAGCTCTTTTAGCAGGTCGTAGCGGCTCCTGAGCTGTGGTTCAGAGGAATGTCAGCATTTACTGCCTGGCTTACAGCTCTCACACTTCCATCTGCACTTCCATACCTGATGTCCAAGGGAGGTTCCTGACAATGTATGGCAGCAGCACTTTCTTCAGTGGAAGCCTACTGGCTTGAACATCCTCCCTATTTTTACTTGCTTTAAGAAGTAATTTCCTCACCATGTTCTCTCCATGCTGCTTCTGGTTTATATCCCTCTGCTCCTCCTTTAATCATCATCTTTTTAAAAAAAAATTTCCTCTCATTTTCCAGCTCCTTCTGGGCCACCAGAGAACTTCGAGGTCAAGCCACTGCGGGGAAAAGGGACTGCTGTCATAGCAACATGGGATCCACCTGAAGAACCCAACGGGAGGATAAAAGGTCAGCAGAGGAACATGAAAAACAAAATGAAAATGAATTAAGCATATATATTTGTTGTGTTTCAGTCCAAACTGAAAATATACGTCTGTGTCATTTAAACCTGAACAGTCCGTCAAAACAAATCATGCAATTATTGTTTTCAACAGGCGAATCATTGATGGTTGAAAGAAAAATCATACATGTAACTTTCAGAGTGTTAATCTTCCTAACATTTTAGATAGACTTACAAAACTGAAATAAAATCACAAACTTTAAATAATAGAACAACCTGTGGGTAGGAGGATATGCTGCAGGAGATAATATAAGGAGTATGATAGAACCTTTAGATACAAGCTGCTTGACATATTTGATATGAGTTATTTGAGACACGAGTCGTGCTTCAGGACACCACCACTAGTTGAGTAGAGAGAGTAGAGTAGAGGAGGACTTTATTCATCCCTTCAGTATATGGATACAACATCAGATGGATACAACATCAACTGAGACCGGAACTCGTTCTCAGGTTCTACTGTAGATTTTTAAAGAGTTAAATTAAAAGTACTTCTAATGGGGATCTGTGGTCATGTTAGCAAGCTAGGCTTACCTGTTTCCATATGAAATACAAGCAGATCTTCACAATCTTTGAATACTGAAAAAGCAAAACTGTCTTAAATCAGCAAATGTTACAAACACAATTGTATGTGAGCTGAAAAACAAAGTATTTGTCCTTTTGAGGCCATTAGTTCTACGACTCTCTGAATAGTCTTAAGAGCGCTCCTAACAACTCTTTCTCTGCCTCCACACAGAGTATGTCCTGTCTTACGCTCCTGCAATGAAGCCGTTTGGAATGAAAAGTGTGACATACCGTGGCAGCACCACCACAGCCACCATAGATGGCCTCACACCCGGGGACAGGTACATCTTCAAGATTAGGGCCAGCAACAGGAGGGGACAGGGACCACAGAGCAAAGTCTTCAGTGTTGCCATGCCGGGCTGTAAGCAATTCTTCCTCTACTACGTTTATGCATTTTTTTACGCTTTAGATTCAGTGATTCCTTAATTTTTGTCTCCTGACAGCCAGCAGAACTGCCTCATCATTCTCAAAAACCAAGGACAGCCACAGGACGAGTCATAGCAAACAAGACTCCAACCCTGACGAATCTGCCCTCCAGTCCACGGAGGTACAAGAAGAACCAACCACACCCCAACCACGTCCTGCGGCACCTGTCAACAGACGCGTACGCCCACTTACCCAGACACG
The DNA here is from genome assembly GCA_013358685.1 of Antennarius maculatus. Classification (NCBI taxonomy): domain Eukaryota; kingdom Metazoa; phylum Chordata; class Actinopteri; order Lophiiformes; family Antennariidae; genus Antennarius; species Antennarius maculatus. The sequence continues at coordinate 17,250,735 of CM023625.1, read as the reverse complement.
GTCTTATCACAGCATCTTCTCCTCTATAAGGGGTTCAGTCAGGAACCCAGTGAACAGAGGCTCATCCAGAGAAAGAGCTCAAGATAGAGAAGATGAAGAGGAGGAGGAAGAAGAAGTACTTACAACACCTGCTCCAACCACCGAGACAACAACGATGGAGGTTGTGCCTGAGACCAAAGAACCAGATAATGATGTTGCCCCTGGATCGGATGAAGAAGAGCCCCAGACAACTGAGACTCCAAGCCTCAAACTTCTCACACCCTCCCCAACTAAACAACCATCTCATCCAAGTTCACCATCCAGAAGGCCAATTAAAATCAGAGTTCATCAAAAACCTGCTTCCAAGGTGTCCTCAACCACTTCGTCCCCCACAACTTCTTCACCTACTACAACCACACTGTCTTCGTCTTCGCAAAGACAAGAGTCAGCCGCCAGTAGAAAGGATTACGTAGCATCTGCATACCCGGAGATCAAGAACCCCTACAATAAGCCCAGTATATCATACACAAGGCCCTCCACAACAGATGTAAGAGACAGAGGTTCACAACAGACTTCTGACAGAGGTTCTTCTCCAGCAGGCCGCACCAATGGGTTTAGATACGGTTACAGTCGAAGGCATCCAGGAATTTTGTTTAGAGGTAACTCAACACGAATGCTGAATGGTTACAAACCTGCCATCGCCTCACCAAGCAGAACCCAAACCCAAGCATCAACAAATACGCATAGTTCAGGGACGTCACAGTCCACTTTACTGGACGGGAGTCAAAACCTAAAAACATCACATACTGCCAAACATCAGGAAACATCTGGTCCAAACAAATTTGACAAATTGCAATCTGTGTCAGAGTCCAAGTCTCAAGGCTCAACGGTTTCAATGAGCACAGAGGAAAAAGGTGACGGTTACACAAACACAAATGCAGAAGCAACCAAAGTTGAAGAACCTACTTCAAGCTCTAAATTACATCCTCATGAGGTGGAGAAAGAAGAAAAGCAGACCACTACTGAAAAGCCTCCGGTTACTCGTGCAAAAATTAACCCCTCGTTCGCTAAACGATTCCCGTGGCTAGCAAGTCGTTATCCGGGAATGTTTGGTTCACAGTCCAGAGTTTCATCTTCCAGCCAAGATAGCAGGAACGTCTCCACCAGGACTTCATCCTCCGTAGAGGCCAGCACGCCAAACATGAAGGGAATCTCCACGAGGCTTTCAGGGGCCACGGGTGCCGCAGGAGTTTCCAAGATACAGGAGACTGGTCGAGATCTGAGGAACCCTTCGACTGTTGACTCACTAAAAAATGAGGATAGCATGGACTCTATCAAGCCTTCAAGTAACAATAGAAACCCAACTACCTCATCATCTTCCTCTTCAGGCTCTGAATCCCATCATTACTCTAGGAGACAAGGATATCCCATCCACAGAGGAACCTCTCATGAGGACGACAATGAATATAAAAAAGACAATCTGGATGAGAGGAGTGAAAAAAGTGAAATAAAAGAAGTTGATCCTTCATCAGCCCAGAACAATCCTTCTAGAATTGGCACTGATAGAAGTGAAGACAACAATGAGAGTGTGGACACGTTTTCAAGGACAAGACATAGCTCACCACCTGGTGGTACCCAACCTCATCTGCGTCCTGGCACAGGAGCGAACGGGAGGGTACGCTCTCCCTTTCAGACCAGTAGGCACTTTGGTGGATCAAGATTTCCAAGCAGACCACAACCAGCACAGAACTCAAGATTGGGTTCTTCAACAATTCCTTCCTCGGCTTCTTCAAATGTTCCCCAGTTAGTTTTGACCTCAGATCGTAACACAGGCATTGGCACGACTGTGACAAAGACAGGGGGATTAATTGGAGAAAATTCCCAGTCAACATCATCATCATCATCATCATCTTCTTTATCCACACCTGGAGACAGTCGTCAGGGGGGTAGAAGTCGCTCGAACATCTATAAAAGAAAGCCAACCAATGGAGGACTTTTCAATAGATATGGTAAGATCCATGGCTAAAATGCAAGTTATTAAAGGTTACTGCCTACTGCTACTCAAAATGTGCTTGAACAAAAGCTAAATGACACATCTAAATGTATGAAACGATAGTATGACTACTGAAATTCTATTGCTTGTAGGTAAAAATGGACGATACAACCTGACATCAACAATCGAGAAAGAATCTCCGTCTCCTCAAGGAACCAGCAAGAATGTTGGCCAAAAGTTTATCACTGGACCTGATGGAACCAAATGGGTAATTTTCTTAAAAAGAAGTAATCTCTAATAAATTTGCAACCCACTGTTTTTACACAACCTTTATTATACTTTTGAGTCATCCATATAAAATATTTTTGAATTGGATCAAGTTTCATATTGTAATTGCTTGCCAGACAAAATAGTCGTGGAGTGGGGGATGACATCATTGTGTCTCAAAGTGAGGCAAAAGTTAACCTTTGATATATGAAGAGTTGTGTATAAACTATGCAAGTAACTTCATCTCACCAGCTGTTGGACTTAGAGCGGGGGCTTCTGATGAATCAGGATGGACGGGTTCTCCAGGACTCTCAGGGCAAACCCAAGAGAGTAGTGCTTGGAGAGGATGGACGCACAATTTTTGGTGATAAACTTCAACCAATCTTACATGAAGTAATATTTTTCGGAATTTGCTGGCTGTTCCAGACAAATTAATAAACCTTTCCCTTTGCTGTGCCAGACCTCATGGGCAGTCCTTTGGTCAATCAGGATGGCATGGCTCTGTTTGGCCACGGCCGAGATAGCCGGCCAGTCGTCAACCCCAAAGACAAGCTCCTCATGGTTGGAGGGAAACCTCTAGTTGGCTTGGACCGTCCTCACTCTAGAACCACCACCACCACCACCACCACCACCACAGCTCCCACCACTACACCAGAACCCACCACAACCGATTGGATCATTGAAGAGTCCACCACTGTAATGCCATATCCAACCTGTCCACCTGGAACCTCCCACAAAACAGATGAATATGGGTATCCGTTGGTGGACCTGGAAGGAATATTGGATTGTTATCCGGATGGTGAGTCCTTGAGATTCAGTCAATCATTGAACACAGAAATGTTCCCCCTGGGAATGAAAAGACATATTGCAGCACCCCAACTTGCAACTCTAGCTTTCCCACAGATCCAAAGTCAAGTTTACAGAAGTCTTTTAGGAGCGGAAAACTGAAGATAAATAAATACAACTGCTCTAAATTTCTCGGCGGTATTGTTTGTCACATCCATCAAGACCATGAATATTTCCTGTCTGTACCCACAGAATCCTGCAGCTCTTAACTGAGTGATGCGGCCAGCAACTACATAGATGTATATGTCTTTGCAAGACCACAGGAACCACATGTGACCCTCCACATCTGGGATCTGGCAGTAGTAGAGTGTTGTAGGTTAAATTGCCCCACCAGCTGTCAATCAGACAAAGACAAAATACGACATATTTACACCACGAGCACACAAAGCATGAGTATTTGAGTTATTGCAGCACATGCGGTGGTGGATTTGAAAATGGTTAAACTCAAGTAGGCCAATGAAATCAGATTGGAATCTAAAATCATTTCAGCGTGCTGATGTTCAGAGTATTTTGAGTCCCAAATGGGGGGAATTGTTTTGTCGTGACTTCTCATTTCATGACACACTCAAACATTTGATATCTGGCTTTGGTTACTTTTAAAATGTGTGTAAGTGGTTACATGGATACGTTGCATTCAGGTGGGTTTTTTGAATCCACCGTGAGGGTGTTGATGATTGTCAGCTCTGACGTATGACCGATGCTCTACTTCTCTAACAGAGGAATCCTCAGGAATGGAAACGGACCACATGCTCATTGCAACCGTGATGGCTGACACTTTAGCTTGTAAGAAAGGTATTGGCTGACTTTGGCTTGGGCTGGACTGCCCGCGCTCGGGCCGGGATGGAGCACACGCTCAGTGTTTGTTTATTGCCTGTTTATCTGTCAGTGGATGTTTGCTCGCTTTGTCTCTTCCCCTTTGCTTCGCCTGTCTCCACTTTGTTTCTCTTGTTCGTCAGTTTGAATATCTCGGTTCATTGCTTGTTTTTTGGATATTTTCCATCAAGGGCTGCTTTTAATCAATCTTACTTCTCAAACTGGACCCGCAGTGCATGTGAACTGCATTACTAAGCTGAAGAGAATGCCTTGGCTTTTGATTTAATGCACTGTATTTGCTGTTCTTAACGTCGCTTTGTAATACAATAGATTAACCCCGGCTTCAACCCAACACTGGCTGAATGGAAAACTGGAGCGATTGCTCGATGTGACCGTTCGGACTGTGTAATTTCACAACAGGTGTTTGGATCTCTTGGAGTCTGTTGCATGTGAGCAGAATTTGATGTTTTCTCTCTTCTTTAAAGACACGGCGGGACGTTTCACTGTTTTCTTTGCATTTCCCTGTCATGGCTGGAAGCTGCTTGCATGCATGTGGATCGTGATGTAATACCAAGGTCCACTGATGACAGGAAAAAAAAAACCCCACATTGATGAAAAAGGAGCGAGATAATTGAATTTCACCCAATGCAAACCCCCCCCCCACATTTGTCAGCCTTGGAAACTTGTGAAATAGTCTTCAAGCCCTGTCACGTGGAAAATATGGGTAGCAAAACATTACACAAGAACACAGCTCTGGGTGCTGAGTGAAAATGCAGGTCCGCTTCAAATTGAGCGCAGACATCTGCCCACGATTAATGGCGTAATTTTGACACTCTGGATACACATATCAGTGATAAATGAATGACAACCGCTTGGTATCGATTCAGGATGTTCACATAGAAATCTATTGAAGCTGACATTTATTATTGTTGCCAGATGAGACAACCCTGGAACCCCCAACCACCACCACCACCACCACCACCACCGCCACCACAACAACCACCAGCACCACCACCACCACCGAGATCCCGATCCCGGAGCTGGACACCCGACCCTTCAACAACAGCCCTTCGTCTGAGTTCGACCTCAGCGGGAAGAAGAGATTCACAGGTAATCTCAGTCAGGAGTGTGTGTTTGTCTTCGGGTTTGTGTTCGGTTACAAGTTTAAACTCTTCACAATCATAAGTTACAGATGACTTACATTGAGCTCTAATGTGGGGCGTCGGTCCTCCGGAATGCCCGGCGTGCGCACACTGATTTGTTGCTGCATGAGTCATCCGTTTCAGCAGCAGCAAAAAGCGTGCAGTTCAGAAACATGTCATGGTGTTCAAAATGAAACGCGCCTGAAGCAAATGTATGCAAGAAACGTGATCAGCACTGTTACAACCGGTTGTAAATCGGGTTTGCATCCGATCTAAGACATCTGATTTGAGGAGATTTGCGTCAGATGAAGGTAAACACAATTAAAACGAGTCACTGCCCAGTCTGTTGATGTGAATGTAAGCCTGTTATTCACAAAAGAACCTGAACCCCTCAGATAAATCAGCAAGTTTATCTCACTTATAAAAAAATCCTCCTCCATCCTCCTCCGAGCTCTTGAGGCAACTCTAAACTGATTGTTAAATATCACATTCCCATTATGCAGAATGGATCACCTTTAACTTAACCCCCTTGGATATGTAATTTCATATTCACTGACACAAGACTTATTATCTTTATCTGACAAGCACAATAAATAGCAGACGTCTCCCGTGAAGGAAGCCAAAGAACAAGACTGGACTTACAAGCTCGCGTTGTCATTAATACTTGTCTTTCTGGCGCGTCCCAGTTGGTGAGTCTGTTTGCAGGTGCTGTAAATAACGTTAAGTGGATGACAGTTCTGTCTCTATTCATGGAGGAGTCGTATATTTGAATCTCTACCTTTATTTTCTCAGTAATGCCTCATAAATTCGTGTCCCTCTCAGATTTTGCAGCAACTATTGGCCTAAACAAGGGAATAAGTCCACACCTGACTGCAATAGAAGTCATTTCAGTCCTCATCCATACCATAAAGCAGGTGCTAGCTACAGTTAGCTCTGTTCCACTCATGTGAACAGTAATATTTAAGTTCAGAAATAAAAGGAACACCTACTTGACTACAATTACTTGATTCAAGGTGCTGTGAGTACAATTCTTAAAGCCTCTGTACCAGCGGGTTTTGTCCAGATGTTCTCAGATGTTTTCTTGTGGTGTGACAGGTGGAAGTCTTCATTAGACTGGGGAATGCACTGACTGGAAGGGGTTGGAGGTTAAGAGCTGTTTGTGTTTCATTTGGTTGGTTGGTTGGTTGGTTGATTGGTTGGTTGGTTTGCTGGTTAGTTTTTTTGTTTGTTTCTTTTGTTGGTTAGTTTGTTAGTTGGTTGTTAGATGTGTTGATTGGTAGGTTGGTTGGTTGCTTTGTTGGCTGACTCATTGATTGGTTGGTTGGTTGGTTGTTGTGTTGGTTTGATGTTTATTTGGTTGGTTGGTTGGTTGGTAGGTTGGTCATTTGGTGGATTTGTTGATGGTTGGTTTGCTGGTTACTTTTTTCTTTGTTTGGTTGATTGATTTGTTGATTGGTGTGTTTGTTTGTTGGTTGACTGATCGATTGGTTGGTTATTTGATTGATTGATTGATTGACTGATTGATTGGGTTATTGTGTTGGTTGGGTTACACAACTACTGAGCTGATTTTGAGAGAACTTTGTGGCATCTCTGGTCGTGCACCGAACCAGTTTTGCTATGTTGTCCTCTAAACATGGTTTCTTTTGAATGGATTTCGCCGCAAGCAGACGTGGAACAAATAGCATTAACCAATAATTCTTAGCAGTCGCATGACTGCACTTCATAGCAAGATCCAGATGGACAGAGCTGACCACATTCTCCAAGTAAATGACTGCCAGGCTGTTTGGCCAATTACAACGTTAGTTATGCCACACTGGACTGATATATGGAGTTGACTTTATGAGAACTGTGCCGGTTCCCAGTGTCGATTTATCCACATCAGTGTCACATGTTGATGCTTTTGGGTTTTGTTTTTTAATAAGCAGAAGACATTGTGTCTCTATGGAGAAAAGGTTTAGCATTTTAAAAACCAAACACATGGGGAAACATCTGAATCTCTTGGATTCACATCCTGGATGCTGCCGAGAACCCGTCTCCAGCCGGTATCTAGACCGACATCTATGACATGTTCACTGAATGAATGTGTTACACATATGGCCACGTATTCGCAAACAGTAGGAGGTTGTAACAGCCTAAATACAGGCAGCCTTGTGGTCCGGGTGTTGATTTGTAGATTCTGACACCATTAAGACTCTTGGCTGGAGCCGAGGTCCGACCATCTGGGCCGGTGGAAGCGGCTGGGGGCTCTAGCGGTTCCTTCCAAATCCCAGCTAGATTGAGAGCTATGGGATATGTGAAGTATTCAAAGATGGAGAACCAGCTGGTTTTGAAAGTAGACAAAGAAAAAAAGAGTCACAAGATATTTACATTTTTTTATAAATGTCTTGAATAAATAAATAAATTTCCGTCATGTTCTTCCCTGCCATCAGCTCCCTATGTGAACTACATCCAGAAGGATCCGGGTGCTCCGTGTTCCCTGACCGAGGCTCTGGAGTTCCTCCAGGTCGACATCATAGAAGATTTAATAGAGAAGGACATGCTGGCAGCCAATCAGAAACAACCTCCCAAAAACAAGCCTCATAACTTGACCGTGGTCGCCATGGAGGGCTGCCACTCGTTCATCATCCTGGATTGGGCCCGCCCACTGAAGGAAGACATGGTGTCAGGTAAGGGAAAATCAGCTCATGTATCTTCAATGTTTGTCTTGACATGTAACATTAAGAGAATTTCAGGTTTTATTTTTCTCTCTGTTGTCATAGCAACTGTTTTTTCATCTAGATTACCAAGTTTCTTCAAAATACCCAACAAATATCATGAAAACTTTAGGAAAATGTATAAAACACAAATTGGCGTACACAATATAAGCATTAGCTTTGATGGGTTTTACAAATATTGCTTGTTGCTTGATAGAAGAGGACAGCTAAAGGAAGTTTATTTGAATGACCCATTTTATCTTTATAATTTATAGTTATTTGTCAGGTATGATCCAGATTGTGGCCCTCTTCCCTAGAATGTATCATGAAAATTGTTTTATTTAAAAATAGACCCAGGAATTTGTGGATTTTACCATTACATAGTAAATATTACCGAGAGTAAAAATATCGCAATGTCAGTTTTTCCGAGATAGAGCAGCTCCTGCCAGAATAACATATTAGTGATGCTATTTTGGCTAAAGAGGTGATAGAATGTCTGGAATTACTGTTCATGGAAACAGAACTAGAGTCCGAGCTCTGTTTTGAAAGACTATGCTAAGGCTAATTTAGCTGCTATTTCACATTTTGCTTTAGAGGTAGGGGGGGTTCTTCTTCCGTCAGTTTGGCGAACATCCCTCAACATGTTACCGGCGTCCCGCAGGAGTCCGTTTTAAGAACCCTCTTCAGCAGTTTATTGATGATAAATCATGTAGGAAGGGACAGGAATGGGGCTCCTGAGCGCTGACACAGATTCTCCAGGAAAAATAACATTCCTGTGAACCCAGAAAGTGGAAAAGGGTAGCGTCGGAGGAGGAGGCTACTGTATGGGACGCAGTGGACAGTTAACAACAGACAGTTAGCGTCTGTGTTGTGTTTGGCCGGAGGGATTCTCCATCCCCTGATGGTTAAAACAGAGAGATGGTCCGTTCTGTCATCGCTTTTGTTCCTCCCCTTCTTTCCATCTGTTCTCCTTGATGTTTCCTGTCCGCTCACATCCTGCTGTGAGCTTTTCTTTATTCTAAAGCACGTAATCCCCTTTGTATTGTCTGTTGCGTCTCATGGAGATAAATCGGCCGATGCTCCTTGAACTTCCAACCTCTTTTCGGAGATCCTCCTTCAAAGCTGTCATGTTTGCGTAGAAACAGAAATACGGCGGCCGTGTTCTGATCCAGGTTGGGTTCCACATGTAGATACAATCAAAAGGCTGTTTTAGTTATTAGGGGATGTTTGCACAAGCACATGTTCTGGGTCACGGCTCTGAAAACAAGCTCATGGAAACAGCTGGAGGCAAACGGACGTCGAAGAGCGACGCTGGAAGGACTTTTTACCCCTGGTTCCATTCACTGAGCCTTTACTTAAAGGTTTTATTCACTGGCTCTTGCATCTGGCCCAAAGGATCAGCTCCTTGGGAAACATTTAATAGACCTGTCCCTTAAAGAAAGCCTACAACGCCAGAAGTCTAAACTCTGCTCTGCAAAAGCATCAGTCTAATAATATAAGATGGAGAAGAAATGAAAAACCCAAGGAAGAATAACAAAGACGCTAGTATTTCCCTTCCCTCCATCGGCCGCCAGCTGTGTTGGTGTCGCTCCAGCGAAAATAGAAACTCAGACTCCAGCGTCCAGGAGAAACAGTTGGTAGCTCCATGTGCGGCGGTGCCGCCATCGCTTGACAAAGAGCGAGGAAGAGCCCCCTGACCTCAGGTTGCCTACCGGATTTACCAGTTAGTCTGCGTGAGGAGGAGGAGGAGAAGAAAACAGACAGCGAGACGGCAAGTTGGATATCACCCAGACACGAAAGATCGGAGACCACCTACTCTTTAAGTGGTTGGGAGAATCGATTCTGGCACTTTCTAAATATTTATAGGTCAATCGAGTTCAAGGCTGACTTAGCAAAAAAGTTGCAAAGGTTGGAGGATGAACCCGGTGGAAAAAAAAGGGGAAGGATTGGAAACCACATTTCCTGCCATTCTGAAATATTTCAGACGACTAGCGGAGCGCATTCCTCCGCCGAGGCCGTCAAAGACCAACGCACGGAATCTCAACCCAACGGATTCTGGAGGTGACCCGGCTCATCGTCTGGACCCGGAACGTGGAATTAATCAGAATATTTAATGTGGGTGGATCCAGGGGGCGGATCCAAGGGGCGGGGCCACCGATCCTAGCTGGAATCTGATTGGTTCCTTCCTGTCAAATAAAGGTTCTTTTCTGTTTGTTGGTAACATAGAGCACGTCTTGTAACCATAGCGATGATTTAGGTCTCCTGGGAAGAAAAAAGTCCAGCTTAAAATTCAATAAATATAGAATTTAATAATGTTGAGCCTTTCAGGTCTTTTGTGGTATAAGTGGCTGCATTCAATTACGTGTCTTTGCTTAAAGCTACGTAAACAGCCAATGATCTTGTTCTGGATGTTTTAGTCTTAAACCTAGATTCTGGACATAAACTCGACCCTTTTACAACCTCTCGTTTCAATTTGTTTCCCCGAAAACTCGATTTTACTGTGATTCTAATCAGCAACTTTCTATTTTTTTTACCTACCCACAGGCTACATGGTCTACAGCGCTTCGTACGACGACGTCCTCAACAACCGATGGTCCTCCAGGTCCTCCAGCGGGACGCAGTTGGCTGTGGAGAACCTGAAACCCAACTCCAGGTGACACCAACCTGCCGTAACCATCGTAACGCGTTGGCGCCAAGCCTCACACGTTCATGTTGGCTGATTTACGGCATCGTCTCACACGGGAGTCGTAGAAAAGCCGGACTTACAAACACGGATCTGCTCGATTGCATGATGGACCACCCCCCAACACGCCGCGTACCGTTTACGAGCGCACTGCCGCTCCGGGGGCGGAGGGTTAATTGGCTGTGGCTTGAGAGTGTTTATTTCTGCTGGGGAGTGTTTACATCATTATCCCATCATCACAATACGGCGCAGAACATGCATCTGGGTGTAAGAGGCGGTGTTAGCGTGCTCGCTGTTGGTCCCTGCTGCCAGCTGTGATATCAAACCAGGCTGAACCGAACCAGAACCCCCTCAGTGCGGCGGACTTGATCGGTTTTGGCGACTCGGAGGCAGGTTAACGCGCGTGGATCTGGAAATACGTGACAGATGTGATCATTTCTGCCTTGTTCAGCTGTTTCCACAAAGACTTGGGTCGACTTTCTTAAAAATAAACACACGGAAACAGTTCTTCAAATGTGGACGCTACAGAAGAAGACGTGTGTTCGATCTGAAAAGGCGTCTGTATTTCCAACCGCTGATTTTAAATGATTCGGGATCCAAACGTCTTCACACGACAACAGTTTTATTGAAAAAAGTTTGTAATTAGGCAAAACGCAACTCCTCTGAAAGTCACGGCAACACGGTTGTACAGGTAGTCCTCAACCTAAGAACACAACTGGTTCATAAGTTGAATTATTTGCAAGTTGTTTGGTTCCAGACAGAGCAACAACATAACTGACTCTGCTGAGGGTATTTATCCTTCTTTGTGGTAGATACACTGCTTCCTTGCTCTTATCTGTTGACTTTGAGGTGCTGCAGCGCCACCTGCTGCCCTGGCATGCATACTGCAGAAGCGTTTCGAAAACGTCACCCCGTGAACTTTTTTCAAAGCACAAAATTATCTTTATGTTAACAGTGGGGTTGAGGTTGACTTATTCACATCTGACGTAAAGTGCGAACACACACAACCTCCTCCAGCGACATAAATCAACTGTAACGTTCACTGAATCTGTATCACGTGGATCTGAGGAGGGATGAAGAACATCTATTCCTTCTGGGGTCATTCCTCATCGCTAACAGAGGTTTCCTCTCTCCAAAACGAAAGCATGAATCTGTTTGAGCCGTCTCAACCCTCCCCCCCAGGTTGAGCAACAGGTTTGTCATCATGATGGAGCGTCTCCACCGGTTGCAGCAAACGTTGAGTATGTTCACTGAGTTTCTCATGCTCGTTAGATTAAATAAATGGAGAGATGAAGACTTTTACTTTTGCAGCTTTATGGAAACATATTTTATTTTTCATGATTCCAGCTGTTGGCTGAGAATTTGATGCTTTTTTTTTTCTCTTAAACGGACGTTTTACAATTCCTTTTGTAGGGCGTAAGGAAATATTCATACACTTGCACACTGCAGTATTTTATTTTATGACACTACATTTAAAGCTGATTGAGGCAGACATTAATTCTCAATCAGGCTGCTATAAACTCTTCCCTGCAAATTTACAGGTAGCAGATTCACCTGCTTTAGAATTGTTAAACTGAAGTTTAATGCTTTCTATAAATAAAGATATTTCGAGTCAAGAGGCCCGACGCTCTACACGACGTCTTAAATGTCCAGTTTGGCTTGATGAAGCAGCGCGTGGTCTTTTCTCTTTTCTTACTTTTATATTCTGGCTCACGTTTTGGGTTTTTCATGACATCACCTCCCTGCAGCTGCCTCCTCTCCCTCCCTCTGCGATGCATATTCTGGTCATCGCCATCACGTGGCCGCTGTGATTGGATCCAGGCCCTCACGGCTGAACGTGGCGAGAGTTCTTGGCGGACGGCGGACTCACTGTAGGCGACCTCGCGGGCCGACGCGTGAGCGAACGGTTGCACAAACGCAGCAGCCGTGGAAAAGTTTGCTTTATAGTTGTCACCAGCGGCTGATTTTAACCTAATAGGATTTAATAATTCCTCCACCACCCGTCGTCAAAGTGAGATCATCGCTCCCTTCCTGTCGTTTATCCGTTCTCCTTCTGCTTTTACTTTTTCCACTCCCTTCTTATCCCCTCCGTCTATCTGCTAATCTCCACTTGTCTCTCCACCCTTTTCCTTCCCATTTCCTCCAAGTAGTCTTTTTATTGTGTCCTTAAATCAGCCTGATTAAAACTGCCCGGTTATCTGATCACATCATTGGCGTTTCCTCACCTCCAAGCCTGAACTCCTCAACCTCTTCCAGAAGAAACACCTTGATGAAGAAGCAAGGGGGAGGTCGGGTGACGTTTATCAGTTCTGTAAAAGTTTCCGGTGCTTTGAAGCAACGGAAGAAAAAATAACACTCTTAAAATGAATCCGTAGAGGTCAAAAGGTTCACGCCCCACATGCAAGAACCTCAAGGTCTTAAAGGGGTTTGGACAGACTTGACCAGGATCGTAGGGGAAATTTGACTGGTCTTGTGTCCAGGTGTGTTCCCTCTTGGTTTTCTGGATTCTTATCACCAAAAACATCCATTACAGGTGGACCGATTACTCTAAAATTGCTGCAGGTGCGACTGGTCTTTGGCCTTTTGATGAACTGGATGTACCCCGCCTTTCGCGCAGTCTTCTGGGATAGACTTGTCTTCTTCGGTTGAAAGTTTATCCGTTTGCCCGTCGACTGACTTTTCATTTTGGGTGACCTCTGGTTTTAACCTCTCATTAACTCCATCTGCGTTTGTCTTGGTGCAGGTACTACTTCAAGGTGCAGGCCAAGAACGTGTTTGGTTTGGGGCCCGTCAGCGACACGCTCTCCTACGTCACCGAATCAGGTGTGTATCCCGCGTAGATCAACTCCGTGACGCCTCATTGACTGCAGCTCAACCCGCGGGGAAGATTTGCTGCTCTTCTCCAGCAGCCGGCGAACCCTTGAAGAAAAAGTCACGGCGGTTTTATTGCGAGGCCGGATGCGTAAATCTAAAACCGTCCCAGGAGCAGAAGCAGATTAGCAGATGTACCGCTGCGCTACGCAGACGATGGTGCTTTCTTTCTCTGAGTCAGGCAAACGCATTAAACTTTTTAAAGTGCTGTCTGTGTGCTTTTCCTCCCATGTGAAATCATCGCATTCTGTCTTTCAGATGATCCACTTCTCATCGAAAGGCCACCTGGTAAGTCCAGACACATCTCGCTCAACTGGCCGAAGCTGAATCATCAGACTTTGTTCAAGATGCTCCATGTGTCGCAACTTTGACATTGGTGTTAATAACTAATTTTTTAAAATGTTGCTATGCCGGGGCGTGTTAGATGCAGCGCTTCTTCTTTCTTGAATAAAAGTTGCAAACAGCTTGTAGGTACATTACCACCCCCTTCTGACAGGAACGCTGAATTACAAAAAAATTAAAAATTTTTAAGACAATATTATTAATCGTTCAATGACATAAAAATCTGAAATAGTAGTGCACAAACTACAAACCAGATCATTTTTCATGCATTATGAGACCATGATAGTTTATTATAATCCACTCATAACGCTTTATGACTTCACTCCTAAGCCCACATAATGCTTTCTGAAGTGCTGCATTAACAGTCATAAAGACTGGATGGTATAAACTGACTGATAATGACCAGAGTGCATTCCTCCACCACGGCCCGGCAATCCACTTAAATTCAGTCAAGCTTCACCCAAAGTTGGGCTCAGGGCCTTTATCCATCATTTAGAGTTACTGTGTTTGTTACGGCCAGCAGATGAAGTCATAATCCAGAAGAATAATGAGTTGATAAGGAGGAGCAAAGTTAAAGGCAGCTTTTATACATGCATGCTGTATAAATTCACTCTGGAATGCCTCAGGGCTGCGTTTCGTAATCACATTCTTTTTCATATAAAAACACAAAATAAAGAACATATTCCTTTGGATGGATTTTTTTAAAAAACTATCAGGGATAAATCACAAAATTTGAAAAACATCTGATGAAAGGCATCAATATATAAAAGAAATGATAGTTCACATAGATTTAGCTGCAGCAGAGTTGCAGCAGAATCTAATTTCTACGGGAGACAAAATATGTTCCATTTGTGAAATGAGACAAGTCTGAAAAGACTGTCATCAAGTTTTTAAGTTATTTTCTAAAACAAAATGCACTCGTTTGACGTCAAACAAAAAAATGTGGGTTTCATTCTGATTCATTTATCACTATCGACTCTTTTCTCGATATTTAACGGATGTCTCCATGCATAGGATTCCTATTTTACAGCTTTCTCACTGATGATCCTCAGGTGGAGAACCCATCTGGGTCCCCTTCAGCTTCAAATACAACCCGGCCCACAGCAGCTGTAAGGGCAGCCAGTACGTCAAGCGCACCTGGTACAGGAAGTTCGTGGGCGTGGTTTTGTGCAACTCTCTGCGATACAAGATCTTCATGGGCGACGGTCTCAGAGGTTAGACTCAAGTCCGTTGTGTCCAACAGGATGTTTGGAGTTAAATGGTTCTGAATGTCCTACTTGTCCGTCCTTAGAGCCCTTCTACAGCATCGGGGACACTTTCGGTCTCGGGGAGGACCACTGCCAGTTTGTGGACTCCTATCGGGACGGGAGGACGGGCCCGGCCTACTACTCCAACATCCTGCCCTCGGCACAAGGTGAACACTCTGAACACGTGTTGATTGCTCGTTGTCGTCCGTGAGGATTCTTTTCCGCGCTCATTAGCGGACCAGCTGGGTTGATCTCATCTGAAGTAACGCACGAAACACGTCAACAAAGAGTCGTTAAAGAGTTTCGGTCAAGATCTCACACTCTTTACTACTCATATGTAATCCATAGCTGTTTCAATCAATCCGCTGGACTTTAGAAAACTTGATGGAAGATGTTTCATCTCTCATCCAAGAGGCTTCTTCAGTTGTAGTGGTGGCTGGTGGTCGGTCTTGTCCCTGCTTGTCAATCACCAACCACCACAAGAACTGAAGAAGCCTCTTGGATGAGAAGTGAAATGTCTTCAAGAAACTGTCCTAAAGTCCAGTGGATTGATTCGAACAGCTTTGGAGAACCATGACCTGGATAACTGAGAACCTTCACAGAAGCCATGTGTAATCTGACTACATTCATTTTTACCCTGGAGCATTGATCCTTACATGAGCCGTTCAGTTCCATCTGGAAATCAAGCTAAAGAGACTCTTTATAGTCCTTTGCCGCCGGACTCATTAGCATATTTCTTCCTTTTATTGATTACTTAATGTTTCTTTGAGGGCATGACATCATCCACGGGGGGAGGGGGGTTACCCACTCTGGCGCCGCATTATACCCACGTGTGGTACAGAACATCACAAACCTCATCGTTTAGGATACTAGAATTGCCATGAAGTCAGAGGAATAAGCAAATGATTGCTAAATGATGATTGCATCCAGACGCGTTCCGTCTTCCCATGAATGTGTATGAGAACCGCTTCCCTTTGTTCCCCCCTGCAGGATACTTCCGCGCTTACCGACAGGAGCCGGTCACATTCGGAGTCATCGGCCGACGCACCGCCCATCCATTTGTGGGCTGGTATGAATGCGGTGTACCCATTCCCGGGAAGTGGTAACACACCAGGAGCAGGAGACATTGCAACCAAGGGCAACTGCTCGTTCTGCATCCTGCTGCAGGCTCTCGCCGAACCCCCCCCGTCCTTAGAAACGGACTCGTCTGCCATCCGGAATGAAACGACACCACTACGACTTTATTACAGAAAGAGGATATAGTACTTTTTTAAACAAGCCAATGTATATCATTACCATGCACTGTTTATAGAAAGCAGTCTGTATATGAGGGGAAAAAGAAGCATGTGTGCTGTTGGAGTTCAACTCCTTGTTCCTTTAGCGACCGTCCCAGAGGCAGGTTGTGATCTTCTCACACATAAAACGCACACACAGTGGAACCGGTGACGTTGGACCAAAGCACAAGCTGCAAAGCTAACTGTAAGGATGGGCACTAGAGGTGTGTATACGTCTATATATGTGTATACGAGATTTATATTTCATAATGGAACGGCTTCTGACGGCTACCTTCTGTGTCTGTTTGTGTCTTTAAAGCATTATTCTGTTTGTTTTACACTTTTTTTTGGTATTCACCAGAATTCAGTAAACGTTACTGTGTAGATTTTTGTGTACACGGACAATAAAAGACTAAATATTTGCTCAGGAACTTTGGGAGATTCAATGACACCAGATGAAAACTGTTTCAGCTCCAGGCTGTTCTGAGGTCAGTCTGGATCTATAGATGGATGACATCACCGTAAATCACTTGGATCCAGATCAGACCCTGAGGTGTTTTAGATGTTATGGTGATGTCATCCAGCAAAATAAAAAAAGAGATCTCAATAGTAGAGAATATGTTTGGATGTGGCTCCAGATCTAATCCAGATCCACAGGATGATCTTTAGGCCATAGACCTGGAGAAAGAGTTCTACCTCTACAAACCCGAATTCTAAAACCTAATCCTAACCACAAGATCTGCAAACCCTAATCCTAACCTCTACAAACCATAATCCTAACCTCTACAAACCCTAATCCTAACCCCTACAAACCCTAGTCCTAATACCTAACCCCAAATTCCACAAACCCTACCTCTAAAAACCCAAATCCTGAAATTTAAACCGAACCCCAAATTCTACATACCCTAATCCTAAATCCTAACCTCGACAAAAGCTAATCCTGAAACCTAATCCCAAACTCTACAAACACGAATCCTAACTTCTAAAAACCCTAATCATAACTTCTACAAACCCTAATCCTAACCCCTACAAACTGTAATCCTAAAACCTAACCCCAAATTCTACAAACCCTAACCCTAACCTCTACAAACCCTAATCCTAAACCTAACCCTGACCCTAAACCAAGTCCTAGGTCTACACAGAGTTGAACACTTCTTGTAACTTTTGGGTAATCACACTTTTCATGGTCAAACCCCTTCATCAACCTGTGCAGGACTTTGATTTTTACTTGTATTGGTGTATTTCGAGCTCTCACACAGAACTTCTAGTAAAGGTTCTCCCTCGGCCCCCCCTTCTCAGAAACAGCATTTTCAGTTCTCGCCTGAACCCAATTACGTTAGTCGGGACTCCGTTGGTGAAATCGATGATATACAGAAGAAGCCACGCTGCTTTATTTCGAGGCATACAGTCAAACTCACTCCATTCCTCCAGCGACAGTGAGATCTTTATTACCTGCTAGAGCTGCGAGGCTTCATCCATCACTGATTCTGCGCCAATATTTACGGCGTCATTCACTCTGATTAGTCCGAGACAGATAGACATAACCCAGACGCTTTGAAAATTCAAAGGGCACAAAGTATTTGCCCCGAGCTGCGATTAAACGATAATGATTGTTTCTGATAGAGGACCCGTTTGTAGGTGCGTTTGTGGGTGGCTGTCAGATTTCAAAGTAGCTTTGGGTCGCAGCCAAGTCCTGCTGACGCGATGAAGAAGAAGCGCCTGCAAGTCATTAAAAGCTCTGTGAGTCCAATGACTTAATGTCTCAAAATGATTTAGTATCTCGACACGCCCGTCTGAAAATAATATCTAAGAGTCTCAAAATAATCTCTAAGTGTCTCAAAATAATGTCTTGAACGCATCACGAAATGTAGAAACTTTTCGCTTCACTTTCTTCTTCTTCCTTGTGTTAGTAGACAATTGTCGTGTTTTGCCTGAATCGTGGCAATACTGCCCCCAAAGTTTTCCATCAATATTGCACTATTTGTTTTGTGTTTCATTATACAGGTAGTCCTTAACTTAGGAACATTCGGAGATATGAACAAACGTGCTTCACCATATCCGACTATTGTCCTGCAGTTCGTCCCTTGGATACTTTACTGTTAATCATGAACGATAAAGCAAAGGCTAGTGAAGACAGTGGTAGTGGTGACCATCTCTCTGATGACAACTCTGACTCTGACCCACAATAATTCCTCCCTCCTCCGTCACTCTAAAACTAAGCTACATGCTTTAGTAAAGTGGCTGTACTGACATTTAAATGGCCTCAAATGGTAGATTGAAATTTAAAAAAGACTTACAAACCATTCAACTTACGAACAACCTCTAGGAACCAGTTGTGTTTGTATATTGAAGACTACCTTTATTAGTAAATACTTTCAACATAGAGAATGATATTTAAAGTCAAGCCCACTCACACTCTTTATCAATGAATGTACTTTTGTGCTTCAGATGAGCGAAGGGAAAAAAAGGAAAGAGAGAAAAGAAGAAACGGGAGGACAAGCAGGATTAAACACGTGTACATGATGATTACAACATCTGCTACAGATGTTAGGGGATAAAGTCATCGGGCCTCTCCTACTTAGACTCATATTTGTGTGTTCTGGACAGAAATGATGACTGCTGTCAGGAGTCAGAATCAAAGATAGATAATCCGTTACCAACGGGGAGGAAGCAGGAAAACAAAGTTAGGATGGAAAAACCTGAACGGCGGCGCTTTGAGCATGAGAGGTCGAAATTAAGTCTTTTAACAAGACTTCGAACATCCTGGTAAAAGTCTGAGTCGACATTAAATAAACCAACTGTTGAAAGGCAGAAAAGAAGAAAACTCCTACATGCTAAAATCAAATCTGTACAAAATTTAGTCTCCATTGCTCCAAGTATATTTCTGTGATCAGCTCCATTATATTCGCAGCTCCCTAGAGAAGCCCACTAAAGCCTATTTTGACCACAGTGACATCACACAGGCAATATCTAAGGGCGTGTCCAGACAATATGCTCCACACGCCAATGGAATAGACAGAACCTGGCCAGCAAACCGTGTGCTCATTGATGCTGTTGTCATTTTCTTCGGCATCAAAACTTTGGATCGAGAGCCGGACCGTGATTGGTTGCATCTGCATCGACCCAGGCCGCCAGAAGTGGACTTAAGAAGACAGAAAGATGAAAGTTCGGCCGCCGTCGGCTTTGAACTTGTACACAAAATCACGCAAACGCCGCCTTTCAAATTTGTCCAAAGACTTTGAAATTTCACATATTTTTCAGCCAAACTCGCGGCGTGACATCCACTCACAATGACATTAAAACATGTCAACTATTTTCCAGCGTGTAATAGTCATTCTCTCTGCACAGAGACTGCAGATATTTTATTTCAAGAAAGGGCAAAAGGCCACGCTTGCATGATCAAGTCCAGGCCACGCTAATTTTCCACACGTGGCTATTACATTCAAAACTCGGCTACTTTTCAAATACCTGTAAGCTAGAAACTTGCAAACATGTGAATAGAACAAAAAATGGCTTAATTGCAGTAAAATTAAAATCTCATAACCAAACTTTTGTGGCTTTGAAGGAATGCAGATGTTCTATGTGTTTTCCACATGCTGCCTTTTGTGTCTTTTTGATGGAAGTGGGTCACGCTATTCGGGCTGGAAAAAGTTAGACCTCATTCTGGAGAGCTGAAATCATTTCAGGAAGATCTGACCCAAGTTTTGAAGAGGAAAGAGCCAAACTGAGGGAGAGAGAAACAGGTCTAGAAAATCAAGAACCTTACAAGCAGCGTCGTGTTTTATTTCTAAGTCGAGTTGCTCGATAAACTTTTGCTGGATCCTCTTTCCTTCGCTGCGTTTCGTCAGTTTCTCCCCACAATGAGGTCTTTGTGTGCCTCCAACACCCAACGAAGGGGTGCAGAGCGAAACAACCAAACGAATAATGTGTTTTTGTAGAAGTAAATGTATACAAATGAAAGCTAGAAGTTTGTTCAATGGAAAGAACCTCCTTTATTTCCCAACGCCGAATGTTTTCATTTCTTTATCTCAATAAAGGTGGACGAAAGGCTTTCCTTCAGCATCAGCAAACATTCTCGAGAACACTTGAGAAGAGTTTCCGAGCAAATACTTTCTAACAGCTACCGGCCAATTTCACGCCACAAGACTTCAGGAGAGTTACTAGGAATGGTTGTGTTGACGAAAGTGGATATTTTTAAAAAGAAATGCAGGCATTTTATGGCAAAACATGATTTTTTTTCTTTCTTTCTCTATGTTAAACTCAACAAGACATCGAGGACACAACTCTCGCCACATAAGGTGAAAACATTTGGACTCATCCGGGGTTCTCAGGAACGTACAGACCAACGTTCCTCTGATAATTGGGCTGCCAAAACCAAGTGTCAAACAAGTTAAACCGAGACTGACAAATTTAAACCAAACCATTCATTAGTGCATCTAACCCTGACCAAACCGTGACAGTTCCATGTTGTACCCAAGTGTCATTGGGCAGGAATACTGTCTGCGTCCTAGACAGATGCTAAAGGCTAATCTTGAGGCGTGTACTTGATGAGAGTGCCAACTGTGCCAACGCCGGTACTTGATGAGAGTACTAACTGCTTGGGGCAACTGGAAGCATTCCAGTTCAAAAGAGACGACTCAGCAAATCCGCTTCGAGTACAACCAACGCCGGGAGAAAGTCCTCCAGGGTCTGCTTTAGTCATTCAAACTGCGATACGTGGTAAGATCATCACCGGAAGGTCCGGATTGGAACACGTCTGCTAAACGGTTTTACAAATAATCAAACCACTTTGGTTCATTATCAGGTCTTTCAAGTCCTATTAACGTACAGTACTTTATGATATCAGCTCTGTAAAGGTCGTAAAGAACGTTCCTTGAGTGTTTTGGACATAAATAACAGAGATGGCCCAAAAACAAGCTTTATGAAACTAAAGGTCGTGGGAATCCTCGATCTTCATCAGACTTCTGGATAACAGATCGCTCAGGCAGCTCTAGTCGTACTTCTAATGGGGTTTGGATGAAAGTTTTCCTCGTTTATGACTCTGAGCTCACCTTGAATGTCAGCCTGCTGTTATATCACCCTACTGGAACACGGATAGATCATACATTAGAACGTCTGCAGAGGGAACTGAGGTCGTTTCTCCAACAGGAACATTTACCAACGAGAATTATTGTCTTATTACGGAATCATTTTTGTTTGTCTGCAAGATATCAGAAACCCGAACTAGGATTGTAATAGTTTTTTAATCTTTTGTTGAGCAAGAAGTTCAGACATCAGGCAATGAGGTGCTCTTATTTGTCCTGAGCTAGATTTTTTTTTAAAAAGGGCAAAATCACCATGGAAACACCATCATCAAGCAAAATAAAATGCATGATTGCCATGGAATGGAGGCATCCAGTCGCCGATCCCTAGTTTCCCATTATGACAAAAAGGATGATACCGTCTTACAAATAAAAAGATGCACTCTTCATGTCAAGAAAACTGCCAATATTCATTCACACACAAAGCACACGGAAATCCAAGCCAATAAACACGGCTCGAGTTTTAAGGCGACATCACCCGGTGACGTCAACAGCGAGGTCTTGTGATGGAAACGGACCTGCAGGAACAGATTTTAGGCATTAACTCTGGGAGAGAGGGGCGGTTTTGTACTCAAGAGACGGACACTGATTGCTGCTGACCTTCCTCCATGGCGCCGTGTGAGGTCCGGCTCAACATCTCCCATGAGCCATCATTACACGCACTGCTAACCACACATGCTAACGCATGCTTCCACTTCCACACCCTCATCTTACCAAGTTATACTAATGAAATACTGTCGATGTAAGATTCTTTTTTTTTTTTTCATTGGTCCATAAACCCAAAGATAGTTTTAGGATTGTGGGTAATTGCGCCCTTGGCTTTTGCGTCTTAGGCTAACGAGCCCGTTCTGTCATCCCATCTTACACGGATGGTTTACAGCATACAGATCTGAGTTGTGGCGTCTTAACTGTCCCTGTTAAACTCCTGATGAAGACGCCGCTCCGATGCTCCCACCTCACAAGAATGGGGCAATTCATGCACCGGATTTTTTCCTAGGCCTTGCGAATGAATCAGTGGTGTAAGGTGACTTACTAAAAAGGGAAAGACGGTTTGGTTTTCAAGGCTAAGGAGGAAATTGAAAGACAGAGCAGAACTAAATCTTTAAGTGAACTAACCTTCTTGGTAAAGGTTCTTTTAATGTCTTTGTGATTAAACGTTGTCTAGACACTTTCTTCTTCCGTGTTCCTAGTCTCACATGATTGTATGTCAATGGTCCCCAACTTTTTTTATTCCATGGACTGGTTTGAACGTCAGATGATATTTTCACGGACCGTCCTTGAAGGTGTGGTGTATAAATACAATAAAACGATAAAAACTGACCAGCATGAAAGACTGATATTTAGAAGCTTTCTTTTTCTTTGAAGTCGCTTGTTTCTTGTTGGTTCTGCTAGCTTGGGAGTTTCAGTTTAGCGTTAATGTATTCTGTGTTCGCGGCCGGAGCGGCCCCTTTAAGAAGGTAGTCGTGTGACCGAGGCAAGCATCTCCACAAGCGTCAACAGTGACTCATAGACAAACGTGGAGGACAGAATCCACTCATTTAAAACAAAACATTGTTCAGAACCAGATCAGAAACAAAAATAATAGAAGTTCTGGATTCTTTCTGTGTGACCCGGTACCGACTGACCTACGGACTGGTTTCGGCCCACGACCCAGGGGTTGGAGACCACTGATCTATAGAACGCAGGGGAAATACTCTTTTCCCCCTTTCCCAACTCAAACTTTTTCCTGTTTTGCCTTTCCTGACATATCCCCTCATTAGGTCAACGGAAAACCTACACGGCTGTTTAAGTACAAATAAGAGTTAGTTGCCTTTTCCGAGAGCATTTACATTCGAAACAACTTGATTTTTCTTCTCCGTGACATTTCAGGAAAATATTAGACATCTGACTCCACTCATGCATCGAACAACCACATCTGCATTGCACGTTATCTAATCACAAAAATCCCTTCAGTTTTGAAGAACGCTCCTTGAGCCTGGCGGAAGCCAACGGCTTGGCCAACCAAAAAAAAGCGAGCGTGCACGAGAAAACAGGGCCGCGTTCACTTTCTGCTGCAGGTGCTGCAAGAAAAAAGATAAAACACAAAGCAGGAAATTCAGTCTGAAGGCTGATCAGAGTCCAAGACGCTGCACAGCGGTCTCTAATCCTTTGAAGCGGAATTTAACTGTTCTGGAAAGTCACACAGGCAGTCATTTTCTAGAGACAGCAGAAGGAGACGACATAAATTGCGGCCCTCTGCTACACCTTCACAGCATCTGTCGCCATTTTCCAAATGGATGTTTCGCGCCAAGCAGCCTGTTCTTTTACCTCTCCGATACGCGCCGCTGCCCCAACACAGTCGCCTCATTGAGACGCAGGGCAAGGTTGGCTCTACGCTGCAGCCGTAACGACTCAAGTCGAAGCCAAAGATGGTAATTCACTGTTAAAATCCATGCTTCCCAAGTCCAACCTCGCATAGCTCGCACAGAATGTCACATTACACATGTGGAATCTAACATGTGACATACAGCATGCATGTCTCTGCATACAAGCATCACATGGAGACCTTCTGACTGACAGTCTTTCTCTGGAATACCTCCAACCAGATAACTTATTCCTCTCGGCCATGTGTTTGAAGAAAGAGGAATATGTGTGTTACTCTTGAGGAATTTCTCCTCGTATATCTCCGGGCTGTTGAACGATGCTTCTCAGCTGCCGCGCTCCTTCAAAGCCAATCAGACTTGATCGGACGACGGTAGACCGAAGCGCCACACAGGTAGACCGGTCTGGATCTGGTGTTGGCGATAGACGTCGCTACTAACTGCCACTGGATTCCCCTTCAGGGGGTGATTTTTATTTATAGCAGATGTGATGCTAACAGATGTGGAATAAAGAAAAACACAAGTGCTGCCGTCTGCAGACCTACACTGCTGGTGCGCCTGCAAAACACGTGAAACACAAAGACGGCTCAGAAAAGAGTGATTGCACGCAATTCGTTGAGTGGTGACGCTTGTTTCGAGCACCTCGTCGGCCTGGCGTCTCACGAATCTGGAAGTAGAGTCGGGGAATCTGGAGCTTTTGGAAACATCGCACCTTGAAAAGTCATCAGAAACCAACAAGACGACATACATGGAAACTTCTGGAACGCAGTTTCCCCCAAAGAGACTTCCGTGACAATAATATAGAATTAATCACTCCGTATTAAAAAACATCCTCAATGCTCGCGTTGGGGTGGGGGTTGAAGAGGGGTTGTGGTCTCTGGCTGGTTGGCTCAGACTCACAAGTCTGGATGGAAAAGTCAGATCACAACAGGAGCTGCTTGCACCGGCTGGCCGGCTAAGTGGAGACGACAGCCAACAAACAGAAGCACATGGGCGGAACGACAGCAGCAGAATGTTGGATGTTTATTGGGGTTGTGGGTACAACTCGTCGGTCTCACGGCTCGTATACCGAGTACGAGTCTGAATACTCAAACGCCACAACGTTTAAAGTCGGACTAAAGTTCGTAATCAAATTACTCCGTGTGATGTGAACTCGCACGCGAACCAGCTCAGGATGATGCGTTTTAGCATCTGTTGGTTCATTGTTTTAACTTTACGACTCATTTAACGGTTTTGTTTGTTTTTGAAAAAGCAGCTGTCTCTAAAGATGAGCTGATGCTAAAGAGCCTAGCCTCGCTAATGATGTAAAAGTGGGCGTGGTAGACCCATTTTAACTTGCAAATCAAAGTTGATACTGCCTGTGTTATACTGCCTGTGTTGTCCTGCCTATGTTGTGCTGCCTGTTGTCCTGCTTGAGTTGTACTGCCTGTGTTGTACTGCCTGAGTTGTGCTGACTGTTGTACTGCCTGTTTACCGTGGGTCAGAGAGGACTGCAATTTCATCTGTGCTATATGTCGTGCATATATGGTACATTTGACAATAAAGCTGACTTTGACTTTGACTTGACTTTGAAACGGGTCGGATCATGGAATAACCAAAATATCTTGTATTTTCCTACCGATGTTCTTTATTTCAACGGACAAATCAGAATGATTTAGTCGTCTGATTTTTCCTCTGGCCTTGATCGCAGGTTGTGAATCAATGGAAATTATCTCAACAACTCTTTGGCTGGAATGTCACACAGTTTGGTGCAAAAACAAAAAAAACAAACAAAAGAAGCAACACCGCGATTGGAAATACCCTGACTTTTCATGGCGTCATCATCGCGGTGTCTGCCTGAAATCTTTTGGCAGCTTTGCCTGAAAACTCTCACAAAGAGCTCAGCGGTTCCAGCAGACGGACGAGCTTGGCTCTGGGGTTTGTTTATGGCGCTAACATTATTTATTTAATCATTATCACACGCTGCTTGACTGTTTCAAGCGGAGCTCTTTCCACAACAAGGCCGGCCGTCTGCTGCTAATTAGGCGCAAAATTGTTGATGTAACACTGACGGTTTTTCAACAGGCCGGTCGATTAATGGCGGTTCGTTTGAACGAGTCGGACTCCTGTCGGTCCTGTTCCGCGGTAACGAGCTCATCAAGAATGGGTTCCATCCTCCCAGGGATGGAGTGTCATCATAGAGGAAGAAGAGTAGGAGGGAAATAGGCAAAGAAACAGGCCACAGAAGGAATCACTCCTCATTTCAATCTGTTTCAACTTAATTGTCATAAAAGCTTGCAGGAAATTCAACTCTTGGACGTTTGCATCAGCAGAGAAGGAGCTGAATACACGAGTGGGAAAACTCGACAGGCTTAGAAGTGGACTGGAAGAGCGAGGTGGGCGTAAAATGAACAGGAGGAATCAGTGTTGAAAGAGGGAATGGCATTGAGGAAGTGGGTGTTAATTTTGTTGGGATGGCGGGACGACCGCTTCGAGGGTCGAGGAAATCGCAAATATCACATCCGAACCTAGAAAAATCCCCTGGCAGAACAATATTTTGATCTCTTCTATGACGGCCTCTAACTTTTAACCTTTGCTCTCCAGCCTTGCCCCTACAATTTTACCCAGAATGCTTCACATGGTGTTGAAGCATCCTGTCAACTTTTTATATGTAGGCCTTTAATATGAAACGTTTAGATCTGGAATCTCGCGTTCCGGATCTTAGTGTGGACCATAATGAATCTCATGAGAACGTTTTTATCAGTTCACGACCGTACTGGCTGGACGCCTGGATGACCGCAGCTAAAACAACACGACTCTTTGCCGAATAAGGGATTAAACGTCTCTTTCATCGAGGACGTTTCTCATCACCGACTATGTGGTCATCTGAACCAGAACGAAGTCCAGGAATGAGGCAAAATCCAAATGAACTTCGAGAGAACCCTGGGAACGTGAAGGAACGCTGACAAACTGGAGACTAACCTCGTCAGCAGATGGAGGTTTTTTGGGGAGATTGAACACTAAAACATTCAAATGTCGCTGAATAAAACAAATGGTCAGGCTGCTTTCTGTCGTATTTGACACAAGTAGTCTCTTTTTCAATCCGGATTCAGACTCGCATGTTCTCTGAAACAAGCTAAAATGTTCAAACCCGGTAAACAAATCACGCGTTGTTACGTTTGAAACGGCTTTTTGACCCCAACTAGTTTTCCCTCTTTTCAAAAACACTTTCTGTCGTGACCCTGTCAGTTTTTCCGTGCTGGTTCCTGCTCCCAGTTTTCCATGTGAAGATGTGTTTAGACAGACAATGAAATATAACAGACCGGAATGATAAATGGTTTCTGATGGATTCTTGTAGAAATACAGACAAACAACTCCTCTGTCCAGCATGATGTCATCATGAAGTCCGCCGAGAGCAGTTTTCATATTAAAGCAGGTTGCCGTGTTTATTGAAACCACTGCTCATCAGTTTTCAGTGGAGATTCCCAATCATCCAGGATATTAGATGTCAAAGTCGACTTTTTTATTTCATCCTTTCAGATGTTTCAACACTCATCTGGAAGAGCGTCATTTTAGAGATATTTACGAGAAAAACCGCACAAAGCTTTCCTTTATTTTCCTCGTCCGCTCACGTGTTGCGTCAGGATCACGAAGTTCGACTCTTGACGCACGACACAAATCAGTCGGATTTACGCGACATCTGCGTATGCTAACCTGGCAACGCCTCACATTTGCACAGAAAGCTGTTCATCCGTCTTTGACGCGAAGCATAAAACTAGTTAGCAGCTAGCATGAGTTAGCAGTTTGCAGCTAAGACTAGCCTGCGTTCACATAATTGACACCTGAGTAGCGTCTGTTGCCATCCTGTATTCCTGTGATTGGAGGAAGGATATTGTCGCTCTATTGGCTGTAAGAAATGCTCCACATATAGGGAACGATTTCTGCTGCAGGTAAAGATACTATATCATGTCATAATATCCGACATTCTGAGTCTCCAGCCAAAACAGGAAGTGCTGACTCTCAGGATGAGAAGAGACATCCAGGTTCTGACAGAAGAATGTTTCGGCCTCTCTTCATTAAATCCACCGGGATTGTTAAATCAAAACCCACCTTTAATTGCCAAGGGGGATAAAACGCTAACAGAGGTAGCAGCTTTAGCGATGATGGACGCGAACGCCAAAGAACACGGGAGAATTAAGACGTTTACTTGGGGGTTGTGGGGCTTTTGGGCCGTTGAGCTCCTGAGGTTGATCCCGGCTCAGGAACAGATCCATGAAAGGTAGTCGGAATAAATGTGAGCAATTGCGATCTCAGGTCTACTTTTTGCCCTTATATGGATGACCCCCCCAGGCCCACATTGATTTATCACGCCGAAGCTGCCTGAACGAAGTCCACCGGTGTAACACAACCGCCAAGAATTACCCCAACACAGTCATGCCTTCTCCCGACAACTACCCCTTTCCCTTAAAGACCAGAGGCTCAAGACGGATTACCAGGTGAAGAAACTTTAATGCTCAGATGAAAAGCCGTCAGACGCAGAAGCCGTGGCGAGCTGATGAAATATGGAGCGTACAATGATACTTTATTCATGCTCTTGAGGGTGGTGTTGTGTCTGTCAGCAGCCATGATGAATCAATCATCCTCTCAGGCCGAGGCACAAAGTCGTCCAACAAAACCCTCAGACCCGCTGAAATGTCTGGTTCCTGGCTTGCAGCCCTTTGGCGGAGAACTCCATCTCCCAAGCGCCTGGGATCAGGCCCAAACGGGTGCTCTGAATTTAGCTCCGTCACCCCCGCTGCCAGGAACAACGGATGGCAAACGCTGGAAAGTTTTACCCTCTAAATGTTGACACTTGACTGTTTCTAATGGCTTTCCAGTGCAAAAAGGGACGGCGACGGCCTATGTGGGACAAGGAAAACAATGTGGAGCCCATTTGGAGGGCGGAGCCTGGAGATTGGAGACGTCGACCTCCACTCGGGGGAAAATGTCACGCATGAGTAGCTCGGGTATCAGATTAGCTTGCGGTAAAAAGCATATGTTGATCTTTGGCTAAAGGTTTCCAACATTCATCATCAGTGTTTCTCTACTACTGTGGGCTAAGCTAACTTTTTATTTAACATTTGCTTTACGTACATTTACTTTTTCACCGTTTAGCAAACTATTTCAACCTTGAATTCATTATCTTTAGCTAACTGGCTAGCTCACTAGCTAACCATTAGTCTCTGAGGTGCAACAGGCGACTCAGTCTTTCTTCTAGGGAACTTTTTGTAGGTTTTCTTCTGTGCCTGTCTCGTCTTCTGAACGGCGCATCCACCCAACCATGAAGCCATCCCCCTGCATTTTAACACTGATTCAGAAACCCAACAAAAGTCTAAAGCAGCATAAAAATGGCAAAAATCTCAAAATCTTCGATAATTTTTTTACAGTTCCAGAACAAGAACGGCCTCTTTGTGGTAGTTTGGATCAGTTTGTGTCGGGCAGGACTTTAGTAGCTACTTTTGCCCCGACAATGAAAATAAGGATGTGAAACAAGGCCACAGGAGACTCTTACTGGTCTGCAGGCATGAGCAGTGGAGCACATATTTCATAAAAAGAGAATCCGTGAATGCAGACGGCCAAGAAAAAACTGTCTTCTTTGTCCGATCAGCTCCTGTCCAACGGCGGTTACCGGACGGAAACCCAACGCGGGATGAGCGACCGAGTTTAACGCCAATGTTTCACTTTCAACCGTTTGCATGAAAATAGCTTTTAGTGGTCGTTTCTTGGAAAGAGAATGACGGAATGAAACAGAGGAAGATTTGAAGGCAGTTAAACTCATTGACTGAGATATTTTCCTCTCTCCACTTCCATAGATTAAAAAAACAAAACTACCTCGGGTGGATTCTAGTTCTTTACAAGCGGTGGAAGAGGAGAAATAACATTTGGCAAACAAACTTTTATGGCACAAACTCACCTTGTAAATGTAGAGACTTGTTTTAAGTTTTGTTTCTCCGCGACAAAACTGCCTCAAACATTGCTTTTATTTGTGGATGAGAAATAAAAGTTTTTTTAATTCCAATAATAGCCTGAAGTCAGTTATTGGATTTAAGAGCATCCAGTGACAACAGAGTTCACTGATGCTGATCTAGACATTTTATTTTTGGACATCCACAGCCTCGCCTCTATATCCAGATATGAACCTCCAGAAAAAGGAAGAGACCTCTGGAACGCAATATTCCCACCGGAGAACAGGTCAATCGGTCGTAATCACTGACAGGAAGCGCAGAGCGACCGACAGGAGATGAAACAGCTGGAAGCCATTCGTGCAGTTCAAGAAAGATGGTCCTTGACTTTACCTTGAGGGAAATGTCCTGCAGAATGCATCGTTCAAGGACTTTAAAAACCACTGGCGGCAGATAAATAAATTGTGTTTTAGAACATAGGACACTTGTAAAATCATTAAGAGAAAAATGTGACCACATGAGGAATAAATGTGTAAACCTTAGGAAACACTGCCCCCTGCTGGAGCCACCGTGATTCAACAGGAGCGATCACGCCACACTGATGAGGTCATGAGGTCATGGTTTCCAACGAAATCTTTTGATTGGATGGAAGCCATTGGCCGTGGTTTAAAAAAGCAAATGTTAAAAAAAATAAACAGAAGCTAACCAAATATGGTCATCGTGCAGCTCCATTAGATCAAAGTGACTGATTGAATTCAAAATTTGCTCCCCGCTTCACCAAATTTGGTTAAATGAAATTCATATACTTCCACGAGGCATTAAATGTAATTAGAGTCTCTGATTTACTGATGCAGATATGAAGGAATCTGTTGCTAACAGAATGAGCTTTAATCAGGCTTTAGTATATCATCACAGAACGATCCATATGTCAAACGTTCACTATTAATATGGTGATGTTTTATTAGAATACATCAGAAACATGGACTGTGTTTACATTGTCTGGATTTGGTGTGAGTTTGACGCCTCAGTGTGAAAATATGTGCGTTTGAAAAAGGCTGACAAACAAACAAACAAACGAAAAAACACTCCTCAATAATTCTGATGTGCTTCACCATATCTGTAGGATGTCATGACGTCAAGACAACTGCAGCAATGTCAAATGTATTTTTGAGGACCATCAACTCCTCTGTGGAATCTCCAAAGTAAAGTTGAGTATCATCTGCAAAGACTATTTCATCCAGGTAAGGGTGGAAGTGATTCTGGGAAACCTGAGGGTGAGGTTCTACTTTTTGGCAGACTGAAGTCGCTCGCTCACGTTCTCCCAGTTGATGACGTTCCAGATGGCCTTAACGTAGTCTGGCCGCACGTTTTTGTACTGTAGGTAGTAGGCGTGCTCCCAGACGTCGATACCAAGCAGTGGGATGAGACCTGAGTGTCAGAAACAGGAAACAGTCACCCTGAAGGCTCCGTCTGACACCAGATGTTCAGCAAAGAGTGTAAAACTGATGCACTTGACACAAAAGCTGCTGAGAACCAACCTGTGGTTCCCTGCAGGGGATCCTGGTTAGCGCAAGCGGCGATACGGAGTCTCCCGCTGTCCTTGTCGTATCCGAGCCAGCCCCAGCCCGAGCCCTGCACCGCCACCGTAGCCGAGGACATCTTCTCCTTCATCGTCTGGAAGGAGCCGAAGTCTCGCTTGATGGCCTCCATCAGCTCGCCTGCAGAAGGTGACAGACAGGCGCTACATCAGAGCGGCGTTGCATGACGAACGCAAGAGATTCAATTTAGGTCAACACCCTAAATTATGACAAAATTTGGTCTAAGCTAAACAAGCTAATCTGTTCAGAGTCGTGTCGTCTCACCCTGCGGCTCGCCGCCACTGTTTGGGGAGAGGTTTGTCCAGAAGATGGTGTGGTTGATGTGGCCTCCTCCGTTAAACTTCAGAGCAGGCTGCAGGGCAACCTGCGTCGTCACGTCTCCTAAAAAAACATGTCAAACACAAACAACTGAATGAAAACACGCCGTTGTGTTAGCCCCTGTGCAGCAGTAACGTGACGTCGGCCGTACCCTTTGCCAGCGCCTCCTGGTATTTCTCCTCGGTGACGTTCAGGTTGTTGACGTAGGTGGCGTGGTGCTTGCTGTGGTGCAGCTGCATGATCTCTGCATTGATGTGCGGTTCCAGAGCGCCGTAGTCGTACGTCAGGTCTGGGAGTGTGTGCTTCTGCCTGGAAACACACACGGCTGCTCGGCTTACAGTGTGGCTCAGGCTGGCTGCACACCTGAAACAAAGCAGAGTGCAACCATTTCACAAATAACACTAAGGTAATATGAATGATTGAACCGGACGATGACAGCCCAGGTTAGGCTAGCACTGGTTAATTTATCAGTTAATCTGGTTTGATAATTCACTTGCAGGGATACACATTTTTAATAATTATATAATTGTAATAATTAGAATTAAATATATAATTTATATTTATAGTAATCATATATATATATATTACTATAAATATAATAAATATAAATAATAATTTTTTACAAAAATTTAATATTGTGAACTAAATACGTATTCAAGTTTAACTATATATTAGCTAACTATACAACCAGGTGGCACCGAGTTAGCTAGCTAGAAAATAACACGTGTGTTTCAGTTATACAATCACTAGGAAACTGAATACATGTCGAATATCCCGGTCAATTAATCAATGCGCCACAAACAAACCCTGAGCAGCTAAAGTAAAAGTTAGCAGAGTGGCTAGCTGTCACAACTATGACAAGTTCATGGCTAAGCTAGCAGCAGTCAGCTGAACTCGTTCTTTGTGCATTTTGAACTGTGAACAAGAATAAATGATGAGTTTATGTCAGTTTTACCTGCGTAGTTGTCCAACTCTGCAAAGCATGTTCATGATAGTTAACAGAGGACGTGAGAAAACAGCAGACGCTCTGATAACTGCCCTTGAAGTGAGCTATTTCAATTTGACAGGGTGAGGACTGTACCATTATCATCTCACAGGGAGTGTGAAAAAAGATGGACAATAATTAGTAGAATTTCAAATGAAAAGAATAAAAAGAAAAAGAGAAGAATTCTTTACAGTAATGATTTATAACTTTTCTTATTGATAAGTAATCGTTTATGTTTCGAAAAAGCTGTATATTAGCATTATTAATCAGATTTGATAATAGCTTTCCCCCTACAGTGCAAGAAGCGTTTTTTTTCCAGACAGATTTAAAGAATTCAAAGCGTTTATTGTTTATGTGTTAGTAGAATAAATAATAGTTGTAATGACGTGTAATACAACCATAATATTTGCAAATAATTTGTAGAAGTAGCATTACTAACATTATTATCCAACTAACGTTAAACTGAAGAATCACGTGATCAATCCTACGACAACGGAGGTAATGTCAGAGATCGTCTATATCAAGATAATCGTCACTGTACACAAACAAGATCTTTACATTTGCTATGAAGTAATTTTACGTTTTCAGGTTTAATAATGTTCTTCTGGTCTAAATGGAGGTTAGAAAACACGTAATAATAAGATATACAAGGTGATAAATCAATTTAAAAAATTAGGGAGCAAAGGAAACAAAGATGCTGGCAATGACATGCCAGAGTTTAGCAGTTTTTGCTGACGATCCTCTGGGTTGACTTCCAAAATGAACAAAATTACCGATTAATCACCCAAAAATGGGACTTTTTAAGTTTTTAAATGATGACTTAAATGCTTAAGGAATTATTTCAGTCGGTCTTAGAGTTGTATAAGCTATAATTTTAAATTTGAATCCCTCGGGTTCTCCTCCGCTTGACAGTTAAGAGTGAGATTTCTTCTCTGTGTTGAGGATCTGTGGCTGCTCTCCGCCGCAGCCCGGGTGAACGCAGCGGCCGCGAGCCATTCGCTTCTGTCTTCAGTGACGAAGATGATGTCTGCCAGGCCGAAGCGACTCAACTATACATAAATTCACCTCCAATTCCACCACGCAGTTCAACCTTTGCGCCTTAAAAACAACCTTCGAAGCCGAGAGAATCTAGAACCGTCGACAGAAGCGCGTCCGGTGAGTGTTATTGACGGTTTGAGGCCTGAAATTGGCAGCCAAGATCCCGCTAGTTTGAGGAAAAGGAGCGCAAAGGGAGGGAGTCGTTTCCTTCTCCGCCATTTTGTGATAACAAGGAGCCGAAAACGGAGCCAGCACTCGCATGCAGCCAGACAGAACATAAAATGCCAACACTTTTCACTTTCAAAGCTTTCATTTGCATCGCTAGCCGATGCTAAACGTCAGCCGCGCGCGAGCGTTAACCTTGGTTAGCTTATTTCATCCCCGGTAGCCGACGTGCTAATCGAGCGTTTAGCTAGGCTGCGCTCATTAACCGGTAATGCTAGCGTTTATTTGATCCAACAGATGATTAGCTGAATAATTAGCACAATTAGCTTCAATGCTAACGTGTTATACGTCACATTATGCTGCGTTACGGCTTAACATGACACGTCCAGCTCAAAGGTGTGGCTAACGATGGCTTCCTGTCATGTTTTCTCCTCCTCAGCCGTCAAGATGACCAACGAGGAGCCGCTGCCCAAGAAGGTGAGCCTCCTTTACAGCCTGGTGATGGTTTACAACCATCTAACCGGGCCCCCCATGTCTGAAACGTGAGCTAATCCATCCATCTAACCGGGCTTTGGTGTCTGCAGGTTCGCCTGTGTGAATCTGACATGAAGACCCTGACCAGAGAGGAGCTGTGCACCAGGTAAACAGCAGCTCTGGTGTTGGCGCCTCCGTTGTGTTGTTGGTTCGGATCAGCTGATGTTTGCACATGTTCTGCTCCTTTCAGGTGGAAGCAGCATGAGGCCTACGTGCAGGTCCTGGAGGCAAAGTATGCAGATTTATGCTGTAAGTATATTTATTAAATTCATCGTTTCTCATTGGCGATCGTGGCTGCACATCCTAACAGTGTGTTTTCTTTCTTTCACCGTCTCCTCTTCGCCGTCTCAGCCAACGACGTGACGGGACTGAAGGAGTCGGAGGAGAAGCTCAAGCAGCAGCAGCAGGAATCGGCACGCAGGGAGAACATCCTGGTGATGCGACTCGCCACCAAGGAGCAGGAAATGCAGGAGTGCACGGTACGTGAAGGGTTTGATGCCCTTTAATTCAGATTTTCCACTGTGTTGTGAATTCCTCTGTAATTCCTGCCTGCAGCTGGATGCAGCTTTTCACTATCGTGTGATTCGTGTAATTTTTGACATATTTGTGGGTTGAAGTTTTAACATTCTCTGTTCTAATCAATGGGAAACATCCCACAGAGTGCTGGAGAGTGAGCAACATTTCTGTAAACGTGATGCGTAAAAATCAACTTAGCACTGGAGATACTCTCTTTATCCGGTAATTGTTGCTGTCGCGCCTCGTAATCACTCGTCATCCTGGTGTGGAGGCTAAAGATAAAGCGTGGAGGAGGTGTGACGGCTGACCGGATCACATGTCGTCCCATCGGGACGAAACAACCAAAAGAAAGACTAGACTCTCTTATTTCATCAGGAAAATAAAAAGTTTGCGTGTATCTTTGTCCATTCTTTAGTTATCGTCAGTAGAGCATCGGCTGGTTTCACCAAAAACATCAGTTTTAAGTTAAAAATACAGAGAAAACTAAGCAGAACAGTGAGTTTGATGCTAAAATTTTTTGCTGTTAATATGTTTCCTTCTTTAAAACAAATAATCTTTGTTAGGCGTCAGGCTGAATTTATGATCTCTACCCAACCAGAAGTCGACCTGCTGGAGTCGCTCGTGTTTAATTCTGTCGCGGTTCGTCTGAAATCGCTGCTGCTGTTCAAACCAGACGAACCCGTTTTTAATCCTCGCTCTGCCTGTCACTAACGCTCGTTTGTGTCCCCCCCACACACACACAGACCCAGATCCAGTACCTGAAGCAAGTCCAGCAGCCGAGCGCGGCGCAGCTCCGCTCCTCCATGGTGGACCCGGCCATCAACTTGTTTTTCCTCAAAATGAAGGCAGAACTTGAACAGACTAAAGACAAACTGGAGCAGGCCCAAAATGAACTGAGTGCCTGGAAATTTACACCTGATAGGTAAAGACGAACAAAAATAACCCCCCTCCTCCTCCCCCCCTCAAAAAAAAAAAAAAATCCAAGACTTCCTGACCCTCACTCTCACTGCAGGCATGCAGGAACAACGGTGGGGGGGGGAAGGCTGACACCCTGTACTCACCACGAGAGAAAAACGTGTGTGTTTGTTCTATATCACATAACCTAACGTCAGGTTTTCAGCTCGGAGCCCCTCAAGAAGGAGTCCGGACTGTTCCCGAAGAGGCGGTCACTCCCTCCCCAGCATGGATATACGCCCCCCACCCCCGCCTGCGCCCAAAAGCAGACAGTTTGACGTTAACTCTAGGGGGGGTTGTGGCGCAGGGCGAGACAGGCCCTAGCCTCCACATTGAACACTTTGCAGACGCTGAGCACACTTTGTCGGTACAGACGTTAACTGTGGATCGCCCCCCCCCCCCCCCACACACACACACACACACACTAGTCGCCTGGGAAACACAAAGACTTCTGGGAGTCTAGACACATCACAGGGACATGAGGAAGGTTTCTAGGAGTCACAGTTCAGACTTTTTTGGGGGGAAGAGACACTAGAAATGATGCTAAGACTGGGAGCGGAGCCAGACGTCCCCCCCACACACACACACACCACCTCCCCCCCAGAGGACTGGTTCAGGGCCCATTCGCCTGCGGGGGGGCGCTCACGGTAGAGTGTGTTTCCATGTTTTATTTTGCGACTTGTTTGGTTTTGATTCATTTGAACTCTGGTACGAAATCTTACTGCAGTGCTTGTGTGTGTGTGTGTGTGTGTGTGTGTGTGTGTGTGTGTGTGTGTGTGTGTGTGTGTGTGAACCTGAGAAGCACAACTGCTGCTGTTTACTCTTGTACAAACCGTTAAAGATGAATTAATCTTTGTTTAATTCATCAGACTCTTGCCGAGTCCTGTTTTTCGAGCTGTGAATGCATAATGTCTTCAACCGGTCGTGTTCATGAGTTCCTGACATGTATTTACTGTATTTGTGTGTATTGTTGTTGTTATTGTTTACCTCCATCTCTCCCTCAGCTGTTTACACTCTGACCTTTGTGAGGTACGCCGCCACACGTCGACACGCATCCTCGGAAATTCTATGCAGATGAAACTTGAACACAGACTTTAGATGTTTGCTCCAGTCGTTTGTTGTCACGACTCCCATGTGGGGCTGTTCCCAGTTCAATGCCCGCTTCTTATAAACTATAAATATAACTGTAAATATTTGATTTTCCTCTGGTGGAACAACCGAACGATCGGTTCTAATCGTGACCACCAAGAGGGGACCCCGTGACTTAGAGTCACTGGTGTCCCCTCTGGGTTCTGCTGTGAGCGTAGATCAAACAAACCAAACGGGAGTCCTCCTGAATACGTCTGTGACTCGTTTCTCCTGCTTCCTTGAGTTTCCTGTTAGACTTTAGACGGCAGCACCTCTGCTCCTGTTTGTGAAATGTTCTCTTGTTGTTTCCATGCTCCATGTTGGGTTCGGGTTCTTGATGCTTTGTCCAAAGCTGTTTAGATCAATCCACTGGACTGTAAGAAAGTTTCTTGGAGACGTTTCTCGTCTCATTCAAGAGGCTCCTTCAGTTCTGGCGGTGTCACCCCAACACTAGAACTGAAGACTCTTCTTGGATGAGAGGAGAAATGTCTTCAAGAAACGTTCTTACGGTCCAGTGGATTGATCTGAACAGCTTTGGAGAACTGAGAACCCACACAGACATTCGATGGTTTAGATGACAGAAACGGGGGTTTGGATGTTTATCACCCCCGACAGGAAGCTCAGTGTTTGATATGTGCACCTAAATTCACGTGTTTCTGGTTCACAAGTGTTTGATTTACGTGTTGATGTTGAAGCTGAACTGTAACGGCTGTGATGAAGACCTCTCTGTAGAAACCGAGTCGGTTGGCATCTCCGGTGGTCTCCTGCTTCACTGTGTGATGTGAGACTTGTTTCCCTTGCAGCCAAACGGGGAAGAAGCTGATGGCCAAGTGTCGCATGCTGATCCAGGAGAACCAGGAGCTGGGCCGCCAGCTGTCGCAGGGCCGCATCGCCCAGCTGGAGGCCGAGCTGGCGCTGCAGAAGAAGTACAGCGAGGAGCTGAAGAGCAGCCAGGACGGTGAGCCCAGCAGCAGCCGCGCGTTTGTCAAGGGGGGGGTTCTGCTTCTGGTCTGAGATCTGACACTGTCCTCCCCCCCCCCTAGAGTTGAATGACTTCATCATCCAGCTGGACGAGGAGGTGGAGGGGATGCAGAGCACCATCCTGGTCCTGCAGCAGCAGCTGAAGGACTCCCGCCAGCAGCTGTCCCAAACGCCGGGCGCCTCAGCCGGGGCGGGGCCCAGCAGGACTTCCCCCGCCGCCGAGCCGCCCGCCCCGCCGGAGCAAGGCGGCGCCCCCGCCGAGACGCCACCGGGCAAAGACTACGGGCGGGTCTCCAATGGGCCGAGCAACGGCGGCTCGTCCCAGCGGGGCGAGGCGGCCACGCCCGGCCTGTACCGCGAGGTGAGCAGCACCGAGGAGGACTTCCCCATGTCGCCCGCCGCCTCCAGCCCCGGCGACGCCGAGGCCAAACTGTCCAACCACTCGGAGGAGGCGTCGGGGAGCCAGGCGGCCTCCGCCACCGCTGGCGGGCGAGCCGCGGGCGCCGGGGGGTTCGGGAGCCAGCTGAGCGCCGGCTACGAGAGCGTGGACTCTCCCACGGGCAGCGAGACGTCGCTGACTCAGCACTCGAACGACACGGACTCCACCACCGACCCCCACGAGGACAAGGCCGCCGTGGTGACCAAGGGCACCAGGACTGCGGGGTCACGGCACGCCCAGAACGGTCTGGACTCCTGCACGGGCGACAGCGTGGTTTTGTAATCCACCCACCACCACCACCTGTACAGTCTTTCTCTTTTTTATACAATATACAAACAAAGGCAACAAACGCTTAGTCTGACGCGGCGCCGTTTTGTTTTCCCCGCCCCTTTGCCTCTCGTGATGCCTCTGTCACCTTTTGTGTTGCTTAACAAGGATCTACCAGGTCTGGGTTGTTTAGATGTGAATGGAGTGGATGTCTGATTTAAAATAAAGCTCGTCTGTTTCCTGAGCGCGTCTGTCGTGTTCTCGTTCCAGCTCGGGCGTCTGGCGTTCACTCGTCTCCCAAAACGTCGCTAGAGTCACTCAACTGCAGTTGTTTTCCAATAATCAGGTTCGTTTTAGATGTTGGCCTGTATTTCTTTCTAATGCAATTTTAATTTTTTCATGGAGGAAAAAAAAAAAAAGATTCTGTTGAATTGTGAGTAGTTTATATGCCACATTCATATTATTCTGACATCAGTCCTTTTCATGTACTGACCAAATACCAATAAAGTTTTTTAATACTACGATGTGAAAGCCGTCATTACAAACCGACGGAAAGTCGACCGACCTCTTAACCCGTCTCGTAATTCGCTTTTTAAAGACGCCGCCTTGGATTAAATGTCCAGCTGGAGGATGTGTGTAAAAATAACTGATGAATTTAATTAATTTAAATTCTACACGGCATTAATAACGCATTAAAAAAACGGGAGAACAGATTAAAATAAAGATTAAATTAAAAATAAAGGTGACATTCAACTCAAATTAAGTCACATTTTGAAGCGCTGTGACATCCCCGCACCGCTAGGGGGCGCCGTTCCGCCGCTGCTAGCTGAAAGCTGTTCCTCTTCCGGGTTTGTCAGAGCTACGTCATCACGTTAAACCAATTGGACGGGGGAGGGGCGGGTTATGGCGGAGCTGGAGTTTATTTACTGGGTTCTCCTGTAAATGTTCGTCATTATCACGGAGTTCTTTTAACCCTCCGGTCCCAGCGAACCGGAAGTCGTCATCTAACTTCCGTCCGTCCGTCAACATGAACCCCGAACCTGTTGTCATCGTTTCTGCGGCGCGGACTCCGATTGGTGAGATTTAACCCCCCCTTTTAGAACAAAGTACACATTTAAGTCCGAACGGAACTCTCCTTTTTGGTCTATCGATTGATTGATCATCGATCGGGTTCAATTCTAAACGTTTAATTTATTTAAGTGTAACTGAAAGGGAACGTTTCCTTTTAAATCCCCGTTTTGTGGACCGAGTATGACGCAGCGCTCTGATTGGTTCACCTGTGTGTCGCCAGTATTCTCTGACCACCGATTGGCTGTTCGGCCGTAAACCGACGGACACGCGCTTCCAATCATTGGTTGAAACGGTTGAATGGATCAAATTCGATCTGTCCAAAATGAGGAAGAACAACTCTACTTTCTATGAAGATATTAAGCAATAAAAGTAAAAATGTTAATTTATTTAGTGAGAGATAAATAAAATTTTACACCCTGGCTTCTGATTGGACAGGAAATGTAAATAAAGAGAGATTCGTTTATCCAGTTTGTTTAAACTCAAACACAGTTACTTTACCAATGAGGCGTGTGCTTTAGTCATGACTCATCATTTATTATTCAAATGGTTTATTATCCAGATTAGACCTTTTAGACCTCGACTATTCAAAAGTACAATATATATGTGCTCCTATTAAATTATACTTCATGGTGTGAGAATGTGGGATTATATATAATCCCTTCATATATAATCCTGGACGTTAACTGATACTGATGAAGTAACCAATCATGAGACGCGATCCTTCCATGCTGTCTTGTCATTGGTGCTCAGGGTCCTTCAACGGTGCCCTGTCCACGGTGCCGCTGCGTGACCTGGGCGCAGCCGTGATCAAGGCCGTCCTGGAGAGGGCAAAGGTCAAACCAGAAGACGTGTCAGAGGTCATCATGGGACACGTCTTGACGGCAGGTGAGCGCTCAGAGATAAACACGGCCAAAGTCCCGCCTTCACCTGTCATTGGGTGATACTGATGTTCGTCTGTTTCCTGCGCTGAGGTCACGGGCAGAACCCGGCGCGCCAGGCCAGCGTGGGCGCCGGCGTCCCGTACGCGGTGCCGTCCTGGAGCTGCCAGATGGTGTGCGGCTCTGGGCTGAAGGCCGTGAGTCTGGGGGTCCAGTCCATCCAGGCTGGGGGGGCGTCGGTGGTGGTAGCCGGGGGCATGGAGAGCATGAGCAGGGTGGGTTCTAACAGTACACACAACCCCCACCTATACCTTAAAGTTCACCGTGTCTAGAAAGACTTGGCTCCGCCCCCTGGATCAATGCTCAAATTAAAATAATGTAAAATAAGTGATTTACAACATTTTGTTGAAAAAATCCCCCTAAATGTGAAAATGTTCAAAACGCCTTCGTTTCAGAGTCCTCACGTGGTGCACATGAGGGGCGGGGTCAGGATGGGCGACGCCTCCCTGCAGGACTCCATGGTAGCAGACGGGCTGACGGACGCCTTCCACGGGTACCACATGGGCATCACCGGTGAGGACGGCTGATGACACGTAAACGAGCGCTCCCATTGGTTCCTGAGGTGAACGAAGGTCTTTTTTTTTTTTTTTTTTTTTTTAAAGCGGAGAACGTGGCGAAGCAGTGGGGGGTCAGCCGAGAACAGCAGGACCAGTTCGCCGTCCAATCCCAGAACAGAACGGAGGCGGCGCAGAAAGCGGGACACTTTGAGAAAGAGATCGTCCCGGTTACCGTGACGACCCGACAAGGCGAGGAGGGGAGGGGCTTATCTTCCAGGTTGACCTTACAGCTACGTTTCAACGCTAACGTTCGTCCGTCCCGCTCAGGTCCGGTGGAGGTGACGGCGGATGAGTTTCCAAAACACGGTTGTAGCACAGGCAGCCTGTCCAAGCTCCGCCCCTGCTTCATCAAAGACGGCAGCGGAACCGTCACCCCCGGCAACGCATCAGGTTAGCGACGTTCAAGCATGCCAACCAGCCGACGCGACCGCGGTGCATTCATGCTAAAAAAAAAAAAGTTCCTGGCTAAGAATATTTAAATTTGATTGGTCAGCCATAATTACAAGCTTTATTTAGACGTTTATGTTAACCGACGCCCAAACTCAACGCACCAATCACACGATGAGCCTCTGGGGGGTTGGGTTCAACGGGGGTAGACTGGGAAAATGGGACATCAAAGCTGCCTTAAGGTGGAATAAAATATAATCGTCTGTAAATATTTGGTTGATGGAAGTTTTTATGAAAATGTGGAAGCTGTAAATAAATAAAAATTATGTTTTAAGTGTAATTTATCAGTCAGTCGGTAAATAATTTATTTGTAGAGCAAACTGAAGCCGTTGTCGAACTTGTTTCCTCTTATTTAGGAATCAATGACGGCGCAGCAGCGGCCATCCTCATGGGCCAATCAGAGGCAGAGAGGCGTGGCTTAAAACCCATGGCCAGAATCGTGGCTTCCGCTCAGGCGGGCCTTGACCCCTCCATAATGGGAACTGGACCGATCCCGGCCATCAGGAAAGCGGTGAGGGATCGGAAGCACCCCGTCAACCAGCGTCAGTTTGGATCCGCACGTGTCGTGGTTGCTAACGGCAACCGTCAAACTTCCTGTTTCCTTCCCTCTCAGGTTGAAAAGGCGGGCTGGCAGCTGGACCAGGTCGACTTGTTCGAGATCAACGAGGCGTTCGCCGCCCAGTCCGTCGCCGTGGTGAAAGAACTGGGTCTCAATGCGGACAAGGTAACGTGGCTAAAGGGAGGTTAGCATTCATGCTAACAGTCAAGGCTAAGGTTAACCCCCGTCACCCCCCCAGGTGAACGTGAGCGGAGGAGCCATCTCTCTGGGACATCCCATCGGTATGTCCGGCTGCAGAATCCTGGTGACCCTCCTGTACGCGCTCCAGAGGACCGGGGGCCAGAAGGGCGTGGCAGCTCTGTGCATCGGAGGGGGGATGGGCATCGCCATGTGTGTGGAAAGGGTGTGAGTTGCTAACACCAACGCTAACTTCTACCGGACAAGACCGACGAATCTGGATGGGTTTACAGAACGCCATTCCCCCAACAAGGGTCGAAAGGTTGGAATTAAAATAAAATGTTAATTTAACTTAAATTAATAAGCTAAAGACTAAATATTAAGATTAGTTTTAACTTAAGTTAAAACTAGAGTCTTAATCTCATCTCGTTTTTTCACACTAATAACCTGCTGACGTTTCTTCTGGTGTCGCGTGTTTGAATCTCTAATCCCAATCTGAGAATGAATGGTGTTCGCTTTCCCTCTGTGATGTCACTTCCTGTACGTTAAACTGTCTTCTGTGAATCAAGAATCTATAAAGGAAAACCTTTAAAGTCACGCTTTTGTTTTAAATAACTGAGTGAACCAATAGTCATTTACAACCACTGAAGCTTTATTACACGTCCAAAAACAGTCAACAGGAAGCGGGCGAGGTGCTACGTTCCACGCTAGAGCGGCAGCTACGAAGCTCCTTACGTATAAATACAGAACAGATCTGGACCAATGGCGTCTAACCATGCAGGGACCCTGAGTGGACGGCGTCCTGGTACGACTGACCGCCCTCCTTCTGCTCTGGGAACAGTTTGATGAGGTCGTCGATGCGGAGGATGGTGATGGCGGCCTCCGTGGCGAACTTCAGGCTCTTGGTTTTGACCATGGTGGGTTCGTAAACACCGGCCTGGCGGTTGTCCCTTGGCTTCCCGTTCACCAGATCCAGACCGATCCTGCCAGACGGAAACATTTAAACATGATCGGAAAAAGAAGACTCAATATTCCCAGACGGGATCTCGGAGACTCACCACTTGAGGTTCTTGCGTTCAGGATTGACCTGAGCCTCATTGTGGAACGCCCGAAGCTTCGCCACCAGATCGGTGGAGTCCTGCGCCGCGTTCACGGCCAGCGTCTTGGGGATGATGAGGAGGGAACGGGCGAACTCGGCGATGGCCAGCTGCTCCCGGGATCCCTGGATAGTGGAAAAAAACGTTCAAAATGGGCATGACTTCAACATACTGTCCAAAAGCACCGCTCTAAATAGTGTGACTTCAACATACTCTCTAAAAGCACCGCTCTAAATGGTGTGACTTCAACATACTCTCTAAAAGCACCGCTCTAAATGGGTGTGACTTCAACATACTCTCTAAAAGCACCGCTCTAAATGGTGTGACTTCAACATACTCTCTAAAAGCACCGCTCTAAATGGGTGTGACTTCAACATACTCTCCAGGTTTCTACAGACCCGACTGGTGCTCGCCCGATTAACGCGGGTTTCCTCTCACCATGCTGGTGGCGTAGTTCTCCAGGTAGATGGAGAGCGCCGCCTCTACAGCGCCCCCTCCTGGAACGACGGACTTGGACTCCAGCACCCTCTTGACCACGCAGAGGGCGTCGTGCAGCGAACGCTCCATCTCGTCGCACATGAAGT
The DNA here is from genome assembly GCA_013358685.1 of Antennarius maculatus. Classification (NCBI taxonomy): domain Eukaryota; kingdom Metazoa; phylum Chordata; class Actinopteri; order Lophiiformes; family Antennariidae; genus Antennarius; species Antennarius maculatus. The sequence continues at coordinate 17,206,870 of CM023625.1, read as the reverse complement.
CGTTGGCCCCGCGCAGGATGATGGACGCCGACGTCCGAGCTTTGGTGCTGAAACCGATGCGTCACAGTGTCAGACACGTTCACCGCTAAAGGGGCGGTGTTGTACCAAATGAACTCGTAACGCGCAAGAGGAAAATAGTAAACGCCACTCTTACTTCTTGACGAGGATGAGCTCATCGTCACAGATGCGCTCCTGCACGACCTCCTCGGCTTGACCCAGCATGGTGGCCTCGAACGTCTCCTCCCCCTCCAGATTGGTCAGAGAGGGGCAGAGGGTGGCTGAGAAGGGACAAACACGCTCAATAAAAGACAAAATAAAAAAATTCAAATGTTAGCACGTTTCAAACCTACCTCCTGTTGCCTTGGCGATGCGTTTCAGGTCCTTCTTCAGAACCCGTCTGACTGCCATCGCTCCTACGTCCACAAAGTACTTGAGACACATGTCGTCGATGCCGCCGGTGGTCAGGATGACGTTGGCGCCCGACGCCAGAATCTTCTGGATCCTCTCCTTGGTGATGTCCGATTCTCTGGAGAGACAAAAACCCAACGGTGACTCCGTTTTTCCTCCGACAACCAAAAAAAACAAAAAAAAAACTGTTGAGCTCAGTGTTAAAAGGCGTATCGGCTCGGAGAGGAGCCGCCGCCACCTTGACGCCGGCTGCTGGTGCTTTCTCCCACGCGTATCACCGTGGAAACTATCAGTTCAGCATCACGGCAAATGTAAATGGGATTCAACCTTAAGGGGGATCGAGTTCGTACCTTTGTCTGATCTGGTCCAGCTTCTCCGGGTCGTTGATGACGACCTGGACTCCCATCTTCATCTTGGTCTTCTGCAGGCTGAAGTCCAGGCAGGCGATCTTTGCGTTAACAACACGCTTCACCATACCTTTAGAACGGAAAGACAACACATTTGATGGGTGACGCACTCAACCGGCAAATAGAACGATGATATGAAATAACGTTTTGGTTTGTCTGGCTGAAGGGACGGTACCACAGCTCAACTGACTGCGTCTTTCCTCCTTCACGCCAGCATTCTCTCTCCCACGCGTATCACCGCCAACGCCACGCCAGACATGGCGGCAAATTTAAATGGGAGTCCGATCAGATGCGGGCGAAGCTTCTCAAACATACCTTGCGCGCCGACTGTGCAGTTCAGCGCGTATCCGTTCACCAGGAAGCTCTCCTTCTGGCTGCGCCCGTGGGCTTTCAGCACGTTGACGGAGTTGATGGGATATTTGGCCACGCCTTTGCTGTCCACGAACTTCACGGCGATGGCAGCGTCCACCACCATGTTAGCGAAGAACTCTGCATCGCTGATGGCTCCGGGTTAAGCGTTAAAATCGATCGTACATGGCGTCACCTAGCTAACAAGTTAGCAGCTGCACGGCCAAAAAGGATACACCCCAATGATCTTGGAGGACATGGACGTCTTGGCGGCGTTGAGTAAACAGTCTCTGCCCAGATCGTCGGCGGCGATGGTGAGATTCTCGTTGATGTAACGAACCGCCTCCCTGTTAAATAAAATTAAAAAAAACAGTTAGCATCTCAACAAAACGATTAGCATCCATCCACATCGGCGGCGTCTTACTTGCAAGCCAGCCGATACCCGCTGATGACCGACGTGGGGTGGATCTTCTGCTTCACCAGCTCATCGGCGCTCTTCAGCAGCTCTGCAGCGATAATCACCTACAGAGAATTTGAACTTAAAAACAGGAAGCGGCTCTGATTCGCCGCCAACAACACAACTTCCTGTTTGTACCATTGTTTCATTAGAGGTGGCAGAAAAGAGGCTGCTCCAACCCCTTCAGACATGAATGGATGATTTTTCTTTCCCGTTAGCATAGCCACGCGTCCGTGATGAAAGGCAGACGCGTGGTACTACAACAGGAAGTGTTACGTACGACGGCCTTCGCCCCGACTCACCACAGACGTGGTTCCGTCTCCGACCTCCTTGTCCTGCAGGTCGGCCAGTTCGCACAAGACTTTGGCGGCCGGGTGCTCCACCTCCAGCAGCTTCAGGATGGTGGCGCCGTCGTTGGTGATGGTCACGTCCTGTCAACACAACTCGTGTCACAACGGATGCTTGGCGAATAGACGCAAATATGAACTGAGGTAAATGTGGTACAGACCCCGATGTCGTCCACCAACATTTTGTCGAGTCCCACCGGTCCCAGGGAACTCTTGACTATGTTGGCGATGGACGCCGCCGCCATCACTGCAAAGAAACAGATGAATCAAAGAAAACGGGTCACCTTGAACGCCTCCAACCGGTAGAAGGTTCTACAAACATCTACGACTGTGAGTCTGAATAGAGACCCAGAAAAGAGGTGATTATATTTTGAGGAACTGTGTACAAGATGCAGATTGTGGATCACAGCTGGTAGCTAATCTACTGCTAATCTTCTTCTTCTTTTCCTTTTGGCTTTTCCCTTCAGGGGTCGCCACAGCGAATCAACCGCCTCCATCTAACCCTGTCCTTTGCATCCTCTTCTCTCACACCAACTACCTTCATGTCCTCTTTCACTACATCCATAAACCTCCTCTTTGGTCTTCCTCTAGGCCTCCTGCCTGGCAGTTCAAAACTCAGCATCCTTCTACCAATATATTCACTATCTCTCCTCTGGACATGTCCAAACCATCTCAGTCTGGCCTCTCTGACTTTATCTCCAAAACCTCTAACATGTGCTGTCCCTCTGATGTACTCATTCCTGATCCTATCCTTCCTGGTCACTCCCAGAGAGAGCCTCAGCATCTTCATCTCTGCTACCTCCAGCTCTGCCTCCTGTCTTTTCCTCAGTGACACTGTCTCTAGGCCAAACAACATTGCTGGTCTCACCACAGTTTTGTACACCTTTCCTTTCATTTTAGCTGAAACTCTTCTATCACACATCACACCTGACACTTTCCTCCACCCATTCCATCCTGCCTGGACACGCTTCTTCACCTCTTTTCCCCACTCTCCATTGCTCTGGACTGTTGACCCCAAGTACTTAAAATCCTCCACCTTCTTGATCTCTTCTCCCTGTAACCTCACTCTTCCACTTGGGTCCCTCTCATTCACACACATGTACTCTGTCTTACTGCGGCTAACCTTCATTCCTCTCCTTTCCAGGGCAAACCTCCACCTCTCTAGCTTCTCCTCCACCTCGTCCCTACTCTCACTGCAGATCACAATGTCATCTGCAAACATCATAGTCCATGGAGATTCCTGTCTAACCTCGTCTGTCAGCCTGTCCATCACCATAGCGAACAAGAAGGGGCTCAGAGCTGATCCCTGATGCAGTCCCACCTCCACCTTGAACTCCTCTGTCACACCTACAGCACACCTCACCACTGTCTTACAGTCCTCATACATGTCCTGCACCGCTCTAACATACTTCTCTGACACTCCAGACTTCCTCATACAATACCACAGTTCCTCTCTGGGCACCCTGTCATAAGCTTTCTCCAGATCTACAAAAACACAATGCAGCTCCCTCTGGCCTTCTCTGTACTTCTCTATCAACATCCTCAAAGCAAATATTGCATCTGTAGTACTCTTTTTTGGCATGAAACCATACTGCTGCTCACAAATGCTCACTTCTGCCCTTAGTCTAGCTTCCACTACTCTTTCCCATAACTTCATTGTATGGCTCATCAGCTTTATTCCTCTGTAGTTGCCACAACTCTGCACATCTCCCTTGTTCTTAAAAATGAGCACCAGCACACTTCTCCTCCACTCCTCAGGCATCTTCTCACTATCTAAGATCCTGTTGAACAACCCAGTCAGAAACTCTACTGCCACCTCTCCTAGACACTTCCAAACCTCTACAGGTATATCATCAGGACCGACTGCCTTTCCACTCTTCATCCTCTTCAGTGCTCTCCTCACTTCATCCTGGCTAATCTTTGCTACATCCTGGTCCACAACAGTCACCTCTTCTAGTCTTTGTTCTCTCTCATTTTCCACGTTCATCAACTCCTCAAAGTACTCTTTCCATCTTCCCATCACACTGCTGGCACCTGTCAATAGACTTCCATCCCTATCCTTAATCACCCTAACCTGCTGCACGTCCTTCCCATCTCTATCTCTCTGTCTTGCCAGCCTGTATAGATCAGTCTCTCCCTCCTTACTGTCCAACCTAGCATACAAGTCATCATAAGCTTCTTGTTTGGCCTTTGCTACCTCTACCTTCACCTTACGCTGTATCTCCCTGTACTCCTGTCTACTCTCCTCAGTCCTCTCAGTGTCCCACTTCTTCTTAGCTAACCTCTTTCTTTGTATACACTCCTGTACCTCCTCATTCCACCACCAAGTCTCCTTATCTACTTTCCTTCCAGATGACACACCAAATACTCTCCTACCTGTCTCCCTGATCACATTAGCTGTAGTTGTCCAGTCATCTGGAAGCACCTCCTGACCACCCAGAGCCTGTCTTAACTCCTTCCTAAAGGTCATGCAACACTCTTCCTTTTTTAGCTTCCACCATTTCGTCTTCTGCTCTGTCTTTGTCCTCTTCATCTTCCTCACCACCAGAGTCATCCTACACACCACCATTCTATGCTGTTTGGCTACACTCTCGCCTACCACTACTTTGCAGTCACTGATCTCCTTCAGGTTACATCGTCTACACAAGATGTAGTCTACCTGTGTGCTCCTACCACCACTCTTATAGGTCACCCTATGTTCCTGCCTCTTCTGGAAAAAAGTATTCACTACAGCCATTTCCATCCTTTTTGCAAAGTCAACTACCATCTGTCCTTCTGCGTTCCTCTCCTGGATACCAAACCTGCCCATCACTTCCTCATCACCTCTGTTACCTGCACCAACATGTCCATTGAAGTCTGCACCGATGACAACTCTCTCACTTCTAGGTATGCTCTGCATCACTTCATCAAAGTCCAACCAGAATTTCTCCTTCTCCTCCAGCTCACATCCTACCTGTGGGGCATACCCACTAACAACATTGAACATCACACCTTCTATTTCTAGCTTCAGACTCATCACTCTATCCGACACTCTTTTTACCTCCAGGACATTCCTAACAAACTCCTCCTTCAAGATAACTCCTACTCCATTTCTCTTCCTATCTACACCATGATAGAACAACTTGAACCCTGCTCCTAAACTTCTAGCCTTGCTACCTTTCCACCTGGTCTCCTGGACACACAGTATGTCTACCTTCCTCCTCTGCATCATGTCGACCAACTCTCTACCTTTTCCTGTCATAGTTCCAACATTCAACGTCCCTACTCTTAGTCCTATACTCTTGGCGCTCCTCTTCTCTTTCTTCGTGCGAACGCACTTTCCTCCTCTCCTTCTTCGACCAACAGTAATCCAATTTCCACCGGCGCCCTGTAGGTCAACAGCGCCGATGGCGGTCGTTGTTAACCCGTTGTTAACCCGGGCCTCGACCGATCCGGTATGGAAGTCATATGTTGATTCGCATTTGATTCGCAGCTAATCTACTGCTAATCTAGTTGATTAATCAACAATCAATCAGCTGTTTGCAATCATCACACAAGGACAGTTTAAACTGATCAGATTAGCATCCACCTGTGAGCAGTGGAGGATGTTCATGCTAACCTCTAGCTCTAGCTTAGCATCAACTTGTGAGAACAGTAGAGGTTCATGTTAATCTATCTTTAGCTGTAAATCAAACACATTTTTTAATCTACTAATAATTTAATCTAACGCACAGCTGACATGTTCTGTCAGATTATTTGAGCTAAACAGTAAATTAGCCACACCCTCAGACCATGACTGTGTTCTATCCATTCAGAGGAAAATGAAGGCTAATAAAAATCAATTACGATTCGACAATTAATAATATCGTCGTAGAGTTCGTGTTACGTAAACGCAGCTGATTTCTTCTCTTTTCGTTAAACTTCACCGGAAACACAACGAAAGATGATAAAACGGCATCAAGGTAAGCTAGCATTAGCTTTAGCCACACGTGTGTTAGCGGCACACGAAAGCCCCTTCTCTCGTCGCGAGCTCGTGACGCGGGAATAAAACACGCGAAGCGGATGTGAAACACGAAACGAAGCTGCGTTTAAAACTCACCATTCTGCGTGCGAACCGACTCTCCGGTGGTTCTCTGACCGAGAACGTTTAACGGACCGTCTAGCAGCGACATTTTTGGACCACCACACAAGCGAGAAGAAAGGGGGAGGCGCGGTGCATTGTGGGTAAACCGGCTTCAGAAGAAGCTTCGAGAAAACAATTACCCGCTTTAAAGTCAGCCGTTACGGCGCGCAGACTTTTAATTGTGTGTAAATTATTTCCAGTTATTAAGTTTGACGTCACACAGAACCATTAGCGAACTGGAAAATAGCGGTTTTAGTCGGTGTTTCTAGAAAACTACCTTTCCCAGCATGCCTCACGCTCTCCTTCTACGTTAACATTGATTTCCAATGGGTCGTCAGAGCGCCCCCTGCTGTTCATTTTGGTTTTATGGCGGAAGTATGGATACTATCTTTTCATACATTAGCAAAACTTTACTGACCATGAAAACGGGTCTATCAGAGTGTTTTAAAGGTCTAAATAATAAAATTAGAAACAACTGATGTTTAATTTATAATAAATAAAACAAACACAGGCAAGTTTAATCTGAATTTATTACCTCCAATACATTGTTTCGTTGAGCAATGGCAACTAGGCAGTTAAAAAAATACAGTACACTTAACTTAAACATTAAAGCATTATAAAGCATACCTATAGCATACAAGAATAACTTTCCTAAAATGTACATCTTTACAAAGTGTTTACAAATAAAACGTAAAAATAAAGAAAAATAGGAAGAAAAGTGCAAACAGAGTTGATGAAGACTGACCATCCCCAACAGTGAAAACAGAGGACAATAATGCACAATGAAAAAAAAAGTACTTCATATTTCTATTATAAGTTGCTTTTGACACATATTTCCTGATATAACAGTCAGCTGTGATCTTGTGCTTTTAAAGTTTTATTGAGATTTGGAGTTTGAATTAAACAGTGCGTGATAAAAAGTCTGAAAACATTCACAGCATTCGATTCAAATTTTTGTCTTTGCCCCTGAATCTGAATAAAATCACCTTTATAATAAATAAAGTTTATTGTATAACTGATCTGTTTCTTAATGGTGTTGTGGGCCAAAATAAATCGGACTCCTTTAATGATTTTTATCAGATAAATCTGTTGAACTTTAAAAGTGAAACTAATTAAAGACCAATCATTGTGTGACGTCCGTCGTGTGATCCTTCCAGGATGCATTATCAGTAGTGTGACAGTGGCCCGTAACGTAAACCAAGTAAACGAATAGCTGATTTTAATCTGAAAAATAAAGAAAATACAGTACTGTAGAGTTTGAACTATCTCTCCTTCGTGGTCCCTCTTAAAAACAAAGGTTACAGTTAGCGTGATTTAAAAAAAAGACAAACATCATCCACTCGTCAAGACGCCTATTTCAGTCTACGTGTCCCCAGATCATAAGACGTAAAAACACCCGATTTATTCACAGATTTAAAATAAATATGACGTCCTAAGGCTCCTTATTGATGGTCTAAAATATCTCCTGTTAATATTAAAGCGCGATACCCTGCAGATGACAGCGGCGGTAGGTCGGTAGAGTCAAATACAATAACTTCAAATAGACTTACAGGTACTTAAAGGAAGAGTTCTCCCACATAGTCTACTTAAGAAATGGTCACCGGAAAGTCAAGATAATTTTATTCATCGACAATATTTTTGGAGCTACACAGCAAAGCAGTCCTGATGCATTCTGCAAGACAACTGAAGCAGATGGGGACTTGTTTTAAAACTTAGAGAACCACCAAAAGAAATTTAAATGGCTCCAGTTCAAGCTCAGAGTTTAACCAAGTCTCAAATGAATAGTGAAGATTTCAACTGTAAGGATATCTGCAAATAACTCAAATTTAAAAGGTTTTTAAATTGTCCATTTAGATTAAACCTTACAGAAGTATTTTCTGTCTTCTGACAGAAATGTCTTTACATTCTAAAACTAAACCCCCAACTCCTTTCTGTGTTTCAGAGAATGCTGCAAAGCCTTCTTGCCTTGAACATACTCAACTTTCCATGAGTGAGTAAATCAAAATTAAATTGTCATTTTTAGGTGAATCTTTCCTTTGAATTTTCGTGTCTTTTGAAAGCCAATGTGTTTTTTTGACATGCAACAGTTTAGTTAACCCTACTGCTAAAAAAATGCCTTTAAAAGTCTAGCAGAAGATTGCATTCTTTCTGTTCAAAACCGTTTGATCGCTGAAGCACAATTAAAAACGAGAGCAACTCCTACACAAGTCAAGATTAACTAATGCTGAAAATGCAGATTAAATAATCTTAACGACAAAGGAAAAGTTTGACAGGGACTCGCCCATCACCACAGATTGTTAGACTTTTGATAACTGACACTGGGCGTGACGCAGATGGTATTCCTTACAACCTGGAACAGATATCCTGAATCCTGCATCCCTACGTGGATCAAGTCTTCCTGACTCAAATGAGGCTCACAAGCGTTTGCTTTAAAACCATTAGACGTGATTGATTGTTGTTGCTTTGTCCACCTCTGGCTAAATATTCAACACCAGAACAAGAAGACCAGGAACTGCAGGAGGCGACCTTGATTTTAACCAATCGTGTGCATTTGACACCGAAGCCCAGTGAATTCAGGCGTCATATGAGTTGTTCGGAATTTGAAGAAGTTGCTTCTGATCTGAGGAGAGTCACGTGTGAATTAATTAATGGCGGTATGTTTCTACATATTTGGCTTTCAGACTCAGGCAAAGCTACTGGAGCTCAGACACTGAAACTTGTCTCGCAGAGACTGGACTATTTTTGGTTGGCTCTGCTGTGGCTCACTCCACAGATACTTCTCCAGCTGATCATGGTTAAGAGACCTTAGCGGGTCACAGGATCTCACCGGTGTGCAAGGGAGACTCTGAGCGTGGACGAGCCCCCGGTTCTGATTGGTTAAGCCTGCCAACCTATCATGCTCCTGCTCGAGCTCGTCTTCGGAGCGGATCTCAACATAGTCATCGTCATCTTCCCCGTTGTCCTTAAAGTTAGCCAGATAGCTCTGGGTGGCGTTGAGTATGCTCAGGGCAGAAGCACGGTTCAGGACCACCACCTGTTGACCATCATGTAAAGTCAGGTCCGACTGTCCTTGGTTGAAGTGTTCTGGTAGGCTACTCTGCCGGCCCATCCGTCCTAGACTGGCACTGTGGAGTCTGTCTGTGGATCCGTTAGATCCAAGCCCAGACTGGGTCTTCACCAGTGGTTGGTTCCCTGGAGAGCTGATGGACTGGCAGTGGCTGGATTGGGAAGGATGATTGAAAGAAGAATTTCTTTTAATTGAACTGTACACATGCTCCTCTTTTTCACTTGGTGCCGTCATGCTCCACCTCTGGGATGGTGGACCAGATGGAGAGGGGGGGAAAGTCTGGAGAGAGGGGATGGAGCAGGAGGAGGTCAGTCTGAAATTTGGCATAGTAGCTTGAGAATCCTTCATCTCGCTGGAAGAGGAGATGAAGCTCGCCAGCTCTCCGTTGCTGTAGGTGGAGTGGAGCCAGTCGTCCTCCAGGTAGGTCTCAGGCATGGACGGAGAAGATGGTAGTCCCGGATGGGTCTGGTGTCGGCCGGCGGAGGTTTGACCAGCCGGGGCAGGAGAGTCCTTAAACACGACCTGGTCATAGAGCTGGGAGTACTCCGCTATCCGGGCACCTGAAGCAGGAACACAGAAGACATGAAGAAGACATGACAACATTAGCAAGAAACATTAGAAACCACTTGTGGGTTTTCAGCCACTTAAAATTTGCCAAGTCAGCATTAATGTTCTTTTTGGTAATTTCGTCGTGACTCGATTAACTTCTGAGGGCTATTCACCAGTTAGACACCAACTTTTATCAAAGCTATCTGCTGAGAAAAGTTGCCTGATGTGGCTGTGGCCTCAGACAGGACAACCAAAATAATTAGTTGAAAACCTACTTACTGGGTTTGTCATGGATTAAATTAGGTATAGTACACATAAATCATTTAATCATTTGTCCCTGTAAAAATAAAACTGGTCAGATCCACTAGATTGGTATCCGGCACAGGAATCCAGTTGACGGCGTAAAACAGTTGTAAGTAAACCTTGGCTAACTTTGTTAACTGGTTCCAGGAGACGCAACGTAAGTTGAATTAGCTCGACTCCAGGCTAAACTGAAGATAACCATTCCCAGTTCTGTACTGAACTTCATTTATGAATGCATTTCCAGTATTTGTGGTAACTTTACAGGCGTATAGTGGAGTAAAATGACATCAACTTGATTTTTATTTTTCTGTGTATTTTCTTGAAAACCAATGACTATGATGTGACTCCAATCGAAGTAATCCTAGGTTAAACTGTACTTTAGGTAGACTTGATAAAACAGAAAGCACCAAAACGACAACAGAACTTTCTATCCAAGGTTCCACAGGAAGTCAAAGTGTAAAACTGGCCTCAAACTCAATGCTGACACTAGAAGTTACTGTCCAGGGAGTAGTTTTGCGTTACCTATGGCAGCGCCGCCTTGTTTCTTTTCTTCCAAGATGGCTGCCAGGTCTTTCTGCTTCTTCTCAGCTCTAGACCGACTACAGGAGTCTCCGGGGTCCATGCTTCTCATGCGCAACAGCTGGTTGGCTTTCTTAATCTTCTGGCTATACTGCCGCGCCATGAGGAACACCCGATTTTTGGATTTATCTACAAGTTCCAGGGGCAGGTCCACAGAGTCCCCCAGCAGGAGAGAGGACGACGCCAGAGGGGAGTCCAGCTCCTCTGGAAACAGGCCATGGAGGTCTTTGACAGCGGGATCCCTCTGGTTCCGTTGAGGGATCTCCACCAGGTCGTCATCCTCTAGGCGGAAGCTGCCACTGCTGAGTCGAGCCAGTCGTTTACGGATGTTTTTAACTGTTCCTGGGAGGGGCTCTGGGGTGACAGGAAGTGGGTGGGATGAAGGAGCAGGGCTGTAGTGTTCCTCTTCAGTGGCGCCTTCATCTTGAAGATCAGGGAAGTTGATGACTGGGATGGTGAACGATGGTGCGGAGGTGACTGGTGGGGTTTTAGGTTGATGTGATGGAGGGCTGGACTTCTTCCTCGGGGATTCATTTGCATTAACAGGGAAGGCGGCAGGAAGTCTATCGGCTTTCTTCTCATTGCTCTTGATGTAGTTTTCCAGGTCGTTCCAGATCTCGTCGACCTGCTCGGACATCTTGTCCCTTTTCTGTGAATGCCGGGAGAAAGTCTCTGAGGCAGAGGAGGAGGAATAATCTGGCTCGGAGGAACACGGGACAGGATTGGCGCCATCTGGTTCTTCATCCTCCCCAAAGTGGAGGCTCTCCTCGGACACAAACCCTCTGAGGCTTTTGTTCAGGTCTTGTTCCAAGGCCAGCAGACTGTCCCTCTCTTGTTGTAGTTTGTTGCCTTCATTCATACCTTTAAGTTCCGTTGATGGAGGTTCCCTGAAACAGATGGTGTCATAAATGTTCTCCTCTACTATCTTGAGGTCACATGTCCCAAATGGCCTCCCTTCTTGCATGGATGACCTGTTGCTATCTGAGGAACTGTCTGGCTCAATCATCTGCTCAGTCATCCCTGGGACATCTGGGGCACTCAAGACTCTCGTTGCCCGGTTGAGCGAACCATGTGAATCCGTAAATGCATCCCTTTGCCTTTCCTCAGGTTCTCTTCTGACGAGCCCCATGCTCTTCAGGTCCTCATAACTGATGTTGTCATACACATTTTCAATATCATCTATTGTCAGCTGCTCCGCTGAGGATGATCCAGATATGTCGTTGCTGGATGACTCAGTGTGGATAACACACAAATTATCAGGACTGATCAGGTCATCGTCCGGACTCTGTCGAGCCTCGGTACCCTTTTCTCCTGCACTGCTCGCCCTCCGAAGAACCCTGTTCCCGGTGGCTGGAGGGTCCACCTGCACAGCGGGAACCTGTTCGACATGCCAGCTGCTGGGTCGAGCCGTCTTGGGTGACGAGGCAGCCTCTGTTCTCTCTGTGGGAAGCTCCAGTTCTGGTCCAATTGGCTCCGTTGGGACAAACATCTGGTAGATGTCCTCTTCCTCGTCATCAGGCTGCATGGTCCTCTGACGTGTGGGGAACATGGCTCTACGGGCACGATGGTCAGCCCAGATGTTCCTCACCGAATGGTCACTCTCTGTGACTGTGACAGAGGGAATGGGGGACTCTGGAGGTTCCTCGATCACGTGAGGTGTCCTAAGAAGTGGCGGGTGGTGACTTCCTTCTCTTGTTAGGGATTCTCTGGCTCTCTGTGGGAAATAGGAGAACACAGAAGTTATTTTACATGTAGTCGAGGAAGCACAAAAACAAGACCTTCATAGACCCCAGGTACTCCATTGTCATATTGGATCCAATTCATTTTGCTTTCACTTTCCTATTAACTCACTGGCTTCCAATAATGTGTAGTAATGTCACTTTCAAGGGATGGGAGTCTGGGGGACGGTCTGGTCACCTTGCCAACATAAGTTGGTGAATTTAAACCCAAAGCATGCTTACAAAGTGATGGGACAAAGCAGCTAACAGTCTCTAGATGCTCACATGTGAGGACCAAAGCACCCAAATGCCCCCCAGCCTCATCTGATCTGGACTAGGACCTCCCATTTTCGCCCCAATAGACCATTGGCAATTTAGCAATTAGTACCTGCAGGTCTGAAGCACTCATATTGAAGGTCTTCCACTTTTCAATGCTGTCAACAGACGCCTGAGCATTCAGTCTCTTCCTGCTACCTTTACCAGGGACTTGCAGTCGCTTCCCGCCCCCCTGAAAGCAAAGTTGTAAACATTAACATCACGTCTGACGGACTCGAGTTGAGAGGGGAACTCTTATTGTTCCAAAATTAAAATTCACCAAGCCACTGTCATCTTCATCGTCGGCATCCTGCAGGTGCGGCTCCTCTTCTCTGTCGCTGTGGTAATAGTGATCGCCGGGATCCAGGGACTCCTGTGATTGGTTGATGAGGCTGCGGCTGCGACCAATAGTGCCCAAAGCCAGCTGGGACACAGGTGACAGCAAGGTGGCGCCCAAACTTGTTCGCTGGAGAGAGGCAAGGGGTCAAGTTTACTTTTATTCAGAAACAAGATGGTTTGAGACGGAAAAATGAACCAAATAAAAGAGCATGATCTGGAAAACTCTGAGTAGCCTGTTCACCTTTTCACCGTCTGCGTTGGCAGCATTCTGCTTGGCATTCTTCAGCAATTTGGACAGAGGTTCTAGGAAATGAAACAAGTACGTTATTCATAAAGATCGGCTTCAGAACGTCAGGAGCTTCCTTCATTCTTACCTTTCCTGCGTCCTCTACGAGGGGTTGGACCATCCTTGGTTTGAGGGGAATCTTTCTTGTCTCCATCGGGGCTGTAGTGGAACCCCGGATGATCTGGAGAAACGTAAGGATAGAAACATGGTTAGTAAATGAAAGTTAAGTGTATTTAGCAGAATATGTGTAAAGTGACACTCACGCATTGCATCCATCTCCAAAATTGCTTGTTTAGCCTAGAATTTAAAAAATACAATGAGATTAATTGACGGAGGATGAAGATTTTTGGCCACCAGGTGGCGCCCTACTACAATCCACACACTTCCACTTAGAGTTTATGCTGAAACAAGCAGCCCATTTATGCATCACAGTGAACTTTCTCAGAGAACTTCACCCCTGGAGGGAAAAAGTTTCCTCTTGCACACGCGGCCAAAAATGGATGGAGACAGAAAAGTGATTGTGGTTGCGAACATCCAGCGCTAGAGACTCGAAAGGAGGTGGAAAAACAGAGAGGAAAGAGAGACAGAGATGGAATGGGCTGGAGGGAGACGCACCTCCACATGCATCCGATTGGAAGTCTGCGTTTACGCCAACGGAACCGGAGCCGGAGCCGACGGCGGACGACCTGCTCTTACCTTAGCGGGGATTTTGGCTGGATGGTTTTCAAGGATGAGTCTCTTGAGGTGTAAAATCCACATGCGCTTGTCTGGCTGCGATTTGGCCTGAGGGCAAAACATCACAAGGAAGATCACATCGGGAACACTCTAGGGATTTATCCCCAACCCCTCCAGCCTCAACATTCGGAGCATAGTTTTGTTAGGTAACACAGATTATCCTCGACTTTAAGCACCAACAATGGTGGCATTAGCCTCTAAGCGCTCGGCGTGTCTCGGCGTGTCTCTGAGGTGAGCTTGGACGCTCTACAAAACAATCAGACAAATAACCATCTGATTGGTTCTCGCTCAGCGCTGCAGGTAGCTGCACAGTTCAGTCGTAACGTGCAATTACTGTCACCGAGACTCCGCCTTCTCTTGCCTCACCTGGACCGTGTGTTGAAGTTTGGGATTCTTGTAGTGGAACACGCTAAAACTCAGGGGTTCTTTGGGAATCACTTCCACCAGCATCAGGTTGCAGCACTGAAACGGACGAGCGAGAAGTCGGGTCAACCAAAGTTTGAAGTAGCAGAAACGTTTTGTGGTTTTATCGTCCCGTTGGGACGGCGTGACCGACCAGTATGTGAGCTTTGTACGTGTAGGTTTCCTCCCGTTTCTTGGTGATGAGAAGAAGTTTGTCAAACAGGAAGAGCGTTCTTTCGTTTTTGGCTCTCTGCAGACGAAATGTTCCCTCCAGAACCAGCTCGCCGTAGCCAATCAGATCAGGGCCTTTCCAGTTGGTCAGCAGGCTCTGGATTTCCTGCAGGAAGCAACAGCAACGCAAAGATTGAAGGCAGTGGAATTATCATTTTATTTCTTTACAAAGTAAATCAATAAATAAGTGCAGGATCAAATGAAAATTAAACATATCGCATAGAAATGACCTTAAATTGATAAAGCTTGGAATCAAACAAAAAAGATGCAGAAGATAACCAGGAAAACATCCTGAAACCATTAAAAGATAAGCATTAAAATAAGAAGTTACTGTTTTAAAAATAATAGAAGAAAATATTCAAAATATCATGAAAAGGACCAAACAACAAAACCAGAGAAGTCCTTTGTGGGAGCTTCACACATTCCTGGATCCATCTGACCTCCCTGCTTCCAGCTGATAAAAGATAAAACCTTCCCTTTCATGTGTCTCCTTTAAAGAAGCGCTATCACCGGCCCAGTGAAAAATTCACTGACTGAAGAACAGAGAATTCAGTCAGTATTAACCTCCCCAAACCCCCCCGCCAATGGAAAGCCAGGTGTTTCAATAAAAAGCTTCTGGAGTTTTCCAGATAAAACGTCTCCTGAACGACTGGAGATGAATGTAAAAACACAAAAAAAACAAAAGAAGAATGACTTCCACTGCTGATATGGTCTGATCCTGGTCCCCACCAGCCCTCAAGGCCCAAATAATGAAGGTAAGAAAGTAAATAAAGAACTAAATAAGAAAGTAAGAAAGTAAAAAAGAAAGTAAGTAAATAAATAAGAAAATAACAAAGTAAGTTAGCACATAAGAAAGTAAGAAAGAAAGTAAATAAGAATTTTAATAAAGTAAGACATTGTCTGCCTGCTTGCCTATGTGTCTGGACTGAGAACTGTCCTAACTTCACATCAGGGGGGGTTAGATTGACTGTACTGTTCTTTACAGGTCTTAGGTCGGGGCTCAACCCAATCCAAAGCCAGTGTTGACTCAGCTGTTGACTCAGAACCGGTTCCAGGTCTTCCTGGAGCACCGGGACACATTTCCAGGTGTCCCGTGTGCCGGAAGAGATCGGCGTGTTTTTGGGTCCGTCTTACCTGCAGCCTGACGGCGTGCTCGTGCTTCCTCTTCATGTCGTTGATGTGCCAGGCCACTCTCTGCATGGTGTCGATGGCTTCCTGCACAACCTCGTACGTCTCCGTGTCCTTCTCCATGTGATTGGCTATTTCCTGCGCAGAGACCACGTAACAGGAAATCAGCTGTCACGCATGCATGAGTTTCTACAGCCAAGCACACATTAGTGGACAGAACAAACACACTGAGCACCGTATGGCTCAACATTTGGCTTCTCCGGTGGAAACCGTCATGAGGACCTGGTTCAAAATGCCTATTTTTTGGTGTAAAAATGCCTCAAATGACAAAATAACTACCCATATACTACATTAAGTTTCTTGTAAAAAGGTCAGAAACATCTGGGACTTGCATTTGCAGGATGCTAACATAGCCTGCTAGCACCCTAAAGCAGGTGTGTGATGTCTGTTTTTTGCTGCTTGGACATGTGATTGTCTACTTTAGACTAGTTTCAAACAGAAAATAAAATAAATACATTTCCGTTGTTCTGTGGAGGCGGAGCCTATGCAGCCGTCTGCGTTTCTTTCAGCGAGGAAAGAAAGCGTGACGGCGGTGGAGGCGACTGCAGCCCATTGAGCATACGTTTGTTTTGGTACGCACAAAAGCATTAGCGCCATGTGTTTCTAAGTGGGCGTGCCCGTGCTAGCATGGATGCAGCTGATGAATGATGGTTTGTCTGTTGGCCGGGCGGCGTCCTGACGTACGTGTAGCAGGAGGTGGTACTTCAGGATCCTCTGCACCGGCTTGAGCAGGTAGGAGCCCAGGGGCAGGGAGTGCCTCAGAGATTCCTGGCGCTCGCGGAAAAACTTGGCCAACGCCTTGTTCCTCATGCACTCAGTTAGCACAGCCACCGACCTGTGGAGACAGAGCGCAGCCAATGAGAGATCAGGGAGGGGTGGTAATTGGACGGCGATGACAATTCCTGTTCACATCACCCTTAAGGAGATTTTGCTAAGGTAAATGTCGAGAGGGGATAAAATCCACGTAATCCTCACCCCGTGCAGAAATCAACGCGCAACTTTAGCATTACCAGGAGACCCGTAGCCTCAGGATAAACTTTTTTTTGCTCTCAATTAGAAGCAACTGATGATGGATGATGGGGAAAATCACATTCACAAGGTTGTGAAGCAACAGTGCATCTCCTGAAGATCGTTTCATCACCAACGATACGTATACGCTGATGACACTGCGCTATCAATAGTTTAACTGAGTTAGGCTAGCAAAAGGTTCTGGTTAGCTCGTTTTTCTGCGTGGGTTTTTAAAAATGGAGGTGGACTGTGCAGCAGTGGCTCATGGGTTCAGCCAATCAGAGCCATCATACCTTTAGTCGAGAAAGTACTTGCGCTGAAGGAGGGGGTAACACAGGTTCCAGGAAGTACGACTTTTCTAGTTCTGAAGGCGTGGATGCAATAAGATGAGGAGTGTGTGTGTGTGTGTGTGTGGACAGGGTAAAAAGACGAACAAAGAGAATTGTGGGTCGTCTTCCTCCGTGCGAGACTGTGAGCAAATCCATGCACACGCATGAATTCCAGCGAAGCTCCGCACAGGCCTCGCTTTGTTCTGGAGGAAACCCGACCTCGGAGCCCCGGCAGGACCGCCATGCGTCCGCAACCTCTGCCTGTGCATGTGTGTGTGTGTGTGTGTGTGTGTGTGTGTGTGTGTGTGTGTGTGTGTGTGTGTGTGTGTGTGTGTGTGTGTGTGTGACCTCGCTCGGGATGGGGGGGTCATCAGCTGTGTCTCAAACAGCTGACAATAGTTCATTCAAACGTACAATCAATCCTTCAACTGGGGTGGAAAGTAACGCCTCCTGCTGGGCTGATGTGGTTAGCATCATCGTAGCATTTTTATTTACTAGCTGGAAGTATCGCCCTAGTATTGTTTATTCAAAGTCAACGGGAATTTCACTTCGACACTCCTTTAAACCAAACTTTCGGTACTGGTTCTTCCCATGTGAAACAAAAATGGTCCCCGCTAGGTGCGGCACATCTTCGCGTGAAGAAAGGCCTCACGTTTCGGCCCATTTAAACACGCACAATACGAGTTCTGGTGCAAAACAAACTGTACATGGGTGTCCCACGGGACCACACTCGCTCAAAGCTAAATTAAGCATTAGCAGGCTACGCTACGATGAGGTGGCGGCTACAATACCCGTCTGTCAGCGCGAGCCGTACCTCTGTCAAGAAGCAGCAAATAGAAGAATGGAAGGAAAAGAAAACGGAGGGAGGGAGGGAGACGGGAAAGACCCCGAGGCGCAACTGAAGGTAGACACTTTGACTCCTGCCGAGGAGGCTTCTATGGAGCGCGTCGGCGAGTCAGCGAAGGAAAAGAGGCCAAGGACAATGGAGTCATGCGAGACGCTGGGAAGACGCCAGTGGAGGCAAGATCAAGATAGTTTGACAAAGGAGAAGAAGAAGAACACGGGTGAGTCTTACCTGGGGTAGTTGGTGCAGTATTGAGTGTAAATGTGGAATTCTTCACTCTGGAAAACACAACAGGAAGTGGAATTAGATGCTAACAGGAAGCAGGTGTAGCAGAAGAGATCACCTGTTGATGCTGAGAAGGTTTGGTCATCAAGGTGATCTGATAACCAAACGCCCTCGGGTAATGAGTTAACGTCAAGCTAACATGTTCGTTAGCTCAATGTTAGCTACTGTTTGGTAGAACTACGTGTTGGGAGAGATGTCCAGATTCCGAGGTAGGTTCAGGAATTGTTGTGTACGAGTGTTGACAGAATCTTTTTGGCTTTTTTAGCCCAAATAGCACAAAAGGCTACCAAACTGGTTTCTAGAGAACTTCATGGAGAGATTATCATGCTGCTGTGCTGACGTTAGCTTAGCTGCTACGTGGCACATTTAGATGATACATTACACATTTCATTTGCATTGAATTATCACAACAACAACATTTGGTTAGCCGTTGCATTGGATTCTGGGAGATAAAGAGCCGTTAGCTGAATCTTTTAAACTGTGGGGCCCTTTAAACTCTTCCTCTTCCTGCCTCTTCATCACTGACTGTATCTGTGGGGGGGGTTCCTGGGGGGTTTGATGACCGTCTAGTAATTCCATGTTTACATCTCGGCACACTCTGAGCCCACAGACAAGGCATCCTCTCTCTGCTAATTGAAAGTCAGCCTGCAGCTAATCATTACCGCCCAGTCCCAGCCTTGAAGTCTCTTCTGCTGCACAGAACCCTGGGAGTTGGGATTAAATACCCCTCATTCTTCATCTCTTACCTCTATAATAGAGACTCTTCTCACCTTGCATGGCTCTCTGAACATCAGACGCATCAGAGACTGCATGACTTGTCAAAGCGAGAACCAAACGCTGTTAGCTAACATTTACGATCGCACCTTTAAGCGCATTCCTTCAATTTCCTCCTCTTTCATAATCATGCGTTCCTCCCCTGGGAACAAAGAGATGTGAAATTTATTTGCATCCGGCAATCACTTCCTGTTATCAGGAAGCCACTGCTCAGGGAAGATTGGGAATTTGACAGCAAACATACTTCCAGAGGAAACACAAAACTCCTACGTAATTCCTAATCATTCCCTTATACTTAATTAAATAAAAGACTCTTATTATCGCCGTTTCTGATTATCTTGTTATCTCTAACTTTTCCCGATGGAATTTAATCTTGGCAAACTGAAACGCGATTTTATACCAGGATTGACCACGAGTCCAGAACTTTCTTTTTAGATGCTTGTTTTTAAATTACAGGAAGTTCCAGCGATCCGTGGTACCAAAACGGTTCTATCATTATGTTATTTAAGGATGAGATTCCAATGAAAATAAATGATTCCCCTTCTTGCTTTTAAAAACCTCAACGCTAGAAGAAAGCCAAACATTTTCCTTGTTGCAGGAAAAGAACTCTATCGTCCTGGTTGGGAACTTCGCAAACATTGGGAACACATTTCCCAATGTGTGAATTTCCAGTCCCACTTTCTGCAAATGTCTTTTCTCTTCAAGCCACAGCAAATGATTCAACCAACCTACACAAACACAAGCAGCGCATCGAACCAAAATATACACACTCAAGACACATGAAAGCCAACTGGTCGGACCCTCCTGGGTCGTGAGCCCGAGGCGCCCCGTGGGAACCGTCCTAAATTGAAGAGCAGGGTTCTCCTCCTCGTCTCCGACAGTCTGCCTCGACCTAAACACAACCAGATGTGCCACTGCCGACTCCTGACGACACGCACGTACGGACACACTCCTAATATCCTGAACTCCCGACCACAGGACACATAAACTACTCTCTGAAGAACGGATTTGTGCAGAGTGTGCAGTTCCGCGTCCGACCGTGGACCCTTGAACCCAACAGTAGGATGACAGAACCCACATAAATTACACAGAAGGGAGTTGTGGCGACTAATAACGGTCAACCAAGAGCAAAAGGAGCCGTAAATAAGGGGTGCACGTTTGACTTATGGAGGCAGCAACTCATCAAGTGAGCGCCAAGCACAGATTGCGGATGTTCTAGGGTTTGAGTCTGCAGGAAAAGACCGACGAAGGGCGTTAAAGGCTGACTCAACATCGTCAGAGGACAACAGCCGGTTATCCGAGAGGGAGGAAGGGTTTCACAGCAAGGTCTTCCTCAAACACCCTCCTTCCCCCTGCTGTGGGGGGAGAAACGATTTCACAGCACAGAGAAAAGATTTGGGTTTGCGGTTCTTCCGGTTCATGGCAACCGTGACTAACGTCAACAACACAAAAGGACTGGAGTTACTATTCTGGTTACGACCCTATTACCAGAACCCGCCTGTGGGATGATGATGATGAAGCCACACACACACACACACACACACACACACACACACATCGTAAAGGAGGCCTGATGGTGACATCATGTCTCCAGTTGGAGGTCTGGCTCCAAATCAACTCGAACGTCTCACTGAAAAATCTACGGAAGCCTGAATTTGCCAGAAATAGTTTTTAAAGTTTATCTCAATGACTATTAGTAGTCTGGAGTTTCACTGTCGCCATGGCAACCTCATTAAATATTGACGGTAATAGCTCACTTGTACCTCATTTACGTACGAAAATGAACGCTTCAGAATTACGATACGTCAAATTGTAGCGTCATCGCCCCCTAACCGTTTTTGGTGGTATTACACCATTTTATCTCCAAAAATATACAAAATGAGCACCAAATATCAACTTTAAGACTTGAAAAAGTGAAAAATGAAGTTATAAACACAACTTGCCGTTTTTACGCGTTTTAGTCACGCATAACGGTTCTATAACGGTTGCCGTATTTAGGGGCCCTGGGAGTCAATGGTCAGCGGTGTCGGGTTGGGAGGAAGTGCTGGAATGTAGCTTATTGCCCTGGAACATAATCATGCAATCTATTTTTTGTGAGGAATAAAAGCTGGCAGAGCGGCCCAGTGATAGCTGGATCCAGACGGAGCCCTGCCATTATCCCCCTCCCGTAAATCGCTGATTATACATTTGGACGGTCCTTAAAATTCCTCTGGAGTCATCCCTCCCGCTGCAGCAAAAACATTCTGAGCACAAACACGACAACACCCCCGGCCTGAATAAACGCCACCGACTTCAGGCGAAGTCTTCACCTGATGGTCGTGACCTTTTGCCTCACCATAAAACAACTGTTTCTCATCTTCTGAGCTGTGGTTTGATTTCGTGTTTGGGTTTGAGTTGGAACCAGCTGTTTGGACGAGTTTCAACAAGAAGAGGAGGAGGAGGAGGGTTTGCTGCCAGTGAGGAGCTCAAAACCCCGCCTCCATGACAGGAAACAGTCAGACACCAGCTGACGGCTAATTGTTATCACGCTGTGTGGCTGGGTTTTTATGCTGTAAAGGCAAAATGTGCAGGAAACAAGAAGATGTCGTCTGCATAGAGTCATTCTGTAATGTTGATTTCCCTTGTGCTTTAAATGCAGTCGTTGCATAATTTTATTAATTTTTTTACCTTGGACACGAAGCACTCGGCGATGGCCACGGGGTCTGCGTTGCACTTCTCCAGATCGTGAAGAAGGTTTCTGAAACAAACAAAAGAAATCAGCTGGTGATGGGAGAACGAGAGGACAATATGGAGGCAAGCTGGTCTTCCATTGTTCCCAACAATCCGGAGCCGGAGTCGCCCTGGAAACAGAAAACAGCTCCACTCGGCTACGAGACTTCCACAAATTCAAATGGTCATCTTCCGGCATCATTGTGTTTGTTTGAAGCATGAGGTCATAGCAACAGCGTAGCAATGATGGTGTGTCTGCCGCCATGCTACCTATTCTATGCAGACTTATCAAACAAACCTGACTGACGACGACGCCCTACTCAGAATTCAGCAAGTGATTTCAGGCACTTTTTGTGACTTCAGGGATGTTTTCACCTATTTTTTTTAATGATGTTCCGACTTTTAACGATGTGACATTTTGAACATTTTTCCCTAGAAGCGCGTTCATACCGTTCTAATAAATGAAGGCCTGACCTGGTGTGTTTGTTTTCTCTTAAGGAGGCTGTTTTCAACGGGAGGTGTCCGTTTGTTGTCGTGCCAGGAGGATAACACAGGACAGGATTCCAGTAAATTTGGGAAGGAGGACCTTTTTCGTGACGGAATTTTACTCATTTTTCCTTATTTGTGCAAAAACAATTTGTTGTGTGTGTGTGTGTACCTGTTAAAGTGGTAGATGTCCTGGATGTTGCCAAACAGAGATCCTTTATCCTCAGAGCTCAAGGCCAGTGGGGACTGGTTGGAGATGGACTCCAGGTAATCCTGCAGACGGAAAAACGGAATGTCTGAATGTTCATAAAAAACCAGCATTAAATCCTCGGGATTCTGCACAAAGACAGACAAAAATACGTTTTTTAAGTTTATTGCATGTTCAAACTCAAGCAAAGAAATCAAATAAATAACAGGAAGCACAAACTAAACCTTTACAGAAGCGACTGTAACGCTTGTTGTGACTGGAACCGGGCGTAACAGTTGCGTTAAAAGCTGGATGAGGAAACAAGATGGGTCGTCAGGCTTAGTCCCCGTGACAAATGACGGTTCTGACGTGTTGGAACACAGACGAGTCTGCTCGGGAGAATCTCCGCTTCTTATCGGCGACTCCATCGCTGTCGTCAGCAAAGCCCATCGCTTTGAGAAGCTGCCCCGCAGGCGGAAAGTGAAAGGTGGATGGAAAAACATGGAGGCTGTTTGTTTTTGCTTTTTCTGCAGGAGATTATCCTGGTTTTTTATCCCAAAGAGAGCCGTAAAACCAAACTACAATTACTCTCGACTGCTGCAGGCTGTCGGTCATTTAACAAGAACATCTGCTCCTTCCAGCCAAGAGTCCTCAAGGAACCGTTCATTCAGACATGAACACTCAGTAAATGGTGACTCCGTTAAGTCCGTTAAATGGTCCTGGAGCGTCACATTTTAAAGGTACACACCTAAAATGACGCCAAAGGACAAAGATGCTAAATTGATTGGGAATAGACGTAGGTTAAACCTTTTTTTGGAGCCAAAACCTTCAATTTATTCACTAGAGGCCCATTCATGCCCTACGTAAAAGTGAATACCGGCATGTAGTGCGGCCCCCGCAATCAAAACCGCAATACCGCCAGATCAGTTGAGGGCGGGGTAACAATAATTCAAGAAAAACTGTTGCACGGGATAAAAATGAAACAATGGTGTATGTCACGTTTAACGGACAATCAAGCTCTAAAAACAGTGTAAACATTTGTAGTTGTCTTCGCTTTGGCAGAGCGCCGCAGCGCCGTCTTCCTTCAATGCTTCAGAGAGTCTTTGAGAACAAGAGATCATCCCGGGCAGATAATGACTGAACTGTTCTTTAAGCTCTGATCAACCCACAGCGACACAGGAAGAGAACTTGAAACGCCCGCACACTCACTGAGTGCAGCTGTATTTGATCTGGATACCAGGAGCCGGTCTGGATGGGGGTACAGGGGGCGGAAACATCCCGGTGGCACGCTCCAGATCCAGACCACAACCGGCAACTGGGCGGACGTTACAACACCAGGAAGAGTACCTGCCTGGCTTGAATGTGTTTTTAAAGAGACTCAAGATGATGATAGGCTTTGTCTGTTGGGGGGGCAGAAGGGATGTCTGTTCCTGATAATGTTTTATCTATTAAGCCTTTAGCAACACTCTTATTCTAATACACGAGTCTGTTATTAAATCATTCTTGGTTTGTGAGGTGCGCCTAAAGGCCAACCTGACTTCCTTTAAACCAGGACGGATGTTTAGAGCCCGGAGGGTAGGCGGTTGCACCGGGGTCACGTCAAGGGGTCATGTTTGAATTTCGCTGACTCGCGGAGGTGATATGCAATGCGATGCCATATTAGCCGTGGGGTCATGGATCTGACCCGGCCTGAGCCGCTCACTCATCATGGCTGGCTAAAGCCTGAACAATGGACCGCCTTCAGGTCCGAGCACAAGATGTGACATGAACCCACCCGATATTTACCCTTGTTAACCATTAAGTACACACTTGTTTCACGCATCTTCAACTCCGGACAAGTAGGACGTTTTAAAACCACAAAGTTTCCTGGAAACTTTCTGTCCTGTATCTTCTGTGATGCTTTCTTAAGTTATGGAACATTTAGCCCTCAGAGCCACCATAGACAAGTAGTCCCCCAACACCCCTGCAATATTTACAGATGTACAGTAAGTAACCTACATTCAGCTAACACTCAGCAGACACCATGTGTGGACCACAAGGCCACCGCTGACAGATGAGACACAGGTGAGTCCAGAGGAGTCTGGGTAAATATTTGCTCTAAGGCCGTCACACCCTTGCAGGAAGCAGCATGGGGTGAAGGGATTAGAGAAACGGGGGTTGCGAGACCGGCTTGGATAAGATGGCGCTGATAATAAATGGGTCGATGCCGTCCAGCAGCTGCCCAGTTAACCGTCCCGTTAAAAGTCTGCTCATACAGATGTAATCAGTGCAATCCATCCACCGTGCATGAGCATCATTAAAGGGGTAACGAAAGACCTTGCACCTTCTATCCAAGCACTGGTGATGGATTGTCCTGTGGTGTTCATGAGGTGGGTGGTCCACCTCTGGTTTGCACAGTGAATGGAGATGAGATGTAGAAGGTAGTTAAGATCTGTCCACTGTTTTCCTAACCCACTTTGGCCATTGTTATCTCGATGCTAAATCCCTCCAGCTACCTTCCTCTTCACCTTCCTCTTCACCCCCCGTTTTCCTCACCTCCTCATCCCGGACGGCAGAGCAAGAGAGGTTAGGTCATCAATCAGGAGTGACAGGTCAGAAATGATCACCCAAAACCTCACTGGTCACCCTGCGACTTGGGAAAACGACTTTCCTGGTGCAGCTACTTCCTGAATTCACCTTTTTTACCCAGAGCCAAAGGACACACCCAAAAGGATTCCGGGTAACTTAGAGTTTAGACGGACTATAAAGGACGAAAAGCTGCTCATGCAAAAGAGCTTAATGCAGGAATTCCATCGAAAACGTTTGATCATCTTTAACCTTTTGAAAATCAAGCTGCAAAATACAAAACATCCGAGTACAAAACGCTCAAACCATAACACCCGATCCTTTATAAAGCAGCAAAAGCATGCACTGGAGGCAGTGTGTGTGTTTGCAGTTCAAAGCCAGCCTCACAAAACCAGTGCATTTATCTGAGTGTGTGCACAGAGCATTGTGTCTGCTTTAAATTGCCTAAAGTTTTGAATGTGTGTGCACGCAGCACAAAGGCACCGGTGTCATGTATCGCGGTCAAACCCCGCCCGCGAGCGCAGTTGACCTTTGTATTGGTTCCCCAGCAGTGTTTGTCACGTGTGTGAGGAGACACACAAAGACCTTAAAGGATGTGTGTTATCTGGTGGGTTAAAGACCCGTCCTCCTCCTGGAGAGGCCGAGGTCACGCCGGTGCAGAGCCTGGAAAGTTTAAACGACATGCTGCCTTTAACCAAAGGTTCCCCAACATCAAATCCAGATCCAGAGTCTCTGGATCCTGTTCTAGAGAGTCTTTAAGAGAGTCTATAATCCGCAAATTGCGCATTTGTTCAAGGACTCTCCACTTTGATAACTTTGAAGTCCTAAATTGTGTCTGATGCGGTTTCTTACCTCCACAATGCTGCGCAGGTCTTGGACATAAGTTCTCTCTGTGTCCAGGATTTCCTGCACCACCCGGTCCACATAAGTCCTGGGTCCCTGCACCTGACCCGAGAGTTCTTCTGCATCTGGGCTCAGCTCAGGCTTTGAATGTTGGGTCACAGTCTGCCCGCTATGTCTTCCCTGTCCCCTCCCTGCTTCCATCCCTTCATCATTCCTGTCATCTTCCTCAGGACATCCCAGCTGCCGAGCTGGGACCAGTTCCAACCGGATCGCCCCGGAGTCTCGGTCTGATGCCACCTGGCTGCAGTGAGGTGCGGCAACGAGGGTGGAGCGGCTGCCCAGCGAGCAGTGACTGTCCCGGGAGGAGGCGGAGGAAGACGTGGAGGTGTAGCTGATGGGCCTCTCGGCACTGTCGGGCGAGGAGTCCATGCTGAGGGCGGAGCAGTAGCGCAAGGACGAGTGGCGGAAGGCCGGGTTGCGGAGGCAGCGGGCCGGAATGTCGACGGAGCTCAGGGCCGAGCCGGAGTCCGGGACTTCAGGAAGAGGAGGCAACGCATCAGGCAGGTAGTTATAATCGTCTAGAGGAGAAAACGAGAGGAGGCAGGTTCAAATTTATCAGAAGTGTTTAAAACATGAGTCTGTTGTTTTAGTTCACCTTGATTTGGAACGCCTCAAAGAAACGCAAACATTTGGTTTGTCATTGTCACAATAATGCTTTAGCCAACAATAAAGCATCTTCCGTATAATTTAGACAATTTTATTATTCTGTTCTTTTTACTCCAACATCCAGTTATTTTCTTTGCATTTTTATTGTTAAATCACCTTTTATTCTCAATTTACGCTCAAAAATACATTTGTCCCTTTCAGATGTTGCTTATTTCTAACACTTTTCTGTACTGTTTGAAAAATACTCCATACATAATTATTATTATTATTACTGCCTTGCAAGCGTGGAGTTCAGTGGTGATTGCCTGGAGTTCTTCCCTGAATTACACAATTCAGACTCAAAGCTGCACAAATGCTTATATTCCATCTTCAAACTGGACCGTATCTCCGTCAACCTGCAGCAACACGCCCACCCTCACCCACCCAGCGCTGCCGGGCGACTGATGGTTGAGAATACGCCACAAACAAACACTACCTATTACATTTTTTAAATACATGTTTGTCACACCAGTCATAATGGCTGGGTATAATTACTAAAAACAAATAAGCCCATGGTCTAGACTATCTCCAACTCTGGAACATGCCATCGTTGAAATCCCGGTATTGCTAAACAAATGGTTAGACTTGTTATGCGTGTTGTTGATCTTAGCGACAATGATGTCGCCACTTGTTTTGGTTTCTTTTTCGCATTTTGCAAGAAACTATAAAAGTTTTTAGTTTCCTTAAGACCAGAAGAATGGATCTCTGGTTCCCCTTGTTGTTGTCCAGCAAGTTTTAAGGTAATCTTGCACAAGAAGACTAGACAGAAGGTGCAGAAGGGCCCTTGAAACAAATTAGTCAGGCCACTTCATGTCGAAGTGATTTAATGGCGCTCAAAAGTCCCATGCAGAGCCAGTAAAATTTAAATTAAACGTGTCTGTTTAAACTACATCGAACCTGTATCCCCCTCTTTCAGACTAAGCACTGAAAAGACTCTATACAACGTTCACCTTCTTAAAGTCTCTTGTTTAGCATCTTAATTCCTCACATTCCTGTTGACCGCAGTCCAATTGACCACCCGCCATACGAGGACCGCTAGACCTCCAGGACTCATCTAACCAAGGAAACGTTTCAGACAAGACGACAAAACATTTGTGTGAGCGCTAAACCTGTAAGCAGGACGGAGTTTAACGGCGAGATATAATGCTGAGAACACCCCGCACTGAGGCGATGAATGGAAGCCCTATTTCAGGAGGCAGTGTTGTGTGTTTGTGTGCGTCCAACTACAAGAGTCTATTTGGCATCGAGCTGCTGCCAAAATGCCTCACAACCGTCTTTGTGGAGAGATCTGTTGGGATACGGTTACCGACTTCCAAGGTCCTGGATTCTGGCCGGCTGAGGCGAAACCACACACGCGGAGTTTCGACCCCTCCAAGTTTCCCTCAACGTTTTACAAGATTTCACTTCACGGAAAGACGGGAAGAACAAGGAGAGAAGAAAAGAGCGAGAGAAGGAACACGATAGAGTCTCAAACCAGCTCAGTAGGAGTTTCACACCATTGTCATGAAATGTCTTGATGCTCTGGTGTTGGGATCCAAATGCCCTTCAGGAACAGTGCCATTGTCGTTTCATTGAGGCGTAGAATAAACTCACCTCACTTCAAAAAGCATCAGATCACAGACTCGCGTTCAAAAACTTGAAAACTGAAGCTGAGAAACAAGCACAAAGCATCCTGGTGCAAACCCCCTCTCACCTTTCAAACAGCTACCTCTAGGGTCTTTTTTTATACGTCTGGTGACTTTAGCCTTTGCTTTAGCCAAGTTTGTCAGACTGGAGAACTCACAGGCCTGGTTCTGGAACCCACCACCACATTGACAACACATCAAGAAACTAGTAAAGTGTTGATTTGTTGGCTACTTAGCCATGAATTTAAAGTGGGTCTGTCCAAAAATATGTAATTAAATGACTAAATCACCAATGAACTTATTCTTGTTTATTTAATGTGTAGAAAAGCAGCAGCGGTTGCACAGGTGCGCTGGAACCTTGCTAAGCTAAGCTAACGTCATCTGACACCCCCTGACTATGAATGAAAGCAAAAACTTATGTTCATTTTGTGGCAGAAATTTGGCTAATTTGTCACGAGAAGTCATGAGAGCACGTGAGATACGTCTTTACTCCACTAATGAGAACGAGATGCTGTCTCATTGATATCATATCCATCTGCCAACACGTGGTAAAGAATGAGATACGGTCTCAGCTGATGTTATATCCATCTGCCAACACGTGGTAAAGAACGAGATACGGTCTCAGCTGATGTTGTATCCATCCACCAACACGTGGTAAAGAACGAGTTCCGGTCTCACTGATGTTGTATCCATCTGCCAACACGTGGTAAAGAACAAGATACGTTCTCACTGATGTTGTATCCATCCACCAACACATGGTAAAGAACGAGATATGGTCTCACTGATGTTGTATCTGTCTGCCAACACGTGGTAAAGAACCAGATACGGTCTAAGCTGATGTATCCATCCGCCAACACGTGGTAAAGAACGAGATACGGTCTCACTGATGTTGTATCCATCCGCCAACACATTGGTTATCTTTATTCACAGAAGGAGTGTAAATGTAAAACCAAGTCTTCCCCAGTTGTTTAGAAGAAGCATGCTAAATTTTTTTATGTCAACCTCCATCATCATCATCATCATCATCATCATCATCATCCGTCCTGTTTCTCTGAACCATCATGACGTTGCTATTCTCAACAGAATAAAAGTCCTTTCTTCAGAATTCCTTGTGTGAAGCTGCGATTTTTTTCCGGCGCCATGCCAAGAAAAACACAAAAGGGTTAAAGCGTCCAAAAACACAAGTGGAATGATAAGAGCATTTCTCTCAGACGGGTTTGGATCCCATCCATCCTGCATGTGTCAGCAGACAAACTGACACAGGGAGCCCGACACGGGGAGGAATCTGCACTGAAACAACACATTTAAGCTAAAAGCCATGGCTTTCCGATTAGCGTCATATTAGTAGGTATTCAACCCTTTGGCAAATCTATGATATTTACCTCCTTATCACGGGAGGTGGTGTGCTCAGATCTCTGCAAGTTTCACACAAAACGCATTACTTTTATCATTCCAAAGATAACGCTAACCTGAGCTAACAGCTTAATGGTCCCCATGCTGGCTTTCAGCCACATGTGTGATCGCTGAGCGTTGGTGGTGAAACCCAAACATCTCCCCAGAGGAGATTGCTCCATCCTGTATTTGCCCAACCCTGCTTCCCACCTTCCAGCTTCATGTTTGGGGGGCACACCCCTGGCCGTTTCCTGGGTGAACTGGCTACATGCACACACACATGCACACACAAAGAGAGCAAAGATGGCCAGGGTTTAGTTACCTCCCCTCTACATTATGTTCAACCCGATCCTTGTAAGTGATGTCTAATTATGGTCCAAAGCTTGCAGGTTGGGACTGTTTCTCCTCGGTGTATGAGGATTAGCTCGCCAGGGTTGCTTTTCCTGCCAAAGGGGCGAGCGCCGGAACAACCTGGCTTTCATTTAGCTCTGAAAACACAAAGGGTTGGGGCACAGCAGCGTTCAGGCGACTTTAATATGTCAGTCTCGAGGCCTGTCCGGACAGCAAACAACCAGAACCAGGAGGAACCAGTCAGAACAGACTGTGTACACAGAGGGTTCTCACAGCTTGACTTAAAATCTCAAGAAACTGATCGACATTAAATGCGTTCCCATGGTTACTGCCATGTGAATCGGCAGTATTTGTTTGTACATTTTGGAAAATTTGCCTCCGTCTTCTTCGGTTTTTGAAGTTAATGTCGCAAAAAATGTCGCAGCAAGACAATTTTTTGAGAAGATTCACTTACTTTCGTGCATTTTTCAAACTAATTGTGTTTATTGTTTCTCTTTTGATCACCGGAATAAGTTTTTAAGGGAAAAACAAAAGTAAAAATATTAAAAATTTAATTTGCGGCTCAAATAAAAGAGTCGCTAAACGTTTTGAGATAGTTTTGCAATGGTGAAGCCTAAACTCTATTTAAGATGCACATGTCAGCAGAATGCCATCTCTATTCGTGTTCATTCACTTGTGCACATGTATGACGAACTAATGGAGATGCAACAAGCCACTCTACCTGTCCGGTCAGGTTTAATGACTCATGCTACACTTAACCCGTCCACTTGAGGCCAACACTTTACGACCACCTGAAGGGCACTTTATCCTGGAGTGGTTGGCAAACAGCCGCCGCCGTCATCTGTTTACGACCCTGAAGCCGTTCTGTAATGGGCCAATCAACGTCCGTTGGGGAAATTTAAAGTATTACATCAAAAAACATCCCTACGTTTATCCTCAGCTCTTCAGGATATGTAATCACCTGTTTTATATCTAATGCAATAAACTGGAAATGAAGAGTTGCTGCATCAAAGCGACGTCCAGGGAGGATCGACAAGCTGTAAAACGCATCTAGAGAGAATTAAAAAGGGAGTTAGAGACAAAAACAACCCGGAAAATACCTGCTTGCCGTTAGATCTGGTCTTCACGGAGGAGAACCGGGTCACACACGAGGGGGAACGGTTCAGGGTCACTTTGGAGACGCCAAAAGTTCACGCTGACCAAGAACAGTGCAGATACTCTCTGGATGAGCCTGGAATGACTGCGTGTGTTCGGGCGTGTGCACCGTCCATGCAGTCATAAATTTAATAACCTTCCATTCAGACTCTTGTGGTTAAAGTACTTATTTATATCTGACATGTGGACTCATGTTTAAGAGCTAGCGCCAAGAAAGACAAACTCAAGCATGGAGGAAGAAGCTGGACTTGAATGCACCACAAAGACAAGAGATGGCTTAGACTCCGTACCAGCAGGGGGCGCTAGCCCGACGAAACCACAGGACTTCATCCATCGCCATACGACAATGTCACGGGACAAGAAGCACTAAATTTGTCAACCACATATTTTTAAGGCTGGATTCTTTATTTAATGCAAAAAAGAGAAAGTCTGCAACCTCAAAGCAGCAACCCAAGGTTGAGTTGGACGAGAGGAAACATTTGCCCAACAACTTCCTGTTACTCATGTCTTTCATCTGTTTAAACTATGCAGTTTTTAAAGTGATGATGATGATGATGATGGTCAATCAGCTGGTGTGTCCTGAAATCCGTGTCGTGACGAAAGCGACTCTTCGTTATAAGTCTTGCTTTGGTAAGGAAGCTCCAGCAAAAGACACGTTGACATAATTTCCAATGTGACGTCAATGAGGAAACACAAGGACAACAAGTCGAGTCAGAGAGCGGAATGACTGACCCTTTCATCATTTCATTCCTTCTCTGCTTCTTCTTTCATTCCTGTCTTTAGTTTCATCCCTTCTTCCCCTTCAAACCCTCTGATTGGTCGTAAAGTGACTTTGCCGTGTCCACACAAGTGCCGCAGGACATTCCTCTGGGCCCAGACCATCCCTCTCCCAGCAAATGCTACGCTAAGTAAAAATACACATCGACCACCGAGGCTCCTGTTTGCATTTGGAAGACATGTGTTCCAAACACACCCTGCCCACGCTCGAATTACCGAGTCTCAGCGGGGAGCGTTTACGACATGTTGTGTGTCTTTATTTTGTAATGTTTGGGCATTTTCAAGGACTTATTGTTGAAGTGGAATGTTTTAAATTTGGATTGTGGTAGCGTTAGCTAAAAGGTTTTTGTTAAACTTCTGAAGACGAAGCGTAGATATCCTGTTTGATGTCGACAACTGCTCGTTCAGTCCAGTCTCCTGCTTTCATGGGTCACGGGGGTTGCTGGAGTCGATCCCAGTGGACTCACGGGCGCAAAATCAATCAAGTCGATGTTAAATTTTTCAAAAAATCAGAGGAAAACCAGATGTTTTTCAATCCGATTCAACCCAACAGGACTCGACCACACGCTTCGCTAACACATCTTCTAATCAACTCTGTTTGTCCGTGTGGCTTCTTGTTTGTGCAGCAACGCCATGCGGCTTCTTGCAGAAATTGCTTTTTTCATCATGACAACAGGAAGCATGGCGGGAAAACGTGGCTGGAGGACAATGGCGAGATATGGTGAGAAATGAGGAGGAGAAGTCCCAAAAGGAATGAAAGTAGGAAGAAGAGATGAGAATCGAGGCCAAAGGTCGGACACCACCCACTTCCATTGCCTTTCCCATTATTCCGCTCACTCCATCTCAATTTTGAGACTTGTCGAAGGACTTTAACTCGTCACGGTGTTGCCTCCAAGAGCACGCCATGTTCTTCGTTACGGCCCGACATCATCTGCGGTGTCCGCTTGAGGTCGGCCCTCTTCTTCCTGATAGAGACACAGTCTTGATCTCAAGTGACGCTAAAGACCTTAAGGTGTCACTCAGGATTTCACAGGCCGGAACTGAGCCCAACGCCTGCAGGAGAAAAAACGCCAAAAAAGACCAGGACCCAGCTTTTCACGCCGGTACGAATATTACCATCCAGAAAAGAAGACGAAACAAACATTGCGGTAGAAAATTGTACCGCTTAATAGACTTGTGTGTCTTTTTATAACCCTACAAAAAAGCAGCTAACACAAGCACGAGCACAGCTGGGGGGCTAATTGCCAACAAATGGCTTTTTTTTTTCTCGAGTTGGTAGTAAAACCGCTGAAACAACATTCACGGTCGCGTTCACACATTTTGAACACACAGATTAGCTCCCTGTCCTCTTCAGGTTGTGTTTATGAGCCTCTGTTTGTCATCAACTCTTTGGACACCGGTTGAGGAATGTGCAGCGAACGCGAAACCGACAGCACCGGTGTTTACCCTCTGTGGGAAAATATGTCCATCCGCAATCTTACACCTCCCTATTTTCAGAAGCGCACCCTCTCACGCCTGCCGTTGGGACACCCCTGCGACCCCCCACCCCCAAAGTGTGACACACTAGCCTCATTCCCTGGAGAGCACACTCCCATAGGTATGCACACTCACTTTGGACTGTTTTAGGCAGATTACGCCGATGGGACCTGACCCCCCCACCTCACGCCTCCTCCCTACATAGGCCTGCAGTTCCTCACACGTGAGTGCTCAGGATTGGGGGCAGATGTCCTCCACCTCCCCAGAGGACTGGCCTCACAGGGTGGAGGGGAGGAGGAGGACGAAGGGGTCCATTGTCTCCAGCACCTCTAAACCAAAGAGTTTGCTCTAAACAGTAATTATTCTGCCCCCCCCCCTCTTCTTCTCTGCTTTCCTACACCCCCCCATTTGTAGCCACCCAACAACTGCTGCCCTCAAGGCTCTAATTTGGGTCACGGGCAGCTGAATAGCGATAAATGTGCTGCCAATAAAAGATAAAAGAAGAAGAAACGCGCTTTCCACGTTGGCAACTGGCGACAAAAATCTGCAGCTTCAGTAGGAATTTAATGTCTGCAGGAGGGAGAACACCCTCCATTCATCTGCAGGGGTGGGAAACCAACCAGTTCATGCAACCGGGATAGATGCTGGAAACACACTTCACATGGTACCGTCAGCCGAGGGAAAATTATAACACACACCGCACAAAACCGCCACCGCCGTCCGAACCATCAGAGATCAGCTGCTGCAGGAAGTTTGTCCAGATGCCACTTGGGAAGAACCACTTTTGATTTCTGGGATGCCTCAGGATGTCTCATTCAAGTGGGGACACCCACCCACCAGGATGGGGTTCACACCTGCACGGGACCACTGCCGCCTCACCTCAAGGTGGCGGGAAGCATCACCTCAAAAAGGGAATGCTCCTTCTTACCAGTCGGCATCGCGGCGTTGGTTCTCCTTCAACGGCGATCGGAGCGCCTGAGGCGGATTGACGAGAAAGGGAGGCGCAAGTTGAAGGAGTTCCCTTCAGCAGATCACATATCCACGGTATTCCAAAGAGAATTCCTAGCAAAGGCCAGGAAAATGAATTCCCTTAGATGTCCCAGAGTCTCTTGGTCATGCTGATCCTTCCTCCTGGGAGCCAAACTCCCAGACTTCAGCGTGCCGAGGATCTCCTCCGTCCTCTCCGACTGCATGTGTGCAGTCCCAGAGTGTTCATGTGTGTGTTTGCACGAGTGTGTTTGTGTGTCGGAGTGAATGGCCTCTGCTCCCAACTGCTCCCTCCCTGCTGGGTCTTCCCCTCCCCCTGACTCCTCCCCCTCTCTCTTCCACAGCAAATTACAAGGAGCCGGGAGTTCAACGAGAAGTGCCTCCTCTACTTTTTCCTCTCTTTCATGTTTTCTCCACTCTGTCATTTACGCCTCCTCTTCTCTCGCTCCAAAAAAATCTTTCGGAACTTCTCGTTTGGTCCCGTCCCAAAAATGCTCGCATGGGCCAACGGACACCTTTTTTTAGCGGGCAACTCTAGAGATCACACACGAACACACACTTCACAATGCAAAGAGAGAGAGACAGGGTGTGAGTGTGAGTGTGTGTGTGCGTTTGTGTGTGTTTGGAGGATTTGGGGGGGTGACGGCCGATTGGCTCAAACAAAAGCTCCTCGTCTTCTGCGGGACACTGCAACGCTCATTGTGTCCCAGATCAGAGGAAAACCGGACTGAATGGGCGTCCAAAATGTCAGATGTGGGATTCGAGACTATCTAAGTCTTCAACGCGAAATGACAGCTGGTTATCATCCTCCTTGTTGGGGTTGGGGTTAGGGTTGGGGGGGAGACAACAGTCTCTATTTGTATTTGTATTTGTATTTTGTGGCCTATTCCAGGCATAGACCAGGCCTCCCAACGAGTTTCATGGAGACTTGTCATAAACTTGACAAACCAGCCAAACATCCAAGGTGGGGGGTCGTTACCCATCCAGAATTCATGGATTTGGGTTAAACTTTAAATATAAGAGACTAGAAGATCTAAGGATCTTTTTCATCTGACTCTTGCTTCCGATTGCTTTACAGGTGAATTGCTTTACAGGTGAATTACGTCATCGATCGATTCCAGTTGACGCAATGTAAGTCAAAAAACATTGTAAGTTGAATTAACTCATCTCCAGGCTGAACTGAAGATAAACTGAACTTTAATTATGATTGCATTTTCAATAATAATTGGTTAAAAATGAATCTATTTAATATATTTTTGAAAAACTTAGATGTAACAGAATTTCCCTTGGATCTATCTTACAATCGAGAATAACATAACTTGAAATGATCTAACCGAGGGATACCAATACTCTGGATGCCCTCTTCCAACGATAATCTCTGCTGTTCATTCCGAAGGTTCATTCTGTTGCCAACGTCTAACTAATGCTAACGTCGGACGATCCAAAGACTAAAGCAAAGGATGCTAGCAGACAGACGGACATCGACGGACTTCAACGGTCTGGGATTTCCTGAGTTTCTGCTTTGGGCAAAAGACCCAACCCTACGGACCCTTTAATCCCAGTCTATGACCCCGCCACTGGCCACCAGTGCTTGGAAGCATCAGTTGATTCCCATATGGTCGACACACGTGAGACAAAAGGCCTCCTGCCTCCTGCACTGAGGCTTAGGGTGTTGACCATCACTCGTCCTTCTTTAAGGACGGGGACCAGTCCCAGCAGCATGAGGCCTTGCTAACCCCACGTACTCCACCTCATCAACACAATAATAGAGAACCCCTGGACTCCCTCCGTCTCTCTCTCGCACTGACCAGACCCGAGGACCACGACCCCTCTCTCTAATGGTCTGAAGGTCCGTTGACCCACGAAGCCCCTGGACCTCCAGTCCTCCTACAGACTCCGCCCATCGCACACACAGTAACGAGCTCCTGTAGCTCAGCAAACACTCGGAGGCGGCTCCTAGACTCCTGCGTTCAGCCAAGCAGGACCGGGTGATGACAGAACCCAACAGCAGCAGAGCAGCTTATCTGATGCCCCCCCATTTCCACCCCCCCAGTTTACCTCGATGGCCAGCACATCATTCAGGGTGTTGCCCAGGCTAGCCATACCGCTCCTCTTCAAGTATGACAAGTGCTATGAAAGCGTTGACAAACGCGGACATAGTCTTTCATGTAGGGTGTCAAAGGGTCAGGATGCTGTTAGCCTATCAAAGCTAACAGACTGAACTCCATTATAGGTGCTGTTGTTTACATGAAAAGGGTAAAACGTCTAAGCTAATGAAAAGTTAGCATCAGGAAGCAGGATTTAGCACCATTGACAGTCTTGTAATTTACCCCTACGAAACGCAGCCGGTTCCCCACACCGACCTCCTCCACCCTCGCTCAACTCCACTCCGATGTCATTTCTCCCCCTCATGTCATTCCTCACGTTTCCCCAAGGACCTGCCCTCCTTTTTCTGAGGCTAACGACAAGCTACAACACGGCAGCGAGACTCAAACATCTCCCTCCGACTCCCTTTCGATGCCCAGAAACCCGAATCATCTGACCGGTTTGCGGGTGGCTGGGGGCGAGTGTGGGGACGGGAGCGAGCAGAGAACCCGCTCACGAACAATAACTACTCCATTCATCATAATGCTCTGGCAGGGCGAACAAAGACGAAGGGCACGGGTTCACGCACACTCAGCGTTTACTGGTGCAAAGGCTGCAGGCCACTTGAAAATGTTTTAGTGTGCGTCTAATCAGAAATATAAACCATCTCCAACCACTTACTCATGGGTGGGGGGGCCGCCGGAGGCTTTTTAATGTTTGTTATTGCAGTGGGGTGTATGTTTGAATCCTGTCCAGGCTCTTCCTCAGCTTCTTCATTTTCTCAGCTGTCCACAGCTGGGAGGGAGGAGGTAACCGATGGCAACGTGGAGGAGGACACGGATAGGACGGCCGTGACTAATGGCGACGGTTTGAGGATGGAGGGGTTGTCCATATACAGTTTCCCCCCTCCCTCCGTGACCCCCTCTGTGTTTGTCATTGGCGAGATGGATCACCTGTAGACTAATTTCTTTCGCTCGCTGGTCTTTGTTGTCACCGCCTGAGCTCTTCATCAACCCAACTCTTCATCAACCCCAAAAAAACAACCCAACAACTTAACACCAAGACATGTCGACACCTCAT
Organism: Antennarius maculatus; assembly: GCA_013358685.1. NCBI lineage: Eukaryota > Metazoa > Chordata > Actinopteri > Lophiiformes > Antennariidae > Antennarius > Antennarius maculatus. The sequence goes on along the minus strand of CM023625.1, from coordinate 17,169,426 downwards.
TTGTCAACGGGGCGGGCTGGGCGGAGCTTGTTGTTGAAAATCAGGGCTTTTAATCAGTTAATTTAGCATCAAGACGACCGATCCAGTTATGGAACTGATAATGGAGAATCAGACAAATATGGAAAAGTTGCGGCAACTTCGGTTTGGTTTAGGTTTGTTTATGTCAGCGCAAACCGAATGAACACTGTGTCATTCTGAGCAATGCATCATGGGATCAAGGACTGAAAGAAAACACCAATAAATGTCATCAAAAGAAAGTCCCCCGAAGGAGATCAATTGGTACAAAAAATTGGCAACCAATAAGCTAATTACAAATCTTTTTCTTTCCACTGCAGAATGATGAAGAATCCATGCCCTCTGCTAACCAATGCTAATGCATTAGCATTTGTATTATCATTGGTGTTGGGGTTCAACACACCTTGGTGATCCTGTTAGATCATGGATCCAGATTTGTGGACAGTAACAACCAATAAGAAGCTTTTCATCTGTAGAAATCTGCAGAATTCCAGCTCGGTTTTCTTTCAGCGTCGCAGATTCCCCACTCCAGAAATCTGACAAACACATACAAACACAGGAATCCCTCGAAATTGGCTTGAAGAGCATCCAGGAAGGCAAAGCGTCTTTGCCCGTCCAGCAGACTAAACACCAGCAACGCAAAAATAGCTACAGCTGCTACGTCAACAACAACAACAATAACAACAGCTCGGTGGACAGCCGCAGCTAATGATAGACCAGGGAGGAACCCCGACCGGGAAAGTATTTACGATCAGAGATAATGTCGGAAACCAAGAATGTCGCTTCACCGAGAGACAAGAAAAGTTTTTTTTTGTCAAATAAGGACATTTTTTGTGCGTCTGCTTGTGGGTAGATTTGTATATGTGTGCACCGACTGTGGCGGATACATGGAGGAAGCTGTGTTTGGCCTCAGATTAAAACGCAGGACAAGGGTTCGACTCCAGGAAAGGAGACCAGCAGAGCGGAGACAGCGGGACGTTTCTCCCAATAGGGAAACACATGACACGACCGACAATCACGCGTAAACGCAACACGGGTAAAAGTTTTCTTGTAATATGTGCTGATCGTGATGTGTTTAATGTAACCTAACATATAGAGGTGATTAGGTATGATAGGAAACCCCCGAGGTCAAACCATGCCTCACCTAACGTCAGATCTCCTGTACCAAGTCCCAGAACATCCTCAGGATCTCATGGAGATCCGTTCTGGTTCTATATAACGAAAGAAAATGCAAAGATTTGCAGGAACCCATCTAGGAGTTTTTGTGTAATCCTGCTGATCATCAAATCCAAACAAACAAACAAACAAACAAACAAACAACACCGATCAGAACATGACCATAAAATCATTAAAAAACAAAAGCCTTGACTAAACGAGAAACAAACCTGTCCATCCCAGTTCGCCTGTGGGTGATCCAGATAGAGCTCCCGGAATGGGGACGCAACACACACACACGCACAAACACACACACACACACACACACACACACACACACACACACACACACACACACACAGACACACACACACACACACACACACACAGACACACACACACAGACACACACACACACACACACACACACACAAGTACACACACTGTCACTTTAACAGGAATGAAGGTATATTAATTAAATTATTCAAATAGTCCAATCAGACCGGACACATCCATGTTCTGCTATGTCGAACGCGTCACGGGAAAATAAGTAAAAATGAACTTAAAAGACATCCAGACTATGAAACAGGAAGTGTTGTTATCAACAGATGCACCATGACTCCACAACTTGCACCCAAACTGGGTCTCGAGGTGCCGTCAGGGTTTGGAGGTTCCACCTCTGAAGTTAAGATTCAATAAGAAGGAATAAACGTGTCGTAATGCCTTGTGAAGATGACAACAACCCCAACACTCACCTCAGAAGCCACATTCCCACAATTATCCTATCCTTGGCTGCCGGTATCCCGGTATCCTCTCATGGGTTAGATCCATGTCCAAACATTTGGAAGGTTACGTGCCCTGTCTCAGAGATGCTGACCGACTTGGTGGAGGAAGGTAGGCTGCCCGGTCCACGGTCCACCCCTCGATGAGGTCAGGATAGAGAGACACTGAGAGGAGACGGAGAGAGAGAGAGGGGAACAGATGGAAGCAAAACGCAACTGAAAAGACTGACCACTGGGAAAGGAGGGGGAGAAACTGGAAGAGAGGAGCTCGCACATCCCAGCAGCCCACTTCCTGACCAATTACTGCTGCAAGACTGCTCTCTCTCTCTCTCTGTCTCTCCCTCTCACTCTATCTCACTCTATCTCTTTTTTTTGTAGAGCGGGATCTTCGCAAGAACTGGAGGGTGGCCAACGCTGCAGGCGACGCCATCAGTGCCACTGATGAAGAGTCGGCAATCAAGAGTCAGTCTAGGATAACAGTCATCGGCAGGACAAGGGAGCAGGTGTGTCAAAGAGAAAGAGAAGAGCTGATGTAGAAAGAAAAGCAGGTCAGCGCAAGAATGAGTTGTCTCGTCTCGCCCCAAAAACCAGGACAAGTGGGGCGCAATGCATTTCGTATGAGTCTGGAGTGTCTTTCTAGGTCTCCATTGGCCTGGGTATCTCGGACACAAGGGGCTGGGTCAGGGTGAAAGCTTAGACGACCCACAACAAGCTGGACCTGCTGTTAACGAGCCCGTATGAGCACACACAGAAAACATCCACGCCGGCAGTCATTGTGTGAGAGAGTCATTGGGTCATTGTTCTGCATCCTAACGGGGCAGGATGGAGGAAAGTCCCCTTTCTTAGAGCCAACGGCGATTGTTCCTGCCTCCTGGTAGCGAGGCTTCCTGGGATTGATAAAGTGGCTCCTGGCCCCCGTCAAAGCACTGCACTTTCTCACTTCAATGTTTTCACCGGGCTTCAGTTTTTCCAGGGAAAACAAAACCAAACCAAAACACTGCAAAATAAATGCCCCGAGTGGACACTCGGGGCATTTGGTGGACACACAACAGCTTTTAACTCCGCTGTCTGATGTCAACGACAGCGGTGATCGATGCGGGTCAGCGGTTTGTTACCATTATCTTAACACGAGATACAAACACCTCAACCAGCCTTTGTAAGCTAACACCTTTAGAAACACAGACAGCACAGGTCGGCATCAAAGACGAGCCAACAGACGAGGAGCTTCCTGTGATAGTCGACACCTGAGGTCTGGTTTGGCCGGGCCAGAAGATGGGTCAACATAATACCAAGAAAGGACAACAGAATCATAGAAAAATAGATGCATACTTCCTGAATCATTAATATCGACTACAGGTTGACCTCTACTTGGGTCTTAAGTCTTCATTGCAAAGAGTTGTGAGACAATGTTAATATTGTCCTCACAGGCATCATCTATGAGTTTTCCAAGGGCTTCGTCCCAGGTCATAAGAGGGTATGGAACCCCCTCCAGTGAGTTCTGGGACTATTCTGGGATCTTTTTCCTACCTGGATGTACCTAAAATACCTCTAAAAGGAAGGAACCGTCCTGACCCCACACCTGAAACATCTCACCTGAGCTCTATCCGGATGTCCAACTGTCCACCAAATCACTTCCAAGTCAGGAATTTAAGCATCTATGAATAATAAGATTGTTTGTTCTTCATGTTAGTAGAAAACAATCCAAATCTGTTGATTTCTGGAAATTTTAAAGACAAATTTTTGAATGAGCTATAAAACAATTTGAGAAAATGACCTGAAGACTCATATTGTTAGTCACAGCTTTACACAAGTAGGTTAAGTCCAGCTGGTGCTGATGTCACGCTACCATGTGATCATCCAGAGGAAACCAGTCATGTCCCATTAAAATAACACAACCCTATACAGGAAGGGGCTTCAGCTGGTGAGACGCTGGCATCATTAACGTGTTGACTGATGCCGATTCTTAGACTTCAAGTGGAACTGCGAATTGGATAGACTCTCAGCTAACAACAGGAAGAGACCCCCCCCAACACCACACCCTTCTCCTACGACCATTTCCTGCCCGTCTCCTGTTGCTTGTTTACAGATGGAGGACTCAAACAGGATGTGACATCATTGGGCAGGTGAATCACACTCATGTGAGGGCTTGGTCATAGTTGTGTCACCAAAACTGACTCTTATCGTTATCTCCTCCACCCAGTGATACTCTGGTGGCGCAGGAAGTGTTGGCGTGAAGTTATAGATCTTTGTTTGTATGATGTCATCACGGTGAATACAAGGAACTTTTGTGTCTCACAATGACACCAAAGCTAATGATCAAATGTGGTTTTGAATGGTTGGACATTAATTTGCATGACCGCCTGAGTTCATCAAAAGTTAAGTAATTTAGGATTTGACAGGAAAAGAGTTTTGAATCACTTTTCGTTAAAGATAAGAGATCAATAAACACAGATTTCCCTTCGGTGATGAAGAATGAAACAGAAAGGATGTGGAAGACATTTTATTCTCTGTCATGGAAGTCAAATTAGGATCCAAAGAAAGTCTTGGATCATCTTTAAATTCAGATCTGCTCCAAAGTTCAACCGTTCCATCAGTCGTTTTCTGTCACATGATAAAAGACTTGAAACTCAAAAGTGTCACCAAAACCTGCCTGGTAATTTATGCAGCATAGAAGGAAATGGTTAAATTCAAGAAGGAGATGTTATTAAGAAGACTCATCTCCACGTTGGAGGTACCATCCCCTCAGGCAACCAATCACATCCCGCGGTAGTAGGTCCGACTCCTGATGAGGCAGCCAATCTAATCTTTGGAGAAGACTTGAGAAAGACTAACTGGTCCCAGACCGGCACTCTAACCACGAATGGGACGTCCTGATGAACGCATGTGCTCGACATTAACATTAAACCCTGGAGTTGGAACCGAAGAAGCAGGCCGCCGCCCAACCAGAAGCCGGAGCTGGAGCGCATTATGGCGAGGCGGCGGTGTGTGCGTCGGCGCCACACTCCGAGGACGACCGCGAGTGCGTTTGAGTGGGATAAAGAGGCAGGAGTGCGTGTTGGCAGGTTCCCTTTGACCTGCCGAGGCTTTACCCCCCCACCATATTCATATCGGGCTAATACTCGGCCTTTCCCATGCCAGTGAAAACCCTGGAAGCCGAGCCCTCTCCTCTCTTTGGGGAACCTAAGATGTCACCGCAGACAAAAGGAGCCGTGAAAGCCGTCCAACTCAAGCCGGGGCTATTATTTACAGTACCAAAAGAACCCGAACAGTAACCCCCCCTTCCGAGCATCAGCTGTCTGCCTCCTTGTAATGCTTCTCCCATTTTTCAAATCCCTTCCTTTCATTTTTCTCCTCCCTCCCCCTCCCCCATAATGAAGCAAATAGCTGGTTTTGTAACCAGTAAGCTCAAAATTAGGAGTAAGCCCTAAACCGAGGTTTCGTCTATCTGCGTTGAGCCTCTGAAAACAGGCAGGAGTATCCAGGCTGATCCCTTTGAGAGGAGGAACACTGTTTATTAGCTTTAAATATAAAAGCCTGTGTTTCTCTCTTCAGGGGAATTCGGGTTTAATGATGCAAACTGGCAAACGGGCCGGTTCCACACTGGCCAGTTCCAAATGGGCCAGTTCCAAACCGAACACCACAGTTGTGGTGTCGTAAACTTGAAACTAAACTTAAACTTGTCCCTTGCAGGCTACTGTAGTCCAGAGTCCTGTCCAACTGATGGCTTTTAGTCGCCATGTCAACAGGCAGACCCCGACACCAGAAATACATCTCCGGCCCTCTGGAACTACAACAATTTCCGAGTCTGGTGTTTACAGTAAATACAGATGTTAGTGACAGGTCTTAACTCGACCCAGATGCGGCCGGGAGGAAGACGGGGCCCTAAAACACTTCAGAACCCCGCAGACGTCCTGACACAGCACTTTCTACACCCTGGAGGAATGAAGAAGATAAAGTGGAATGCATCCACAAATCCAACCGCAACCCTGGAAGCGTCCAAGTAAACAGAGAAGTTCTACCGCTGTGCTATATTTCATCATAATTATTTTATTTGAGGTTTTCTACATTTAAGCAGTGCAGAATGACCACAAACCACTAGCATAATATTAGCAAGACCAAAAAAAATGAACACAGAGTGGCCAATCCGCCCTGAAAACACTCAAATGTAAACAAGATCATAGATCGATGTTGGAACACGATGCCCCGCCCTGCAGAGACTATGAGACTATGGCATAACTAGCTATCTGGCTTGACCTTAACTATGGTTTGATTTAAATATTATGTTAATTCTAATTTAAAGATCTAATGAACAATTCTGTTTTCAAAGAATCAGTTTAACTATTATTTGAGTTATTACATTTTAGCTAGCTTGCTAGCTAAAAATGGATTAAGCCATTCATTTAATCAATTTTTCATTACGTAAATCAGATTGTCGTTAAAGGTCTAACAAACGGTTTTGTTATCACAAGGTCAGAATCAGTTTAAATTGATACATCTGAAGCCGACAACTCGTTAGCTAGTTAGCATTGCTAGCTGACCATAGACCACACGTTCACAAACGATACGTCAATCGTCCCACTTTGTTGTCACTGTCACCTTACCTCACTCTCTGCTATCTGCTTCCAGCGTCACGTTTCAGCCAAAGTGTGCTGCGTGTGCTAATATAGGCCATTGAAACACACGAACACACACACATACACACACATACACACACTGACCTTTGACCTCAAGAAAAGTAGGTCAAAATCAGGGCTATGACTTCACAAACAAAAAAGTTCCTGAAGACGGGCGAGAATCGAGCCCGCCAACAATGAATGGTGGAAAAACGACTTTGAGTCCATTGTTAAATACACGAGGGACCGTCAGCAGGAACTGCTGCGTCAGAGAAACACCACAAAAACACATGAGTCAGCAAAAAAAAAAAAAGCGAGTCCGGTATAAATAAGGGGCGTGACGTAGAACTGAGCGAACGCCCAATGGTGACAACGTGCGGTCCCGGTCCGCATGTGGCCTGGATTCAGACTCAGAACGCCGGATGGAGGCGGGGAGGAGGTTACTGTATTTTTAGCGTCGTACCCCTTGAGGCCCCTGATCGAGTTTTTCGGGATTGGACTCCAAAACAAGGTGGAAAACATGTCCGCGTTGGGGATTTATAACCGTTTTGCTAATTTCGCGAACACCTGCGGAGCGCTCGATGTTTCCTCAAGTACAATTCCTTCACTTCAAACAAGATCACACACACACAAAGAAAGAGCCCCACTCACGACGTAAGAGGCTATTTATACCCCACTTCCTTTTATTTACCCGGCTCATTGTTCACGCCACATCTGCTGAGGGTCGGGGGTACAATGGCTGCTCCGTCCAGCCGGCCTTCACAAATATCCAACGTTTTGTTCTCTGGGCCCGAGTGACAAATTACAAAAAGCCGATGCCACCTGTTGGGCTCGCATTCCGGTGCCAAACATGCATTACTTCACACATGAACCGGCGCAGATGCCCAATATTCCTGTTGGCACCGGCGGACATTCGGATGATGACAGCTCATTACACCTCGTCTGTTTGGTGTCGGCTTCTATGCAACAGGAAGTCAGTGAAGGGCTTCAAAACGCCTCCAGACTCAGACGGACAAACCTGCTGGTTGCATAAACGCTCAACATCCACCCAACCAAGATATGCAATTACAAACACCGTCGTCCCAACTGGAGTTATTTCCCATACGGAGGGGAAATGCCCAACATTGCCCTAGTAGAGGTACCGCAAACCTCAGGGGTGTTGGGACAGGAAACCACTAGGATTTTGTTTTCAGAACCGTAAACCCAACTCCAGGTACGCAAAACATGCAATTTAAATCTGATTTACGCCAACTTCCTCCAGACTCCTCCCATCGATGTCATGCAGAGTTGTGGTCGGAGGATAAAACACGCATCCTTCAAACTTTTCACCAGGGTTCTGGACGGTCTTCGGTTGGTCCCTCTACATATTTCCCCTGCAAAGGAAACAGCCGTTTGTCAGCAGCTCAAATAAATGTTGTTTGTTTCCTGCTTGACGGGGATTTTTCAACTCGTTGGACGGATCTTTGACTCCGGCGACACAAGAGACGTGTTTTTCTGAGCTGAGCAAAAGTTTAAAAAAAAAAAGAAAAGAGTTGGAGCTTGAGGTGTAGAAAAAGATGTGAAAAGCACTGATTGTGTTGGCAAAGCAGCTGCAGAGTCGTAATCTGAGCTACAGGGTTGAGTTTTTTTTCCTTTGACTCAAACCGGTTGGGGGATTAAATGCGTTGGATTATCATTACAATGCACAGAATGGCAGAAAATGCTTCATATCTTTAATCTCAAGGCAAAAATTTGGATTCAAATTTCACTTGGCGTCTTGGAAAGTCTTCAAACCGAGAGTTGGAACGTTCTACAACCCGGTCGTCCCAATCCGGGTGTTGCGGTGTGAACCTGGATTAGGACGCGGTTGGAACACCGCTCCGGTCCACACGGGGGGTTTTCCCAGCCAAACGCCACGGGATAATAAAACAAAAGGCATCGTGGGGGGAGGTGTGAGCGCATGCAGGGGTGCGGGGTGGACGGAAAGTTAAAGGAACAGCTGCAGAGTGGGAGAGCTGGATGGATGGGGTGGGGGGGCACGGGAGAAAGAAAGAGCCGAAGGAAAACGTGGGTGGGTAGGGGTGGGGGTGTGGGGGTGGGAGTCTGTCTCTTTTCTCTGTTAGTGAAATAAATTACTTTAATGTCTGCAGCCTGTTCAGGCTGTCCCATCATTAGGACCCCCCCCCCCCCTTCCCCAAAAGTTCTCTTTAGGCATATACAAATTGACAAGCGCACAATGATACTGCTTAACCAGAAACGGCCCAGTATGGAGGGGGCAGTATAGACACAGTCAACCAGGAGCTGGGGGCGGGGCAGCTGGGGGGCGGGGCAGCTGGGGGGCGGGGCAGTTGGGGGGCGGGGCAGCTGGGGGTGCATGACCAGGTCGCACAGGTTAAACACCTTGTTTAAGACCGGGCCGGTCTGGAGATAATTCTTGGCGTTTTTCTCCAATGATGAGTCGTTTCTCCGCCGCCACCTGAACAACAACAACACCTGTCCTTTTAGCTGGCCCCGCCCACCAATTTTCGAGGAAATCCTTCCGCAATTTTAACGGGATTGAGGAAAACGTCTGATCGGTTTGCTCTCCAGTCTTCCAGTGAGCTTTCAGGAAGTCTGTCCAAAGATCCATAAACCAACTGCATCCCTCCCCAGACTGTATTTTATGTTTATTAAGTCACAATTTTATTTATTGCTCTTTAAGTCATAAAGTAAAGCTGTAAAAGCGTCGCCATGACGTCCTTGACCCTTAAAGTCTGCAGATGCGTTCATAGCTCCAGGCTATGTCTTGACTACCTCACATTGTTCTGAGTAATAAAGTATCTCCATCGACCGACCCAAGACTCTTGTCGGAGTTGGTATGACCCGTTGACGGCGTCCGAAAACAGCTGCTAGCTCCCCCCAGCTAATAAAAAAAGAGCCAGAACCTCAAAACAGAATCTATTTTGGAGATTTTAAACATGACGCCGTTTAGACTCTATTTCAACAGAGGCTAAAATAAAGTCCGATTTGCCAACTTCCTTGCCGCATATCTTTATTTAAATCAGCTGCTTCATCCCCTCTTCCGACTCTTCCTCCAGTTCAATAGATGGATGCCAGAAATAGAGCGTGAGTATGAGGAGGCTGTAGACATAACAACATCAGGCAGGAAAGAAGCCAGTCGCATGGATGGGGCCTCGGGGAGCAAAGTGGGAGGAGGTGGGGAGGCGCTGAGGCCAACAATGGCACACATTCACATTCTGGATCAACCTGGAAGTTTCCAGTGGCCTCGTTATTTGGACTAAGTAGAACACGACTGGTCTGACCGTTCAGTTCTGGTGTCACAGCCGATTTGATCCTGAAGGTCGATTCCAACCGCAGGTGCGGCTGCATCCCGTTCGCGCAATTAGTATCCAGAGTCAGGATTGGGTCGGACTAGCGGTATATCAACGGTCTGAGATCTTGAGGGGTAATCTCCTGACCCAATCGCCTTCGTCATTCACACAGATTCATCCTCAGTCATCAGACTTTAATCTGGTTTATTCAAACCTGATGACATCTTGGGTTCCAGATGAACCGGAGACCGACCCGCCACAGGAGACGGGAACACAAACGGATCTAAAGCGAATGAGGGAATAGGGAGAACCCATCCTGGAATTCTCCTTCTCCGTCTTGTCTTTCCTTCTAGTGGGAAACATCCAACGGATCATCATCGGACTATGACACCGATCGACACGATGGACCGATTAATAGTAAACCCAGCGAGTCGGGTCTCAATGAGACTTGGGAACTTGGCTTTCAGTAAAACCAGATTTCTAGAACCTTGTCTAGTCCAGACATGGAACATGTTCCCCTCTCAGGAACACCATCTTTCATATCTTTTGTATTTCAAACCCTTCATCATATTTACATCTCTGATTGGGCGATGAAAGGGAATGCTGTCCTTGCCTACGTTTGTCCTCTACTCCGAAGATTCTTTTCACGCTATCTGGAACTGGAGACGGAGTATTTCAGTCTCACCCTGGCCCTGACCCCTGACCTTTTAGCCTTTAGCTCTAGCAGCCACAACCTGAAGAGAGTTGACGGGGGAAAAAAACAGCTTCCAAAATGGAACACAGCCACTGACAGTTGTTATGCTAACACGTGCTAAGGTAGCCTTCAGATGTTAGCTGTCATTTCTCAAACATTGTAATTATTCTATTTTCAAACTTTGAATAAGTAATTTAATAATTTTTTTACCCCCATGCTAACGTTAGCTTAGCAGCAAGAAATAACACTAACTGACCAACAAGTTGCAAGTCTTTTTTTACTTTTAAATTCATTCGTGAATCAAATCGGTGGATGGTTTCTTGGTGAGTTATGCTAACACATGCTAACGTAGCCTTCAGATGTTAGCCATCGTTTCTCAAACATTCCAATTTCTTTTATTTTCAAACTTCAAATAATTAGCTTGCTCACTTTTAACACGTCAGAAGTCTTTCTTTATGGATGACTTCCTATCAGTGCACTTTAAAATATTTTTTTTACAGTTCGAGTCAAACTTTCCCTCTCCTCCCTCCCTTGTAATCAGGCAAAATGTGTTTTCACTAAGTGGCAGCTGGAGGTACGGAAACATGATGATTTAAATCACAGCCTATAGGAATGTCTGCCGGAATCCTTCACCCCACTGGTTTCAGTCTGGGACCTGGACCTGAAGGTGTGTCTGCTCAAATCGCCGGGTTTGTTAGCATCTCTTCTGGCAGGTAGTGAGAAACGATTTCCTGTTAGAGATGATTTTATCAGGATGGTGCATCGGTACGCCCCGGATATATCCATGAAGACCTAAATTTAGCCCTGGACGCCCTGCTTGTTAGCGAAGCTCACTTCCTTTTCCTGTAGGCACGGCCAGAAAAGGCCTTTCAGCTGTGCAGACAAAGTCATGGTCGTTTGGTAGAAAGAGTCGGGTGACGATAGACGGAATGTTGCGGCTTCTTAGGACGGCAGGACCGTCTCTTTGTTCCTCGTGTTACCCGGTCTCTTTGGCTTCCGTGTCCTACAAACCTACATAAACTCCCCGGCTGACGAATATAGTGTCATCCAAGACAACAGCGCTTTCAGGGGATCTATGCACCAAAACCTGCACAGATTCCAAGGAAACAAGTGCAGAAACCAGAATCTCCTAGACCCAGACCCAGATACCAATGAGGCAAAAATGACCACCCTAGGGGAGAAAAGAAATCATGAATCTACCCTAAACAATTGCTTGTTTTGGTTCATACCCAACTCTTCCACTGAATTCTCATGAAATTTGTCAACTAGCTCTTTAAAATGATGGACAGGAAGTGGAATGGTTCCATTCCCCTACCTGGATCAGTCCATCCTGAGTCCATTCTGTCCATTTTGGAGACTTCTTCCACCTCCCCCCTCCTCTTGTGGACTCCTTCACGGCTCAGCTCCCAAATGTGACCTCTCAGCAGGAAGGACAGCCAGCAGCAGGTGAAAGATCATGACCCCGCCCCCGTAACACAAAGACCAGCATCCCCCCCTCCCTCCTGCTGGCCGGAGTACCCAGCTCCCGTCCTGGACCAGGGATCAGAAAGACGAAGGTGACAGGCGGTTAAGGTGCTGGACGACCGGATGGCGGGCACGCCATTGTTACTTTATTAGTGCGGCCAACCTGCAGCCCCCACCTTATGTGGACTTCGGTATAAATAGGACGAGTTGTGGAGTGATTTCAGTCGTTCAAGACAGAGAAACATGATCCGGCTCCAGATCAAAGACGTCCTGCTGAGCCCCCAACCGACAGACCGCCAGTAAAAACATACATCAGCCGGCGGGACAGCTGTACCTTGTCGTAAACCTGCCTGCCTGCCACCGCCGCCGCCATCGTGGGCCTGCTCACGTTTAAAGTTGGCTTCAATATTAATGATTTCAAAAACTAATGACACAACATTTATTGCACATATGTTAGTAGTTCTGGAGCGTTAGCTGTAGCATTGGCATGCCAAACGCTCATTTATGCGCATTGGCGTTGGATGGTTTACGGTCAAATGTACCCCCATAGGCCTCCAGGTGACCGAACAGGAAGTCAGGAGGTCATCGAATCCACGGAAACTCAGAATGACAGCAGAGGATGAGCGAATGGCGGTAAATCAGGTCTGATGGGACGCGACAGGAAAGGATCCGGTCTGTTCTGGGTCTAGCATTACAGGGTGTCACAGCGGGGGGTGAAGGTCGCCCCATCTCTTGTTACGTTCTCACGAGACAACAGTAACACCTGCCATCGTTGTCCAACTGCGAGGTTAGACACCACCGTGGGATGGTCCCATCCACAGAGGCTGGAAGTTCGACCTTTGACCTCTGTGCGTTCGTTGTCCTTTCGATGTCTTGTGCGCCTGTTTCTTGAATCTGGTTGGAAACCGACAGCAGGAGTGATTGATCGCGGCCCGTCAGTCGTTCACACCGAGCCTCGTGTTTCCAGCATTAATCATCACTTGACTGAGGTGATTCAGCGCCAAAGCGACCGCCGTGCCCCCAAACTTCACAGTTCGGCCCCCTCCTCCATCTGCTGCTGTTGTGTAACAGAGAATCAGCCCAAAGCAGCAGCGGCAGCAGCTGATTGGAACCTGACGCCTCCTGTCAGAAGATCGATGCCCATCAGAACGCTCGTTCACCAGGAGGACGCTAGCAGGTAGCAAGATCAAATTAAAACAGGTTGTGATGTCATCAAAGGAGCGCGACGTGGTCCATAACACGCGCTAACTCGTGTAAAAGTTATCAGCATCCATCATCCATCCATCCATCCATCCATCCATCCATCCATCCATCCATCATCCATCCATCCATCCATCCATCCAAGCAGAAATGGGTGCACATGATCGTGTGACGTCATTGTTGTGCCATCAAGTGATGATGAGGGTTCTTCAGATATAGTAGTAAATAATAATAATAATAATAATAATAATAATAATAATAATAATAATAACTGTTAAAAAGCAAATATTTAGTTAGAATTTAATTCAAAATAATGTTTTTGAATCTTGGTTCAAAAAATAATTTGGCACACATACGTAATAAAAAAAAATCTTATTCATGTTTTATTATTATATGTTTATAATTTATAGTAGCTGAATGGATTCACCTGAGAAATAATGACATTCATAACTTAATTATGTAATTATCTTGTTTTTGTAATTCTAAAAAAATCCATTGAAAATTTTGAAGAAAAAGTAAAATTCAGTTCGGATTTTCTAAATTAATAACAGTATTGTGAAATGAACACAAAAAAACTGCAAATTTTCTGAGGGGATGAGCTAATTATTATAAAAATAATGAATTATGTAATAAATTTAAGTCCAGTAAATATAAAAACAGACTGTTTCATAACGGTTTATGCTCTGATGTTCCTGTAAACACCTTCAAACACAAAAACGACAGAACACTCTTGGAACCTTCAAAGCCAGACGTTCCCAACAAAGGTCGATTCCGAGTGACCTCTCTCGGGTCCCTGAAGGTCATCTCACGTCAGTTCCATTCATGTCAGGCCTGAGGTCGGACCTCTTGACACGTTCTGCGAAAACACAATTTACGTAACATCTTTACGTGAGAAGATGGAATGAAAAAGGCGAGTTGACCACGTTGGGATCTTTCTGGCGTGGTGTCATTATCCTGTTTTGACAGTTTGCTTTGTCTCGCTGGCGTTCTGCTGTCGGATCGGAACATTTAGCCTCGACATAATCGGGTTTGGATCTTCAAGATCACAGAGGCAGGAAAATCTAGATTTCATGATTATATAAGGCAACTATAGAGCCGATGTTGGACACTTTTGAAGAGGATTAATCCTGGTTTTGTTACCCAGACATCATCGGTAACCGATTCCAGTTTCCTCCCTGCATGCAAACAAAATGTAAAGGAAACCCTAAACCCACCTCGGCCCTCTGCTGTGCATTAAAACCCTCCGGTACAAAACGCCCGAATGGAAATCAGGTCATTGCGATGAAACCGATGGGGAACAAACATCACGGCGCGATTGGAGCCTTCATCTCGGGCGATGCTGAAGTCAAGAGGGGACGCGAAACACCGGTTTCTGGAGACCACTTTGGTTTGTTGTGTTATTAAAAACAATCCTCCCGTCACGTTTAGATTTATACGCCTCGCGCCAACTGGAAGCTCACATATTTGGTCGCGACCTGAATGACTGTTCCACGGGGGATAAGGCCTGGTATCGCCTTTCCCGCAGCGAGGGCGACGTCATTGTCAACTGAAAACCCTCAAATCCTGAAAGTGATAAAGGCCCCCCCCCCCCTTCCCTCAGGTAACAGCTGCACAGACAAACAATGCCGTCCTCTCAACATTTCAGCGTCTGGCCCTCCAGGGAAAGAAATTATAGTCCGCTAATAACTGTTTTTCACATACGTGTCGAGACAAGTCGGCCGTTTTCAGTCCCAAAGTCCAAATAGTTTTGAGTTCAAGTATGAAGGTAGCGGTCGTGAACCCAAAGCAGCCTGAGAACCAGGCTCTACGGATTTAAAGACATGCACCTGGGTTCATTTGCATATTTATGGGCGGGAACAACCTGGATTTTCAATCCTGACTGTTACTTTTTAATCTGGAACTAAATCAACCCCAGAAGAACCAGAAACCACCGCCGGATACACCGTCCACAACGGATTCCTGCTGGATAGGACTTTCATGGAACTAAGCCCAGCTGTGCGTCATGCTTGGAGTGTCCCCCGCCTCTCGCCGGTATGTATTCTGGGATAGGCTCCAGCAACCCCAGTGACCCTCAAAAAAAGGAAACGATAAGAAGAGGAATGAATGAATGGAACCAAGTCATTAGTTAAATAGGTTTGATAATTAGACTGTATTTTAGCATGTTAGCATACTTAGCAATGTGGACACACTCAAACCAGTGTGGAGGATCAGGGATGGGTCGGTTTAGCCAGCGGGTGTCATTGTTTGCTACGAGGTTCCAAAACTGTACGTTTATCCCTGATGACTCGAGCCGTGGGACACCAAACCACTTCCTGTCTCCCAGATAATCACTTCCTGTATTTAACAATGTTGACGCTCATCTGACGAGGACTTGTTGTGATGTTTGTTTACGTTTTCTGTAAACAAACATCACTGAAAAACATTGTTTATTATCTCAATGCATGGAAATTAAAATGTATCGGCTATCCGCTCAGTGAGTTTTCTTTAGCAGGTACGTTAAAGTTAGCATGCTTAGCTAATGTGGTGCTAATACAACTCTCTAGCTAATGATTGAACCAGGTGGAATATAAGGGTATCAGCAGAGGCTGACCAGGAAAACAAAGAGTTATTACATCGCGCTTCGAAACGGTGATGTATTGTAATCGACAGTGTTCGTGTGTTCGTCCGTCCGTCCGTCTGTCCACCAAATATCTTCACAACCGTTTGTAGATAGAAAGATGAGACAAAAAGCACATTACTCAGGCAGCAAAGGGGATTAAAATGAGATGATGACCTTGACCTTGAGAAAACTAGGTCAAGGTCAAATTTAAACTTTTCTACACTCAGGAATCGGATAAGATGAAGGCCATTATGAGTAAGACCTTAGAGCAAAGCTAGTGTTTTGATCAATGACAGTAGGTCAGAGCACTAGGTTTGATCTTTGACCTATGCAAGTATGTCAGAGTAATTTTAAATTCAGGGGTGTTAGTTTTAGTTACATCCCGCTTCAAAGCGGTGATGTATTGTGATTGTCAGTCTTCGTCCGTTCGTCCGTTTGTTCGTCCATCCGTTAGTTAGTCCAGGGCCAGTGTGAGTAAGACCATAAATCAAAGCGAGTGCTTTGATCTACCTATGCACTAGCTTTGATCTATAGTCTTACTCACACTGGCCTTCTCCATATGCACTAGTCTATGCACTACTCAGGTACTAGTTTTTTACCTACCCTGCCGGTATCTCAGGGTAAGTCGCGGGATGTTGGAGTCTCTGCCTGCCTTGTTGATTAGCGTTATTGATTGACAAATTTTGTCTGAATCTGAATGTATTTTTTGGTGCAATTGGAGGAAGAAGAAAAATGCTATTTCTTGCCTTAAAGGTCAGAAAGATGGAGAAGATGCTGAAAATATCCAACAAAGGCTGTAACTGGAGGAAAGAATCAGGACACTACTGAGGAGGTTGGGTTGAACCAATCGTGACGTCTCAGTTCAGATTAAATACATCACAGCTTCTGTTTGAAACTCATTTTGAACAACTTGGCGTCAGCTGGAAACGTTGACGGTTCGATGGGATTAACGGACGCTACCCCAAGGAGCCCTGAACCGAACAGGAAATGCCAAACAGGGTGTGTAATGCTACCCCCCATCATCGTGTGTGGATGTAGCAGCAAGATAATGAGGTCTTTGTGCGTGCGATGCTAAGTATAGCAGCATAAAGCTAATTTAGAAGCTGCGTTTGCAGCGGAGGACGGATGCTTTCAGGAGGAGGACGTTTTGTTTGTCCACAAGATATCTGAAAAGTTCTACGACCGCTCTAGGGATAGTTTAGATAGGATGGAATAAATTTGGTGCCGACAAAGAAACACGACAGATTTGGAGTCAATAAATTGATTTCATGTGAACGTGAAAAACACATCCAGATCAGCCTTCGTGAACAATCATATCTTTGTCGATAACTCATGAAGGACTGATGGGAAACACGTGAGGGTTTCGGGGTCAGGGACGTGTTTTACTGACGGAGCGCGAGGCGGATCAATGCTGTCGTTTATCAGATGATAAACAGCCATTAGAAAATACTGTAAGTTACACAGAATTTTCCAAGTTTATTCCATGATGAGGAAAAATGCCCATAATGTAATGAATGTGTTTACATTTAAAATCAGTTTTTGAGAAGGAAAAAGTTGTACCCACGAAAGCACCTGATGGACTGGGTCTGGTACCGAAGACGGAACCATCTTTTCTACTTTGGTTAGCATAAAAAAAGCCTGAAACTAACTGGTTTAAAGACTCCATAATTTATATTATAATCTGATATCTGCTGCTGGAAGCCCCGCCCCTCAGACCAGGTGCACTTGATAGCCAATCAATACTGAGACCACGCAAACTCTCAAAATCAAGGTTATAGGAAGTTAAGTTTCGTGGCTGCCGTAGCCTGGTCCCCCCTCTCGGGAGTGTTTTTCTCACCCAGTCAAACATGGAAACAGCTGATTGCTATCTAATCAGCACAGGAAGTAGCAACGGCACGTCTGTCATTTCTGTCATCGAGCGCTTACAAAGTCCTACAGGAACACGACTTTGTCTTTTCCGCGATTAACAACGAGGCGCTAGCAGGTGGGCGACAGGTGAACCGGCGTCAATCAACAAAGTCTGAGGGTAATCATAAAAATAGACCATTTATATAAATCTGTGCTTTTGTAAAAACAAAAAACAAAGTTAGTTTACCTGAAGTGAAGACAAAAGACGATAGGAAATCATCAAAACCTGATATCAAGATGTTCTCTCACGTTTCATCGCAACAACAACAACAACAACAGGAAGTTCCTCTTTTACGTTCATTTGCACCAGTAGTGGATTCAGGAAGTCTGAGGGCGTTGTTTCCTGCTTCTCATCTGCATTTTAAGCTAGGAGGCTGGTAGCTTGGTTTCTATGAAGCTCTGGCTAAACTCCACACAAAGTTTTACATGGACGTCCCAGCAGAGTCATGAGCCGCCACCACCACCACCAGTGTCTGGACTCAACGGGGTAGATTTACTTCATTCCCTTTAGAGCAATGGTTCCCAACCCCTGGGTTATGACCGGCACCGGGTCCCACAGAAAGATGCTTACCTCGGTCACATGACTACCTTCTTAAAGGGGCGGTAACACAGAATACGTTACCGTTAACCTGAAACTCCTAAGCTAGCACAACCAACAAAAAACAAACGTCGGCGTAACGTTACGAGAACCCTGCAAATAAAGTTGATACGGTTGGGAAGCGCTGGTTTAGGGCGTTAAACTATTATCTTTCCTCCATTTTCTCGGCTCTCCTGATTGGCTGTCAGCTCTTCTTCTGACTCTCATTCAGAGAGGATGAAAGCATATTTCTGGAAATGTGTGACAGCCTGACGGACGCTGGAAGCAGCTGGACCAGCGTTTAAAGGATTGAATTTGTCTGTGTTCCAAAAGACAACAGCATGTGTGGAAATGTTGAATGTCGGCAAACCAGATGTGTGTTTGCAAAAAAAAAAAAAATTCACTTGCAGAATGTCTCAGTTTATATTTTAGTGTATTGCCAAAATGACAAAAGATGATTTAGACCAGACCGGACTAGCCGACGGGCCTAGAAGTAAAGGTTCTCGCTATAATATTCTAAAAGGAGCAAATACATGACCGTGAGGCTCGACTCAACCCCCTCCCTTTGCTACATAGATAGTAGACAGATGGAACTAGGCTACCGCTTCGCTAAAGTTAGCGATGCAATTAGTTCACACACTAATTAGCTGTGAGAGGAACAGAAGAACATCAGATTTCCCCGGTGTCTAAAACCCGTTTCCCAGTCCTGAATGAGTGAAATGAGATCCTGTTAGAGAAGCAGCTCCTGGTGACATGAAGATTTCATCAAACCGTTGATGCTCGCTTGTCGGAAAGGAATGACAAGGATATTTTCACATTGAGTAATCAGAGCTAACTGGAGCAATGCTCTTGGTTTCACCGGAAACTGGTTTCCAACCCGTCGGGACGCTACGAAAGCTCGGAAGACGAAGGCACGGCACATTTTTTTTGTGCCAGTAATTCCTTAGAAACCACTTTTTTAAAATGTATTTTCGTGATTATCAACTTTAAGGGTGGGTTTCTTGTTCCGTGTTCCTAGTTTTGCCAATCCCGATTCGGAAACCCCTTCAAACGCTGCCCACAAGCGCATCTTCATTTTCCCTTCGCGGGCCATCCTTTTCCCAACATTCATCACACACCCATCATTACTGTCTACCACAACTTTAACAACGACTAAACAACTCCAGCTGATGATGTTGCTAGGCAACAGACACACTATCTTGACATGCAACGGCAAAAACAGGAAGAGCTGGTGATAGTCTCCGTAGACCACTTTATCTGTTTTTAGAAGTGTTCGAGGAAGTCGAGGAAGGTCTTCCAGGTCGTTCTGAGGAAGTAACGACTGGAAGTGGATCCATAAGGGAGTTATCTCATCTTGCTAGCATAGCTTAGCAACAAAAAGAGTCCCCATCTTCCTCAGTTGTTCAGGAGAACACTGCCTCAGGGTTTGGCCGTGAACCTCCAGAAACCGGAGGAACATCCGTTGACCTTCCGTCATCGTGGAGTCAAGAAGCTAACAAGTTACCTTTCATTTGTGGGTGAATATTTTCTTTAAAGTTATGACATCGGCTACTGCATGGAACATGTTCCAGGTAGGCCAGGGTTTTTATCCTACCCGACCTCTTCAACTCCAACAGGAACAAATGTGGTTTGACTTTAAGGCCTGGGATTTCCAGAAAAAGCCGCATTCCGATGTGGTTGTGTTTGTTAGCGCTGCTACCCGAGTTTAGCGCTTCAGTGGACAGGACAAGATCGTCTGAAAGCCAAACGCTTCACTCGCCCGACACCCTGAACACTTTAGGCTTTCATAACGGACACGAGTCACGAGGAGGTCATCATCATACCGTCCACACTCCAATTAAACCCCCGCAATTTGAAACGGATCCTCCTGCTTATCTTCAAAGGTCTTCAGTTGGGATCTGTTTGCACAGATTCCCTTTGACCTCATTCCCCGACGCGGTCACATGGTCAGAGCGAGGTTTACAGGCCTCGCTTGTACGGAAGCATCCGACCAGCACAGCCAATACCATACCAGTAAGGTGAGTCATTTTTTAACTTTTGTTCAGCGAGGTACATAAATTGCACTTTTTCCCCAATCTGGGATTGTTCTTCCAGACGTTTGACTCACAAGAGCGCTGGCTTTGCGTTGTTGTTGTTTGAGGAAATACTCTGGCATCAAATGAAAGTAGGAGAGGCTTTTACGGAACATTAGCCATTCATGCACTTGTACTCCCCTGGAGGGATGGGATCAGGAATCCTTCACATTTACCAGAAAAAGGCGACGTCTGGAGGAAAGTGATCCAGATCTGAGGCCTCGGGGTGGAGCGCAGCTTAGCTGTTTTTCTCCTGACTGAATCTTGCTTTGCCACAATGCTTTTCAGTGTTCCCTTAAAGGCTTCAACCTTTTCTTCTGCGGGGGATTGAAGTGTCACTCCAATCCAGACGGACTGACGTTTAAAAGAAAGAATAAAATGTACCCGGTTCGAAGGACGGCTTGTTTTTATCTCACTTGGCTTCACGCTGCATGCTCATCATCCTCTGGACAGACGGCGAGTTTGTCCATCCAAACCTGGCCAATAATCCCAACTCTACCAATCCTTGGTCTCAGTTTTTATTGCTTCTTTCCTTTTTGTCGTGATATGCGTCATTGGTGTTGGGGTATGCTGGAAAATCGAAGAGCGTTAAGGAGGAGGTGGCATTCTCTGGGAGATTTTGTCGGGAACACGGGCAACCAAAATACCCACAAAGTTTGGGAAAGATTTGAATATATTTCGCAAATATGCAAAAACTCCAATCAGTAGTTTGCAAAGGGGTGGGGAAGGTGGGCGTGTCCCACCATGGAGGAGCTTTGTGCGACATTCTAGCCTTGATTCCAGACATCTTTGAGTTTTTATGACCTTTGTGCCGTCATGGTGTTTCCATTAATGCTGTTTCTGTCCGCTGGATGCTCAACATTATTACCTCTCAGGTTCCTTCTTTTTATTTCCTCCTCCAGGATTCTTTCCAGCTTTCTGGGATTTGTCAGGTATCGGAATCGAGCTGCTGCTCTTTCAGAACAGAAGGATCCAGGTGAGCTCATCCGGTCGGGATGCCTCCTGGTCTGGGATGTTGGGGGATCACATACCTTGGACAGTCTTGGAGGATCACATACCTCGGACAGTCTTGGGGGATCACATACCTCGGATAATCTTGGGGGATCACATACCTCGGATAGTCTTGGGGGATCACATACCTCGGACAGTCTTGGGGGATCACATACCTTGGATAGTCTTGGGGGATCACATACCTTGGATAGTCTTGGGTTCCCCCCGGGCTTTATGAGAAATATCATTGTGGCACCAAGCCAATCAGAGGTGGAGTAGGGTGGGTGTGGGTGTTAGGTTAGCTCATTTGCCCCACTTGACCAGAGTACACCACTACCACCACCACTGTGTCCCAGTGGAGGACTGCATGTGCTAAACACAAAGTCCTCACAGTACCAGATGGAGGGCCATGAATCTCAGGCCCAAGCACACGCAGGAGAGTCCATAAATAGTGTAACAGTCCTGGGGGTAAAGACATCGTCGCCCCCCGGGGGCCACCAGTGCATAACTCCCCCCATTCATTTTGTGCCACAGAGCCGCTTTACGGTTTTATTTACTTGTGAGTAAATCAAGGAGGGGGGGGGGGGGGACTCTGAACGTCTTCTTCAGTGGTGGCGATGGGGGGGGGGCGATGGGGGGGTCAAGCCAGATGTCTGGGTGGAGGATGTGATAAGGATGTAAACAAGGGCAGAAGTTATCTGACAGGAGCTACACCACCATCAGCGCCAAAGTAAAGGTTTCCTACGCCGTCCGTCTTCTTCTTACTAATCTGTGCTGTAAAACCAATTAGCTGCAGCAATCCTAAGACGCATGCAGATGTCAGACCATGAGCTTTGATACATTTAATCCCTTCATTATTATAAAAGGGCCCCGAGCGCAGCCCCCGGACCGAGGGGGGTCAACCAGTTGTTCCGAGTGCATCTTTTGTGAACCCCCCCTTGAGGGAATCTATTTCTGGGGCACCTATGACACTCATCTGGACTCCAACAAAGCGCTCTTTCTCCTCCCCGCCTCACGCTCGACTGGCTCCTCTGAATAAAGTCCGTACCCCAAACCCCCCACATGGCGTCACATGACGGCGCCCAGAAACACACGAGGGACCTTAAATACCATGTTGGGTGCATGAACACACCCAACATGGTAGGACTCACATATATGTGGAAACACACATGCAAAACTGTATGGAACATGTAGGATCTGTGTAACTAAGGCAGTTACAGCAAATCAGAAAAGTCTGAATGACAGCACTGCCCCCTGGTGGAAGGAGGAACTCACGTTGGTGTTTATTGAAACCACAAACTTTATTTACACAGAGTGGTTAAATGACAGCAGTTACGTTTTGTTTTTATTCAAAATGAAAAAATCAGCTGTCAAAAAATAATTTATTAAAGAGTGGTTTAAAAATGTCATAGTTTGAAGTGGTTTGAATTACTTTATGAACATATTTTGTCACATGCAGTTTTGGTTGATTGATGGAAATTTAGCATGAAAAAAAATTTAATTTAATTTAATTGTATTGTATTTTATTGTATTGTTTTTAATTGTATTATATTTTATTTTATTTTGTTTACATTGCACTTGATTTCATTGACATATCATTCATGACATTGTAATATTTTTTTAATAATAGAAATTTGAACAACTTCTTTCCGTCTCTTTTTATCCCCATTTGCTTCAATAAACCTCAACCAGTCTTTTTCTTTCAAGCTCATCATTTCTCATCTGTGAATTTCACACACGGGTTTTGGGTCTCAGATAGCGCCGCCACCATCGTCATGGGGAGGGAATGTTTGTGGTGGGCAGAGCGACTGGATCCAGACTTCATGCTCAGCCCAGTTTATCTTCAGCTTGCATGAAGACACATCCTGGATGCCGTCAGAGAACATCAGCACAGACAAGTAAGGGTTAAATTTCTCATTTCACATTCATGAAATCAATGATTCTGATCAGCAGAAGGTTTTTAATATCACCTCACCGGAGCGTCTGCAGGTCGAACTTCTTCAGGTTTACCTTCCCTCCATCCTGGTTTATCATTATTCTCTTAGCAAACTTAAAACTTTAAAATCGTCTAAAATAATCAAATGTTTAGAGTTGGGAAAAGATTTTAAGTCTCTGTTTCGTTGTGTTCTTTCTTCTCCTACAGGTAAACCTCAGATTACGTCGTTTCGAGTTGTGTCGTTCAGGATTATACGTCGGGTTTTAAAAAATACACGGAAAAATAAAAATTAATGTGTTTTCCACAAATACTGGAATCATATAATCACTAGTAAACCATTAAAAGCACATAATATCATGTTACTGTACAATAAATCAGAATAAAAATATATAATATTACATTATTAGCCTGTAGCAACCCCCGTGACCCAAGACAAGATGGAGACGTTTTTTCTGCACTATACAAAAAATAGATTCATGTTAACCAAATATTATTGTCCTCACCAGGGCCTCTTGCAGCGTTTGGTTGGTCCTGATAAGGAGGTGACATCATCGCTTCGCCTCTTATCTCTGCAGCCATTTAAAGGGCAGGTTCCCTTAGTGTGTTGTTGGACACGTGGGTTCTTACTTCTCTTATTTGACTCATAAATACTTATACCTAATCAGTAATCACCGTTAATCAAATGGAACCATCAACTGTCAGCATTAACCAGATGGAACCACCTCCTCTCCTCCCAGATTTGCTGAAGTCCAGAACAAGACAATGGCGTCCAATGTGGAACCGGAGCCAGAGGCCCAGGATCCGGACACCAGCCTGGACCCAGATCCAGACCCGGACCCGACTGGGCTCGGTGAGACGGGGCGGCGGCTGGAGGACATGATGAAGACCATGGAGGTCCTGCTGTCGGATGTGTCGCAGCTGAGGAGTCAGTGCAGCAGCCAGGCCAGCGAGTTGATCCAAGCTGCGATGGATCTGAGGCAGCAGCAGGAGGAGCTGAGGGAAAGCTACGTGGAACTGTCCCGCGAGATGCAGGAGATCATGGACTCCATGGACACTATGTTCTCCGACAAACCGGACCTGGAGACCAAAGAGGGCGAAAACCAGAACCAGGACCCGCAGCTCTGAACCAGAACCGTGGTGTGGCTTGGATGTGTGAATTGGGATTTGTGTTTGTGTGAGATTAGTAGAATTTTTAGTTTATGCTTGATGAGAAAATTTTTCATCAAAAGTGTTTGTTTATTTGTTTGTTTGTTTGTCTGATGACCCTGCTCCTACCTTGTTCTCCCAGTATCCTGGAAAAAAACAAAGAACAACCCAGATCAATAAAAATTATGGAGATGCTCCATCACTGCATGCAAATGGGTCCAGATAAAGAACATAATCTGGATTGTAATCTGATTCTGGAAAGGTCAAATCTGTATTTGTGGGGTCAATATGTTTTTCGGGTCACTGGAGGAGGGTGAGGGTGGGGTGAGGTTGGGGTGAGAGACGTAACATCGCCTCCAATAAAGTCAATGAATTGAATTTAAAATAATCGTCACAGGGTTTTTTTTTCTGTTTTTATACATAAAATATGAACTTTATTTCTTGCTCTGCTTCCAAATTTGATCCTCTTGAGCTGTTTTTAACCCCATCGATGAAATCCATAAATGTTTCCAATCACTTTTACCCAATCAGTCTTTATTTAGTCATTATGGGATCAAGAGCGTCCGGCTTTGCCGTCTATTTCATGGGCTCCTTATTTAAAGGCTTTGATGTCATTGCTCTCACTCTAAATATTATCTTTTTCACCTCCTGTGCTGCTTCTTTTCCTGCCTTTGTGGCTTCCAGTAAAAACATTCAGTCCAGACTCTGAGCTGCAAATAGACGAAGTCGTGCCTCATATTCGACATCCTAAAAAAGAGGGGGGAAAAAAAAAACCCAAAAATGTTCTCCGTCTGGCTGAAACCTGACTCTTTATGGGCGAGCAGAAGGGGGCGAGGAAGTACAAAACTGGGCGGCGGTGCCTACCTTCACCAGTGAGGCGGACGTCCATCCGGAGGGTCGATCCAACGGTTCAGGTAAAACAAGACATCATCAGCGAATCTATCAACGGCAGACGATTGAGGAGATACGGGCTCATCGGTTTGGACTCTGCTGCTTCTTCTGCAGCATCTTTTGGTGAACATGAACCTCCTGCATGTCCTGGGGGTCCTGCTGATGGGTGGGGCCGCTCTACCTGTGAGTTTGATCCGTTTTCGTATAATATTTCTAACTTCGTGATAAAGTACAGTCTGTCCTGACGTTCTCCTTCTCCACACGTGCTCACGTCTGTTGTGGAACGTTGAGGTTTGTGGTTGAGTGTTCCAACTTCTACTTTTGGGATGGGGGGGGGGCGGGCTGTGATCCGATTGGTTGAAGCACAATGTGTTCCAGAGGCTGACGGATGTTTTCTGGGTTTTATTCCCAGCTCCCTCAGCCGGTCCACGACCACTGGGGGCAGTTCGGATCCTACGGACCCTGCAGCCGCTCCTGCGGCACCGGGGTGGCGACGAGAACCAGGAAATGCATCACATCCAGGTAGTGTGTGTGTGGAGGGGGGGGGTCGTTTATTTGAGATTTTATAATTCCTGCTTGATTTTAGAATAAAATAAAATTAAAAAATCTCCATTAAAGCAGGATTATGCAAAAACGTCTGGTTGGATTTCCTGAAAAGCCGACAGGGAACCAGGAGGGAACCTATTAAATGCTAATGTGGGGGGGGGGTTGGGGGGTGTGCAGTAAATTCTTTAACATTTTTCAGACATTTGTCCTCAATTATGGAGAAGGTAAAGACAGATTTCACAGACTTTGCGGAAAATTAGAGTGACTCCCTGTGGAGCGCAAACCTCCACCGATGCCAGATAGTTCCACTCTTGTTGGGGGACCACGCTGGGAACCTTCCCCACCTGAGTGGAGATGGCTTCACGGAGATGGTTTACACACATTTAAATAACTTTAAAGAAGAAACAAGACACGAACACCTCGTTTGAATGTAATTATCTCCTCTGTCCTGCAGAACAGATGGCGGACACAACTGCGTAGGGTCGTCCAAGTCCTTCCAAACCTGTAACACACATGTAATTACCCTTAAATATGTTTCCCCTGATTTATAAATCACATCAATCCTCCATGTGTCTGAAAACACGCCTGTAATTTGAGGTTTTCCACCCTGGCAGGAGTGTCCAGTCGGATCCAGGGACTTCCGGGAAGAGCAGTGTTCCCAGTTTGACGGGATGGACTTCCAGGGGAAGCGTCACACATGGGTTCCTCATTATGGAGGTCTGACAGCTGATATTTCTTGTGCAGGTGTCTGATTGTTTGTGGATGACCTTACAGAATCTGATTTTATTGTGTAGCCTCCAACGCCTGTGAGCTGAACTGTTCCCCCAGAGGAGGGACCTTCTTCTACCGACACAGGCCTGCCGTTGTGGACGGGACGCCCTGCTACGTTGGGCGCTCCGACATCTGCGTGGACGGTGTCTGTAGGGTGGGAATCCTCCATGTTTACAACGTCCAGTTTATCCGATTTAATCCTCCACCAAATTAAAACCCGTCTCCCTCCAGATTCTGGTCCACAGTGAGTTCATGGGTCTGGATGACAGAGCTACGCCGGTCGACCCCGCACCCCCAGTGGTCGTTCTTCCCGACATCCGGCAGACACTCACGTACGTCTACAGAACCGGCGTCTTTGGCGAGTGCTCGTCGAGCTGCGATGGAGGCATGCAGTACCGCAGCCTGGAGTGTTGGGTTCAGGACCCGGTGAACCCCCACGTGGTGGACAGGTCCTACTGCATCAACCAGCTCCTGCAGAGACCCCCCACCCAGCAGGCCTGCAACATGCACCCCTGTGGAGCCCAGTTCAGCGTCTCCAGCTACAGCGGGGTTTGTACTATCCATCGTTGTGGTGTGTCCCGAGGTGACAGATGTCGTTCCTAAGGGTGTCGTCTCGCCGCAGTGCTCGGTGACCTGTGGGGAGGGGCAACAGACCAGAGAGGTGACCTGCGTGGGGGCAGGGGGTGAACCTCTGGTGGACCACGCCTGTCGCGGACTGGCGAGACCTCCGACTGTCCAGACCTGCCACAGACCTGCCTGTAGGGGGCGCATCGCCTGGCACGTGACGGAGTATGGGCTGGTAGGTGAACCAGAGAACCCAAGATACCTCCTCTACCTCTACCTCTACTTCTACCTCTACCTCTACCTCTACTTCTACCCCTACTTCTACCTCTACCTCTGCCTCTACTTCTACCCCTACCTCTACCTCTACTTCTACCTCTACCTCGACCTCTACTCCTACCCCTACTTCTACCTCTACCTCTACCTCTACTTCTACCTCTACCTCTACCTCTACCTCTACTTCTACCTCTACCTCGACCTCTACTCCTACCCCTACTTCTACCTCTACCTCTACCTCTACTCCTACCCCTACTTCTACCTCTACTTCTACCTCTACCTCTACCTCTACTCCTACCCCTACTTCTACCTCTACCTCTACCTCTACTTCTACTTCTACTTCTACCTCTACCTCTACCTCTTCTTCTTCTTCTTCTCCTTCCCCTCTGCAGTGCACCAGAAGTTGCGGCGGCGGCGTGAGGGAGAGGAGGGTCGGCTGTTTTGACACAAATTTGAATCCCCACCCGGACGTCCGGTGCGGGACGCAGGACAGACCCGTTTCCGTGGAAACCTGCAACTCACAGCCCTGCCCCAGGATGCAAAGTGAGCCCCGCCTCCTCTGGGTTCTCATTGGTTCATTTTATGTCTGCTCTTCATCAATGTGCCTCCTCTTCAGCCGTCCCGAGCGTTCAGGACCCCAGAGGACATCAGAGCACTGCCGGAAGATTTATCCCGTACCTCCCAGGTGTGGAGAATGTCACAATGCTCTGTATATCATGTGTGTCCATGTCAGACACGTGTGGGTGTGTCCATTTTCTTTAGACTCCACCTACGAGCCCGCCCCTCCTGTGATTGGTCCACAGTGTGCGCTGTCACTCCACGGCTGCTGCCCCGATGGTCACACCTCCGCCACGGGGCCCCAGAACCGGGGCTGCCCCCAGGATGACTGCCTCCAGACCAGGTGACCCCCTTCACCGCCACCCCACCTCCCTCAAAGAGTCAGGTGACACGTCCAGGTGACCTCGTCCCTCCTCTTTAGATTCGGATGCTGTTTGGATGGAGTGACCCCGGCTCAAGGGTTTGGGAGGGCAGGATGTCCCGGGTACCAGACGCCCGTGATGACTGAGGTGGGGGTCGCGTCCCATTTTAGATTGATTGAACACATTGATCTTTATTGATGTAGCATCTTTTAAATAATTAGCACATTAAATATACACACAGATTGACCTTCTCTTCTCTCTGCCCCCCCCTCTCCGAGAAGCCCACCCCTCCACCTCCTGCCCCTCCATCCTCTGATATTTGCTCCCTGCCCCCTGATGAAGGCCCCTGCGACACCTGGAACGTCCGGTTCCATTTTGATGCTGCTGCTTCCCAGTGTTCCGACTTCTGGTACGGAGGCTGCCAGGGGAACGGGAATAACTTTGTGTCCCTGGAGGAATGCCAGAGACGATGTGGGAGCGTGGTGAGGGAGCCCCCGCCTGGCCCCCGCAGACCGGCTCCAGGGAGGGGGTCTCCCAGGAGTGGTTAACCAGAGAGCCACCTCTGTGAAGATACTCTAACATGAAGATATGCACATATAAATATGTACTGTAAACTTTTAGACATATTTCACTTGATCTGATTTAACATTAAGAATTGATATTGTTACGCCATAACTTATCACATTTATCACATTTTGATGTCTTGTTCATTTATTAAAGTATTTCGTTTTACAGATCAACACGAGAATATGATAGATGTGAAGCTAAATAAAGAAAATAATCAATAAATTTTCAGTTTCAACTGCTGTGAAAAAAATGGGTGTATTAATTTTTATTATCATCTATTTGTTTCCAAAAAGCCACTTCTTGAATCCTTTATTTTCAACAACTAAGCCAGTTTTACTAAAAACTTAATTCCATTTTGTGATGTAAATTTCTAAATGTACTCAAATGCTGGGATAATAGTTTACATTAAAAATTAAGATGTTTTTTTTTTTTATTTATGCTGTGATATTTTAGGGGAAAACATTAGATTTTCTCTACCACACTGATAAATCATGTTAAGAATTTTACACAAATGTAATTACTGTATATAACATTTACCTACAAATTTTGAAAAAGAAAATTAATTATTTTACTTTTGGTACTTCTTATGCTATTGATTAAGTGTTTATACATTTTTTCAATTGATTAAGTGTTTATGTATAAGATTTGCAACGTTAAACTAAGAAAATGCTGTTTTATTTCAACAAAATGTCCCCTTTGACACGACAAACTGGATTTTGTAGCTCAAGACTTTTATTTCGAAAATCATAGTTTTATTTTGAAGCCTACCCATTTTCCAACCGGAACAAGATTTATTTCATTTCCGCTTAATATTTCTCCTGAAGCGCTTTCATCGCACTGGGATTTTACTATAGAAGCAACAAACATCCGTTTTTTCACAGTTTCGCTTCACTTTTTTCTACACGGTACGAACGGCCTGCATCATTATGGTAAGAGTTTAGTTATTTTAAATTTTTAGAAAGTTAATAATTCGCGTTATACGCGTTATTAGTTCCTGTTTGACCATCACAGCTAAGCTAACAGGCTAAGATGGTAACAGCTCACATCAGTGGTTTGGGCAGCATGTCCAGTTAATTCTCTTATTTTAAACATCGAACGACAGATTTAGCATTAAAAGCTAGAGTAAATAATAAATCTATCGGTTAGACTCAATATTAAACACTTATTCGAAGTAATTTGTGAAAGTCGGTGATCTGTTTGCTCATTATCGACCCTTTTGGAAGCCATGGGCATTTCAGTGTCTGGTGTTTCAGCTCCTACCCCAGAGACGCTTGTGTTTATTTGGGCTGATGTGTCATGTCATAATCTGAAGTTATTGTGTTTTAATAAATTATGTTCATTTTTACAGTCGCACTCAATTTTGCTCGTCCAGCCGACCAAGAGACCCGAGGGCCGCACGTATGCCGACTATGAGTCGGTGAATGAATGCATGGAGGGTGAGTCCGGAGCTCCACAGTGAAAAGTTGCTTCTATTTTTATTGTTACTGGTGCAAAAGGCCCTAAACTGGCAGATTTATTTAATAGTTCAACTAAAGGAGGAAACAGAAATTATTTACCCTGTATTTAAGTTTTATTATAATGACATGAAAGCTTTTAATGTGTCAGTACTTAAACTACGTAGGTATTATTGATCTACTGTTCATTTGTATTGACTTTAAAGTGTTTTTATACGTGTTGGAACAGGTCCAGTAAACCAGACTTATGTCTCATGTTATTTTACATGAATGAATGGATCGTTAATCTGATATAAACTCAAGTCTTGGTGCTCAAATGATTGAAAAAGTAAATTATAAAGATATATTTTAGTACTTTTTCCTATCATTTCCCAGTTTGAATACATTATTGACGTTTTAGTTATGTAATGCACCAGTGTCTCCATAAAATAAAGTGTTCTGGTATTTCTAATATATTTAGCTTTTTCCCCTGCTCACATTTACCCTGTTCGTCATCTCTCTTCTAGGAGTTTGTAAAATGTATGAAGAGCACCTAAAGAGGATGAATCCAAACAGTCCCTCCATCACTTATGACATCAGTCAGCTGTTTGACTTCATCGACGACTTGGCAGATCTCAGCTGTCTTGTGTAAGTAGGAATTGAAAAGATAGAGAGTTTGGATTGAGTGTTTCATGCACTAATCCTTCATTTTTAATCACAGATACAGAGCTGACACTCAGACCTACCAGCCGTACAACAAAGACTGGATCAAGGAGAAGATTTACGTCGTCCTGCGGCGCCAAGCTCAGATAGCAGCAAAGGATTAGCGAGGAGATGTTTGGAAACACTGGTGTTGAAGTAGTTTGCTGTTCTTCGGGAAAGGAAGAGGTTTAGAAACGGGGTGAAGTTTTTTTAATAAAAACAGTCTTGGATTTATACATATGTTTTCAGAGTGAAATTAATGGCTGCAATGACTGGATTTCTGTAGACGAGGATCTTTTCTAGGAGAAATTATTGGAAGACCAGATGGAAAGAGTAAATTTCCTCACTTTTTTTATAAAACAATTAAACTTTCCTTGTTTTTTTTTAATACCTTGGACTGTTCATGGTGTAGATTACACCTGCGGATGATTTATTTTTCCATGTTAATCATCTGCGGTCTTTAAAGAATGATTGTTTTCGACTCATAACTGCTTGCCGAACAATTTCCATGCAATCTGTTCTAAAGTTTTATTTTTGGAACCCACTGTTGTTATGGAAAATGTTTTTTGTTAACATTGTATTTTGAGCAGAATCCGATTCCAACTCTTCCTATTGATGTTTCCTTTGATTTAAAAATAAATTGTTTTTCTGGAATATGTCCACAAATGAATGAAAAAAACGATAATCAGGCATGTAAATCACATTTTATTTCTATATTTAATGGTTTGTTTACCTGTGAAGAATGACGCTGGAGTCTCCGCCAGCTCGACCGCTGAAACGTGTTACTGTCTCTTTAAATGTGGCGGGCTGCCCCTGTTGATGCTGCGTGGGAAACCCCGTACTGACTCGGAAGGGGACCCAAGATGGCTGAATACTCACGGGGGGCCTAGTTAGCAATTAACCGAGCAGGACGTTTGGAATGAATGACAAATGGCGCTACGATGAAAAGCGTAACCTTTAAATAACTACACGACTACAGTTTGTTGGTTTGCATAATTATTGGGACGCATGAATACCAGTAAGGAGAGATTTGGTCTCTCCGCGGCCCCGAGCCAGAACATGGCGGAACACTTGGGGAGAACTAGCAGCTAACGCTAGCTAGCTGTCGTATTAACCAGACACGACGAGGGTAACGGGAGTGTCTGTCGTTCGTATGTATTAAATAATGTCATCGTTACTTAATTATTTCCATTTGGATTCAAATTGCTCTTAAAAATCGGCTATGTGGCGCGTGTGGAGTTAGCATTACTAGCTAGCCAGTTCACGCGTAGCAGTCAGTTAGCTAACTAGCCTAGCTGTGGTAAGCTAGCGCTCAAAGCGGAGCGTCACACTCTGTTCCAGGACGCAGGGCGGCTGTTTGGAGGCGCAGCGATCGTGATGGTGGGTTTATAAATGCTCCTCAACTCTGTGGAAGTTCTCTACAAACATCTATCAGCTCGTATTTTGTAGCTTAAAGCGTTAAAGCTAACGTCAAAGCTCTCCGAGGTGTAGATGAGGTTGTTCCAATGGCCTGTGAGGTGTTTTTGTGTGGAGCGCGTTCATCATAACTCCGACGGAATAAGTTCAAGGGTTACATAATCGATCAGGGATTCCTCCTGGATAATCAATTTTTTTTTTTTTTTTTTTTAACATTTTTTTTTATTACCTGGAAGCTTCATAGACTTGTAGAAGCGAGCAGGTGCGTAAAAGTGAACTGAAGTTCACTAGGAGGTGAAGCAGAAGACACCCCGTTAAAAAAAAACAAAAAACAAACAAAAAGCCACCAGAGGTCCGGCAGGAGGAGAAGGAAGGGAGGGAGGCGGGCAAGGGGAAGCCAGGATGACGGACACCCGCCGACGAGTCAAAGTGTACACCCTCAACGAGGACCGGCAGTGGGACGACCGCGGCACCGGTCACGTCTCCTCGGGATACGTGGAGCGTTTGAAAGGCACGTCGCTCCTGGTGCGGGCGGAGAGTGACGGTAAGAACCCCCCCCCCCCCCTCACCACCACCACCCCCCAGATACACCTGCTGTGAGCTTGATCGATCAGGATGATCAGTGTGTGTGTGTGTGATTGATTTGTTTTGACAGGTTCACTCCTGCTGGAGTCCAAAATCAATCCAAACACAGCCTACCAGAAACAGCAGGTAAGCGTGGATTTCCCCTTCTCTGTGGGGGGGTGGGGGATTTCTTTTTAAAATTAGCTTTGTATTTTTATTTTTTTTTGGATAGGATACGTTGATCGTCTGGTCGGAGGCTGAGAATTATGATCTGGCGCTCAGCTTCCAGGAGAAGGCTGGCTGCGACGAGATCTGGGAGAAAATATGCCAGGTAAGGTACCTGCGCTTGTGTGTGTGTGTGTGTGTGTGTGTGTTTTGGTCTCGTTATGACATCACCGATGTGATTGTGAAGGTACAAGGAAAGGACCCGTCGGTGGACATCACCCAGGACGTGGTGGACGAGTCCGAGGAGGAGCGCTTCGACGACATGTCGTCTCCCGGTCTGGAGCTGCCGCCGTGTGAACTGAGCCGCCTGGAGGACCTGGCCGAGCTGGTGGCGTCCTCGCTGCCGTCGCCGCTTCGGCGCGAGAAGCTGGCGCTGGCCGTGGAGAACGAGGGCTACATCCGCAAACTCCTGGAGCTTTTCCGCGTGTGCGAGGATCTGGAGAACCGAGAGGGACTGCACCACATGTACGAAATCATCAAGGGCATCTTCCTGCTCAACCGCACGGCGCTCTTCGAGGTCATGTTCTCCGACGAGTGCATCATGGACGTCATTGGTTGCCTGGAGTTCGACCCGGCGCTCCCGCAGCCGCGGCGGCATCGGGAGTTTCTAACCAAGACGGCGCGCTTTAAGGAGGTGATCCCCATCTCCGATCCGGAACTGCGTCAGAAAATCCACCAGACGTATCGGGTGCAGTACATTCAGGACATGGTGCTGCCCACCCCCTCGGTGTTCGAGGAGAACATGCTGTCCACCCTGCACTCCTTCATCTTCTTCAACAAGGTGGAGATCGTGGGCATGCTGCAGGTGAGAGCGGCTGACGGGTTACCCCCCCCCCCCGCCGAGGGGCTTCTAACCAGGTTATCAGACGAGTTCCTGAGGTCAGTGGAGGTTTGTCTGTTCATTTAGACCACACGTGTCAAACTCAAGGCCCGGGGGGCCAAATGTGGCCCTCCACATCATTTTATGTGGAGGGCCAGCATAAAGAGTCAAGAGTGTCTACAAATAAATAGGGTTAAAGTGTGCTTTGATAGAAACTACATTTCCCACAATGCAGTAATTCAGCCCATTTTAACTGCGACTAAAGCGTTGTGAACAAAGTTAACGTCCTAACTTGTGTTTGATGTTATTTTTCTTTATTCATTGATAGTTTGATCCTTGATTGATGGAGTTCTGTGGGTTTAATAACCTGACAAAAGGATTTATGTTAGAACAGAGAAACAAACATGTTTTTTCTGTGTAACTAACGTTTGTAACTTGAATAAATGGTCAATTCAGAGTTATTTAACATAAAGGAGTAGTTACATTTCTGTTACGTTACATTTAGTTACATGTAGTTACATTCATGTTACGTGGGGCCCTCTGAGGACAGCCGTTACGCTGATGATGTGGCTCTTGGTGTAAACGTGGATTTGTTTCTGAAACGAGTCGTGGGAGTGGGTTTTAACAACGATCACAAACGCATCGTCGTGTTTGAGACTCCCCCAGCTATGTTGCAGTGATATGTGGGAATATTTATGGAGATTAAAGCCATCTTGGAGGGGTTGGGCGGCGGCGGGGGCGGGTGGGGTGGGGGGGTCTTCTTGTCTTCCTTGTCGTGGAATCGCCGAAGATTAGAAACGACGGTCGCGTTTCACAAAGGTTTTATATTTTGGCTGATTTCCCTCTACCGCCGCCAGTCTCTTGCGGTCATGTGACCATTGTGTTTTTGTCCTCTGTCAACTCAGCGGTGTTTATGTATGGCTGTCGCCATGGAGACGGAGTAGTGTTGTGTAAATCAGTTGTGCTGCTGCGCCAGAGGAAAACTGAAAGCGCTGGTCAGACGCCGCCGATAGGAACTGAGTTTGTTCAGTTTTACCGTCCCGTCGGCTGTGAAATGTGTGACAACAGGTTGTGGGTTTAATTCATGGTTTATAAATGATTTATAAACACAAAATGACGTTATGATCTCACTTCAAGTCCCTTCATAGACGCCCAGACGTTTGTTTCCTGGTTATGTTTTTGACTCGTATTTTTAGATCAACAGCGCGTAGAGAGCGATTGGATTGAATGTCGTTAAAGGGGATTGTTTTCCATACCTTGATATGTTGCCCCCCCCCCCCCCATCACTAATCCTTCTGCCCCCCCTTGTGATGTCAGGACGACGAGAAGTTCCTGACCGACCTCTTTGCACAGCTAACAGACGAGGCCACCGACGATGACAAGCGACATGAGCTGGTAGGGCAAC
Organism: Antennarius maculatus; assembly: GCA_013358685.1. Lineage (NCBI taxonomy): Eukaryota > Metazoa > Chordata > Actinopteri > Lophiiformes > Antennariidae > Antennarius > Antennarius maculatus. Next base: position 17,133,888 of record CM023625.1, on the reverse strand, counting down.
ACCCGATCGGTTGAACCCCCCCCCTTGTTCATCATTCCCCCCCCGCCCCCCCCCAGCTCAGCCGCCATCTTTTCTTCCTCCTCGCAGGTGAACTTCCTCAAGGAATTCTGCGCGTTCTCACAAACGTTACAACCTCAAAACAGAGACGCCTTCTTCAAGACGTTGTCAAACATGGGCATTCTACCGGCGCTGGAGGTCATCCTGGTGAGTCTAGAGTGTGTGTGTGTGTGTGTGTGTGTGTGGGGGGGGGGGGGGGGGGGGCGGCGAAAGAAAGCAGTCAGACTTCCTGACACATGGCGTTTCCTCAAGAGGCTCGCTGGAACGAATCTTGAACGTGTTCACCGTCCATCTAGTTCACCCCCCCCCCCCCAAAAAAAAGAACCTTAATTTGTCAGAATTGGTCTCGGAATACCTTATTATTCCTAATTATTATTAGAATTAATAATAATTATTACTATTGCCAGGTCAAGGTCAAATTTGATCTTGTGTACACTCAGGAACCGGATAAGATGGAAAGATGAGGGAGAATGCCAGTGTGAGTAAGACCGTAGATCAAAGCACTACCTTTGATCTATGAAAGGTCGGTACAGTTATGAATTCAGGGGGTGTCTCAGTCGGCGACTGCGTTGGTTCTCGAAGGCGTTCCGCTCGTCTGAACGTTGGTTTCCGCTCTGTGAACAGGGGATGGACGACGTCCAGGTGCGGGGGGCGGCCACCGACATCTTCTCCTACCTGGTGGAGTACAACCCCTCCATGGTGCGAGAGTTCGTCATGCAGGAGTCGCAGCAGAACGACGACGTGAGTACGGGCAGGGAGTGGGCGGAGTCAGTCAGACGCCGTCCCGGTTTACTGACGTCGCTTCTCGTCTCCCCCCCCCACCCCCCCACCCTTTACAGGACATCCTGCTGATCAACTTGATCATCGAACACATGATCTGCGACACGGACCCGGAGCTGGGGGGGGCGGTGCAGCTGATGGGGCTGCTGCGGACGCTGGTGGACCCCGAGAACATGCTGGCCACGGCCAACGTGAGTCGGCGCGCGGCTAACGCTAACGCTAACCGTTTCCATAGGAACCAAAGTTTAATTCTTTGTTGTTGGTTTTTTTTCTCCAGAAAACAGAAAAGACGGAGTTCCTGAGTTTCTTCTACAAGCACTGCATGCACGTCCTGTCGGCGCCGCTGCTCGCCAACACGACGGAGGAGAAGCCCAGCAAAGGTGCCGACCGCGCCGCGCGTTAGCATTAGCGTTAGCTGTAGCGCTGAGGCTAACGTCTCTCTCTCTCTCTCTCTCTCTCTCTCTGCCAGACGACTTCCAGACGTCCCAGCTGCTGGCGCTGATCCTGGAGCTGCTGACGTTCTGCGTGGAACACCACACCTACCACATCAAGAACTACATCATCAACAAAGACATCCTCAGGAGGGTCCTGGTGCTCACTGCCTCCCAGCATGCATTTCTGGCGCTATGTGAGTTCCCGCAGAACCGTTTAGAAGGACCACCGATGGCGCGCTCGGGCGCTGAGTGTGGCCGTTTTGCGTTCCAGGCGCGCTGCGCTTCATGCGGAGGATCATCGGCCTGAAGGACGAGTTCTACAACCGCTACATCATGAGGAACTTCCTGTTCGAGCCCGTCGTCAAGGCGTTCCTCAACAACGGCTCGCGCTACAACCTCATGAACTCGGCCATCATCGAGATGTTCGAGTACGTCCGTGTGGTGAGTCTTCCTCTTCTGGAACCAGTCCATCCATAGATCGGGTTTTTGTCGCGCCGCTCGGGTCGGGGGGTCAGACGTGGTTTAAGAAGGTGGTTTAACATCAATGTGGAGGTGGGGGGGGGGGGTTCACAAACATTTACATTACCGTAAATAATAAGATAAATAGTTTGTCGCTCGATCGCGGTTCCTGGAGCGCGTCAACCGTAAAGAAGGAGCGATGGCTGTAGTCGTTTCCTGGTTCCAGGTGTGGATCTGGTTGCTCTACGTTTATTTTTAGCTAACGTTCACCTGGAACGCTTGCAGCCACAAACTGATGCTGCAGAGCGGCGGCGTCACGCCCAACATCAGCTCGACGTTTGACACTCGCTTCACGTGAAGCTTGATCCAATTAGTCGACCGTCAGGACGACGTTTGATCCGCGACGCGCCGGAGGGAGGCGCTCAGGATCGACTCGTCTGACCTGTCTGATGGAACGTCAGTGGATCTCGCCGCGCCTCGCCTTTCCCTCTGGGGGGGGGTTGACGTCTTATGAATCAGACGACTTACTGACGTCTCCCCAAAATGACGGTCAATCCGATCGGAACCGTTTTTTACGTGATGGACTTTATTTTAACTTGTTTGGTGTGATCCCTCCCCTTCTTCCTGCTTCTGCTCCTCCTCTTCCTGCTGGTCTTCTTCCTCTTCCTCTTCCTCTTCCTCTTCCTCTCCCTCTCCCCCTCCCCTCCCATTGCCCCTAGGAGGATGTGAAATCTCTCACGGCTCACATCGTAGAGAACTACTGGAAAGCTCTGGAGGACGTGGACTACGTCCAGACCTTCAAGGGCCTGAAGCTCCGCTACGAGCAGCAGCGGGAGCGGCAGGACAACCCCAAGCTGGACAGGTGAGCCCCGCCCCCTTCTTTCATTCACCCGTCGAGGCGTTTCCTTTCTAACCCCCCCCCCCCCATGCAGCATGCGCTCCATCCTGAGGAACCACCGCTTCCGGCGCGACGCGCGGACGCTGGAGGACGAAGAGGAGATGTGGTTCAACACGGACGAGGACGACCTGGAGGACGGCGAGGCCGTGGTCCCGCCCTCCGACAAGATGAAGGCGGAGGAAGACCTCATGGAGCCCATCAGCAAGTTCATGGAGAGGAAGAAGTGTACGTAGAGGAGCCGCGGCGGCCCCCGGACGGCAGCCCCCGGACGGCGGCGCCTGGACTTCCTGTTTGCTGATGTTTTCCTCCGTCTCCGCAGTGAAAGAACCGGAGGACAAAGACGTTCTGGGGAAGTCCAGCCTGACCAGCAGGCAGAACCCCAGCTTCAAGCTCGCCTTCTCCGGCGCCACCAAGACCAGCCTGTCCAGCCCCCCCTCGTCCGCGCCGCTCAACCCGGGCTCCCCCGGGTCGCCGGGTTCCGGGGCGCGAAACTCCCCGCCCACCACCATGGTGACCACGAAGGTAAGCAGCGGCGAACGGCGTATCTCGTTAGCTTGGTTGAGAGAGGAATCTGATTGGATGGCTAATCTGGCTCCGCCCCCCAGGGCGGTCTGGTGGGGCTGGTGGATTACCCCGACGACGACGACGAGGACGAAGAAGACGAGGAGGACGGGGAGAGCAAAGACGAGCCCCTGCCGCCTTCCAAGAAGTCCAGACTGAGCTCCTAAAGCCCCGCCCCCTGTCCTAGCCCCGCCCCCTGGGGGCTCGGCGCTTCCGGGGGGGGGGGGGTCGGAGTTCACACGGGAACGATCAAATGAACACATTGAAATGAAAGCCAACCCCCTCCCCCCACGCCCCCTCGCCTGTTGGGCGTGGCCAACGGCGGAGAGGACTGATACGACTCCGCCTCCTCGGACACGCCCACGTCCTTACAAGTGCCAATCAGGAAACCAGGAGTGAAAAATAAACAAAAACAAACAAACAGGTGAGGGGACGCGTGAAACTCAAGGGGGGGGGGACACGAGAGACCGGCGACGTTTTTGGCGACTCAGCAGCTGGAGGAAGAGACCACACACACACACACACACACACACACACACACACACACACACACACACACACACACACACACACTGAGGGCCCACGGGCTCGGACCAGAACCCACTGCCCCGCCCCCTCCCCCCCCCCTCCACTCAGGGAAGGACATCACAGCGGCCCGAACGGGTTGGCCAACGAAGACCCACCAACCACCACTTGCACCCCCATTGCCCCCCCCTCAGAACCCCCCCCCCCTTCCTCCTCCTCTTCCTCGTTTCTTTCTCTTCTTCTTCTTCTGTTGTTTTCCTTTGATCTAGCGTTAGGACCAGACGGGGGGGGGGGGGCGGTGCGTTCCTCGTCGTCGTTTGATGATGTCATCGGTGTCGTCGTTCGTTTCCTCCAGAGAGAGAGGAAAACAAACAAACAAACAAACAAACAAACAAAGAAAGAAAAAGAAAAGCCAGCAGTTTCTCCTTCTTCCTTCCTTCCCTTTGGGTTCGTCTCTCGATCCGTCTCCTGTGTTTCGTTTGTGTAAAGACAAAAAGAAGAACCTGCCTTCAAATCGTTCAGGATGTTTTCAGTCACACTTGAACAGGTTTTTAACCACCTCAGTAGGTGAAGCTAGTTTTACCCTTTTTGCCCTTTGAAACTGCAGATTTTTTGGAGAATTTGTAATCCCGTCTTGATTAAAGATTGAGTGGAATTCTAGATGTGATGGATTTATTATTATTTTTTTGTCATGTCTTCTCATTTTTTTTAATTTTTTTTTTTTTTTTTCCTTTTTTACATGAGTGTACACTTAGTTGTTGAGAACATCTGGGACCATTAAAATCATCTTTGCTGTAAGCTGTCCGACGAGTTTGTCCTGACCAGTCAGAATACGTCCTAATCCAGTGGTTACCAGGACGCTGCTAATAAAGTTGATACAAATTTGATTCATTTATTAATTATTATATTTATATGAAAAAAAAAAAAAAAGATTTGATTCTGGTCGTATTTGTTACGTTTTGTCTTATTGATCCGACACCTTAAACGACAACCTGGTGCTAAAACGGCTCAGGGACCACTGGTTTAAATGATCATCGCGACAGCCAATCAGCTGTGAGGAACGAATTAGGTGTGAATATTAATGAACCTAAAAGGGATTCGAACACAACAGGTGACTATTGAGAGGTAACGTCTGTGTGTGGGGGGTCAAAGGTCACCAGACAAACGCAGAAACATCTGATCGGTCATCAATAACTTCCTGCTGGTGTCTCTGTTGTCCACTAGGTGGCAGCGTCGGCTCGTAAAGGTGACGTCAGCAGAAGTTTGACCTGAGAGGGGTCACGTGGGTGATTGTTTACGTCTCAATAAAGTGAAAATAGGTGGATAAAATTATTCCAGGTTGTTTCCAGGTGAAGGTTTGGAAAGTTTTGGAACCCCACCCCCCCCTAAAAAAATGTATCACAATCAGGTCCTGTTAACAGATAATCAATACAGAGTGGGCAGCGGATCGATAGGTCAATCACCCCCGTGTTAACCCTGTTAACAGGTGTGCATCGGGGGGGGGGGGGTCAGCGTGATGAGCCGCAGCCGCGATCAATTATCAATCAGATGATCGATTCCCTGTGAACCGGGAGCGGGACGCGTTCCTCCTGCTTCAGAAGTAATCTATTACACCTGTCATCCGGGTACCTCGGGACGTGAACGTGAGGTCGTCCAAACCGCGTGGGTGATTAATGACCGGAGCCCCCCCCCATGGAGGGGGGGGGGGGCGTGACATCTGGTTCCCGTTCAGAGGTGAGGAGCGGGACTCTGACATCCCATAATAGTCAGGAAAAAAGAGCCGATATGTGTATTGATCAGTCTAATCAGCTCCACCAATCAGAACCGATGGTGTGTTCCAGGCACAACCTGGGACCGTCGCGCGTGGGGTCTGGACACGTGACCCGGAAGCTCCTCCCCCTGGATCAAGGTTGGTTGTGGGTTCAGTTCTCTCTGACCTTGGATGACCTTTACGCACGACGCGCTCCTCCTGTTGTGATTCCTACACACACACTCACACACACACACACACACAGACACACACACACACACACAGGCCCCCCCCGGTGTCGTGGGGTTCAGTTGGGCAGGAGAAGAGAGGGACGCGTCAGGCTGCGGCTCTAAACAAACACGGCTTTCATTTCACACCCCCCCCCCCGTTGCTCCCGGTAACGGCTGGGGTCGATTAGAGGTGGGGGGGGGGGCTTCCTCCCGGTGAGGGTTGTTGTATTTCGGGGTGTTGGAGGGAGAGAATGGGCTTCAGATGCTCTCTAGGAATGAAGGGGGGGTGGGGGGGAGTGGAGACAGACGCCCCCACCCCGTCACCCCCCCCTCCCCACGACCTCCCCGTGGGGGGCACATCAGAGACGTGCGCTCCCCGCTTTATGAAGGGAAAAGTGGTTTCCACCGAACTCTGCTTCCATTTATCTCCGGCGCGCCCCCGCGCGCTCTCACGCGCGCGATCACGCGTCCGCTCCGGCGCGGTGACGCGCGGCGCGCACGCAGCGCTTTGAGTCTTGATTGCTTTGGTTTCTGCGGCGGTTCGGTCGGGTTACCGTGTGTGTGTGTGTGTGTGTGTGTGTGTGTGTGTGTGTGTGTGTGTGTGTGTGTGTGTGTGTGTGTGTGTGTGTGTGTGATGGATCGGTGGGAGCAGAACTGCTATTATTAGCTCCCTGCTGGCTTCTGATGCCAGCATCACGTTATCCATTTCCGGTGAAGTTGGGGGGGGGGGGGGGGGCAGGTGTGTGTGTGTGTTGGGGGGGGGGCTTTTTATAGGCAACTTTGTGTGTCAAGGACTGGGGGGGTGAAACAGTTCCCAGAGCCGGGTGTCACACACACATACCGAAACCCAGTTGGCAGAAGCATCGCAGGCTGGGGGAGGGAGTGGGGGGGGGTTTCAAGGACACACACACACACACCTCAGTGTCTTCCGTTACAGTTAAGTGCGGCGCTGATGTTGATGGGGTCACGATGGGCCGCGACCGACTTGACCTCTGAGACGGCCAGATGGTCGCGTGTGGGAGGGGCGGAGCTGGGGGGGGTTTTGTGGGGGGGGGCATGGAGAGGAAGAGGATGTGCCCTTCATCCTCATGAAAGCTCAGCTGCCCACTGGTGAGGCGTGTGTGTGTGTGTGTGTGTGTGTGTGTGTGTGTGTGTGTGTGTGTGTGTGTGTGTGTGTGTGTGTTGGACGTCGTGCGTGGATGCTGTGATTCGAGTGATGTTCGGACACCAGGTGACCAAAGGTCAAAGGTCAAGCCTCGGCATCACCATGGCGACCAGCGACGCCCCCGCAGGACGCCATGGATTCAGACCCGATAACATTCACGCCCGTACAGTTTACACACCTGAGCGTTATCAGCCGGACAGGAAGTGGCTTTGTGTGTGTGTGTGTGTGTGTGTGTGTGTGTGTGTGTGTGTGTGTGGTCATTACAAACAGCTGGATCAATCTTATCTGTCATCTGTCTGCTGCTCCCAGTCTTATCAATGCTCCTCCACACCAAACCCAAATACCACAGCCTGCGGCCCGCGGCCGATGGCCCGCGGCGGCGGGGTCAAAGGTTACCTGGTCCCGATCTCACCCCTACGTGACCTCCTCCTGACGGGAGGGGCCGCTTGCACAAAAGAGCCCCAGTGACCCGAGGTTGTTGGCCGTCCGTTAGCCGCGGCGGGAGCAGACCAGGGAAAGGTCTCTGCGGTCAAAGGTCAGAGGGATGCCACATGGTCGGTCGAGTGTCACATGACCCGACCGCGTCTGATGACTCAGAGCCACCACTGCTGACGGTTGGATGGATGGGATTCTCTGATGAAGGCGCCCGTGTACCTGTGCTTCATTGAGGGACACACACACACACACACACACACACACACACACACACAGGGTGGAGGTGACCCCGTCCAGACGGGATGGACGCTGCAGCGCCTGCATTCCTGCTGAGGGGGTGAAATGTGATCCGGCTCACTGTCCTGGATCGATGGCCCCGCCCCCCCGCCTCCTGGTCTCTATCGTTGCCGCCGTCTTTGGCTCCGCCCACCCGTCTGCTCCCCCCATCACATCCGCCGCCCCTCCTCTCTGAATCCAGAGTCAAGAAGATGCTCATTAACCGAAGATCCACATGTGTGGATGATATTAATACTAACGACCCCCCAAACACACACACACACACACACACACACACACACACACACACACACACACATCCTGCCCCGCCCCCTTCTTCTTCTCTTTCCCCACAATTTGTCTTTTTTTTCTTCTTTTCCATCGATTGTCTGCAGAAGCGACCGGTGTGTGTGTGTGTGTGTGTGTGTGTGTGTGTGTGTGTGTGTGTGTGTGTGTGTGTGTGTGTGTGTGTTACAGTTAATACTAATATTAACTTTATTTATAAGAACACGATACCCTACAAACACGGACAGGTTGGATTTTTGTGCGTTTCCATCTCCACTCTGGTCTCCAAGTGGAGGGAGTGTAACGATCGGGGTGGGGGGGTGTTCTGTCGACTTCAGCACAAATTGAGTTTTCCCTCTGGTGGGGGCGTCTGTGTCCTTGGATGGATGTTTTCTAGTTATTCAATTATTTATAACGGGCAGATCTGAGGCTTCATTTCCTGTTAAGACCAACAGAAATCATCACAGTGAAGCCAATCAGAACCTGAAGGATCGACCAATAGAAACGCAGAATTACCTGTGTATAATTAATTCTGTGTAAGTTACGTAAACAACGATAAAGAATAAAAGGAAACATAACAATCACGAGAACACACGAGCTACGTCTTTACTCCACCAACGAGAACGAGATACGGTCTCACTGATGTCGTATCCATCCGCCAACACGTGGTAAAGAACGAGATACAGTCTCACTGATGTCGTATCCATCCACCAACACGTGGTAAAGAACGAGATACAGTCTCACTGATGTTGTATCTATCCGCCAACACGTGGTAAAGAACGAGATCCAGTCTCACTGATGTCGTATCCATCCGCCAACACGTGGTAAAGAACGAGATACAGTCTCACTGATGTCGTATCCATCCGCCAACACGTGGTAAAGAACGAGATCTGGTTTCACTGATGTTGTATCTATCCGCCAACACGTGGTAAAGAACGAGATCCGGTCTCACTGATGTCGTATCCATCCGCCAACACGTGGTAAAGAACGAGATCCGGTCTCACTGATGTCGTATCCATCCGCCAACACGTGGTAAAGAACGAGATCCGGTCTCACTGATGTCATATCCATCCACCAACACGAGGTAAAGAACGAGATCCGGTCTCACTGATGTTGTATCCATCCGCCAACACGTGGTAAAGAACGAGATACGGTCTCACTGATGTTGTATCCATCCGCCAACTAGCGGTGGATCCTGACTCGTATTTTTGCTTGTATGTCGAACAAAAATATGGACAGAGCGACGACTCATATCTCGAGGTACTTTTATTTTAGCAGTTAGCATCCAGTAGCCGTTAGCAGCTAGCAGCTAACTGAAAGAAGAGCTGCTGAGGCTAGATGTTAGCTTGTGATGAAAGGTCTGGACGCGGACCAGAGGAAGCATTATGTCGGTGAGCGAGGAGTGTGTGTGTGTGTGTGTGTTCTCGTGTGTGTGTGTGTGTGTGTGTGTGCGTGCCAACAATCCCTTCATTACCACTCGGGGAGCCGTTTGGCGCGGCGCAGCCGTGACTGCGACCCTGTGTTTCCAGAGTCTTAATATGAAAAGAGGGAGAATTCCAGCTGGGAGGGTTTTCCTGTAAACGTCCTCCTCTGGGTGAGCGCCATCAATCCGCCTCTGGCGGCGTTCCGCCCGGAAACACGGATCACGTCCAGTCAAAACAGCCCCAGTGTTTGGTTTCCACCGCAGAACATGGTTGGGCGCCAGCGGCCAGACCCTCGCTGTGAACGTGGGGGTGTGCGAGGCGACCAGAACCTCTGTGAGACACAGGTGAAGGTCCAGCCCCCTTGTATCTAATTTGTTAATTTGAGGAAAACTTTCAACGTCGTAATGGGGTGGAGGGGCAGGGGTGGGGGGGGGTGACGCTTTCATCTCCCGGCGCCGTAATTGCCCTCCCAGTGCCAGTTTGCAGATGTTCCCGGGCATCGTAATGAGTCTTAACCCCCCCCATCTGCAGTCGGCTCACAACTGGCCTTCCTACCGCGGGTCAGAGAATACGAGCCATTAATCATCACCTGGGCGCGTGACAGCCGGCGTTTGATTGGAGGGGTCGATCCGGCCCCTTTTGACAGCTCTCTCTCTCTCCGGATTGGTTTTTTTGCCGGAGGGGTAAAGTCACGGTGGCAGGGGGGGTTTTAACCGACATCACAGGAGGCGTAATTGGCCGTGAGCGAGCGCTTACTGGATCAGCGGCGAGCAGCGTGTGTCGACCCCCTCCGAGCAGCCGGAGATATTTTTAATTTTCCCTCCGACATCAGGCTTCAGGAATGCCCCCCCCCCACCCCCTTTCCCCACCTATGGAGCCCCTCTCCTGCCCCAGCTTTCCCTTTCATTCGCCCTCGCTCTGCTTCCCATTATCTTTATTTGAAATGCAGATCTATATTGACTCATCAGAAACACATGTCGGCGTCCGCATGTGCACGTGGGCGTGCACGCTCGATCGCCGGCGCGCTTCAAATTCACTTACAGTCGGAAAGCTGATACGCCGGTTCACTGTAAAATGGGCTCAAGGTGCAGTCCGGAAATACCTGGAAGGGGGGGAACCGTTTCATCCTGCCCTGACGGGTCAACGAAGTTCAGCCTTTCTTCGCAGACGTACCTGTCTGACCAATCCGGGTTGGAATCGAGTAATGGTTCTGCCCCCCCAGGTCTGCCTGAGATTGAATTGGGTACTAATGCACCACCAGGTCGGTTCTGGTTGAAGGGGGCCCTGCTGATCAAGCCCAGGCGTCCCCCGTACCCGACTCCGGTTTGATGGTGGCGACTGGACGCAATAATGGCCACGTGAGTCTCAACAAAGTACTGCCAGCGCAAGGGGAACAGGTCGGTACCCAGGCCCCAAATACGACAGGAAGTGTTTCTCCCCCCACTAATTATGCCCTCGGGAGATGGGGCTTCTAGGAACCAACCGGTCGCGCTCATACATAAACTTTCATCACAGGTCAGAAATGCCCTGTTTGGATGCGAAAGGCTTCAGATTTAATAGTGTACATGTTTGCACTTTGAGGAACGTGATAATACGAGCGTCAAACCGACACGGCGTTGACAGGTCCGCCCCGTCCGGGGGAGGCTGACAACATTCTGAGGATCAAAAAGTGAGGAAAGGCTGACATTTTTCCTAGAATCCCACCGCCGAGGTGAGAGGGAGGTGAGGTCTGGCAGGGTTCACCGCCAAGGTCTGCCTGCCCCGGTCCGGTCTTTATGAAGGTCCACCTGAGGAGAGGCTGTTTCCACTGTCACGGTAAATTCCTGCACAGTTCTCACAGTGTTGGCCCAGGCAGCGGGTCGTCTTTAGGGTGGTCGCGTTCAAGAGGCCCCCTCTGTTTCACGGCTCCTCGGGTCGCCCCCTGCCACGCCTGCTCAAAAATAAAGAGGCTTTCTGTCTTTGGGAAAGTCGGCGAAACGCTTCGACGTCCGAAACACTGGCGGGAACGTTGATGAGTTTAAGAGTTTTTTCATTACCTGGTTTAGAAAAAGAAGTTTTTTCTTTCTCTGAGAGTAAAAGTACCATTGTAACTCGACATACAAGCAATTCGACATACGAGTTATTTGAGATATGAGTCCTGTTTTAATTACACCACTGCTAGTTGGTGGACGGATACAACATCAGCTTGTTTTTTATAATTTAGGGGGTTTGGGACTTATTCACAAGACTGAAACGGATTAAATGGAGATATTTGACTTACAATTTTCAGTCATGAAACAGATTACAATCGTATCTCGAGGTAGAGAGTAGAGTAGAACTTTATTGATCCCTTAAGGAGGTTCCGTCAGGGAAATTAACTATGTATGTCTGTAATGGAATAAGGATTCAAGAAGTCGACTCTTTACACTTTTTAAAACAGATTTGCAATGAAACATCACCCCATCCTCTGTTCGAACAGGTGCAGTACCCCTCCAGGCCAGTAGTTAGCGGTGTTATCTTTCTCAAACCAACAGTTTGGACATTTTTACATCTGTTTCCGTACGTTCCGTCCATGTTGTATTGTTCCTTGTTCCCTGAGGGGGGGGTTGCAGCCAAGGTGCCCTTGAACCCAGTCCTTAACCACCAGCTGCTCAGCAGCCAATCATAACGGTCGGCCCGCTGGTGCACGGAACTGTGGGAATGCTTCTGGAGTATTTCCACACATGAATGCGGGATAAGCCTGATTGTCACGTAATTTCGGCACAAGTACAAGATTCTCATTTGGGGTTTGGGGGGCTTTGTGCATCAGATTAGAGGCCGATAGCGATCTCCAGCCAATTAGGATTAAAGATGCAGATAATTGGTGGTCTCCTTTTGTCGCGCCGGGTGGAGCAGCGACGCGCATATGTGTGCAATAAGTGTTGGATTGTTTTTGTGAACTGGACTGTGGAGAGGGATTGAATGTGTGTGTGTGTGTGTGGGAGGGGGGCGGTGGTGGTGTTGGTGGGGGGGGCGCGGTGTTATCTAATATCTGTTGAAGCTTCTGCAGATGCAACAAAGACGAGTGGAAAGGAGGGCGGGGCCAACACAAATTAATTTCTCGTTGCGGTGTTTCTTTGTCTTCGACCCGTTCTCTTTGCACTTCCTGTCCCCCCCCTCCTCCATCACCCCCCTCCCTCGCTCTCTTTGTCCCACACATCGAGCGCTAATCCTATAGATGCATGACGTCACTCATGCGGTTGCACTCATTACTGTAATAGCGCGGCGCTCCTCGCCTCTGGGGGGGGGGGGGGACCAGTCTCCATCGGTATTGATGCCCCCCCCCTTCCCTTTGTCTCCCCTGCCTCACCCTTTGTGCTCTCTACCTTACTTTAACGCGGCGTTACTTCTTTCGTTTCCTGCCGCCGTTAGTCTTCTCCAGCTACCCCCCCCCCCACTGACCCCCCCCCCACCTCCTCGGTCTTTTAATCCCTCTTTCTCTCTTTCTTCCTGTCTCTCACGGCAACCGGTTGACTGATGAGGGCCTTCTCTTCATCCCATAGTGCACTCATGATGATGACCCCGTGGATGGCTTCCGCCGATAGGACCCCTCTGGGAAGTGTCAGTACCACTCCGTGATGGGGGGGGTCATAGTGGGGGGTATTTGCACATATGGTCCCTCCAGCGCTGGTCGTGTAATGTAAATATCAATGGCGGTGGAGGAGAAAATGGAAGATCAAAGCCGTCGGGATGCAGGGAAATGGACCTCTGTCTAAATGTGTCCGCCCCCCCGATATCAATGATGTGCATGAAGTGTTCGGAGACGGGAGAAAATCATGGGGGGGCCTCACGATTCTGCAAATATGAAGTTAATAGATGGCGTTGATGAGAGCGTTGGTGCAGACAGCGCACCGACGTCGGATTCTCACGTCTGGGAAGTTTGCCTGTGATATAGGAGAACGGAGGTAAGTCGAGCCCCCCCCCCGCCCCACTCCCAACCGTCTCTCAACGGGGCCGAGGGAGATGATGGGTGGTTGACAATACAACCTTCAACCAAAAATGTGCTTCCTCTCTTGTCCGCGGGCCCCCCTTTGCAGCTGTCGGACCTTTTGGTTTTAGAACCTTTTGGGACCCCTGGTACCCCATCGCGGGCCTTGCCCTCCCCCAAAACCGAGCTGTCACCCCAGGGCTGCTTCAACCGTTGAGCCCCTCTGCTGGGCCTCCGACCAGGAGCCATGGGAAAGCGTCGGGGGAACCGAAGGAGTCTTTTCGTACGATGTGGCCCTTAGAGCGGTCTTGATCCAAACGGAAGGTGACAACAGCAAATTACAGCCGACGGCAGCTCGAGGTCGGCGATCACACGGCGGGCGACACAATAACCGGGACAAAGATACTGTCCTGACGCATTAGCCGTGCCTCGTTGTGTTTTTTTAACTCACGCTCTTCGTCTCTAGACGTCTCTTTGTTCCTGCGCCGAAGTCATACCCAATGAAGCCAAAGGATGTCGGTTAACCGGACAAGTATTGATCTGGTGTGTAAACGAATTTGATATCATGTGAGCTCCTCTTAGACGCGTGGAGACTATTGTTTGTCTGCTATTGATTGCCGGGTGTGATCAATCGACTCCAGTCTCGAGCGAGTAACTCAAGCGTTGCGGGAAGACTATTCGAGAAGAATTCTAAACCCAACAACTTATTGATCCCATTTACCGGACAAGCATGAACGCAGATCAGGTGCTTGTAATCTCGCCATGTGGGCGGAGATACGACTGGGTGGTCGTTGTTACAAGGAACCCAAGGTTACGTAACCCCGGCTGTGATTCGAGACCGATAAGGTCACATGATCCCCCGCGGTGGGAATTAACACATGCTTCAATTCATCCCTGATCCTTCATCCAGTCAGTAGAAAGCAAATTACCGCTGACAATCTTTGGACAACGCCATTGTTCTGCGATCCCCCCCCTCGCACTTTTGGTCCCCTAACAAATGATCAGAACCCCACTGGGTTCTGTCGGCCTCAATTCCACGTTACGCATCCCAACCGTCTTTCTAGATGGCCTTGAAAAGAAAAGTAGTCCTTCTTTTTGTCTTTATTTGTAATTGTTGAGACTGTCCGTCGCCGGTTTTCCCATGATCTTGATGGGTTGCGCGTCGATTGGACGGACAGGGTTCCGCAAGGACGAACAAGACTTAAACGCTGGAAACAAGCAAACTTAAGTGGAGCTTGTTGGTCAATGTAGCCTAGCTTTGCCATATTGAGCGTCTGGAAGGTCACCTCGTTTCTTCCTTGTACGACGATACGAAAACACTCTAGCGTCACATTTATTAGTCCGTGTCCATCGCCCGCTCAGCGACGGATCTTGCAGGAATCCACAAAGCGAGTAATCTGCCAGCTCAGCAAATCTTTCAAACGACGCAAGCTGCCGTCGCTGGGTCACCTTGTGTCGTGTCGCTCGCGATAAATCGTCTTCAATGCGGAGAAACGATACGTATCTGACCGCACTTCGCCTCGCCGTCTCGTCATACTTCATCGATTAATCCGCGTTCAACGAGATTAATTAAATCCATTTATCTGCGAAAGGTCCACGCAGGGAATCGTGACTCCCCCCATTTGTCTTTCTGATGATTACCGTCAGGGACAGTCTCCAACAGAACGGCGTCTATCAAGAAAGGAGACAAAGGAACAACCGGCTTCGCGTGATGGCATTCCGTACATCAGCGCCGTATCCTCGCTGAACCTCCTGTTGTTTGCATCATTTCTCCCCCCCCAACCCCCTCTTTCTCTTGCATAATAGCTGTTGTGGCCATGAGCTAGTAGCGGCGGCGATGAGCTCACAGCGGCTCACCCCGCCCATCCAGGCACGGCTGGGTTTAGTCGTTACTGAAAAGCTGCCAGTATTTCATCATCCTCCGCCGTCTCCCCTCGGTGACCCCTACCGCCGCAGTACCTCCAGTCGCCTCAGGGTGGCAGCGCAGCCATGCAATTTCCCTCCAATCCCATCCCAGACACATTGTCCTTGCTGACTCTGTGTGTGTCTGTGGGTGTGGGTGTTGGTGGGGGGCGGATGGTGGAGTGGGGGGGTCGGTCTAACGGCTGGCAGGAACACCAACTGCCTGGAGTCTGCAGTGCTTTTCTCTCTCTCCACTACAGTCTGGCACCGGCTAGCACCAGGAGACGCAAGGGAGGGAAGGGGGGGGGAGGCGAAGGAGAGACTGCGGGAGGAAAAAGAAAGCGAGAAGGAGGGGAGGGAAGATTTAATGCAGAGAGAAGGAGGTGCAGGAGGTAATATATGGGATGATGGAGTAAGTGAGGGAGATGGAGAGAGACACAATAGGATGCTCCGGGACCTGGAGGGGTTTAGGGAAAAGGGAAGTGGGAAGGAGGAAGACAAAGGAGGAGGCAAATATAGAAGAATCGCAGACGAGAGTCTGAGATAAAGACGGATGAGGTGAGGAGGTGGCAGGAGAAAAAAGGAAAGGAAAGGAAGGGGGGAAGGCAGGGGAAGTGAAGGAGGAGCCTGGGATGGAGCATTTGTATTCATATCTGGGAATATTTCATCTGCTGTGCAGAGCGTGTCCATCCGCCCGTCTGACAACAGCTGGTCGTGGACGTGGGGTGGGGGGGGTGTTGGGGTGGTGGGTGGTGTGTTTCCGTGTTTGCACGTTGGATTACACACACCTTCATAGCCGGCTCTGGTGGCGGTGAAGTGGGGGGCACAAGTGGACGTGAGGTGGAAGGAGAGGGACTCTTAAGTCAGCACCTGTCGCGTGCTGGCCCGAGGGAGGTTTTTGTGTGTTTTGTGTTGGGGGGTGTGGATGGTGGGGGGGACTCAAGGGAGGCAGTGGGGGAAGTGTTGGAATGCAGCCCAATCCCTTGGGGTTACCCCCCTCCAATGTCGCCCACCCCCCGAAATAATACCTCATCGCTCTTATATAACCCAATGATCCCTGCGCCGGTTGCAAAGGCGGGCGACAAGAGGGACCCCGTGCGCGCCGCCCGCTGCTGAAAGGTGTCGGAGGTATTGTTCGCAGGATGGAAGATGTTGGCCGGTGTCCAGGGGGGGATTATGTCACTTCCCCGTTGCTTTCTACTTCAATACAGGGAAATCTAGTTGAGCCCCGACTGTGCCAGCGCTTCCTCTTCCTCTCGCTGGCAACCTCCTCGCCGCCAGCTGCACATCAACCGGGGGTTCAAGCCAGTTAGCAAGGGAACGCATTATGCGAGCGCACATGCTTCTACTCGTCATAAGCGTAAGCTTGGTGTCAATGCGTTGCTTTGGGGGTGGGGAACGCCGTCCTTGGCCATGGCGAGGTCTAAATCAAGTGTCAGTTTCGTTCACCTTAGCTTCTTCCTCAACTCGGCGCTTGTACATCATTTTTACGTCCTGGAAGTACTCGATAATTTCCCGCAGCTGCGATAGCAATAAAAACCTTTTGATTCCAAAACGATGCGTATCGTTTTCAACCGCCCACCCCCGTAAAGACCCCAGGATCCCCAATAAAGCGCGTCAGAGTGAGATGTCTGGACACTTTCACTGCGCCGTGACCCCACTGCCGTGACCCTTGACCCCACAGAGTGTACGCACAATGGGGAGCAATGAAACACCGGGGATATGGTAAAGTAGTGGAACTCCCCAAGGTCAATGACTTTACAGACCTGGGGATGGTGAGGATGAGGAAGGCTTGAACACGTGAACACACAGTAGCCTACTTTCTGATTGAGGTAGAGATGGACCCCCCTTCCCCAAAGTCATTATTGAATTTAATTACAACTCCTTGGGGAGTGGTATGGAAATGAGTTTCCATGTTCCCTGTGTCGCCTCGCAGACGCCTCGTCATGTCAGCTGTGGCGTTGCGCGACGGGGGGGTTTGAACATGTGATGGAAGCGTCTGATCACCTGCGACAGATGTGACAAGAAATCTTACACTTCCTGTTTCGCTTGCGAAGATACATCCAACGGAATAACGACAAACCCGGCATAGGTTACCACCCGTCTGATTGACGGACACTCCGCTGGGGGGTCGGTAGTAGACAACACCCGATCAACAAGCCGTTAATCCCGCCTGGAAAACACGCAGATGTGTTGCGGACAGCACAATCCAATCACGTCTCCGCGCCGCGGAATGCGGTCAGATGCCATAACAATATACGACATCAAAGCCTGTGGGGTTGTAAGCTCCAAGGGGTTGAATAACCACTCAGATTAGTGCTGTAAGTCATGGCAGCCCCCCGCCCCACTCAAGGACCCAGACGTCATAAATGTCACCAGACACTGAGAGCCGGTGTCGGGCTTGGCCTCGCTGACCCCCCCCAGGGGTCGATTCCCCATGTGTGGTTGGATATTTAGTCTTTCGGCTCCTGAGGTTAGTCTTTGTTTGCGTCGCGTTGACTAATAGTTCACCAGGGTTTTGTTTTAGATGCGGATTTTTCTGACACCCAAGACCTCGGAGGAGCTGTGTGTGAATGGGACCAGCTGTTTGCTGCATTGTGGGTGGGGGTTAGCTCGCGTAGCTCGACCTTAAAGTCCAGAGATGTCCTTGAGTACCAATAATCTATAACAATGGAAATAAGTCATTCAATCTTTGCCATCTTTTTCTTGACTCATTATTGATTTATGCAAATATTTCCCCAACGGAGGCGTTCTTATGTTTGGGATAATCCCAACTAATCCTGTGTAATTACAGGGTTGTGGATTCCTATTGTTTCGGTCTCTACATTGTGAACTGTTTAGTAAATCCAGAAGTTAAAAAGAAAGACAGAAGCTACTGGACAGAATTCCTTAGAAGTTAGGATAGAGCTGCCATGTTGGAGCAACTTCAGGACTTCCTTTCTTTAGCTTTGGCCGATGGGATTATTTTGGTTGTTTTTTACTCCGTGTAGTTTTAAGTGCTAAAGATGTATATGTAGTTTTACTGAGTACGTCGTCAACTGTTGCCGTTTCGTTGTTGTAACTGTTGAAATTCTGCTGCTGTCTTGTGGACAAGTCCATGTCGACTTAAAAGACGCAAAAAAGTGTGATACGTACAGTAAATACAGGGTATAGTTTCTTCAATCTCCCTGAGGTACACCTTCCTTTTCTAAAAAAAATCCCGTAATGGAGCTCACCTCCACATGAGCCCAGAGTGTGAATCATTGCTGGGGCATTCTGGGTCTGTAATGATGCGGATCTCCGCCAAAATCTAAAGCAATGTTCCTCGAGCCGTATCCTTCCTTTCCGAAAGAAGCAAAGAAAGGAAAAGAAAACAGACAAACCAAGACATAACCTCCTCAGGGAAAGTAATCGCACACGTGAAACTCCATCGGATTGAGATCGTTTGAACAGGCCTTGTTTGGCAGGAGGCCTCATTCATCAAAGTCTTTTCATAGAGTTTTGAGACATTGGCTTAAGGGCAGACAGACAAACAAGACAGGAAAGCTTCTTGGCAAAGATCGGGGGCTACTTTTTAAAAGTATTTTTCAAACACTTACATTGATCTCCATGACGCTTCGACTACAAAGGCTGGTTTATTTCATCCTGACAGCTGCTCTCACTTGAACGCATCCTTGTCGAACCCAGACGACGGGACAACCGTGCTCCGCCGCCGACAACAGGTGTATGTTTTAAGTGAGGACCACCCTATGGGGAGGCCACTCATAGAAAACACACTCTGGCACACAATGGAGAGCTCAGAGTGAAGTGCGAGCCAAAGAGCAGAGTCGCTGAATGAAGCAGGTTCAGATGAAAGAGAGTCTTTTCGACATCGGCGGGATGCTGAGCCGTCGCTGGCAGCCGACGCCGCGGTTCCTGCCAACGGGGCAGATGCCGAAGACGGGCCACCCGATACGGAAAGAAAAGTCCAGGGAAAGGGAGATGGAGATGATAGAAGACGGGAACATCGCCCAGTAGAACATCCTCCTCCGAAATGTTTTACGTATATAGCTTCCGAAGATTTTTGGGTAATTTTTTTTCCCCCATCTTATTTTCCGGCCAAAAAACACCGGCAACCAAACAAATCCCAACATCGCCCTGTTTTTCTCTCAAATCTTATCCAAACCCAGACTCTTGGCTCTGAAACCACAATTTCAGGCTACAGTTGTGACTGTCAGCGATTTAAAGCTGTTGGATCTGGATTCGATTTGGATCGGCGCCAGATTCTTTTCATCGGGATCCGTGAATTTTGAATTTTTTTTTTTTTCAGTCGTTCGACTTGCATCATGGAGCGGCGGCTCGGCTTTGACGTCTGGGCTCCGACTTCCGTCAATCCCCACAGATACGTTCATATAGAGGCTTCAGGGAGTGACGGCGAACTTCCTGAAACTGCCTAAACAAAGTAGACAGGTGGATTCTGGGTAAACAAACAACCAACCAAGCAAAAAACAAACAAAACTGTCATGAGTGAATATATGAAGAAACCCACATTGTTCACACAGGAAAAACAATTCAGAAATGAGTGTTTTAATGCTGACACACACAGACACACACACACACACACACACACACACACACACACACACACACACACACACACACACACATACACACAGGAACTGGCTCATATTAGTTTAATCCCACCCAGGAGCATGGGAGTCACGGTTCTGCTCCCAGGCAGGCGGTGACTTATGTTGTATGCTTCTAATCATATTACCGTCAGCCGTAAACGGATGTTCTTGGCGTGGCCCCCTCTGACACGCGTGTTAGACCCGACCCGCGGCGCTGCTTCGCCGCCGTGCGGCGGGGAGAGACGCTGACTCTCCTCTAAGCATCTGTTGAAGTGATGATTTGTTTTTTTGTGTGAGTGGAAATGAGAGATGACTGGCTTGTTTTCATCCGCGTTGCTCATTCACCCGCTACCAAACGGGGGTGTTCCACCTTCCACAGCCGACGGAGTACTTCCTGTGTGACATCACTGAGCGAGGTTTGGCCTGGAACGTAGCTATTTTCTCGTCTGCGTGATTCAGAGTCCACTTACTGCCATTTAAATTCCAGGAACTTGCTGATCCAGAGTGTATGTGTGGTAATTTTTAGTCATATCATGTGAAACTCATGCTAGCTAGCTTTTCTTAGCTTGTTATCCCATTATCTGGTTAATAAATTGTCATATATTTGTTAATGTCCGAAGATTATTTGTGATTATTCAGGAAAAATTAGATGTTTACCCTATTTTAGAGGTCGTTTCTCTATTTTCACTAGTGTGTTTCAAGCTTTAAGCGTCTAACCCCACCAAGGCCCACGAGTCTCCTCAATTTAAATTAAACTCTCATCAAAACTCCATTTATCATCCGAACCCACAGCCGGTAGTCGGTCCAAGGCTGAAACATCAGTCCAGCAGAATGACAAAAAATCCTGGAGCCGTCCATCCGTTTCCTGGTTCCTTCACTTGCTCATCAAGATTAATGAGGATGTCAAGGAGTTTATGTAGAATTAATAGAGACGTTTAAAAAAGCCATATGTTGCAACGTTAAGCCGAGTGAGAATAATTAATGGTTCTACCTCTTCATCTTGATCCGACTCAGTTAGTTGTTTCCTGCTAATTTATGCGTCGTCAAAGTAAAGTTGTTGTTCAAAAGAAAGTAGACACCTAGAACCCTCCCCAGTTGTGTTCCCGTCTGGTTGTTTTGGTGTCTCCCTGGTAACTGTCGGAGAAACAAACATCTACATGACCTCGTCTGCTGAGGTAACCGGTAACGGACTGGAAGGCGTGTCTCAAATAAAGCCGTTGCTGTCTCGTCTGTGGTTGGTCCAGTTCGCCTGACTCCTGTCCGGAAACAATCTTGGTTTTACTTCCAGAAGGTGTTGTAGGTTCTAGACCATGAAACACTCCATCACAAGCCGGACGGTCGGACGCATTAGACCCAACCGAGTAAATCCGAGTGCGAGGAATCGTTTTCCCGCTTCCGGCAACTTCCGGCGGCCGCCGCCGAAAGCGCTCCTCAACGGTTGGCCGGTATGTTTCTCAATCAAACCCTTCCCTGGATAAACGTCAGCGAGAGAGAGGAAGAAAAATGGGATTCACACGAGTTCAGAGCAGCGGGTTTAGAGATTACGGAGCAGCTCTATGGATAAACGGCAAACACATCGTGGATAGCGGTGGCGGCGGAAGGCCAAGAGTCACGTCGAGCTCCTCTTTTTGGTTGCTCCTCAAGTGAAATCGCTTGTCTTGCCCCTAAGGGGAGGTCACCCTAGGGAGGACTGGAGGCCACAATTCAACCATCGTCACCGGAGACGCAGGAAGTCAGCCATGTCGCCAATGGATCCCTGATCGGCTTCGCCACGTGTTGCCCCGGCTATCAGTAGCAAAGAGCACACGCCGGCCCGGCTACCCGATCCCACATTGTCCACCGCGGCGCTGCGCCGCAAGATCCTGACTGACAGGCAGTCTGTTTGTTTTCCTCCTCGAGATGAAGTCCATTTCCTGCGCTCCCTTTGTTTTAGACCCGAGATTAAAATAAGATCTCCCTTTTAAACGCCGTGTTTACATTTTGCAAGTGCTTTGAGGGAAAGCACAAAGCCGCCACACAGTGGGCGGATTATAAACTTGGACCGGGTTTCAAACAGACTGAATTCATAAACACAGAATTCCCCCGCACTCGACTCGCGGGTCCCAGCCTGCTAGCATTTTTGTGTGGATCAAACACAGACGGGTTCTATCCATTTGCACTTTGATGCGTTTGTGTGTCGGCGCTCCTCGCTCTGTGTTTGCACCTACTTGAAGCGTGTCGTTGCGCTTCCCAAGTGGCACCCTGGGGTCAGTTTTAAAGTTTTATTTCAACCTGGCGTCACCCGTCTTGACACTGCGACGTGTGTGTGGTACTGATGTCATCCTCGGTGGCGATCTGCGGTTGCCATGTTGTGCTGAGGCACGTGAGGGTATGTGAGGGGGGCGACCTGGGATCTCCATGTCCTATCAGAGGACTACAAGTGCCTGAATACCCATTATGTGCCAGCTGTTCAGAATAAGGAGTAATTGCGCTGTTGGCAAGGGTCCTCAGGAGCCCCAGCGCCGTGGTCGCCCCCCTTCCCTCCCCAACCCCAACCCTGGGAATGCTGCCAAGCCCTCCCGCATGCTGCCTCCCTGACCCATCCAACACCACCTAACGGCCCACCCCTACGCCGCGGCGCCCAACCCACATCAGCCCCCCAAAAAGTCTTCCACCCATTACCACCAGCCCTCTTTTCCACATTCCTTGGGGGGCACTGGTTAAATCTAATCCCATAATAAGACACTCAGCTGTCCGGGAAAAGAAAGAGAACTTTCCTCTGGTGCTCTCGAAACTTCCTTTTTTCTTTCTCGCCTCCTTCTTTTCACCCCGACTGGAGGCAAGATGACACTTCGGGCCCCTTTGGCCAGTTGCCTTTGTCTTTCTTCGGGGTAGATTTATCCTTTCTTCCTTTCTCTCCCTCCTCATTCCCCCTCTTTTTTTTTGGTGGTATAAGATTGCCTCCGTGTTGGGTCCTGGAACAGATACATGGGAGTTCTTCGTGGCTGGGATGCTCAAGACTTAATTTTAACGTTCCCCCGAAACAGATGCAAGCAATTTATCTTAGTTTACGTTAAGTCTTTTTAACGTCCTGGTGTCGTGCCTGCAATTCACTTGCCTAATGACATCATTGGGACGTCATTATCTCATAAAAAAGAAAGGAATTCATACCTTTTATCTTAATATAGACGGTCTGTTTTACATCCTCCGAAAATAATGGTGCGAAAATCGTCGGGAGACTCTCAGAGCTGCTTTAAAGCGGACGATAAGGAGCTCCCAAACGTGCAGTCTCCTCAATTTAGGGAGTTAGTCTCTAACCGCTGCTAACTCAAGCCCTGCCCTACCCTACCCTACCATTCCAATTTACCCAGAATGCCTCCACAGACTTCATTTACGCGGCTGTTTCAGCGGATTAACATCAAATTGCTTCTGAAAAAAAAGATATTAGAAAGATTTTCGTCTCCTTGCGGGACCGTCGGGCGTCGAAACCAAAGACTCTCCGCTGCGTTCATGAACGTTTACATCGATCCGAGCTGAACGCAAGTCTTTACGTTAATCAGCGACGCTTACATCCATTATTAGTTAATGGGATTCGAAAGATTAGGAAAGCCGGTTCACGTCGAGTATTATCTTAGTCCCACTGTAATTCAATTACTGGTAAACGCCGTTGGGGAGCATTTTCCACCGGTTGATCACTTCCTGTACGGACAGAGGCGTTATTGGGTCAGTGTGTGTTGAAGTGTGTGTCGGATGTGGTTGAGTGTGTCGATGTGGAAATCACTAAACTGGGTTATCAGCTTCAGGAGCCTGGGAAACTGGAACATGTTGAGATAGACCAAGGACCTGGGGGGGTCCCGAGGCAGGGGTGGGCGATGAGGAGCGGTCCTACGACTTTCAGAATCGGCGTTATTTTTGTCGCCCCCCCCCCCCCTTTTTCAAATCTGTTTGTCTTTCCTGTTGCTATAATCAGCTCGGTATTTACAACGCCTGTTTATTCCGGTAAACGCGGGATGACTTAAGGCGCCGAGGGAGGGGGGGCGAGGGGGTAACGTTGTGGTCATTGGCGGGGAAAAACCAAAACAACAGATGGACTGCGTGGTGTCTTTAACCCAGATTCTACCCTCCCACCCCCGCTAATCCTGCCTTCACTGCGAGAATGTCGGCGTGGCTCGCTGGACTTGACACGCCAAGTGACCATCCGGATTTGAACCTGGCTGAGCCGGGGGGGTGGGAGGGGTCGTAAATCGTCCGATGGTCACTGATGAGCCCGTTAAGAGGACATTAGCTTTATGCTAACGACCTCGCTGTTGCTACTGGAAACCGTGCCGCGAATTAGAAATACGTAATTGTGCGGTGAGTCGGCAATGTGCCAACGGTGGTGGATTGCATGACTCATTAGAGTGGGGGGGTGGTATGGGTGGGGGGCGCGTAGGGGGAAGAGGGAGCCAGACAGTCAGCTGTCAGAGGCTTGAGGTGTGGGGGGGGGGACGGCGTCCATCAGCTGATTTAGTGTGTTTAGTGCGTGGATGTGGGTGTATGTATATTTGGGGGGTGGAGGGGGTTGCACCAATCAGCTGATGGGGATTAGGGAGGGGCGGGGCTTTGGTTGAGGTATAACATCATTAGTCCTTGACCTTGGAAAACCAGGATAGTAGTAGGATTACTCAAGCCCCGCCCCCTCAGTCTGCCGCCAACACCTTTAGGTAAAATTACCTCCAGAGTCCGTTTCTGATACCAGGGACCCGACTATTAACTGGTTCTGATAGGAGGGACCCGACTATTAACTGGTTCTGATAGCAGGGACCCGACTAGTAACTGGTTCTGATAGCAGCGACCTGACTATTAACTGGTTCTGATAGGAGGGACCTGACTATTAACTGGTTCTGATGGGAGGGACCCGACTATTAACTGGTTCTGATAGCAGGGACCTGACTAATAACTGGTTCTGATAGCAGCGACCTGACTATTAACTGGTTCTGATAGGAGGGACCTGACTATTAACTGGTTCTGATAGCAGGGACCTGACTATTAACTGGTTCTGATAGCAGGGACCTGACTATTAACTGGTTCTGATAGGAGGGACCCGACTATTAACTGGTTCTGATGGGAGGGACCCGACTATTAACTGGTTCTGATCGGAGGGACCTGACTATTAACTGGTTCTGATAGGAGGGACCTGACTATTAACTGGTTCTGATAGGAGGGACCCGACTATTAACTGGTTCTGATCGGAGGGACCTGACTATTAACTGGTTCTGATAGGAGGGACCTGACTATTAACTGGTTCTGATAGGAGGGACCTGACTACTAACTGGTTCTGATAGGAGGGACCCGACTATTAACTGGTTCTGATAGGAGGGACCTGACTATTAACTGGTTCTGATCGGAGGGACCCGACTATTCGATGGTTCTGAGTATTTGGACTGTAAATTAAATGAAGGCCTTAGATATTTTTCAATAATTTTTGGGGGGAATGACTTTCAATAATTCGTTGCTCGTCAGTTTCGTCACAACTGGTGTGTTTGGCGTGTCTTTGTGTGTGTGTGTGTGTGTGTGTGTGTGTGTGTGTGTGTGTGTGTGATGCAGGACTTTAAAGCTCATGTTGTCTGAGCCCGGCTTTATTCCTGGTTCCTGGTTCCTCAGCATCCGACTCGCTTAACGCTCCTGATTTCATTCTGTTGCCCTTTAATCCCCCCGTTGCCCCATCTTTACCCCTGGCCCACCTCCCCCAACACCGACATACTCAGGCACCATAGGCCGGTCAAGGTCAGGCGGAACATTTCGAGCCTTTCTGGGTCGGGTCAGAGGTCGCGCTCGGTGCGAGGCGACGCGCTGTAAATTAGTTGATTAGAAATCCCTAATTACACGCCTCTAATCTGCCCGCCTCCAGATTAGTTGCCCCACCAGCTGTCTTGAGCGTGGGAGAGAAGGAGCAGTAGACGGGTGAGGAGTTCAGGGGTAATCTAAGGGTTGAGGTGTACGCACAGTAATTGTCCCATTGCATCCTGGGAATTACGGATAATCCCCAAAGAGTTTATCAATGGATGAGACGATTTGGAGATGATTGGGTTCCGTTGGATGAACCGTAACGTTATGGGCGTCTTTGTGTGGGATTAACGCCGCGATCAGTGTTAGCTCACAATCACAAGCGTGACGTTGCCCCACCCCCAACCCCGTATTGAATTTTCCTGCACCTGCCTCCTCTTTCATCAATTTCACCCCTGGAATCGATGGGACGCCGGGGCTGATGACGCTGCAGAACCGGAGCCAGACGGGAATCGATGAATCCAGGGATGGGAGTAGCGATAGCTGTCGCCGCGGAGACATCAAGGCTTCAACCGTCACGCCGTGCGTCGATCGGCTAGACCGACATTGGTTGTCGGTGGTAAAGGGTTGTCGAGCTCGGATGAGGAGGCAACCGAGGAACCTGTTGACCCCCGTTTAGCATCAAAAAACAGTTAACGCCAATGCTACTTGAGCGCCCTTAGCGTCTGATTGGGTAATCAATGAGGAAGAAAGTGGTCCTCTGACGACGGGAGGTCCGCGCCGGGGAATCAAGCCGTGTCGGAGGTCACGGGGCGAACGATCCGCCGCTCAGACAGCAGGAGGCAGCTGAGTCAGCAGGGGTTACGACTGGAGGTCAAGGGTCAAGTCCTCGTCCAGTATGGGTTTCTGCTGTCCAGACGGCGCCGTCCGTCATCAGGAGAATCTCAATCGTGACCGATTATGGGCGTCACGAGCAAAATCAGGAACTGATCGGAGGGGGTCGTCGGCCTGTGTCCATCGAGCGAATCGATTGGTTTATCGATGGGACTTTGATTCAATGAGCTTTTTGTTGCTATGCTAGCTGTCCTCTGGGCTGTTTTGGGGAAATATTTGCTTTTTTTGGACATTTATGTGAATAAATTTTACACTGAAGACTGTTATTGCTTAGAAATTAATATTAAATTTTGACTTTTTAAAAAAAATTTCTAACATTTTTAACCTTTATCAGAGACGTCCAAACATGTGACAGGAAGTGCTCGATAGAATCTGGCATTCATTGTGTTACGCCATTAAACCCGTGACTCCGCCCACTCCGATGTGTTGGTTTTATGACCAAACCGTTTTTATGACAGTCGCACTTTTGTTTGACGGCTTCGATCAGCTGATGGCTCTCGTTAAATTAACGCCTTCCTCTTTCCCTCGACGCCCGTTTCAGCGTCTTTGCGGGACGACAAGACGAGCGAACGAGGATAACAGGAAGGAGCGTGGGCGGTTTTTTTTTATTTTTATTTTTTATGGGTGTCATGAGAGGATGAATCAATAAAAAAACAAACGGCATCAACACCGCAATTAAAGGGGCCTTGAAAGGGTCGGCCTAATCAGCAGTTAGATAAAGATAGGAGCAGGCGGTGCTTTGGACACCTCGCCTGTGCACTCGGCGGCCCTTGAACCTGACACGTATGTATGCGCACATACATACTTGCGTGTTTATGTGGACGCGTTTCTGACAGCTTGTATGTAGTTAACAGACTCTTAAAAGGCAGATTAGCCGCTGGGAGCTTCCTCCTGCTGTCTGACCCCCCCCCCCCCCCGAAACAAAGTGAGACAAAGCAGAAATGCTCATATACCGGCCTACCCTCTGTACCCATGACCCCTTTCCGCTTACCTGCGTCTTATCTGCCCCCCCCCCCCATTCGTCATGTGTGTAGGTTCTCACCGTGATAAGGTGGCGGTGGTGAGTCAATACCGCAGCCTTGGGTCGGGTCCTGGCGAGCCCCTCCTTGCCTAAGAGGCACCGTGTGGACACAGCAGATACCGGCCTGAGCAATGAGTTTGCTTTAGACACACAGACCAGAGATAGACCACCCCAACGGGACGCTTTTGCACAATGTCGTTGGGTTTTAACTCCGCGGCAGTAAAGTTTACAGGGGCGGGTAGCTTCAGCCGGGTTTATGGTCGTCCTCGTGTCAGGAGGATCTCACGCGTGTTACGCGTGTGCGTTTTGGATACGGCTTCGCATCACGTTTGGGTCCGGTACCTTGATGACTCCATTTGTTTAATATCAAACAGGTTTGAACGTTGTGTTTTCTTGCAGTGGAGGTAGCAACCGGGATGTTGGGATGTGGCGGCGACCCAAATGAAACCAAAAAAGCAGCTAGCAGCAGTTAGCAGCTAGCAGCAGTTAGCAGGATGGTAATCAATGGAGCTCTTCAGGAGTTATGAAACAAATCACCATCAGAAATTCAAACTGGATAGATAAATAGATACATTATTGATCCCGAAGGAAATTCAGTTTATCATCTGCTCACAATAAATACAGTATTTCCCGCACTATAAAGCGCACCTAAAAGCCTTTAATTTTCTCAAAAACCAACAGTGCACCTTATGATCCAGTGCGCCTCATATTTGAAAACAGTTTTAAAATAGGCCGTTCATTGAAGGTGCGCCTTATACTCCAGTGCGCCTTATACTCCAGTGTGCCTTATACTCCAGTGTGCCTTATAGTCCAGTGCACCTTATGGTCCAGTGTGCCTTATAGTCCAGTGCGCCTTATGGTCCAGTGCACCTTATTGTCCAGTCCACCTTATGGTCCAGTGCGCCTTATGGTCCAGTGCACCTTATTGTCCAGTCCACCTTATGGTCCAGTGTGCCTTATGGTCCAGTGTGCCTTATAGTCCAGTGTGCCTTATAGTCCAGTGCGCCTTATTGTCCAGTGTGCGTTATAGTCCAGTGTGCCTTGTAGTGCAGAAAATACTGTACATAAATACACATAAACAGTATTTAACACAGACAAAAAGACATTACAACGACAATCAACTCACAAGCATAAAAAGTATAAAAAAATCGGATGAAATTATTAGCCCTCTGCTAACATTTTTAGCATTAGAGCCTTTACTTGCTAGCTAGCAAAGCAGTCGGTGCTATGCTAGACGTCCTTCTGTAATATTATTCACGCAGCATGACTTTTGTGGTTCGTAGCAGCCGGGCTACGGGGGCCCGTAAGGCTTCACCCAAAAATGTTAAAAATTTTGAGCCCCAAGGCCGTTCCCTTTTAGTGCCTTTAAAATTACATCCGTGGATATTTTCATTTTCATCTTAACGGCTCCGAAGCGGAAACCCTCAGAGCAGGAAGCTGTGGAAAATGTGAAGAAAATGACATTTGATTTATTGTCCCACATGAAAGGAATCGGGGCAGTGGTGTTGGTGGTATTGGGGGTGGGGGGGTATATATGATGCACCACAGTTATGTCATCAGACATGCAGCAGCTGTTGAGATATTCCAGTCGTAACCAGACCGGACGATCCGTAACCGACCAATCAGGATTCATTAGCAGCAAGCTAGCGGTTTGTGAAAATGAAAGGTTAATAAATGTTTTGATTTGAATTCCGCTACACAACGCTGTATCTCTGGAAGCTAACGCTCCAGCTGTTTAGCTCCATTCCCTCCCATTCATTGACTCTTTAGCCAACGCCCACTTCCTGTTGATGGAATGAACAGGAAGTGAATGGATGTGGGGCGATCCCCTCGACCTGTGATCCACACCAACACACCTGTAGTTGTTCTGTCATTCCGACGTTCCCCCCAACCCTCCTCCCTGTTAACCTTTGACCTCTTGGCCCCTACTGGCGCTAAGCCGGCATCATCAGCGCCCTCATTAGGACGGCATTAGTGTCAGAGATGGACACGGCGATCCGGTTCCAAAGCTGCATCAAAATTCTTCCCGACCTCTCCGTCTCTTCACGCTATTGTCTAGGGATGCTGTGCTCTGACACCAGAGGTCAGAGGTCGCCGGTCCTCAGGAGTCATCCAGCTCCTTCTCTCCGAAGCGCTGTCACTGCGATTCCCCCACTCCCAGAAGCCCCTGTCACTCGCCGTCACTCACCATCACATGCATGTGGATATCCGTCGCTGTGGCGATATCCTTGACATTTAATCAACGAGCGCTTTGCTTCATTTGGAGGCTAATCTGGTGTTAATAGTAGGTTACAGAACCTTTATGGTCACACATCGGTACTTTTTGGTGGGTTTTCGGCGGATTGCAGGCGTGTTCATGTCGTCCCGGTTCATTACAGGCCTAAGTTCTTCAAGACAGAACCAATTTAGCACTAAATAAAATGGAAATGCACAGTTTTAGCCGCGCTAGCATCTTTTCCAACCTCCTTCCCGTGACCCAGATAGCGCCACTTAGGAAACCTCGGATCACATTCCCATCGCCGGCAAATGGCTCCTTCTCCTAATCATTAACACACAAATGGACCGGGTTTCTGGAGTGTGTGTGTGTGTGTGTGTTGACGTGTGCGTTTGTTACCTACTTGCCGCTTGACACGAAGCCGTGATACTCATGAAAAGCTGAGACCCACTTAGAGGTCCGGGTTTAAATTTAGCTGCTGGAGATACCGGCGGTCGTAGCGATGCTTTCTGCACATTTGTCGTACGAGGGCGTCCTCGCTAACAGCTAAAGTCGCTAACGGTTGATGTAAGAGACTGTACACAGAGTAGAACCGAAGAAGAAACACCATGACGACCAGCTCTGAGGTCTTACGATCAGTTTAATGGAAAATAATCAGGAAAAATTCCCGATCCCAAAACTGGGCAGACTCAGTAATTTCTGTACCAGACCTGTCTTTGATACCAACCAAAGGCGGCATGACGCTGCTCCAGTTTGCAAATTTTAGATGGATGTAGGTGTTTTTCAAGCAAAGGGGGCGTGGCTGAGTCGGGGTCAGACGTTTACCTGCTGAGGTGAATTGTTTCCAAGAGTTGGAACCCGTCTCCCTCACCTTGTGTTTATATCTCATGAAAGTACGGGAACACAAAAGAACCTGTCAGTGATTCCTCTCCCGACCCCTCAAGGCCGTTCATTAAAAAGAAGAAGAAGAGAAAGAAAACAGAGCGGGTGGAGAGATGAAAAGCGGGCGAAGGCCCGACTCAACAGTATCGGGTGTTCAGGTGTGTTGCTGCAGAGATCATAGGTGAGAGGATGTGAGCGTGAGAGGGTTCACCTCCGTCAGGTGACGGCCGTCCTGAGGAGTTAAACACTTCAGGTGGGCGGCGAGGTGATCTGATAGGCTCAGCCCTCTCCCCCTTCTTCCCCCCCGAGGCGACAGGTGAGGGTCGAAGTTCCTAGTCTGGCAACCCAGGGTCGAATGTGGGGCAAAGAGAACAGATCTGTGTGACAACAGTTGCATATTTCAAAATACTAGGGTAATAGGAGCAAAGTCCAGTTGGGGACGGCGCGTTGGTCGGCGTCCCGTGTCCTCAACGGTGGCGTTAGCCCCACCCACATACCACAGAATGGGAGAAGCAGGGAGCGGCGGCGTTTGTCTGATTACGAGAATGAATGAATAACTTCCTGCCGGCGGTGGAGAGAGTGGGCGTGCGAGTGCTGTCGTTATCTCCCCGGCCGTTTTATCAGGATCAAACGGCAGCTGGGCCATTAGCCACGGAGGACTCTGCACCTTTATCTGCCCCCGCCGGGGATGATAAGTCTCTTCAGGCGCAACGTGGCCACGGTTGGCGACAGAGGTTCGAGAAAAGAAAACAAAAACGGTCCAAGCAGGTGATTTGGGGAAGGGAATTCACCCGGTGAGGTCTTAAGAGTCGACGTCCAGTCCCGGACTTTTTTTGTCCGCCATTGTTCCAACAGTCTTTGTGGTTTTCCATGTCTGCGCCGTTCTGAATAGACGGAGGTACATTTGTTCCAAAACGACTGCCAACAAATCATCCCTGATGAATATGTTTGTTCCCATCCAGCGGAAGCCTCTCCTCAGAGCGGGTCAGGCGGCGTGAGCGTACCCAAAGGAGAGGACGCGATGACGCAACAGTTGTCCGTCACAGATATTCTTGATCTTGGCATCCGGAGCGTGAACATCGGTTTCCAAGCCTGACAGATGTTCTCTGCTTCAGGAATCGCGTTCCGACACCCCTGTCGAGTCTTTCCAATGAACTGTGTGTGGTTTTTGTTTCTACTCAACCGAGCCAGGCTTTCTTAGGTGCCTCCTTTTGCATCCCGCTTCAAAGCGGTGACGTATTGTAATTGTCAGTGTTTGTTTGTCAGTGTCTGTTTGTTCGTCCATTCGTTAGTTAGTCTGCCAAATATCTGCGCAACCATTGCAGATAGAAAGATGAAACAAAAAGCACATTACTCAGGCAGCAAAGGGGATAAAAATGAAATGATGACCTTGACCTTGAGAAAACTAGGTCAAGGTCAAATTTCAACTTTTGTACACTCAGGAACCGGATAAGATAGAAAGAGGAGGGAGAAGGCCAGTGTGAGAGACCACAGATCAAAGCTAGTGCTTTGATCAATGACAGTAGGTCAGAGCATTAGCTTTGATCTTTGACCTTTGCAAGTAGGTCAGGGTAAAATTTTGAATTCAGGAGTGTTGCCTTGGTTCTAGTTAGCATTTGCGCTCAGCTAAGCTAAGCTAACCAGCTTACGGCAGTCACCTTGTATATCTACTCTACAGATGTGAGTCTGGTATTAATTTTCTCCTCTGACTTTGCCAAAAAATAGGAAGTTTTCCCCAAAAAACATCAAGCTGTTCTTTTCATTACGAAGACGAACCCGGAGAATACCTTCGTTTGCCACTTCAAAC
The DNA here is from genome assembly GCA_013358685.1 of Antennarius maculatus. Classification (NCBI taxonomy): domain Eukaryota; kingdom Metazoa; phylum Chordata; class Actinopteri; order Lophiiformes; family Antennariidae; genus Antennarius; species Antennarius maculatus. Next base: position 17,101,608 of record CM023625.1, on the reverse strand, counting down.
GTCTCCATGTTTCTGACGGCTAACCCTACCCCCCTTCTCTTTGTTTTCCGTGGTAAATCTATTAGTCTCCTGTTGGATCCACGGTTTTCTCGGGGTTTTGGTGGTGGGGGGGCTTCCACTCTCAGCTGAGGGTGGCCTGGCCTCGCTCCACCAGTCGACTCGGAGATCATCTGGAGGCAGACGCTGAGCAGGTATGGATTAACATAATCCACCTAAATCAAGTCTCTGGGTGACGGCCAGACACCGAACACTGTGCATACATGCCGTCCTCCCACGTAGACGTACGGTACATCCACATCCACATCATATAAGGAGATCTGTGACATGATAATTACACGGAGAGCCTCCGTATTTATAGAGAACGCTATCAATCATTCCCGTTTGAGTGGATGAACACACCTATGCACACCTGAAATCACTCACCACCCTGGGCGAGGAGAGGGTGTGGGAACCCTCCCTGCGATTTCAGTAAATATCGCCCCAATTGAAGATAGAGTCTATAATGGGCACCTGGGAAGACACGCCCTCATCGCTGATGATGCCTTTGAACCGTCAGGGGGAAGAATTGTGGGTATTTTCGCCCATCCCTCCCCTTACTGTCGTTTTATGTACCCTTACCTATTAAAACAAAATATCCATCTGGCTTTGATGTCGACTTTAACTTTTACCCTCCCTACCTCACGGGAAGCTATGAACCGTTGCGTCTTTCTCCGTCAGGTACGCAAGCTAGTTGACGGCACTAATTGAAGGGCAGAAGGGGGGGGGATCAAGCGTTCACGCCGACGTGCGTGCGTACGTGCGTGCACGCTGATGTTGCGCGCAGCAGGGATTGGATGGGCTTTTGGGAGATTTAATCGCTCTGGGAGTTTGAGCGAACGAGAGGAAATACCCTTAACAAGCAGAGTCAAAGCGTGATTAGCGTTCATTTCTTCCTCCAGCCGGGTGGATGTGTGCTCCGGCCTCATTCTGGTGACTCACATCCCTCAAGTAATGACACATTATCCCTCAACACACACAGTAAGCCCCAGCTACTTTACAGCCGTGATCAAACGCGGTAGTCATACATGTTGTTTCATCGCTCCTATCCACTAACTAAAGCCCGATCGTTGCTTCTATGACAAATCTCCAACTTCAAATCCAAGTTATTGCTTTTATGATAAATCCTTGGGCTATGTCTGGCCCGGTGCTTTCATTCATGTTCAACCCCCCGACTTCTTGAAGTCCCAATCCTGGCTTTCTTGACAGATCTCGAACCTTTATGAGAAACGGTCTACCTTGGCCACGATAGTCTTGCTGGCGATGAACTACTAACCTTAAGCCATCCGGGAGGCCTTAACGAGGGTTCCACCAGTCCGGTCCGGCGGTAATATAGTTCCCCCTTGCCCTCCCCAGTCGGACACTAACGAGACGCCGCACACTGACCTCTGCGGCGGCTCAAATTAGATGTAAATTGTGCCTGATTTTTATGGGGGTCCCTAACGCGATCCAGACCCCGCTGCCATCGCGGGCCGGCGGGTCAACGGCGTGAGAACGCCTCGCTCCCTAACGACATTTGGAGTGGTCGATGAGAGGGGTCGTGGGTAATGGTGACCTTGCTGGCCTACACTTCACTTCCCCCTAATTAGAGCGCTGGACCGGATCAAAGGAGCCAACCGCATCGCAGCAGGCGAGCTACTGAAGGAGGGAGGGTAGTAAAGACCAAGAGGAGGAGGAGGAGGTCTTTTCTATAGGTAATGGGGTGCAGCAAGGATGAAGGGGGAGAGTTTGGGGGGGGTTTCATTAGTCCTGGAGGTCATTGGGCACTCGACCTGTGCTCAGGAATGGACCCTCTTCTATAGGTGGCAGCAGCGCCTTAAAAAGGAGGGACTTATAGGGAGGTAGAGGAGGAGACGGAGGTCAAGCACAGGAGAGAACGAACCTTTATTTCATGGGCTCTGAGGAGAGCAGCACACTTCTGAGTCCAGACACACAGGAAGTGGGACATTTAGCACTTCCTGTTTCACGTGTGTGGCTGAAAACCCAGGCCAACGCAAAGCGGATAACCTGACGGACACGTTCATCCCTCATGTGGAAGTCGCCCGCGGAGCGTCACGCGGCAACAAGCGCCTGATTACATCTGTTTCCACGGTTACTAATGAGCCCTCATTAGAATACGTAATTGGAGGGATCCACTAGGGGGACGTTCAGTTCCAGGAGAATAAGAAAGAACAGGAAGCAGAGATTTCCTGGACATTATGGAGATTAAGGCCAATTCCTCCTGCAGCCTTTGATGAGATGGAATGAATGAATGAATGAATGAATGAATGAATGAACTGGATTCACATTTATTATTATATTTAGACATAAAAGTTTATGTTCTGATCGTAACGTTTTATTTTGACCTATTTATCTGCCAGACCTTAAAGGGCGGTCTGTGAAAATATCGTCTGACGTTAAACCAGTTTGTGGCGTGAAAACCATTGGTGAGGGAAACACGTATGGGGAAGCGATCGGTTGTGAAGGGGTGTAGGGAACACTGCATTCTTTCATGGATCCTGGAAGTGCCGGGACACTCTGTTCTGGGGAGTCAGGTTTCAGGACGGAGCCCCAAAAAGCACGGGGCTGCCCAGAACGTATGTTCTTGACATGTGTCGTCGCCACTCTTATGTAATAATTAGTGTGAATTTCTAGTGTTTGGAAGGAGAGAAAGCGTTCCAAGTCTGAGAATTAATAAGTTGTCCACTCATGGAACAGCTAAAGGAAAGAGAGAGGAGCACCGATTTGGATTTGGGTCGTTCCTCAAGTCTGACCTGGTTGCTCCAGATGATCCACAGATTCTGTGCATTTAGGGAACGCTGTTCTCTTTCCGGTTCTGTTTTATTTGACTATAAAAAAAAAACCACAAGTGAAAGGAGGAAAGCGAATTTTGGATTTTCAGGAAAACTATCCCTTCAACTTCCTGTTTCCAGCGCACCTGACGCCGCGCCATTCACCTCCTTTGGCAATTTTACAGTTATTTGCCGTCTAAATCCGACGGTTTTCCTCGTTGATCCGGGACGATACGGCGACTATCCCTCCGCTCCCGCGTTGACCTCTCCGATATTCGCTCGTAAACACTACGGATAACCAGATTTGGGAATTTCATATGCTGGCCTGGGAAGTTGACGAAGCTTTAATGGAGCCAGAATTCCAGGAGCTTCATCGTGACGGCGCGGTAAGACGGTGTCATCCCTGTCACTCACCTGGATTTATCAGCAGGAAATCTGGAGATGAGACGGCATTCCTGCCCCCGTGGGGAACTCGGGACCTGGGGGGGTGGGGGCAGACAAAGACTGCCACAGTTGCATGATGGGATGGGAGTGGGACGGCGTGGACGCGGCGAGCTCACGCTTCGTCACGAGATCTAATCTGCTAAGATGAGGTTTATGTGTGGTTCAACTACAGAGAGAGGTTTTGTTGAGGTAACCCCACCCACCCCCACACCACCACCACCACCACCACCTCGGGGCAAACCATCCAGCTCCATCCCACACCCCAACACTGATGTTGACATGTTCACTGACCTACTATATCAACACGTACACACACACACGTAATTGGGCTAGTCTTTCCATGCTAACCGGTGTCGTCTGATATGTTCTGGTTTGACCCCGCCAACTCGCCCTCTGGTCCTGGATGTACTCATCGGAGCACGATACCCCCCTACCCCCTCCGAGGGCTCGGCGACCCCGGGACGAGCTTCTTCCCCCGGGAAAATTCCATTTACGAACAAAATGTTATCCCGCAGACAAAGAGACGCTTCAGAGGTGCGAGCGTTGGGGAGCGTTGACTCCTCCGGGGGGGGGGGGCTGTTCTTAAATGTCTTGTCCCGACGGAACCACGTGTCCGGATCCATCCACATGCCATTCATGGATCGGGTCCGACCGTGAGAACACGACTTTGCGACACGTGACACGACCACCCGTCCGCACCCGATCATTATGGTAACAATTATCGGGGTAATCAATCGGCCGAATTACCCCCTCCCGATAACTGAGGACCTATTGTCCAAAGAGGAAGACGGTGGTCTTCCTCGCCGCTGTCTGGCCCCAGTGCATCATTTTGGGCTTGACCCTTCGTGCCCCCTTTAACCCCTCCCCTGCCCTTAATACCTTCCTGTCTCCATTATCAGGCCGCGGGGGTCACGCCGTGTAAAGGTCAGGCTTTGGGGGTCGCACTGTCACTCAGGCGGCCGCCAAAAATAGGCACCGTGTGATTTTTAACCCTACGGTGAGCTATGCGTCCACATCACTGACCTGCTTTCCACGGGGCGTGGCGCTCACTCCCGAACGCCTACGCGTGTGCGTCGGAGAAAGGACGACTGTACGTTAACTAAACAAACGCGTCGGTGCTGCTTGACCCAAATACCAGGGGCATTGTTGGCGTCTTTAGACTCGCCCATCGCCGTCTGGCCGTTAAAGCACCTTTTTAAACCTCCCTGATGTCGGGTGGCAAAGCGCTCCGGAGATGCCCCGTTAGCGCCGCGGCGCTCATCAATCACATCCCAGCTAACACAGTCAACCGGAGCTGAATGGGCCTGCATCGCCGGCGAGCGTTCCCAAAACAGAGTCTCACCTGCGACTCGTCCTCTTCCTTTTCCGTTAGCACTTAACGCCCACATGGCGCTTGCTAACGTGAGAAAGCTCCTTAAGGCCTCTTTTGTGAGCCAGACAAGAGGTGATGTACCTCATTAACGGATATGCAGGCGACAAATGGAGTACCACACCTTAAGTGTGTGCAACTCGGAAGTTGGAATTCTTGCGTACCGGCGATGCATGTTTGGGATTCCCCGCCTTTGTGTGCGAGTTTTTTATCTGCCGTCCCATCAGAACAAAAGGTCGTCATCAGCGAAGGTGAGGATGTAAAACAATCAACGCCACTTTCACGACAAATATGTGAGATTTTTTTCCGCGGAATTCAAACTAATTTCCTCCTGGAGGGCGGGGCCGGGTCGTCGGGGGCAAAATGGTGATAAATCACACCTGTGTGCAGCTCTTAAGTTCTGGGACGGCCCGTATCTGCCGCTATAAAGATTCCTACGTCCTGACCCGGAAAGTCAGGCCTGTAATAAGAGCCATCAAGTCATGTGATTGATCACCCGGCGCCACGGCGGGGAGGGAGAGCGCAACGGGGCAGGATGGGCCGGTGCTTGCCAACGGCGGGGATGGTATGTGGGCGTGTGAGAGATGAAGAAAGAGAGAGAGACACTTGTTTGATACCGGGGATGGGGGCGAGTGAGACGACAGACGGGGAGACAGGCAAGTCGGGATCGGAGGACGGGGTCGCGGAACCCCCCCCCCCATTCACCTGGAGCCAGGTGTGAGTCAGGTGACCTGCCGATGACTGCGACTGTTAATTAAAATCAGAACTTTAAATGATTTATGCCCCCAGGGGGCGGAGCCAGAGAAGAAACTTATGATCCTAAGGGTGAGGGTTCAAAACCCGCGGACGAACGTAACGAAGAGTGGTTCTGGTCAAACCCGTAATGTCATGAAACGCTGTGATCGGATTGATTCATTGGTCCAACCCGGGTGTAGAGAGTCCAACGGAACCGTCTAGGACCGCGAGACGACTTCCTCCTAACGGGACAGTCTAGGACCGCGAGACGACTTCCTCCTAACGGGACAGTCTAGGACCGCGAGACGACTTCCTCCTAACGGGACAGTCTAGGACCGCGAGACGACTTCCTCCTAACGGGACAGTCTAGGACCGCGAGATGACTTCCTCCTAACGGGACAGTCTAGGACCGCGAGACAACTTCCTCCTAACGGAACAGTCTAGGACCGCGAGATGACTTCCTCCTAACGGGACAGTCTAGGACCGCGAGACGACTTCCTCCTAACGGGACAGTCTAGGACCGCGAGACGACTTCCTCCTAACGGGACAGTCTAGGACCGCGAGAAGACTTCCTCCTAACGGGACAGTCTAGGACCGCGAGACGACTTCCTCCTAACGGTACAGTCTAGGACCGCGAGATGACTTCCTCCTAACGGGACAGTCTAGGACCGCGAGACGACTTCCTCCTAACGGGACAGTCTAGGACCGCGAGACAACTTCCTCCTAACGGGACAGTCTAGGACCGCGAGATGACTTCCTCCTAACGGGACAGTCTAGGACCGCGAGACGACTTCCTCCTAACGGGACAGTCTAGGACCACGGGACAAGTTCACCCTGACGGAACAGTCTAGGGCTGCTCGACGACTCCCTCCAAATAGAACCGTCTTGGACCACAGAACAACTTCCTCCTAACAAACACCCGATGTCTCAGCCGAGGCCGGAGGACCGACGCTTTCCACGTGTCGGATTCCTTCTGCTCCAGCCGGGCCTGGACGGACGGCCCAGATGTTTCCGATTAAAACCGTAAATGAGACGCACGTTTTCTCGTGTCGGCTTCTGGGGTTGCAGACAGACAAGAACCACTTTAAAAAAGCGAAAATGTGTGAGTTCCCCCGGTAGTCAAGAAGCTGTGAAACGTCCTAATCCCCTCTAATCCGATTAGCTTCACGTAAAAACTCCATCCTGCGGGCGATGAGGGACACGGACGACGCGACTTCACACCTGGAGCTCCCAGCTTCCAGTCTTCACGCTCTGCTGAGCGGAAGTCGGATCCTCCGATAGGGATCTGCTCCGGGATCGGGGCAGGAACACAACCCCCCCCCCACCCACCCACCTTGGAGACGCTCCGAGGGAGGGATGGTAGAAAGTGTGGGAAGCAGCAACGGCTAAATGTGTGGTTTGGTATGTACGTATTCCTGGATGGGTGGTGGGTTGGGGGGGTTTGGGGAGGGTAGAGGGTTTGTGCTTGGATGGGGCGGGTGACAGAATGATGATGGGGGCAGTTCAGAGCCCAAAGCTGTTTTTTTTTAAAAGATGGGAAGGGTTGATTGATTAACGGTTTCAGGCCCTCAGGGGGAGAGTCGAGTTGAACTTCCTGTACTTTTCTCACGTGTTGCTTCCTTAAAGGAACAGTTCACCTAAAAATAAAGTTCAATCGTCCTTTACTACCCCCCCCCCCCCACACACACACCTCCCTCATGTAACCCTTTAAGTCCAGGAATCATGGCTGATTTTTATAGCGCCAACTTTCTATTAGCATACCGGAGAAAGGGATTAAAGCGGAGTTCTCGTTTGCAAATTTGCGAACTATTCCTTTAATTTTACAAATATTCCATTTAATTCCGAGCAGGTCGTAAAGATGGTAATTACTCTGAACAAACAACGTTTGTTCTTCTTCTCCTTGTCAAACTGGTTTCAGGGGGAGCAGCAGCAGCAGCAGCAGCAGCGGCGGCGGCGGCGGTGGTGGTGGTGGCGACGACGGCCGATTGACGCGACGTCCCATTATCGTCCCATATTTTTTTAAAATAAATAAATAAATAAAAACACAAACAAGCGACATCCAGAGAGGTGAACCGTTAAAAAGTTTATCGCCGGAGAGAACAATGAAGTGCATTGTGGGTCGGGGAGGAAGAGAAGAAGAAGAGTTGTTAGAGCAGAAGTTGTTGTGCGACTTTAGAAGGAATGCGAAGTGTTTGTGGAGATTTTCGGAGCTGGCAGAACATTCTCTCTGTTTGGCTGAGAAGCGTCGCTGCAAAAGCCAAGCCTCGGTCCTGCGACGAGGCCCGAGACTGAACAGAATGTGCCGTAACACACACACACACACACACACACACACACACACACACACGGAACGCATACACACTCACGCACACATCGCCTGAGGGGGGGGGGGGGGGTTGTTAACAGGCTGCAAAGCGAGACAGAGACTGTGTGAAATTGGTTTCTTTAGTTTCTGATTGGTGGATTATATAATGGCGTGAGGCTGGCGATGAAACAAACAACAACAACAAAAATTTTCGCCCCAAAAGTTTCGATTTTTTTTTTTTTTTTTTTTTTTTTTGGGTGTTTCGCGAGATGGTTCCCCAGGTTACCGTGGCAACAGTGCGATGCTACATTAATCCCGCGTCTTGCATCCGCTTGACATCAATTTTTGCTACCTGAGGCGCGTCGGATAGCTTTCCCCGATAAACCGCCGCCGCCGCCGCCTCTCGCAGGACGAGATGCGACGAGACGGCGTGTCGTTTCCATAGCAACAACTACTTAAATTTGGCCTCAAGGCCAGATTTTCAGGCTTTTTGCTTCTCGGACGCGTGAATCTGGATGAAATTACAAAATTGATTTGAGTGAGAGCGTCAGCGGTCCCAGTTAGCGGTGCCAGTTAGCGGTCCCAGTTAGCGGTCCCAGTTAGCGGCGATAGCATTAATTTGTCACATAGACAAATGGCCGTGATTGAAGCTGATGAGAGGATGCGTTCTTCATTCGCTCATCCCTGCAGCTTCGTCTGTCGCTCTTGTTGCTAGGCTACGTCTCTCGACGATATTTGTCGTATAAAAGTTTTGGGAACAGAATAAGAAAATAATTTTACTTTGAGCTTCACTCAAGTTAGGTGAAATTGAAGATGATGGGATGTCAGCAAAGTTTACAAACTAAAAGGATCGTTAGCGCCACATGGTCGAGAGCGTCGATTAGCATTTGTGTACCAAGAGACATGCTAATGTTAGCTGCTACAAGATGCTTTTTGTAAATGAAGGTTATCTTTATTAGCCCCATTAGCTTTATTAGCTACAGGCGTTGCTAAACACGCAGCTACGTTTGCAGGTTGACGTAGCCTCTTGTAGCCTCAAACGACCCGAGGTCGGTTTGAACGAATCGACACGGGGATCGTCACGGCGTCAGGTTTAAAAAAAAGAAAAGGTCACGGATAAGAGATGGAGAACACGTTGCCATAGCGATTAAAAAACCCCCAAACAGCTGTGACCCCTGGAGGAAGGCACCAGCGATGCGTGTCAAAGCGGTCGCTCGCCATCGACACGGGGCGCCGCCGGACCGCAGAATGTCCCGACGCAGCGTTTTTCATTTTCTAGAGAGAAAACACACACACACACACACACACACACACACACACACACACACACACACACACACACACACACACACACTGCAGCACTGAGGCCCCGGAAATCTGCTGACACGTCAGCTTTGAGGTTCAGCTCCGGCGAACGGCGGCGGCGCCGCACGTCGACCAGGAGGTGAACGGAGGACAGAACCCGGGTCATGGGGGGCGGGGGGTGGGTGTGTGTGGGGGGGGGGGGAGCGGATACAGAGGGAACATCACACCTGATGGATAATTCATACGTTCTTCATCCCCCCCGGCGTTTTGCATATTTTAACATTTTGAAACGAGGAGTTAAAAAAAAAAAAAAAGGGACACTTTACTGCTGATGCCCCCCCCCCCCCCGCACTGCCCCCCCCCCAGCATTGAGGCTGGAAATCAGACATCAGCCTTTTTGCTGTTTGAGCTGTTTGGGTTGAGGAACGGGGAGAAAGTGGGTCAACCTGAAACACCCCGGGGGAGGCAGAGGATGGATGGAGGGTACTTTCGTGTGTGTGTGTGTGTGTGTGTGTTAGCGTGCCATGGAGGGGGGGTGGGGTGGGAGGGCAGGGGGGGTTGTTGCTGAGTAGAAGAAGAGCAGATTGTCTCCTCACGCAACTCCTGACTCCGGAATGATGCGTTAAAATCACTGAGGGCGTCGTCTGGGGGGGGGGTTTTGATGAAAGATGCCCCGGTGGTGGTGGTGGTGGTGGTGGATGAGTCTTCTGGGACGGATGGAATGATGGCGACGCCCTTTTTGGCGTGTCGAAGTGGGACAGCGGGGAGAAGAAGGGATGTTCTGAAGATGTTCAGCCAGATGGAACACGTTCTTCCTCCATTCGCTAAAATAAAGCTGTTAGCATCCCCCGTTAGCCGCTGCCGCCGTTAGCCGCCGTTAGCCGCCGCCGTCTGTCCTCCTCGCCCTCGGAGTGTTTGTTCAGCCGGGTATTGTCTCCTCGCTCCGAGGGCAGGATGCGACGGGAGGCATTCAGTGGGCGCGACCCCAAAATGAAAAGACATCTTGGGGGTGGGGGGGGTGTAAAAATGGGGGAGGGGGGTACGGAGGCCTCCGTGCTAGGGAAGGCCTGGTGGCGAGGTGGGCCTCTCTGAACCGTGCCCCCGCTGATTGAGATGTACCCCACAACAGGCCAACCCCGCGCCAGGTGGGGGGGGTCGGCGGCGAGGACGCCCCCCCCCAATTCGCCCGGTCCGAGTCAAGAACCCGCTGGGAAGCAGCGTGTGGGTGAGGGGGGGTGATGGGAGGGTGATGGAGTTGACGTGCCGCTGGATGGACTCTAAAGGAACCGGGTGGGGGGGGTGGCAGGACGGAGGGTGGGGGGGGGGCACCGGGGTACCGCCGGGTTGCCCCGGTTATGGGCAGAACGATGCTGCACCACTGTGGGGATGCGCCGAACCCCGTCGCTCTGGTGTCTTCACCGCCGCGCTTTGATGACACACACACACACACACACACACACACACACACACACACACACACACACACACACACACACACACACACTCATATTTCACTGACTAACGTCTGGGCCCCGTTCGCTTTTGCTTTTATGACGGCCTAATCACGACGGGTTTGAGGAATTGCAGCCGGGGTCGGCAGACGGTGTGTGTGTGTGTGTGTGTGTGTGTGTGTGTGTGTGTGTGTGTGTGTGTGTGTGTGTGTGTGTGTGTGTGTGTGTGTGTGTGATGATTACGCTGGTCTGGTTCGGATTAGGGCCGCCGTCCCGGGACATAAGGCGGTTACTGTACTGGAGCTACCGAGGTGTTCTGGTATCCATTTGGACGAATCAGCGCTGATGACTGGACTGTACCGGGGGGGGTGTTCAGCTGGGGGGGGGGCACCTTAATGACGGTCTGATCAAACGAACCACCGGCGGAGTCATCCTCCCTCCTCTGCTGGCTTTATTACCCTTCCTCACGTCTTCCCGGTCTATTTCTTCATCCGTTGCCCCTTTTTTCTCTATCTACACCCCCCCCCCAACCCCCCCCACCCATCCTCGCTTCATTTAATTGCCCTCTGCCACTCATAATCAGCGTTATTCAGATACCGGGCGACGGAGATAAAGATGTGACGGGGAGGAGAAATGATCCGTGATTCCTGAAGGGAATAAGGAAGTGCACCCCCCCACCCCCCCGCACACACACACACACACACACACACACACACACACACACACCCCCAGGCAGAAATGATTCAAGTGGAACTTAAACAGAGGCGTTCAGGCTCCCAGGTGGAAATGTTATACCTGAGCGTGGATCTAGGAGGGGGGGGGGGGGCGGCGGCGGATGAAAGGCGGTCTGGTTGGGGGTGGGGGTGGGGGGAGCAGACAATCACGCTAAAATAGATAATTGGGCGGTGTGGGGTTGTAATGGAGCTGTCAAAGGGTCCCTTTTCACGGCACAGTGGTTTTTGTATGTGCGCACGCCTCATGTATGCAGGGGGGCGGGGTTTCAGCGTCAGGGTTGAAAGGTCACGGTTCGGTTCTCTCCAGGCCCAAAGGGACCGCTTGGAACCTCGGTTTGTCTTCTCGCGTTGGACCGCGTCGCGTTTTTTTAACTTCTTCCAGTTGTTTTTTTTTTTTTGGCCGTCGGCGCCAACTTCCTGTCAGGAGTCCAGAAGTCCAAAGCGTTCCAGACAGGAAGTGCTTCCCATCTCCTGAAGACTTGTGCGGCGCGTCGACTCCTGGGATCGCCACCTGATGCTCCTTCAGAGGATGGGTTGGTTTTGGGCGGCAGTTTGTCCCTTGGAGGGCGGGGCGGATGCTTGCCAATCCCTTCTTGGAGGCGGATCCTTCTGGGAATCATCCAACTGCTGCTGTCCTAAGACGGATTTGTCCGGCAACCAATGAGGATGGACTTTGATGTCGCTGAAGTTCAGTGCAACGACATCAATCCCATAACCCCGGTGAGTTGTTGGGGCGCCACAGACGACCCGCGATTGCATCATAAGGCGTGTCTTGGGGAATTGAACCTGGCGGCGCCCATCCCCCCGCCAGTTGAATGACATCAAAGCCCATCTCCAAAAATCCAGTTTAGCTTCACGGAAGTAGTTCGGATTTTATCTCAAATAACTTTCAAGCGTCAAAACTTCACTTTCAGCTCGTAAAGCCGACCTCATCGCTGAAACGACTGAAACGCCAACCAATGAGAATGAACTTTCGGCGCAACGACATCAAAGCCCACCTTCTCCAAAACTCGAGCTTCTCGGAAGTGAAAGTAGTTTGGATTTTATTTTGCGAGTGAAACCGAAGCGACGCAGGAGGACAAGAGGAGATTGACAATCCTAATCCCTGGTGTGTGACGGACACGTGTTTTCGTAAATGTTGAGGTCTTTGCTGGATTAAAGGACCGGATGGACCGGTGAATTCTGGGTAACAGCGAGTAACGAGGGATTGCTGTCGACGCATGAACATCTTTTAAATTTCATGATGTCATCGTCTAGAATTACTCGGCTTCATATTTTCTTCATACTCCTCCTCTTCCTCGTTGGAGTCTTCATTTTTAATGCCCCCCCACCCCCCCATGCAGGACATTAATAATGGATCAGCGCTGTCTGGGTCTCCATAGGCGCGAGATTCCGAACACGATGACATGTTCCCGGATCAATACGGAACGCCGCGTTCCTGCGGCCCTCAGCGCGTATCTTCACTCCAGGAAGGCGGGTCCCCCGGGGGGGGGGGGGGATCGATTTCCTGCATCTTATTCTCTTCGTTATATCTGCTTCCTGGTAAACCGGAGCGCCGATCGCTCACCTTCCCCGGCAGGATGCAGCCGTCCTCGGATACGTCGATGCCGGTTGATGTGATGTTCGCGACAGGAGGGGTTTCACTCCCCCACACCCGCGGCGACCCCGCCCGATGGAAAGAAAACTGATCAAAAAACTGCTTTTTTTAAAAAAAAAGAATCAGAAAGTGATGAAAATTCTTAAAAATTTTAAAAATTCGCTTTTTATTTTAATCAAAAAAAGATTTTTTTTTAATTCTGATTTTTTTTCTTTTTTTCCCCAGATTTCTTTAAAAATAAATAAATAAATAAAATAAAAGAAATTTGTCTCAAGATACAGACTTTAATCCCATCGTTCTTCCAAATTTCACGGAATTCCAGTCAGCATTTTTGATAATCCCCCCCAAAAAAAGAAAAAAACAAAAAAGTGATGAGATTCATAAAAATGTAAAAAAAAAAAAAAAAAAAAAAAAAAAAGGCTTTTTTTTAATTAAAAAAGATGTTTTTAAAAATTCTGATTTTTTTTTTTCCCTTTTTTTTCCCGTCCAGATTTAATAAAAAGAAAGAAAGAAAGAAAGAAATCTGTCGCATAATTCAGACTTTAATCCCGTAATTTTTCCAAATTTCATGGAATTCCTGTCGGGATTTTTGATTAAAAAAAAAAAATTTTTTTTCAAAAAAACCCCAAATAACTACAAAGTGATTAAATTGTTAGAATTTTGAAAGTTCACTCCGCTGAAATCTGATTGGTACATCTTTTATGACACCGATCGACTCCTCCTCCTCCAGAGGAAACCACACCTTCATCCTGATGATGAGGATGATGATGTTACGTAACGGCTCATTTGCATATCAAGGCGAATAGCTGACATATTTTAGCGGGGAGTGAAGCGAACCAGATCAAATCCATCTCTGGAGCGAAGCCCGGGTATCGAGGTGAGGGGTGAGGATGAGGGTGTGTCCCTGGGGGGGGGGGGGGGCAGGTAAAGTGGGGGGGTATTTATGATTGTACTGTTGAAACTTCCTGTCTCGCTCTGGTACTCGATTACTTCTGCATACGATACCCATCCATCGTTACTCATTCGGTCCCGCCCACCCACCTCAACCAACCATGACCCCCCCACCGTGAGGGTCACACAATGACTGTCATGCATATCATTATTGGCGGGGGCCCTCCTGCCCCTGTGGGGGTCCACTCATTGACCCCCTGACAAAGGATGAAAGTGTCCGTCCTGTGTGTGTGTGTGTGGGGGGGCAGGCCGGGCCGCCGTCGGGGTGAAGAGCCCCGCGTCCTCCTCCGGGTCGGGGTAAGACCCCAGCGGGGCTTTCTTCACGCTAATAGGCACGACCCCTGAACCCCGCACAAAGAGCATCACTTCAGGAGCCGTGGGCCCTCAGTGTGGGAGAGCCGGGAGGGGCCAATGGGAGCGGGTGGGGGGGCAGGGGGGACCGCTGACTTTACTGAGGAAAAGACACAAGGGAGGAAGAGGAGGAGAGGGAGGAAGGAGATAAGGGCAAGACGTGGTGTTTTTTGTTTGGGCCAAAGGGTTTGTTACCAAAGTTCAAAGGACTCCTCCCTCCGTCCGTTAATGGCTGGTGGGGGGGGTCACTCGGGGGGGGGGTGTTGTCCCGTCCAGAGGCTGTTCATTACGCCTGGTTAGTGTTGTTACTGTATCTCCCATCAAATACAGTAACAACCATCTAAACTGATGGTTTCCAATGTTTTTTTGCGCCACCAACCGACAGATTGACCTTTGACCCTTTAAAGCCACACATTTTATTTGATCCAATCAGGATTTTACTTCTACATTAAAAATTTGATCCCCCCCCCCCAAAAAAAAAAAACCCTCATGTAAACGATCAGACACTCACATCTCCATTATCCATGCAAAAAAAAAAAAAAACATCTGGATTTGGTCATAAATATGCAAATTATATGCAAATTTCAACTTTTATTTATACACAATTTTTGTGTTGTTGTTTTTTACGTTTGTTGACGTTATTTTCACGATTCTGAAAATTATTTCCTGGTTCAGAAACAGAAATGTTGTAAATTCTGGATTCTTTCTGTGTGGGGGGGTTGGGGACCATAAGTCTGAATGACATCACACTGAATGATGACATCACAAGGGGGGTGTGGTAAAAGTTCCTGATCTGCATCCTGAAGTGAAAAATAATGTTTCTATATAAATGTTGTGTAAAGAGTCAATTATTGATCACCAATCAAACCCTTCAGCTGAATATTGATTAACAGTGAGATAAACATGGGGGGGGGGGGTCAAAGCAGTGCATCACAGTTACTATCTTACGGGTGGGGGGTATAGTAGAGGTTGCCGGGTGGGAACCAGAGGCCCCCCCTGACCATCCCCGTTTCAGCTCCATTGATCAGAGGGAGGGGGGGGGGGGCACTGTACCTGCAGGGAGCTGGTGTGTGTGTGTGTGTGTGTGGGGGGGGGGTGTCGCGGTATAATCCACCCACAATGCCTCTCTTCTCCTTCCCCTCCAACTCCACCTTCAGCTTGAATGTGACAGGTCCCAAAGGAGGAGGGTCGTTAGCCGCTAGCCATTAGCTGTTAGCCGTTAGCCGTTAGCGCCACATTCCTCTCAGCCGTTGCCTTTCTTTCAACTTTGAATTTCAAACACTTCGGCGGCGGCGGAGACAAATCAAAAGGTGATTTCCCCTAACGCCGTCGGTGATTAGTCACTTGGCTCTTGGCGGATGATCGGCCGTCGCCGCCGCCTTGTCTCCGTTTCATCACGTCTGTCTTGGCAGCGACATGAAACGCTCCGGCTCCGTTGTGCGTCTGTGTGTAACAGTTTCACAACAGCAGGTCTGAATCGGCATCCCACACCACCTGTAGCGTACCTGTGGCTATTTAAAGGGACAGTACGCAGAATTAGCTTTAGCTTTAGCTTTGGCGCTTTTAGCTCTGATTTGTCTGCCTCCTCTTAAATCATCCTGGAATTTTTTTCTTTCTACCAATGGAAATAAAAGTCTGACGCTCACGTCAGCTAATATTAGCTAACACGATGTTGGGATGCATGCGTCGCCATGACGACCAGCTAAAACGGAGGCGGTATCGGAAAAGATTTTTAGTATTTGCTGACTTTTAAGTGAGGAAATGTTTTAAATCTGTGTTTCTGGTTTTAACCCAATCTTTTAATCTCTCTATTTAATCTAATCTGATCTGAGATCAGATTAATTCCACAGTTTCTGTCGATACCCGACGCCGCGACGCTAAAATACACGTTTGAGAAAAAAAACTTTTTTCGACGTCGCTAAAAGGAAGAAAATTACCGACTGTAAAGTCCATCGCTGCTTGGGATACTGGACACCACACACACACACACACACACACACACACACACACACACACACACACACACACCAACATGGCCTGGAAGAGTGTTATGTCAAGTACCTCCCATCATGCTTTGTTCCTGTCTAGTGAAGTGAGTGAAGCGAATGGCAATTCTTCATTCTCACCGTCGCCTCCCACCCCAACTTTCATCCTCTCCTCGCCCCCCCTCCCTCCCCCCCCCAACCACTGTGGAGTTGCACTAATCCGTATTGAGGAAGCCCTCCTGCCCCCACCCCCTCAGGTTTCCTCCCCCCATTCCTTCCTCTCCACCTTAACAGCCTCCCAATTTCTCTTTTTTTTTTTTTTTTTATTCTCACTATTCAACTTCTTGCTTCCGCCATATTTCAAAAAAATTCAAATTGCCTCCCCGGCTCCTTTTTTTCTCTCCCCCCTGCCCCCCCCCCCCAGCTAACCACTGTACCGATCAATCAATCTCCATTTCTTACATTCCATCTCTCCTCTCCAGCATCCGATCGGCGACCAGAAACAAAGCCGCCTCCCATTACCCCTCTATCCACCCCCCCCCCCACCCCCCAGTCCACCTACCCTTCAGCTTCCGACTGGGCCTGGCTGGTTAATCTTCCCGAGGCGTTCAGTGTCTAACCGACCCCCCCCCCCCATGCCATCGGACAAAGAGAAGCCTCCCTAATTCTCCCTTTCTCTCCTTTGCCCTCACCCACCCTCACCCCTTCACTGCCCCCCCTACCCCCCCACTTACATTCTCCATCCACAGGGCCCCAGAACCAGCGGAAAGGCTTTGAAGAGCGACCCCTCCCAGCTTCTGCCTTCCATCCCTCTGGTACCCCCACACCCGTCAAAAAAATAAATGCTGTGCTGAGGCTGTCAGGGTGGCCCTACTGCCCCCCCACCCCACACACACCCCCAACCCCTCCTTTGTGGGGTCCTCTGTACCCCGCTTTACATACCCCAGAACCTTAGCACCCGCCCCCCTCCCTCGGTGCAGCTCATGAAAGCCCGACCTGCTGAAGAATGTTGTTTTTAGCCCCTTCCTCTCCTCATTGAGGGGGTGATTGGTGATGTGCCCGGGTTTTGTTGCCCCCATCAATGGTGCCACTTGATGACAATTTGGCGGGCGAGACGGCCATTTTTAATCAGACGTTAATTTATGGCGCTGGAGCGGCGCTGGCGTGACTCCGGCTGAAGGAGCGCGTTGGGTGTTGTGTCGCTTTTTGTTCCTGGTTTTGTTGGGGAGTGTGGCTAACATTAATAGCGTGTAGCTTCAGCCCCGCTTTGCAGAGGCCTCCGGTGGCACTGAGCCGCATCTGAACCCCCGCCACCCCACCCCTTGGGGTCGTGGTCACTTCTTCTTTTAGATACACTCGTAACTCGAGATACAAGTTCTTTAAGATACGAGTCGTCGCTCTGTCTGTATTTTTGTTCGACATACGGGCAAAAATTATGAGCTTCAGAACACCAACGGCAGTCAGCGGATGGATACGACATCAGTGAGACCGCATCTCGTTCTTTACCACGTGTTGGCGGATGGATACGACATCAGTGAGACCGCATCTCGTTCTTTACCGCGTGTTGGTGGATGGATACGACATCAGTGAGACCGCATCTCGTTCTTTACCACGTGTTGGTGGATGGATACGACATCAGTGAGACCGCATCTCGTTCTTTACCACGTGTTGGTGGATGGATACGACATCAGTGAGACCGCATCTCGTTCTTTACCACGTGTTGGTGGATGGATACGACATCAGTGAGACCGCATCTCGTTCTTTACCACGTGTTTGCGGATGGATACGACATCAGTGAGACCGCATCTCGTTCTTTACCACGTGTTGGCGGATGGATACGACATCAGTGAGACCGGATCTCGTTCTTTACCACGTGTTGGCGGATGGATACGACATCAGTGAGACCGCATCTCGTTCTTTACCTCGTGTTGGCGGATGGATACGACATCAGTGAGACCGCATCTCGTTCTTTACCGCGTGTTGGCGGATGGATACGACATCAGTGAGACCGCATCTCGTTCTTTACCACGTGTTGGCGGATGGATACGACATCAGTGAGACCGCATCTCGTTCTTTACCACGTGTTGGCGGATGGATACGACATCAGTGAGACCGCATCTCGTTCTTTACCACGTGTTGGCGGATGGATACGACATCAGTGAGACCGCATCTCGTTCTTTACCACGTGTTGGCGGATGGATACGACATCAGTGAGACCGCATCTCGTTCTCGTTGGTGGAGTAAAGATGTATCTCATGTGTTCTCCTGACTTTTGCGTTTCTTTTCAGTCTTTATCCTTGTTTATGTAACTTATATATAAGTATACACAGGTAAAGTCTGCACGTCTACCGGTTGTTAAACATACGTTTTTTTTTATCTCGAGGTTCTACTTTCTAACTGTACGTACTCGCGGTCGGAAAGACCCTGAAAAAAGATCCGACAATATACACGTTTACGGATCTGGGAATTATCCGTAACGTTTACGGAGAGGCTGCAGGGAGACGGGATCCGTCACAGATGCTCACATTTATCAAATGGGTGTTCTTTCTGTAATCTGATAGGCTGATGGATTTTCAGGCTACCGCACATGCTCATAGATGTAATAATGATCTATTTATCTGATATTAGCCAATCGTAGAACAGGACGTGTCTGGATCGAGGACAAAAGAATTCAGAATCCCCACTTTAGCTACTCCTCGCTGTATATACACGAATATGTTCACATTTTTTGGGTTATATATTTGGAAATCTTGACGTAATTTGGTGACGGGTGAGTAAGGTACCGGCTCACCCGATCACACCTGGCTGGTATAAGTGCCGTTTGGGGAGTTGATGCAGCCGCCATGGGAAGCGTTTCCCAACACCAAGCGGGGTCAGCGTCGGAGTCGTACTCCGTCTCAGTCGTGTCCGACCAAACGGCGGTCACCTGATACCCGATATCACCGTATAAATTCACCACACTGGATGTATCGTAAAGCTCAGCTGGAAATTGGAGCTTGAGCCGTGACCAAAGATCAACACTCGTCCACACCCCCCCCACCCCCAACTTACACAATATATCATCTTTTCCGAACCGATCTCCATCCGTCCGTCCGGGTCTTTGACAAAACTTTCTTTCTCTTTCAGCACAGAGAATATTCACTCTTTTCAAGTCCACTCGTCCACAACATTCCCAGACCCCTCTACCAGTCAGAGACGGTGGGAGAGTCGCACCACTCCGGCGTTTGGGGGGGTGGATACCTGCTTGAATGGCATGTGCACAGCTGGAAAAATGATCCGACTTCAAACGCCGGTGTGAATCAGAGAGGTATCGCTAACGCCACCCACTCAAAAGCAATAAAACAAATGCAAGGGAGGGGCGGCGTGAGTGTGCCTTACAAGAAGTGAAAGCAAAGAAACCTATCAAGCAAATAAAAAAGGTAGAACATTGACAGAAGGGTGTACTTCTGACAGGTTTTATGAATGAATGAAGGCTTTGTTCCCAAACGCAAATTCAACGTCCGATTGAAACCACTCAGCCTCCCGGCGATTGTGCATGTTATGTAAGCGACATGCTTCTAAGTGCAGCTGAGGTATGTAAAGGGGATTTACATAGATCGGGGTGCATGTTCCTAGAAGGACTAGGGGAGGGCCACCCTCCCCTTACCCGGTCAAATAAGACAAAAACGAGGGCAGGATATGAAGTCAGGACTTGAAAATACCACCATTGTGAGTAATGCGGGCCTCAGGCGAACACGGGGTACACGCAGGAGGTGTGTGAACACTCTTTTTTTCAGGAGATTCATGTACGATTATGTCCAGACTCTATAACGAACGTCTCCCATTGATAAGGAGACGAGCAGCTGCCGTTGCATTGCGAGGAATTCAGTTTCCAGGAATTTAGGGAAGGCAATGAAAGGGAAAAACCCTTCGGATGTCGTCTTTTGTTCCTGGCGTGTCTTATCGGGATCCGGTGCAGGGAGATCAAGCTTTTACGACACTTTATCTGCACGTTATAACACAAATGAGTGTGTGTTCATTAACCTGAAGCGTGGGGGCGGTTTAGGTCGATCTGGTCCGGCCGCCCCTTCGAGTTTTCGCGTCTTCTAACGGGGGTGCACAGGAGGCCGTTAGCGCAGAGGCTAAAACGGGTGTAAACAACACGTTCCCAAACCGGTTTGGGGTCTTTTTTTTACAAGCAGCATGTACTCATTTTATGTTTCCAGCCGTGTCCTCACAAACGTTCAGAAACTTTCCCTCCCTTCCCCCCTGATTTTCCATCGGTTGAGGCCGATTGACACCGAGGCAAACGTCGGTTAATTTATTTTCCAAAAGCTATTTGAGCGATGTTACGACTTGCTTTGACAGCATGTTGAACCCACAGACCTCCACAACAGACGCACACAAACAGACGCAACCAGCCAACCGCTCCGAGCGCAGCTAATAAAACAGTCACATGATCCCCGCGGACCCAAATAAATGTAAATTCGCTATTGTGCCGAACTATAATAGCGCCGAGTGTTTCAAAATATCGCCCCGAACTCAAACCCGTATCCTCCAGCGCCGCTGCGATGCAATTACAAACCCTTAATTTTGTGTTTACAGTCTTTTGTCTCTGAGGAATTAGCCACGGGCTTTTTGAGGCGGTGGAAAGGGTGTGAGTTTGTAAGCTAGGAAGCAAAATGTCAGCTGTGACCTGGAGGCCTTTTTTTTCTGAATCATCTGAGCTCCTCTCGTTCTAGCTACCGACGGTTGTGACTGAGAACTGAACCGTTCTTTCTCCGAGGAACAAAGGATGGAGGACTCAGCTGCAGCTGCATCCTGGACATGGATTATATAATAATATGGCTAGCTTCTCCTTATTTCCATTTATTTTTAACTGTCGTAGCTCCGAGTTCGGGTTGTTTTCTCTCCAAGCACGACGGGAGGGAAAACCTCGACTGTAACCTAATTGGTTCATTGAGGCCCTGGAGGTGTGCACCTCATAATTGGTTCCTTCCTTTTTGGCTTCGCATTTAAGCTCGTCTGCTGATTTTCTAATGTACGTTGTAAACAGTCGCTAAATTGTCCGGTGGTTCCGGTTTGTTCACGTCCGAACAGACGGAGGCATCTACATTCGAAACGTTTGTAACGGCAATCTTTGAAAGGTCTTATAGCGACGTTGCTATGCCGATGACCAGCCAGTGTTTATTCCTATTGGAAGTATGAACGTGAAAAACAAAAAAGTTCCAGAACTGTCCGACCTGAAAATTCTCCACAAGTTTGTGCGTTAGTGGTCGTTCGTCTTTCGTGCGGTTCAGCGGTTCGTTGGCAACTCATCTGGAATTCGATTGAATTCAACTCAAAAAAATTGATTTGTCCCCAAAGGGCAATTGAAGAGACGTAGAGCAGCGGTATCGGAATGCCTCCCTGCCTCTCGCTGGGATAGTCTCCAGCGACCCCCCCCCCCCCCCGTGACCCATGAAAGTGGAAAAAGCGGTACGGAAAATGAATGAATAAATAAAATTAAAAAAAACGAAAAATGAATCTCGGAAAAATCGGGAAAAATCAATCGTACGTCTTGGATGTCTACACCATCGCAAATTAACATTTTACTTTGCACTATTATCTTAAAGGGTGGGGGTGGGGGGGGGTCTTCATTTGTAAAGGACTTTTCATAATCCGTCTATACCTTCGCTCCCTGATTTCACCGTCGCTCCTTCGTATTTCTCTGCCATTCGTGACAGCCTCCATCCCCCCCGCCAGGCGTGTCGGATGCTCATAAAACATGATTTTAGGCCTAATATAAACCGTTTACATACATAAAATCTGCATTTAATGGCTGCCCACTTGTAATAAGTAGCGTTGGCTTTGAGGAGCGGAATAATTTGAGGCTTTGAGGGCGATAAAGAGTGATGGTGGGAGCTGTATGGAGGAGCAAGCATGCGTTTCCCATATCAATCAAGGCCTATGGATGGCGAGGCTAGTTAGCAGCTCATGATTGTTGGGAGGCCCTTGGCTGGGGTTCCAGTGTGTCCCCGAGGCCGCTCCTTTTTGCTCGGCCCAGTGGGGGGGCGAGGTGGCGCCTCCGCCGCCCCAAATCCAGCCCACGTTCATGCGTCCGTTCGGATCCATCACCGCAGGGCGGAGTGGCGGGGCAAGGGCCGGCCTTTGTCCGGCGCTACATTCTTTGGCCCATTGTGAGCGGGACCACAACCATTTAGGGATTTTAAAGGCTCGTTTGCACAATTCCTTTTGTCAGCGACCCCTCAGCGCAGAAAAGCAGGAAAGCAGCCGAAGGGGGAGGGATTTCAATGTAGGAAGGGGAGAAATAACCCCAAAACCAGAGAAAGGGAACGGGGAATAAAAGAGGGTGAAAAATGAGGTTTGTTGTTGATGTTCTTTTTTTTTGAAGCGCCGGTGCTGTAAGTTCGGCCCCCGTGACGCGACGCTTATGCCCGCCTCGGCATACCTTTCTCACGGCGGTGAGACGCTCGTGTCGTAATGGGAACAGAGATACCGCCTCAGACACATCGCAGGTTCAAAGATATTCCGAACTCCTCCGTAAGAAAACAGTCTTATCGGAATATTTCCCCCCCGTTCTCGACATTCCTGTTACGAGGGTCCTTGGTCGGAGCGCCTGTTTTGACTGTGATAAATGTGGTGTGTGTGTGTGTGTGTGTGTGTGTGTGTGTGTGTGTGTGTGTGTGTGTGTGTGTGTTCTGTTGCATAACGCAGAACCTCCCACGTCCTTGATGACATCGTAAGTCGGGATGCGAGTCAGTTGAGTGTATTTTACGACTCCATTGATTCTGTCTGCAGTGCCGATCGAGCTTTATCCCCCCCCCCCATCCGACTCCGTAATGTTCAGAAGGATCATCCGTAGGATGCATTTTAATGTCCAGGTGTTGTTTTGTTGAGTTCATTGTATTTCTATTATTAAAAGTAATTAATAAATACCCAGACTGACCTGGGATCAGATTGGAGCTGAAACTGATTAACTCGGTCGTGGATAAAATCTAGTTCAACCAATGTGATCCACAATCGATGGGCAGGATTTCCTGGTCCGGGGGTCACATGGTTCAGGATCGGCCTATCAGGAGACAGCTGGTCTTAGGTGCAGGGCATAATGGTGGAGGTTACAACACGTTTATTTCTCCAACTCTGAATTAAATTCGCTGCTTTTAATATCAGAACGTTTTGTTATCTGAGATAAAAAATAAATACAGTTATTTGAGATACAAGTTATTTGAGATACGAGCGATTTGAGATACAGGTTATTTGCGATAGAAGTTATTTGAGATATGAGCGATTTGATACACGAGCTATTTGAGATAAGTTATTTGAGATACAAGTTATTTATTTGAGATACAAGCCGTCGCTACGTTCATATTTTCATTCGACATACGAGCGAAAATCCGAGATACGAGTCGTGTTTTTGCCTTTCTTTTCATTTGTTATCACTTATATGTAATTAATTGTACACAGGTAAAGTCTGAATGTCTATTGGCTGATAAAAATGTTTTTCTTTTTCACAATTTAGGAGTCTTTTTCGCAAGACTGGAAAGAAGTTGAGTCACGGAGCGGACTAAATTTGTGTCTCAAAAAATGAGTTAGCAATCGTGTGCCAAACCCCCCCCCCCCCCCCCCGATTTATTCATTGATCTGCATCTCCTTGTGCTGCTGTTGTTGTTTAGCGTTAGCTTCGCGTTGCACATGAATGGCCATCCACAGTGGGGGGGGGGTGGAGGGTGACATGCTAATCTGAGGCTGTGGAGGACACTTAAAGACTCTCTTAGTCCTCTCCAACACATTGTTACCACCTTGATTGGGTTTAGCGTTCAAGCAGAAACCAATGCATTCCTTCCTATTGTGTTTCATTCACCGGAAAAGCTGTGGAGAAACAAAAGGGGCAGAGCGTCACAATCTGGGGCTATTGTTGCTCAGGCAGCGACCCGCTGAGTCTGTTGGGACGTTTTATTGACTGCCTTCACACTCGACCCCGTGGGTTTATTTTTATTCAAGACGGGGTTTCTTCTTCTTCCAGATTGGATTTCTAGATTTTGATCCTCTTGTGGTGGTGGGGGGGGGGGGGGGCCACAATGAGTCGAAGCTGTGACTTCTGGCCTGGAGAGGTCAAAGGTGAAATGACAAGCAAGGGTTGGCGATGAAACGAAAGGGTTGCTAGGGAACGATACCGGTGGTATCGGAGCATCGGAGGAGAAACTTTTTTGAGATTTTAGAGATTCTCAAGTTTCGCTCTTTCGGGTTCGCGACCGACAGTACGCGAAAAGCGTCGACACGAGGGCGGAGCTACCTGTCCACCACCTGACCCGGACTCCTCCTCAGCTGTTCCTCTCCTTGTTCTCCCCTTTTCGCTCTGTTTTTTATTATCGCATGGCGCTGCCCCTTCCAGCGGCGACCCACAGGAAGCCATTCACTTCCTAATTATCTGCACATCAAACGGGGGTCGCCACAGAGAAGCAGACCATAAATTCTGCCCCCCCCCCCCCTCCCCTCCGTGGTGGTGCGATAGCGCAGCAACAGCTGCCTCTAATTGGGGCTGTAGGTTCAAACTGCTAACATATGACTTCCTCCCCCCCGATTGCTAACTCCCAGCCCGCCTTCACCGACGAGGCCGCAACTCGGGCCGCCCGGGTCACCCGGCGGAGAGAGGGATGAGGTCTTGGGATGAAGGGAGGCAGAGAAAGAGAAACACGGTCATTGATTGCAGCTTGGCGCGGTTCTTTTTGGGGGGACGGGCTCTGAAGTGGTCCGCCGCCACCGCAGGCCCCCGGGTCAACGGGAGCTCGCCCATGTTGACAAAGAGAGAGAGAGGGGGTTGACAGGCTGCGATAACAAAGACGACCGCAGCGCGGTTTGGCCGCGGCTGCCCGCGTGAAAACAGATGAGTTATCAGATCCGGCGTGGCCAGATGTGGCTCTGAGTCAGCGCTAGATAGCAGCCGGCGCTAGGCTAACAGAAAAGGCGGGGCTTGTGTGTGTCTAAGTAAAGGAAGAGCTGAGAGAACCGTCCCAAAGTGACTTTTCCTGGATCTAGCATGAAGCTACATGTTAAATACTGTCCCGCCCTGAAGGGAAATGGCACAAAAAATGTTTTTGCATGAACTTTAAAACTTTAATTCAATCCACAGAAGTGATTTATCATGTGACCCTAAGGTAGAAATCCAATGAAATTCCCTGGAATGCCTTGCAGGAGTTCCTCGGAAGTCAAAACTGGGAATGACGTCACACAAGATGAGTGGGAAAACTTCCCAGAAAGCATTTTGTCACCCTTGCTGTGTGTGGAACGCCATGGCAACGCACCCACGGTGGCAACCAGGTCTGCTCAAGGGCCCTCGGGTAGATTCGCATTGATCAACATGGGGAGAAACTCCGACGCGAGATAATGAGCGATTACCCCAGGAGAGGTGTCGCGAGAGGCTCACGCGGCTAAAGAGCTTTTAGCATTTGCCACCGCCATGTAAATTGGACCCTTAGAAAGTGAATGAGCCCCCCTCCCACCCCCGACCCCCCCAATCCCTATTGTCTCTAATGGCCCCTTGGTGAAAAGTGCCGACAGTGTGAGTCTGCATTAATGCTGGGGGGTATGTGCATACGTGCTTCCTACCTTCCCCTGAGTTTACGGCATTCCGCAGGAAACACAATTAGCCCAATCAAAGTGAAAGGGTCCGGGAAGGGATGGGGAGGGGGGCGGAGACGACCTGGTTTTATGAACATGGGTGGTGGGACGGCAGCTTTTTTTTTTTTTTTTATGTCTCCAGATTGACTCTCGTTAAACGGGAGCAGGACGTTAAAACGGGACGGCGGCGTGATTGGGGTCCATTAGCGGATTAAATTTTAAAAGGGGCGTTGTTGAACGGACGGACGGTAAACGCCGCCCGGTGCCGATGGGCGTGATTAGGTGTCATTTTAAAAGGCGTGTTAATGGAAGTGTATTAAAACAAGGATGTTAAAGAAGATTAAGTATTGGTGCTGAGGCGGCAGAAACAAAGTCGTCTTCCGTACGATGTCTTTTATCGTTTCACGTTTTTATTCCCATCAGCTCGTCTTCCACTTCCTGCCAGAAGACTTTGATGTCTTTTTTTTTTTTTTTTGTAAGAATGCTCCAGGCGGACTATTTATAGGCAGGAGGAGCTCAAGGAGAAAGTCAGGATGCATCAGAGATCGCCCTTTTCTCGGAACGACATCTGGAGCCCCTGGTGGTCCAATGATGGTTGACTGGACTGGAACAGTTGGGGCAATTACCCCCCAAACATTTTCATTACAGTTGTGATAAGTTGTCCGTTTGTGACGGAACCGCTTCACGCCAGGCCGTTCACACCCTGTTTCCCCTGAATATTCCAGGTCTGTTTGGTTCCTCTTCCGGGTGTCGGGATGAGATTGACCGGAAATAAAGGCAATGTTTGGACAACTATCTAAAAAGTTATTGAATCAGGAAATTCCTGCAACATCCTAGGAGGGGGAGGGGGGCATGGCGAGGCTTAGCTGCCCCTGTCATCCACCCCTCATACCCCTGCATGGACTCAAACACGGATGTCCCTGAGTCAGCACAAATGGGGGGGCGCAGACAAAAGGGCCATTCTGCCAACAATAGGGGGCATTTAGACCGTCACATACCCTGGTTGACTCCAAGGGTGGGGTGGGGGTAGGGGGGCAATCGGGGGGATGGAGGGGTATTAGCAAAGCTTGAAACGCCAATGGGAGAAAAAAAATCTATAGAAAAGAGTCAGTTCTGTCCGAAAGCTAAGCTCACCTACAGGCGGGGTCAAAGGTCAGGGACTAGACACACAGAGGAATCCCTGTGCTGAAGCAGAGGTGAGGGGGTTGTGCCTGATTGGTCCACGGGGTGGATAGCCCCTCCCCCTTCTTTATACACAAAGACCAAGCTCCAAAAAAAAAAAAAAACCCGAACAGGAAGTACTCGTACTCAGCTGAGTCAGCGTTGATTCTCCGCGTTTGAGATCAGCTGATCTCAGCTCGGCTTTTTCAGGCGGGTTCCGATCGATCTGGGATCGAGACGCGCATTGCGAATCGACGTGATCGCAATCGCCATTACGCCTGAAGTCCGACGTTTGCTTTCCGCGTCGACGACATCGTGGTTTTTACACCAGATTCACGCGTTTCCGTTGACCCCCAGCGACCCCGGAGATCAACCACCCTTCGCACAAAAGCACCCGTGAGCTACAGGGGAAAGTAAAGACACCACTTTTATCCAACAGATACCCCCCATCCCCACCCCCAACCGCTCCCAGGTGCTCGGCGCGCCCTCCCTTCCCTTTCCACCGCCGCGAATCAAAGGCTGATACTCTAAACTGGATGAATGACACTGATCTTAATCTGCCAGGGGTAAGGGTAATTTTGATGGGTGTGTGTAAGTGGAACAGAGGGAAGGTCAGGGGGTCTTCGGCGATGGGGGAAGACGATCCCCGGCGCACCACAAAGCCGGGGCGCGAGCTACAGGAGCGCGCCGCCGCACAAAGCGCCCCGAGGATGGCGAAGCGATCGTGTTACAGCCGACAGGTGAACGGCGTCCCTCCGCCTCGGGTTCTATTTTTCCGTCTCTATTATGATTTCAGGGCCATTCTTCTTGGACAGAAGTTGCGCCGCTGTTCTTTTGAAGGCGGGGCCGCTCGCTGCCATTGTACCTGGCTGGCTTTGAAGTGCCTAAATCCTAAATGATGATGAGACAAGGGCAGCACTTTTCTTTAACAGCCGGGGCGAAGGGGGCTCTTGTTTCTGACAGGTGTCCTTTATGGGGGGGTGTGTGTGTGGTGGACTTGTGTTTTGTTGGGGATCGGGTTCCGTCACCTGCTAATTGAATAACGCCGGCTCGCCATCTGTGGAGATTTACTGGAAGTGACCTCAGTGGACTGTTTAGATTACAGATTACAAAGGAATATGTGGAATGAGTCACGTCAGTTAAAGCCCCCCCACTCCCACCCCGGCGATGACAAATGATGATGCTGGGATGGTGGAGGGAGTTGTCATCGTTGTGCTGGAAGAGGATGCTCCAAATCATCCGGAGGGCAAGGACAGTTAGGAAGGATGGAAGGAAGGAAGGAAGGAGGGAAGGAAGGAAGGAAGGAAGGATGAAAGGAGGAAAGAAAGGAAGAAAGGAAAGATGGAAGGAAGGAAGAAAGAAAGGGAGGGAGGATGGAGGGAAGGAAAGGAGGATGGATGGAAGGAAGGAAGGAGGAAAGAAAGGAAGAAAGGAAAGATGGAAGGAAGAAAGGAAGGGAGGGAGGATGGAGGGAAGGAAAGGAGGAAGGAGGGAAGGAAGGAAGGACGGTAGGGAGGAGGGAAGGAAGGAAGGAAGGAAGGAAGGAAGGAAGGAAGGAAGGAAGCAAGAAAGAAAGGAAGAAAGAAAGGAAGAAAGGAAAGATGGAAGGAAGGAAGAAAGAAAGGGAGGGAGGATGGAGGGAAGGAAAGGAGGATGGATGGAAGGAAGGAAGGAGGGAAAGAAAGGAAGAAAGGAAAGATGGAAGGAAGAAAGGAAGGGAGGGAGGATGGAGGGAAGGAAAGGAGGATGGAGGGAAGGAAGGAAGGAAGGAAGGAAGGAAGGAAGGAAGGAAGGAGGAAAGAAAGGAAGAAAGGAAAGATGGAAGGAAGGAAGAAAGGAAGGGAGGGAGGATGGAGGGAAGGAAGGAAGGAAGGAAGGAAGGAGGAAAGGAAGGAAGGAAGGAAGGAAGGAAAGATGGAAAGAAAGGAAGAATGGAAGGAAGGATGGAAGGAGGAAAGAAAGGAAAGATGGAAGGAAGGAAGAAAGAAAGGGAGGGAGGATGGAGGGAAGGAAAGGAGGATGGAGGGAGGGAAGGAAGGAAGGAAGGAGGAAAGAAAGGAAGAAAGGAAAGATGGAAGGAAGGAAGGAAGAAAGGAAGGGAGGGAGGATGGAGGGAAGGAAGGAAGGAAGGAAGGAAGGAAGAAAGGAAGGAAGGAAGGAAGGAAGGAAAGATGGAAAGACAGACAGAGGGAGGGAAGGATGGAAGGAAGGAAGGGATAGAGTAAGGAAGGAGGGAAGGAAGAAAAGATCAAGGAAGGAAGGATGGACGGTGGAGAACTTTAAATACTTAAAAGGAAAGAAAAAGAAGAGGTTATAAACTATGAAATCTGTTTGATCAGATTTGAAGCCAGGTTCGCTGCACATTTCACACATTCCAGTGGAGTTTTTAACAGGAATATGAGGTGATTGGTCCATCGGGAGCAGTGCATTCTGGATGTTGTAGTTCTGTTGTGTGTGAATCTCACTGCCTCTGACGGAAACGTGTTGATTCTTTACGTCCTCTGACATCTTGGATTTCCATACAACTTTGACCTTGGTTTCCATGGCAACATTCTGTCTACGGTTGCCTCTGATAAACCCTTTAAA
This sequence comes from Antennarius maculatus, assembly GCA_013358685.1. Lineage (NCBI taxonomy): Eukaryota > Metazoa > Chordata > Actinopteri > Lophiiformes > Antennariidae > Antennarius > Antennarius maculatus. The sequence goes on along the minus strand of CM023625.1, from coordinate 17,072,227 downwards.
GCCTCCTCTTCTTCTTCTTAATGGAATATCCTGAAAAATTTGTCATGAATTTGTGTAAATGAGCTTTAATTTGTATAAATTTGGTAAATCCAGAATTTTTTTGGATACAAAATGCAGATTATGCATGATTATATGACAAAACAGTTAAATTTAGCCCATAAAAAGCAAACGGAGACTTTAAATCCTCTGAGTTCACTTCGGTTCCCAAAATAACTCCAGAGCGCCTCGGACCCACGTCCCAAACCGGACTGGGGGGGGTTCCTGAAGCCGACCATTAGAGCAACTCGACCCAGTTAAATCAGGTGGTTCAAGGTTGCCGAACGCGTCCGCTGGGCGGGGAGGGTCAGGAGGGAGCCCCGCCCCCTCTGGTCAGGCGTGAACTCCTCCCATCAGCTGTTATCTGTTCATTAACTCCAGTCTAAACATCCCTGTGTGTGTGTGTGTGTGTGTGTGTGTGTGTGTGTGTGTGTGTGTGTGTGTGTGTGTGTGTGTGTGTGTGTGCACGTGTGAAGCCGAAGCGAGTGGGGGTATGCGATAAATAAATAACGGGCATGGAGGCATGTGTGTGTGTGTGTGTGTGTGTGTGTGTGTGTGTGTGTGTGTGTGTGTGTGTGTGTGTGTGTGTGTGTGTGTCAGCTTTGCATCATCGGTTCCATTCCACCCAGGGGTGGATCCAGATCGGGATGGCAGCCGGGCCATCTGGGTCCGGCCCGGGGCGGGTGTCCTCCTGGGTGTGTGGGGGGGTATGTGGGGGTCGGGGATAGAGTTGGCTCCGCCTCCTCGTCCTCCAGCTCGTGGGGTGATGGAGGGACGTTGGACTGAACACACAGCTGTCTTCAGCCATTAGCGGTGATGGATGAAGCCGCACCAATAGCATGCCCGCTGCTCAGTGGCTCAGATGTGTCAGCGTGTTGGTGTGTGTGTGTGTGTGTGTGTGTGTGTGTTTGTACGCGAGGAGAGAGAGAATGCAATGGCATGCTGGGAATATCCCCGGAATGCAAATGAATCACTTTCAGCGTTTTGAAACGAGGGAGCGACATGAACAAAAGAGGAAATATGTTTCCTGTCGTAAACGTTCCTGTTATCTCTTGGAGTGGGCGATCTCCGATTGGACCAACGGGCCCAACCGTCAGGAGGCTTCAGCTTCCTCTGGCTGTTCTACCTGTAACACTGTGGGGGGGTAGCATTAGCCCTAGGGCAGAGGAATCAGTTAAAAAAAAAAGGGAAATTGATGAGTTCAAAAAGAGAAGTGAATAAAACCACATCTTTTATATCAACAGTATCATCCCGAGATACAAGTTTTTTGAGATACGAGTCGTCTCTCTGTCCATATTTTTGTGTGACATTGTGTTTATTGTGACATTTTAGTTACTTTCATTGGGGAAATCTTTGCCTTAGGAGTTCAGTCACCAAACGTTGCTACTTTAGTCCAAGATTTAGGACTTGAACCCATAACCATGAAGCCGTATTGGCCTTTTTGTCGTGGTGATCCCCTAAAGAACCCCCCGTTGAATCAAACTATACAACAAGAACAGCCTGTATTGTTAGTTAGTTTGTTTGTTTTGCTGGTCTAGCACCTTAAAAAGCCCTGACTTAAGTCCTTTCCTTTGGAATCGATGTCCTTTAAAGGTCGTATCGGAGGACGCCAAAAAGTGCTGTCGAGGCCCGGGAGGCGGAGGCAATGCAACAAGGCGTTTGTGTTGATGTGAAACCAGTTTACCACTCCGTGTAGCTCAAACGCCCAACGATCCAGCGGTGACCAATGCACTGTTGGATTGTATTTGAAGTGTGAGTGCGTTCGGGGGGAGTTAAATCAAATTCAATGATGTTTCAACTCCCAGTCGGCGGATTAAAGTAATCAATGAGGCGCCGGTGTGGTGGTTGTGCTCGTTCTTCAGCCGGCGGTTGGAGAACATTAACTTACCCTTGCGATAAGCGATAACGCCATTGTCCGTCCGAATCTAATTCTCCCATAATTAACCTTGCGCGTAATCCCGAGAGCTTGCTGACGGATGTCCAAAATGCTAACCCAATCCCCGGCCCGGGTTTCCGTGACGGGATTAGCGTGCACTGACTCATATTTGCACAATGGCGTCGTCTGACTCAACAGCTGTGCAACGCCTTCGATGGGCATGAGCCGCCAATTGAATATGCTAATTCGTTTCATCCTCTTACGCGTGTGAAGGTTGGTCGCTAATTCAGCGAATTAGCGTCCGTAATTAAGAACTTTGGGGGCGTTAAATTGTCAGAACGGACCCGTCAGGAAATGTAACGACAGCGGAAGTCAGGGGAGGAGGTTCAGGTCAATCTAATGAGCATCTGCTTCGAGTGTTAAAACTGAGACTGGTGGTTCTGTCTGGGGCGATCCATCAAGACTATGAGACTATGACAGACAAGACTATGATGGACCCACTGGGGTATAAACCCAAACAAAGAGTTGACAAACTTAAAGTAGAGTCTTCACAAAGAGAGGCAAATCTTTTGTTGATTCAGAAATTGGCCATGACACCTCAATAGCAGGTGCTTTGTTTTAGGCATCTACGATCCATTGTCTGGGAATCTTTTTGGCAGGTTCACATTTTCCTCCTCCCAACCTCCCCGTCTTCCCCAGATGAGCGCCGGTCCAACTGATAATGACGAGGGAATATTGAAAGGACGAGTAACCCCGCAGTTTCTCCCTTCTCTCCACGATTCATTAACCCGATTTCCACTGAGCTCTGTCCCACATGTGTCAGCGAGGCGCCTTCCTTGGATTCGGCCAACCCGCCCGTCCCCATCCTACGCCCCGTCTGGCTCCCAGCCCCACATCAATCTGACAGATAACTGTCGAGGAGCGAGGTCGCCCCCTCGGGTGTCGATAACCTCGATGTCTATCCGGGTTCTGTTGCCTCGGGATTGCCTCCCGTCGGATCGATCGTCTCCTCCGCAATGTTGAAAATTTCTAATCGATAGTGTTACATGTTCGTTTAGGCCGTCGTCCAATCTGCTCTTCGGCTGGGGAGGATATCACAGCAGCCCCCCGGGGTAGATTATCGTTGTAAAACATGTTTATTTGCATTGCTTTGTGAAATGTAAACCTAAAACACGAAGCTTTTACGATCTGAAATGTCAGAAGAGACGGAACCTTTAGTCAGAAAGCAACGTCGTTTCTGTGTTGGGGTGTGCTGAAGAGGCAAAATACCCCCCCTTCCCCCTTACCCTACCCCCACCCCCCAATCCAGACCTTGTGTAACCCCCCTGAGGGCATGCAAACAAGGATTTGCAGTGAACACAGTCGAATGGACGAATGAATGGACTGACCGGCTGCTGAAGTCGACAAAGATACTCATTTGTTTATTTATTGATCCGAATGAAACTCGTCTTAAAGAGATGACCAATCCCAATGCAGATCACTGACTGTTTGCAAACACTAGTTTGCCATTGGCTGTCATCTTTGTGGTGCGTTCAAGGGCGTCCATCACAGGTAAGAAGCTCCCAGAGCCTTTGTCGCCGTTGTCATCCCGGTTTGGTGCGTCGGGGTTGACGTCCCTGAGCCCTCATTGTCCAACCGGTCCCTGTCAGGCTTCTTAGCAGGCATTAAGGTCAAAGGTCGGACCTGTCAAAGCCCTCCGGTGATCAAACACTCGACCCCCAGCGGACGCCAAATGACCATTAAATCAACTGTCACGCCACACAGGGGTAAGGAAATTGCCGAGATCCTCCAGAGACACTCTTGAACAATATTTTTCTTCCTTTACACTCTTCAAGGTGGTTATTCGGCGTAGACACCCCCCCCCCCCCGTTTAAACAAAAGCCCATTGATTGGTTGAAGAGCACAAGGGAGTCTAGAAGGTCGGCTCCGGCCCGCCGTGACACCGCCGCTGCACAATTAGCCCTCAATCAATATGTCTCTCATTGAGTTTTACTGCGGCTCCGCCTCCCAGACGGCCATCATTCAGCCCCGCGCTGAGGCGGCGCGCTCGCAGGAGGTAGTTTGGTTTAGTCTCATTGGGTTTACAGGCGGGCGGTGTTTATTGGACCAGAAAACCATTTGTTATCTGTTTCCTCCGGGGAGCCGGTCATGAATCAGTCTCCATACGAACGTACAAACACGGAAGCGCACCAGTGATTACTCCAAATAAACACCGGCGTGCACGCGAGTCGTGCACGACTTGCACAAATGCCACAGTGCGGAAGAGAGGGTTGGCGTGATCGAGACACTCCCGAAGAGTAATGACCACTTACCTGAAGTGTTTCTGCGGCGTACAAACGCGACGTTAACGAGCGCGGATCCCGATATTTACGACACGCCTCGAGTTTTATGCTGACGACGGTGAACTCTTCACCTGGCAGCCCAACACGTAAGAAATACTGCTGACTCGGCACTGTGCTGACATGTAGCACCAGGGACGATTGGTTCCAACCGGGTTGACCGGGTTGTTCTCCATCAGGACACGCAGTCTTTCACACCGGTTTATTATGAAGCACCGGACGGAACCAGATCTTATTGAGCCCATAAACGGGATTGTCATGGTACCACCGAGGATTCTCGAAACAAGCGACTTTTAATAAGTACAGTATTTCCGCACTATAAGGGGCACCTAAAAGCCTTTAATTTTCTCAAAAACCGACAGTGCACCTTAAAATCCAGGGCATCGTACAGTCCAGTGTGCCTTGTCATCCGGTGATTCTTATGGTCCAGTGTGTCTTATAATCCAGTGCGCCTTGTAGTCCCGTGCTTCTTATGGTCCAGTGCGCCTTATAATCCAGTGCGTTTTATAGTCCATTGTGCCTTATAGTGCGGAAAATACCCTAATATTCCGCAAGACAACTCTCCTTCGGGATTGAAGCAGCACCGTGTGTGCTTCTAACGATGGTAGCAAGCCCGTCTCTAAGCTAATCGGTTATGACCGCACTGCTACTTTAGCTAGCTGGCGCTGAAGCTAGAACCCTTCATCCACCAAGGACAGCTGAGTGCGTTTTCGACGAAAGGAAACCACTTGAGGTGCAACCGGATTGGAAGAACAAGATAAAATTAAACCTCGTGCGAACACGACGCTACGCTCGTTAGCCGGTCGACAGGAGGCCGCACCTCGTCCACCGAACACGGAGAACAATTTGTACCTCATTTGTTATGGTGAAGGCGGCCCATGAAGGAATTACTGCCTGACCCAGTTTGGAGCGGCGGAGGATGAAGTCGACCCACATCGCCTCAACCCTACTTATTTATCGCCGTTTTATGAAGATTCATTTTTAAAACCGCGTCTTTCTAACAGCAGTTACTTTGTTATCTTGTTTCAGATGCTACGTGGCTAACGTAGCGTAGCAGGAGGCGCCGAGGGCGCGGGGATCATTCGAGAACGTTCACTTTCCCACAGTCTCCTGACGCCTACCTGCAGATGACGTATCGCTAATTATGCTCCTTTTTAATGTCATTTTTAAATGCAGCCTGACGCTAAACGCGCTAACACCTTTGGCTGAACTCGGTCTTTAGCGTTCACCCGTGTCCCTGGGCGTTCTAATGAGACGTTCGTACGTGTTTATTTGCGGTTTTTTGACGGGTTTTGTCGTCTGTCTTTTCTCTGTAACGACCGTTCTTTCCTGGTGACTCACTCAAACCGTGTTGATGTTTAAACAGGGACGCGATCTAACAACCCGCCGCGCCGGTCCGCCCGGTTCAAGCGCCGTGAACCGCTTGTGGGTCAACGTTGAAAGGTGGGCTTGTTTTTACCATCGGCGCGTCCAGGAGGCTTTTCCTCATCTTTAATCCCGTTGTAACGTCTTCTCATTGCTTTTCTCTCACTTTCTTTTTATCTCTTCTTCTTTTTTCTTGCTTTTTCTTTTCTTTTCTTTCTTTTCTTTTCGTTCTTTTCTTTCTGGCGTCCGACCGGTCGCTGTGTTGTGAAGCCAAGGCCGTTTCTTCCTCAGAACGCGCTCTTGAAAGCCTATTCAGGGGATTCTTCAATGAAACCCTATTACATTTGTGTGTGTGTGTGTGTGTGTGTGTGTGTGTGTGTGTGTGTGTGTGTGTGTGTGTGTGTGTGTGATAGAGAGAGGGAAAGGTATTCCGGGGGCCAGGCTACAGTACCATCTGTATGCAAATCTCCCCCGACTTTGGTAAACTTTGATCAAACACTCAGGCCTCACACACACACACACACACACACACACACACACACACACACACACACACACACACACACACACACACACACACACACACACACACACACACACACACACACACACATCAATGTTTTCTGCCCCTACATCTCCACCCCTACCCAGTTTACGAGCACCTGCGACCGAGCCGGACCCAGCAACAGATGGCGACACACACACACACACACACACACACACACACACAGCGGGCATTGTTTTCTCCATGTGGGGGGGTTAACCTGCTGAATCTTGGGGGGGGGGGGCAACGGGAATGTTGTGACAACTGTTGTCAATGAACGCCGCGGCGATGAAGACACACACGCCATGTTATCAGTGTGTGTGTGTGTGTGTGTGTTGGTGGAGGGTAAGCCCATTAGAGGTGTGTGTCGGGGTGCGGCGGGCAGGAGGATCATGGGTATTAATCAGAGGAAAGCCTCGGCCATATGTCTGTTGAACGCAGGAGAAGCTCCGCCCCCTTTAAAACAATTAGCCTTATCTCGGAGGAAGTGTGTGTGTGTGTGTGTGTGTGTGTGTGTGTGTGCGTGTGTGTGTGTGTGTGTGTGCATGTGTGTGTTCATGAGCTGGTTTTCGTCCCTTTAACCAACACACTGTAAACCATCAGGCAGATGGTGAGGGGAAGTCCCCCGAGAACACACACACACACACACACACACACACACACACACACACACACACACACACACACACACACACACACACACACACATCTACAATAAGTGCACACAAAGTCACCAGACTCCTGTTATGTAATCCACCAGCCCCCCCCCTCCTCCTTCTTGCCCCTCCCGACCCCCCCCCCCTTGGCCCCCCCGTTGCCCCCCATACAGGGGGGCTCACTCTTGTTCTGTCTCAGCTCCAAAACAAAGTCATCCGTCTTCATCCGGCGCTGTCGTCTGCAGGCGCTCACATACCTCTGCACCGTCGGCCAATCAGAACGCTGCATCCTCCGAGCCGTGACATCATCGTTGTTGAAGGATGACATCATCGTTACCAAACTCGATGCTGTCTGACCGTTATATATATATATATGTATGTTATATTCACTCTGGTGTGATTTTTTAAATTCCAGCTCCCATCCCTCCCATCCTTTCCCCTTCCCATGATGCTTTGCGGTTGTGGCGTTCATGACTGCTCAGACCCGGGGGTTAACAGATTTCTCTTTCAGGGGTGTCCAGAAGACGCCAGACCCGCCTCAAGAGTGACACATAGTTGAGTTGAGGCCCGGTACCGGCGGGGGGGGGGGTGTACCGGGGGGGTGGAGGAAGAGGAGGAGGAAGATGGAGCCATGTGGTTGATGTTGGTAAACACGATCCGGCGTCGTGGCGCCGGGGCCACACACAGACCGGGACAAAAGGTACAGTCACGTGCACACACACACACACACACACACACACACACACACACACACACACACACACACACACAGATATTCGAACAGACAAACAGGAGACTCTCTCTCACTGTCTGCCACTCAGCAGCTGCTCCAGTTTCCATGGCAACAGCCCGAACAATGCAGTAGGAAGGGCCTGTGTGTGTGTGTGTGTGTGTGTGTGTGTGTGTGTGTGTGTGTGTGTGTCGGGGGTGGGGGGGGCTGAGAGGCTCTCTCTTTATTTCTTTGTCAGGATGAGACTTTGAGAAACACCAAAACAAACAGGGAAGCAAACGAGGAAGAGGAAGAGGAAGAGGAAGAGGAAGAGGAAGGACACGCCCCTCCTCCTCCTCCTCCCCCTCCTCTGTGAAATGACCCCACGGAGACCCGGAACGACTTTTTTTTTTTCAGGATGTCTATTTATTTTTTTTCAAAATGAGGTATTTCAAAGTGCTATGAGTCGCAGCACTAAAAATGTACATTTTCTTTTATTAAAAAGTGAAAAAACAAAACAAAAACAAAAACAAAAAACAACAAACAATAAACAAAACAAAACATCTTTTATATCCGTTTACCCAGAGTTCTATGCACCCGATAGTTACAAATATAAACAAAAAAAGAGGAAAAGGATAGAAGAGGTTTCGCTGTACAAAAGAATCATCTGAGTTGGGGTGGGGGGGGGTGTTTTAGTGAGGGAGGGGGGGGTGGGGATAAAGTGATATCTACTGGGAACTCATTTTCATACGAAAATATAAGTATCAAATTTAGTATGTATCAGGTTCACACTAAAAGCATAAAGGTGTAGAATTAGTAATATGGTACAATAAAAAGGAGGAGGGGGAGGATCAATATATTGTTATATTACAAAGGTCAAAGGTCAAAGTTCAACGACGCTCAAAAATCGAGGCCTTACAGTACTTTAAAGGTATATAAACTTCCAGTCTAGTTATTGGCAGCTTCCTGACGTGTAATATATATATTTACACACATATTTATATGTAAATATATATTTATATAGATATAAAAACAAGGACAACAGTTTTACAAAAAACAAGGCAGATCTGAGTGTTTGTTTGTTTGTTTGTTTGTTTGTTTGTTTGTTTGTCTGTACACGGTTGTTTATGTACAAAAGTGTCAGCTTAGCAAGGTGCACAGGTTTACATCCCACTGATTGGTTCAGAGCACCGGGGCGTGAGGAGGGAGTGGCTTCTTGTTTCCCCGCCTCCCCCCACCATAAGTGGGCGGAGTCTTTTCAGTTTGTTTATGTTTATGTGTTTGTTTGTGGGGGGGGGGGGTTGCAGCGGTGAAGGCAAAAAAGTTAAGTGTGCACTGCTTCCTGGTTTGTCACCGCCCTCCCGTCCCATGCCCCGCCCTCAAACCCCGCCCACCCGATCCCTGTGTGTGGGGAATCCCCTGATTCCAGGCTGGTGTCACAGTGAGTACACAAAAATAAACAAAAACAACAACAACAACAAAAAGGTACAAATACAAATGATATAAAAAGCCCCTCCCCCTCTCCTTCCTCGCTCGTTTTTTGTTTGTTTGTTTGTTTTTTTCCTCAAATGTGACTGGATTGAAAAAACAAAAGTAAACCCTAAACATTCTTAACGTCAACAAATGTGCAAAAAAAGTGGCGGCAGTGAAAGTCCGAGCGTCCCCTCCCCCCTTTTCAACCCCCTTCGCTGTCCTCGACCAATCAGACGGAGGTGGGAGGAGTCAATGTGAGCGTGCCTGCGTCGTAGTGGTCATCCGTTTTTTTGTTGTTTTTCGTTGTTAGCGAGTCCTCGCCTGCTCCAGGCGGCGCATCAGCTGCTGCCGGCGGGCGTGGAGGCGGTCCTTCTCCTGCTGTAGCCCCGCCCCCTCGGCCTCCAGGGCGTTAACGTATTCGGCCGCCTTCTTGAGGATCAGAACCTTCGCCGCCTTGTCGTTGCGCGCCAGCTCGGGCACGTGGTCGCGCAGCGTCAGGAAGCTGGAGCGCAGGTCGTTGCGGCGCTGGCGTTCCAGGATGTTGTGGTTGCGCCGCCGCTCGCTGTCCTCCGAGTCGGAGCTGCCCCGCGGGCTGCTGTCCCCGCCCCCGACTCCGCCCCCGCCGCGTTTGCTGCTACGCGACGGCGCCGCCGATGCGCCGAAGGAACTGCAGGAAGACGAGGAAGAAGACGAGGAGGCGGTCCTTGTGGTGTTGGTGGTGCTGGGGGGGGGTCTGGGGGCGTCTGACGTCTTTTGCTTCTTAGGGGGCGGGGCGGGGTCGTCGTCTGAGGCGTACGGCGAGGGGGCGGCGTAGTTGTGCTGCTGCTGGTGGACCGAGCTCCGCTTCAGGATCAGCTCCTGGGGGGGGGCGCCGCGGCAGACCAGACGACTCACACCCACCCCCACCGGCCCCGGGGGGCCGCCGCGGGGCTCCTGGCTCCGGGGGTGAACGGAGATGGTGACGGCACCCGTCGTCATGGGCGACGCCTTGACGGAGGAGCGCCGCTTCTCGACCGTCACCACGTCGATTTCCTCCTCTTCCTCCTCATCTTCGTCTTCTTCATCACCCTCCTCCTCATCGTCATCGTCATCATCGTCATCATCATCTTCGTCGTCTTCTTCTTCTGTGGAGACAAACAGATTTTAGCATTAGCATTAGCGTGGGCGGAGCCAATCCTCCGGAGACACGCCTGCTTCCATGTGGAAGGCCTTAGTGGCGAATCAGAAAGGAGCCCCGCCTCCTTCCCTTCATCCTAACACCTGAGACTAACGGTGGGCGGAGCCTCTGATGGAGACAGGAAGTGCCCCCCCACCCCCCCTGAGAGCCATAATGGCTCTCATTATGAGCTCAGGAGCGTCTGTGGCGTTTACCGACGCCGCCTCAGCAATTTGGAGACACACATGAGGTGGGGGGGGGTAGGGGAGGGGGGGCATCAAAACAAAGCAGAGCCCAGCTGGGTGGCGGGGGGGGGGTGAGGGGGCGTGGCCAGGTTTACCACATGTGAAGCTGGGATTTAGCTGTTTAGGGTTTCGTTTATGAGGGGGTAGGAATAAGTGTGTGTGTGTGTGTGTGTGTGTGTGTGTGTGTGTGTGTGTGTGTGTGTGTGTGTGTGTGTGTGTGGCCTACTGGTAGGAATCAGACTTCCAGGTGTGTCTCGTGAGTCTCACCTGTACAGCTGATCGCTACCTTCAAAGCGCGCGCCACAAAGGGGAAAAGCCGCGTCTCCAACGCCGCTAGCGTCAGACGCGGCAAAAAACCGCGCGCGGTGTGCGGCGCGGCAGACGCGGCGCGATCGCCGCTTCCCCCCTTTTTTTAAGCCTCGGCCCTGGAGCGGCGCCAGGGAGACAGCTGTCGAGATGGAAGCGCTCGTTTCAAAGCTGCCCCCCCCCACTCCGCTTCCACCACCACTACCCCCCCCCAAAAAAAAAGGAGGCAGCAGCCCGGGCCCGTCCTCCTTTTCTTCGCGGCGGCGGCGGAGGAGGTGTTTGGCAAAGGCTGGCCCAGTCTGCCCTCCGTGCCAAGCTGTGTGTGTGTGTGTGTGTGTGTGTGTGTGTGTGTGTGTGTGTGTGTGTGTGTGTGTGTGTGTGTGTGTGTGTTCTAAGGAGAAAACACACTGATAAGAGCTCGTGAGTGTTTGTTTTTGAAAGTCATCGGCAGAAATCGATGGGAGATTAATTCTGTGGGTGATTAAATGAGTATTTCCGAACCTAAACACTCATTAAACCAAAGAGAAACACGCGTCCCTGAGTGTGTGTGTGTGGGGGGGGGGGCGGCGGTGTGTGTGTGTGTGTGTTTAAAGCCTTTAGTGACACACTCCTCCTGTATCTTGGGGTTAATTCCATTCCTCAGGAGCTCAGAGACGCAGTTTGCGCGTAAATTCTCCTTTTTAATCCGCGCGTAACGGAAGCTTCAGCGGCGCCGTGAACCCGACACTCCATCAGCTCATCACATTATCGAAAACCTACTCATACCACCCCCCCAATCTGAAACCATCAACGCCCCCCCCGCCCTCCTCTCCCACTAAACCTGCCCCGGCAGCGGATCTCTGCGGCGTCTTTTTTGTTTGGCTTCGGATGCCAACCGGGTCCAGGAAAGGCGCACGACCCCCCCCCCTCCCCATTTTACCGCCATCTGCCGGATGGAGAGCTGCTGATTACATAAACCGTTCAGTGTGTCATTACTCCAGTGGGCGTGCTCGTGCGCGTGCGCGTAGTGTAACGAGGTAATCCGATTCTGGGTCACATGAACGAGCCCGATAATAATAATAATGATAATAATAATGATAATAATAATAATGATAATAATAATGATAGTAATAATAATAATAATAATGACGGTAATAATAATAATAATGATAATATAATAATAATAGTAATACTAATTATTACACTTATAATAATAATAATAATGATAATAATGTTTTTGTCCATTGAAGCGGGATTTCTATGGAAACAAAGGTTTTCCGGTTCTTACCGGAGTCACTGGCTGCGCTCCCGTGGGTCGTGGACGTGTTCACGGTTGCCGCCGCGTCCCTGCTGACGTTCTTCTTGTGTACCGGGAAGGGGAAGACTACCGTGGGGTCCACGCACTCCGACACCGAGCTGCGGTTCGCCGCTTCCTGCGCCTTGACGCACACGTTCCGGCCGCCTCCTCCTCCTCCTCCTCCTCCTCCTCCTCCCGTGGCCGTGGAAATAGCCTTCCCGAGTTTCTCCGTGACCACCCGCTCCAGCTTTTCCCGGGCCGAGAAGCCGCTCCACATACAGTCCTGGATGATGATGCTGCTGGGGTTAGAATCCAAAGCGGAGCCGAATAGGTCCACATCGTCGGACGCCCCCCAAATATCGTCCCCGGGGAGGAGCAGGAGCTCGGAAGCCCAGTCCAGCGGGTCCCCCAAGCCGAAGCCCAGAGGGTCTGCCTCCGGAGAGGCGCTCGCCGGCTCCCCCGGTAGCGCAGCTCGGCTCGGGGAGAGGGGCGGAGTGGGCAACAACTCGAATTTCTTCCAGATGTCCTCCCCCGGTGGCGCAGAGTCGGGACCACAGAAGTAGAAGTCGTCCTCATCCGGGTAGAAACACGGCTGCAGGGAGTCAAACTCCAGGTCGGAGTTTTTACTGACGGTCGCCGGCATTCTAGCCCACAATGGAAAAACCTGGGGAGGAACAAAGATGCTTTTAGTCTCCATGAAGAAGAAGGAGCGCGTCTGCCCCCCACCCCCCACCCCCTCTTGTAGCACACCTGAAAACTATGTGTAAGAGGAGCGTGGGTCCAAGCCCACCCGCAGACCCCACGCTCCCTCCTCTGTCGGCTTTAAAACCCGCTCCAACCTCACCGGGGGAACCGTGCGTAAAAACGTGTCCACCGTGACGCACGAAAAAGACGCGCAGGGTTAGGAGGTAAAACAGAAAGAGAGAGGGGGGGGGGTGTTTACAGGGGAAATGACAACAATAAATAACAACAGATGATTTATTCAGCTAAACCGGAATGGATCCTGGAGAGGGGGGGGGGGGCTGGGGTGCTCACCTCGTCCTGGATGAGATCGCTCGAACCGATTCCTCCTCTCGTCTCTCGCAGTCAGGAGTCCAAACCGCGGGTGTGGAGCAGTCATCCACTCTGGGAGCACAGACGGTCCTCTGACACACATTGTGGCTGGCTGCGGTGTTATACACTCAGTTCTGCGGGAGGAAAGTAGAGACTCCGCCCTCCCCGGGCCCGGGGGGGGGGAGGAGGAGGAGGAGGAAGAGGAGGAGGAGGAGGAGGAGGAGGGGAGGTGGTCCAGTCGGGCTTTGGGTTTGTTGCGGCGCGGGAGAGAGGCTGACTGGAGCTTTCTTTCAAGGTGAAGTGAGAAAATAGCCTAAACATGGAGGCAAGAATGAAAGCATGGGGGGGGGGGCATCCATCCATCCATCTATCATCCATCTATCATCCATCTATCATCCATCCATCCATACTTAGATGAACCAGGTGGGCTCAGGTGTCACCCTGGACGCTCCTTACGGGTTGAAACCAACAACCTCCACCTCTTTACAAGCACAATCATCAATTTATACTTATTGATCACCAATAGACTTATTTATGATCCTGAAATGGGGGTGGGGGGTGGGGGTTATTTGCGTAAATTCGCTTTTATTGCGGTGAAAATGTCACCTCAGGTGACGCTCACGGGTTTTATTCCAACACTGGAGCTCCAAATAGAATTTCTGTCTTTTGTCTTGAGGGCCACCAGCATCCCAGGATACACACACACACACACACACACACACACACCACACTCCACCGAGGAAGTCTCGCTGCGCCCTCACACGGACACTGAAGGAACTGCAGCGTAAAAGACGCGCTTCACCGGCGCGTCCCAGACAAACAAAGACTGACCAGAAAAAGAAAAAAAAAAACAACACACACACACACACACACACACACACACACACACACACACACCATCCAAATCGAGTCAGTGTGTTTACAGGGGAATTAAAAAAAAATTCTAATTTAAGGGGGGAAAATAAATAAATAAAAGTCGTCCCAGGACGCGTGGAGCGACGTTTCCATCCGTTTTTCATGCGTCTCCGGGATCGGACAGGATCCGAGAGGAGCGCGTTACGTAACCGCAAGCGGTGGTTGTAGCCTGGAGTCATTCCCATTCCCTTTTTCTAATGACAGCTTAGGAGGAATGGCGCATCTGTAATTACGCAGACAGGCACAGGCGGACGCGTATATTGATATATTCAGGGAAAAACGTTTAGAGAATTCCAGTTGGACGCCAGCTGTGAGCAGGAGGAGAGGCTGGGATGTTCCTGCCAGACAATGGGAGATGACAAAACCAGCATTTTGATAAAGAAAAAAAGAGTGTTTCAGTGAGGAGAGAGTGAAACATTTACAGGATGGGTGATTTATTTATCTGTTTACGCCATTTCTGGTCCCTTCTTGGTGATTTTTTTTTTTTTTTTAATTTTATTTCCCTCCCCATGGGTTGAGTTCAAACGACCACAGTGAAAAGTGAGAACGTGCAGCTGTTTTGCCCTCAGAGTAGGACTAGCAGGGAGTTTCCTGGGACTGGCTCGGCAGCTCCCAGGAACTGTGGAGATGGTTTTTGGGAGTCCGAAACTCCCCACAGGCTCTTCTTCTTCTCCTCTTCCTCAGTTGTGACCCTCCAGCAGCAGCTTCCTCTGCTGCGAAACGGAGACGGGAGTGGGAGGAAGAACAGAAGGGAGGTTTTTTTTTTTTTTCCTTTCCAAGAAGACAGGAAGCTGAACGCCGCTGCTCGCTTTCTTGCGCAGAGTAAACACTTCTTCAGAAACGGAGCAGATGGAATCGGGGAGGCCGCACGTGTTGTGCACCGCTTTGCATGCTGGGATGGACCAGATGTTGATATCGTTATGATTTTTATCTGATTTCATTCATTCATTCATTCATTCATTCATTCTCCTAACTGTTTCCTCCACTTTCGGGGGTCACGGGGGTTGCTGGAGCCGATCCCGGCTGAGTTGCAGGCGGGAAGACGCTTTTTTTTTTCATTTAATGCGCGCGCAAAAAAAAAAAAAAAAGCAAATTTAGTCGACTAAAATTGAATAGATTCCTATTTTCGATCAATTTTTTTGCGCGGAATTTTAAATTCTAACGCAAAAGCTGGCGCTGACTTTGTTAGCTTTAGCGTTCAGAAGCTAATTTGCTTCCTCGTCTTCTTCAATCATCGTCAGTCGGGTCGGATTCCTCAGTGGCATCTTCTCCTCAAACAAACCCAACTCCAACAAGAGGTTGTGTTTGTCCACGATCCACATCATTACCCCCCCACCCTCACCTTCACCTCACCCCCCCCCCCCACCCGGAGCAAATCCCTAAACCCACGACAGAACCGTCAAATCAACAAAACTCCGGCCTTGGACGGCGTCCCGCGTGGCTTCACCTCTCAGGAATGCGGCGGCGTTAACCAGAAACGGTTCGAAGCGGATGAAACGGATAATTCTCGGATGATGATTCAGGAAAAAAAAAAAACAGAAGCTCCTTCAATCTGAGATGACTTCATCTTGAGATTTTGCAAGAAACGTTCTCCTGGTGGAGAGACGCCGGAGCGAGTTGCGACAAAGCGCCGAGGAATTTGCATAAGATCCCAACGGCCAGCAACATTTTCTCAACCCAAGTTATTTTCAATATAAACCAAAATGACAAATACGCCGTGGAAAAAAAAAAGAAAAAAAAATGTTTTCCCATGTCTATTTCGGAGAGATTTTTTCCCATCAAGTCTATTTTGGGAAGAGCGAACTTGTCTTGGAAGCATTTTTGGCTTCTGAGAGTGCCAGAAGTGTGCCTGAGCGCAGAAGTGGCTGCTTGTCTTGTCAGATCTTGCCCCTAAACGGCGTCTAAGTATGCCCACAGGCCTACCTGTACAATTAAACCCGTGGGTCACGTGACGCTGGGCGCGGATAAACACCGCTTTATCCTACCGGGTGATGCGTATATACGTTAAGGCTGCAGGATCTGCTGCGTAAATCCATTCCGCCCAGGTTAAGCCTTCCTTTCTCACGTTAGCGAGCGCGTTTGAAGACATGGGAAAACGGATTCGCGAGTACTTTTCCATTAAAGCAGCAGTTCTCCGAAAATGAAATTACGTTTTTAACGACTTTGTGTCACAATGATGGAGATATAATTCTTTCTTTTTTTTTTTTTTTTTGGTCAAGGTTTTGTTTTTCTTGGAAATTCCCGCGAAAAACAGCTGTTATATAAAACTTAGTCTCCAAAAAGTCCCGAAACGATTTTCAGTGTCGCATCCAAGCTAGCGATGTTAGCATTCTGTCCAGAGATGATGAGTTTCACCTGAAAGTCCCTTCAGGTCGTGATTGAATTTGCCTTTTTTTGGTCAAATCTTGGTTTTCAGGAAGTCCCTGACACACAAACAGGAAGTGGCGCTGTCACCTGCCAGGTGAGGAATCCGTTGGGAGATTTCACGCAGGCGGTTTCCAGGCATCCTCTGTGTGGTTGGTTCCCCAGAGATGGAAATCGATAAGCGGACGTTCATTTTTTTTCTTCCTGCTAAAGCGAAAGGAGAGATTAGAGAACGATAAGCGAGGTTCAGAACCCGACACCCACCAGTCCGACGGTCGCTTCTCCGACTTCTTGGCATCTCTGGTTTGTGATTTCCATCCCGGAGTTGGTCCGATTGATCCGTTCCAGCCTTCATCCGTTCCCATTAGGGTGGAAAACGGGGGGTAATTGTGCATAACTGTTGTTGCATGGATCACATTACAGCTTCCAGATCAAATGGCCCCCAATCGATGCGCTTTGGCCCTGAAGGTGAACGTCATTAGGAGGCCTGGCGATCAATCGGAAATCAATATCAGTGATGGATTCAAACCGGGTGGGGCGTCAGCAACGCGATCCGGTGGGGTTGTTGTTACTGAAAGAGAGACGCCCGACAACGGACCCCCCAACAACGGACCCCCCCGACATTAGACCCGTCCAACAACAGACCCCCCCGACAACAGACCCATCAATTTACATTCATAACTTCAGTTATTCGGGGGTCATTAGTAACTAAGTTAACTAATGTAACTGAAGTAACTCAAGTAACTAATGTAACTGAAGTTACTTAGGTAGCTAGTGTAACTAAGGTAACATTAGCTAATTAATGTAACTGAAATGGTGGATATAATTAATGCCAATATCAAGGTCTTTCTCATCCATCCATCCATCTAGCTGCTGTTCCTCAGAACTGTGTTGTTCTGTGAGGGGTCAACCTCTCTTGGGGGGGGGGGTCGGGGGGTGACTTCCTGGGACCCAAATCCAGAGTCCAGAATCCAAGAAGTATCAGAGGTGAGAGGGCGTGGCCGTACGATGAGGTCCTGAGAAAAGACTCATCACTAGAACGGAACTGGGTGGGGATTAAAATTCCCCCATGACTTGTAGTTCATCCAAGTCTCACCTGAGCATAAAGTTTAGATTAATTTCGTGAAATTATTAAACAATGTCAGAAAAAAGCAATAGATAATCTCCAAGATAATCTCCAGAGGTTTTTTTTCTCTGGAGAACATGACAAACTGACTGCTGGTGCGTTGGACACCCAACATCGCCCACCTGCACCGCGTTGGATGCGGGTCCGACGGGAAGAGATAGCGTTGCGCTAAGTGACTCTGTTATCGTGTTTATTCAAACACGGATGGAGGCTGAGATACCCCAAGCTTTTATGTTTGGTGCGTTAGCGCCGCTAGCGTGCTAACATCCAGAAGCCCTCCACCCTGGTGAACCCTGCAGGAGTCCCAACGGAGGTCAGTGGGATCTTTTTAGCCTCCCCTCCCCCCCCCCAGTCTTTATCTCCCTGCATTTGTTTTGATCCTCGGGGGTCATTAGCCAGATTAAATGTTTGTCTCCTCACAAAAGGAGATGGTTAATATGTTTCAACGCCTCCATTTGTCAGCGCCGCTGTCTCGGGCGGCGCGGCGTGTGAAAGGGGAGCTCCGCGTCTCAACCGGCATTTCAGGACTTACGAGCATTTCAACACCTCCGGCAGGAGAGGCCGTCAGCGCTAGCATGAGTGCGGCTAAACGCATTCCACCTCCAGGGTTGGGTTCCCAGCCTCCCAGGTCGATATATCAACCCCCCCCCCCGACATCCCAACCCCCCCCAACTCGACATCATCAATGTGCAGAAAATGAAACGTTCCACTTCCTGCAAACATGCCCCGTCCTGTCTGCTAGCCGCGATCCGATTAGCCGTGAGTTATGAGAATTTGGGGAAGGGATGGGGTGGGGGAGTCGGTTCAGTCCCGGTCGCCGTCAGCCCTGGGGTGGGGGGGGGGCGAGAAGGAGGAAACCACGGCCGTAAATTTGAGGTGAATGTTTAGTGTTGACAGGAAGTTCTGTCGTTGGCACCGTTTGAAAGATACGGCGATTCGAACGAGTCCTGGTCCAAACAGGAAGTCCAGAAAAACAGCCGTCCTGATAGCGTTCCGCTAACGGCGGGCGAAACATCCATTTGTCTCGGCCCAGATGAGTGATTCCTTCCTCGCGCCGGAGGTGACACAATCGTTTAGCGTAGTTTGGCGCAACAGCGGTGTAGATTAGCGCTAGTTAGCACTGTGGTAAAGATTTTACGGAATCTATAGGTAGTGTTTCACATATTTGGAACAATTATGCACGTTTTTGAATGCAGAAACAGTCAGACGCTGTAACCCATCCAGAAACACGTCTTTCCAAATGCTGTTTGCACCTTTTAGGCAAACAAATGAGTAAATTTGCGTCATTAAATCTGCTTCCTGTTCGGTCCCTTCCCTCCGTGGGAGCGGCGGTGCATCGGCGCTAACGGAGCATGTGCGTCTTTGAACGCCTCCCTGTTAATGAGATGCAAATGACATCCTCCTCACTCGATGGGACCCCCCCACCCCCCCACAACCAGCTTTGAAGTCCTGATTTGGGAGGTCTGGGGTTGTCATAGCGATGCTCCCTCGTCCCCTTGACCGTCTCTGGAGAATCGGCTTTGACTGGAGTATTGACAGGCATGTGGCAGCCGCCCTCCTCCTCTTCCTCCTCCTCTTCCTCCACCCCCCCCCCCCACCATCGTTTTCCCCTGAGCTTTTGTTTAAAGCTCCAAGAAATCAGACGGAAGCGTCGCGTCGGTAGATGAAAACACGTCTTGCGAAGAAACGCTTTAAATTTAGGCGCTTTGGTTTGTGATGAGAAGTTCTGATGTTCACTGAGGTTGAGTCGACACCATGTTGGAGGGGGGGGGATAACCACAGATAGGGGAGGAGAAGACGTTTCGTATGTGAGTCACAGTCGCGCTGGAGGTGGCGGCGAGTGCGGAGCAGCGGGGAGCCCGGTTCGGCCCGACCGCCGCCGCTGCCGCCGCCGCTCCATCTGTTCGGTCGGGATAACGGCGAAGAAGAAAAAGACAGAAACAGAACAACTACAGGGACACAGTGTTCCTGCCACCCCCCCCACCCCCCACACACACACACACCCCCACCCCGTCCCGCCATCATTGATCATCCTCAGCTGTCAATTGATGCGAATCCATTAGAATGGAGGGTCTTTGTGGATGAATTCCTGACAGGCAGCAGTAGCCTACAGGCCTGTGACCTTTCTGCCCTCGACAAGGTCAACAACCCCCTCAACCCCCCACCCACTCCCAACCGCCCCCCCCCATCCAAGAAAATAAAGTCTTACTCGGTCTCTCCTCTTCTTCCCACCCTCCACTCTCAAGACCTCCATCATGTGCTCCAATCGATTAAGCCACATCTTACATTCCTTTGGTGTGAGGTCACGGCGCCGGCTGACGCCCCCCCTCCTGCCCCCCCCCCCTCGATAAAATACCGACATGAAGAACATGATTAATTTTACGTATGAGATTTATCCTCTGATAATCAGGATAATCAATCAGCTTGATAGCGATATAGAGATGTCATCGTCGTCGTGACGAATCCTGACGAGGAGCTCTCACGCTGGCGGCGGTGGCCGATGACTCTGCAGCAACGGATGAGATTGTTTGGTGAGATTTTTTATTTTTTTTTGTCGAATATCTTGCGACACCGTCATAACGATCACATTAGCATTGGTTTGGAGAATCATGTTCAATATTTATTCTTCTGGTCGCTGTTTTCACTGTTGTCCTCCAGAAATGCGTTGCTCTTTATCTGATAAATGCTAGCTACCTTCAGGTTATCGCGTCCCTTCTGCTTTAAAAGTCAAATTCCCTTTGCATTATGCATTCTCACATCGTGCAGTGATAACAAACGCTGTTCATGTAGTCATCGTTGTCACTTGTGCAAAAAAAAAAAAAAAAAAAAAGAACGATTTATCCGATATTAACGATCCCATCTGGCGGCGGCTGGGGTAAAGGGGGATGGAATAACGTACGTGAAATCATCTCCGTCCCGTTTCCGCCGCCTCTGCCGCGATGATGTCAGCGTTTAGGATGGATGGCTGCGCTCAGACGTTGCGATTATGCAGCGCAGCCCTGGGGTGGGAACATTTGTAACTGACAATGTGAAGCAGGGCGTAGCAGAGGAGGAGCATGCACGCTCAGCAAACGCTGGGTAAACAAAGCTTTACGCTTAAACACACTCCTCTAGCCTCCGCTGACCCGGGGCTGTTTTATTTTACCTTCTTACCTTTTACCTTCTTACCCAGTCGCGTTTGTCTTCCACTGTTTGCCTTCAAACGTACAGTTTGTATGTTTGTGTTGAGGTTGTGCCAAATATGTAGATGATGCGCTGATATTAGCATGCTAATCAGCTAATCCCGGTCGCCCCCCATCTCGCAACAATGCCTGGAAAAAGTCATGACACGACGGATTAAGGAGAACTTCATCCGATTAAAAGAGCAGTCAGTCGCAGTTAGCCGAAACTAGCAGTTAGCAGCTAGGAGCAGCTAGCGCTAAGCAGTTAGCAGGTAACCCAAAAGAGAAAATTGAATAAAAATGTTTGAATTTAGGAAAAGTTTAGGAAAAGTCGGTATCCTGAGATAGACCATGGGAAGGTACGCCTCCATCTGGATGCTAGCGCAATTCAGAATAGCATTGTTGTGCAAAAAACTTAAAAAAACTGGTGAATGCTGGGAATAAAAACAGCCACCAGTCCCATTGTTCTCCGTCCGTTTGCTGTTGTGTCGTTCAGATGCCACCGCAAAGTCCACCTCATGAGGAGTCGTGTCTTATCTGGGCGCCATTCACAAAGACGTCTGCCAGGAGCACGGTTGTATTCCTCGATTCGGTTGGTCAAACGGACGGTAATCTGCCACACTGGAGGGGCGGGGTTAAGCTGTTAAAAAAAGAAAAACCGCCTGAATCCTGATAAGAAGCGTCCCAGACAGAGTTCTCCATCCTGAGAACTTCGTAGTGCGAGGTGAAGTAAGGTAACGCATCTTAAGCTAGTCCCGACGTCTGAGCGCGATGGCGGCGGCGGCGTGTGTGGCTCCTCTATGATTTACACAAGGCCACTGAGGGCCTTAATCGCCCTCGCTAATCGCCGTGCTAAATTTAACATGGAGGATAAGGGGAAATCAGACCTAAATCAAAGGCTCGGTTATCTGCTCGGCGCTCGTAATGTCGATTGTGAAACGGTATCTGATAAATGTACGGCGGAGGAAGCGGCGGGGTAAAAACATCTGCGCGCCTCCTGGCCACACAGTAGCAGGAAAATCCGTCCCACTGCCAGCTTCTAATGAAAAAAGAGGAAGCTGGCTGAAACGTAGACAGAAAACGAGTGTTTCTTGTAAAGCTCTTGGTTATGACTGGCTTGGCAACGCCGTGAGGAAATGGTCCCGAAGTTACTTCAGGGACCGATTGTGTTCCGAGTGGAGGACACAGGGGGGGAAGCGGTGGGTGGGAGGCCTTTGGATTGAGCAGAACAGGAAGACGGATCGCCTATGGCAACAGGGACTTTCTGTCAGATCTAGGCCAGTAAGTTGCGACGCTAGGAGAAGGGGCGGGAAATGGTCTTTAATCGCAATAATCAACGTGATTAGCAAAGTTTCAGCTCCAGATCTCAAGTCTGCCACCCAGGTTTCAGCCCATCGCCGGCATGGGAACGATGGAGGTGGAGGCGAACGCCGGTGAGAAGTCAAAGTAGGAAGACAATAAGAGGGACGCCGAAGAGATGGATGGGCCACCAGTGGAGGACGGCGACCTTATTTAGAACGTTTGACTCCCAATTGTGGGAAAAAGAGAGTAACTTCCTCCTCAGCTGGGTCAGAAAATCAACCAACAAATAAATAGCTCCCCCTGGGAAACAGACTCTAGACGGTGCAGAAACATTTTCCCCTTTCACTGGACTAGGCTGACTCATTTTTAGCATCGGTAACGACTTTATCCAACAGCGATATCGATTGGCGCTCAAGCTTTTCAACCTGGGGAAATAAAATTTGGTTGCCGCTTCAGAAAAAAGAAAAATCCGCGTTACTCCCCTTCACTTGGTGACTCCAAGACGATTAGCAGAAGGGAATTTTTGGGTTTAAAAATACAAATTTAAACGAGACCAAATGAGCTTCCTCATGCCCTGCAGCACCTTTATTCCATTCCGGCCAGTAAGTGGTGATTTGTCAGTGACTCTTAAGAGTATCCATCTCTTTGTGTCTAAACAGGTTGTCAATCACAGCAATGGCACTTCCTGTTTACCTGTCCCATTGACCTCCTCTTTGGAGAGCCACCGGCGCTGAGAGCTCCGGGCAGCCCCGAGGACAAGCGCTGACACGGCCAGCTTCAAAGTTAAGGCAAAGTTTACCCAGAGTTGAGCTTCCACAGGCTGCCCCGCTGTCCGCTGGGTTTGTGTGTTCAGATAAGAAGGCTGCTTCCTGGTCCAAACAGGCTCACAAAGAAAAAAGCAAAGGCAGAAGGCCGGCGCGAAAAGAAACCAGGGGTTGGGAGGCAAACAGTGGAGTGTTATCGCAGGTATCGCTTGTTTGAAAAGTGACTCAGTGGTTTGGTAAGAGTGCTGTTGTGTGAGAGTTTGGAGTGGGATTTGCTTAATGGACGTGTCATGATTTCATTGAAGAGCAAGAACCTTCGGGGATTAAATGATTAATGACGTATTTTATGCTTATTTAGCTACTTGATAGCAGTGAAGCAGAAATGGTGGAAAGCCAAGTGCAAACAGGAGGAACCCTTGAATTTATTATACAGTGGAACATTGAGATACGAGCTGCTCAACGTGCGAGTTGTTTGAGATACGAGTCGTCACTCTGTCCATATTTTAGTTCAACATAAGAGCAAAAATCCAAGATGCGAGCCATGTTTCAAGACACCACCGCTAGCTGTCGGATGGATACATCAGTGAGACCGTATCTCGTTCTTTACCACGTGTTGGTGGATGGGTATAACATCAGTGAGACTGGATCTCGTTCTTTACCACGTGTTGGCGGATGGGTACAACATCAGTGAGACCGCATCTTGTTCTTTACCACGTTTAAGGTTAAGTCTGCATGTCTATTGGTTTAATTTAAGGAGTTTGGAGCTTTTTTACAGGCTGGAACGGGTTAAAATGATTTTAGTTATTTTAAATAGGCAAAATTTAAAGAGTCCAGTCATGAAATAGATGAAACTTATATCTGCAGGTCCTCTCGTTTCTACAAGAACCAGGAACATATCCAGCTCCGAGGACTCAGTACTCCCCCAGGACCAGAGGAAGATGCCCTTCATTCACAGACTCCCCGAACCACAAAAACCTTCTGACAGACCGTCATAAATCATCTGCTCCAATAATCCAATAATTCCTTTCACTCGTCTCGCCGGAGTGAAACGATAAGGAGCTGGTTTGACGTGATGCTGGACCTTCGTCGGAATCAAAAGTGTTTTCTAAGGAAAGGAGCCCAAAGGCTGCTTTTCTCTTTTCTGATTAATTTACACGGCAAAGTGGGCGGATCACAATGAAATGACTCAAAGTTATTTATTACAATACACGACAAACAGGATAAAACATAAAAAAATCTCATTGCATACTTTCTCGTTGATAACGGATGACTCACCCTTCAGATTGCTAGCTAAACGGAAACAGGAGCGTGTCGTCGGCGTATCGAGTGAATGTTATCTCGTGGTGACAGTCTCTCTGTTTACCGAGCTTAAACCCAACGTTTCCAACTGCTGCTGCCTCACGGTGAAAGCATCCAGCCCGGGAAGACGAGGTGGCTTTTTATGATGACTCACCCACAGGAAACGTGGCGTGTTTGTCACCATGCTAGCCGCGGCTGCTAATTAAAAATGCCTCTGCAAAAAACCAGACCTGCAAGACTCTGTGAAATAGAGTTTCTCTTCTAAAATGAAATGTTTTTACTCCGGTGTTAAATCTCTTTCTGCATCCAGTCGGTTTTTTTCGTTTTTTTTTTTTTGTGTTCCGCTAACGGATTACCAGATTGGCTGCAAACTTGACCTTTGCTCCGCTAACTAGCATGATATGTTCAAGCTGTAATTACTAGACTTTGTGAGAGTTTAAATTAGAGTATACTGTACAAGCATTATTTAGCATCAGAAGCACCAGCAGTGTTTGGTTTAACCCCAGGCTAACGCTAACATGTTAGCAGGTAGCAGACTTAAACTCCCGCATGTAAAACAGGAATCTTGTAGATCAGTGGTTCCCAACCCCCGGGGTCGTGGATCAGTACCGGTCTGAGGGTCAGTCGGTACCGGGTCACATAGAGAGAATTCAGAACTAAAATTATTTCTGTTTTTCCACATCTGTCTATGAGTCACTCTTGACGCTTGTGGAGATGCTTGCCTCGGTCACATGACTACTATCTTAAAGGGGCCGCTCTGGCCACTAACATAGACTACATTACCGCTAAACTGAAACTCCCAAACTAGCTGAACCAATAAAAAACACCAAACGTTAGCGCGATGCTACGAGGACGCCGCTAATGAAGATTATACAAATTAGATTCATGTCTATTAATTTTTTTTTTTTTTTTAAACGCATGTCACATGACAACCTTCTTAAAGGGGCCGCACCGGCCAGTAACACAGAATACATTAAAGTTACAAATTGAAACTCCTGAGCTAGTAAAACCAATTTTTAAGTCCCATGTTTAATTTATTTAACATAATTTAAGAAATTTAATTAAATTTAATTAAATTAAATTAAATTAAGCTAGTAAAACCAATAAAAAATTTTAAAAAGTTAATACACAATTTCACATTTATTAGTAGATAGATATTTTTTAAAAATTATGCTGGTTGTAACATTTAATTTTATTCTATTTGTGCGCAAAACTTTAAAGAGCAGTTTGTGGAAATATCATCAGACGCTAAAACTGGTCCGTGGTGCTAAAACAGTTGGGGGGCCGCCGCTCTAGATGTCGGGGCCCCAGTTTGTTTGACCATAATCAGATCGTACGGCGTCCGGCGCTGACCGCACTCTGAACCGGGAACATAATGGCTGTTCTGTTCCTGCCATCTCTCAATGTAATGGTACTGTAAACCAACAGCCCAGCAGCCCCCTTGAGCCACGTCGCCTCGCCGCCGCCGCCGCGTTCCTACGACAAATTAGCCAGACCGCCTTAAATATTGGGTCGTCTGTCAACATGATGGGTGAAAGGGGGGGGGGGAAAGAGGCAATTTAAGCCTAATGTATTTCAATTAGTGGCTAAGTTTTAAAGGAAAAAGCCGACTTCCGCAAATGTGGTTCATCAGCGAGGTGGGGGGGTCATAAATAAGGCCTTGTGGCGATTAGCAAATGAGCTGAATGGTGGTGATAATGACGTCGCGTTTTGATTGGACCCCTCTCTGCGAACGGTCCCCCAGCACACACAGGAAGTGCTTGTTTGTTCCGAGCAGCGGTGCTTCCTGTGTGGGTGTGTGTGTGTGTGTGTGTGTGTGTGTGTGTGTGTTTTCCACTCGGATAATCAGGACGGGCGTGTGTGTTCATGCGAGTGTATGTCGGTTCAAAGCGCCACCGCTCGCCGCGGCGGAAGGTCTGAGGATGAGATCACTGCACGCCCCAACAAGGGACTTCCTCCCCACACAGGAAGTGGAGGCGCAGCTGAGAGGGAAAGGGCTCTTCCTCCTACCCCGGCTCTTCCCGTGTCCTCCTCCATGATCCGTGTTTTGTCTCTGGGATAACGCATCGTTGGCTCGCCCCCCCCACATCGCCGGCCGGATAAAGCAGGAAGCACGGCCTGCTTTGTTTACGTAACAGAGGTCCGGTGTCCCGCCAAAGCCTCCCAAAGGCTTCTGGGAAAACGGGAATCCCCTAGACTTCATATCCTCACATTTGCGGAGTGGACATCGATCAGGGGTTGACGGCGCGTCTGCAGGGTGGGGGGTGGGGGGGGGGGTCGAGAACAGAGGACCATCTGTACCCGTGTCGGCAACCCCTTTTCTGGGGTGGTTTTAAGTTGACCCCAACCGGACCCCGAAGAGGGTCTGGACTCGATCCGGTCCCCCCCCCCCCCACACCTCCCTTTGTGCTTTTTTTGCCTCGGACACATGATTCCAATCGTCAACATTTGGACGCGCAGCGATGGGGCAGCTGGGAGATATGAATGCCACCATCGATGGACGTCACACTATGAGTGTGTGTGTGTGTGTGTGTGTGTGTGTTCCCTCCCGTCCTGTGGGGAGATGCTTGTCCTCGTGAGACTCATGTGACCGGGCGAGGGTCCACATAGAGGGGGGTCTGTCTGTCGTAGGCCCTCTGGAACACTGAGGCATGCCTGATGCCCATTATGGGACAATTTAGAACCCGTGAACACGCTTCACCGCCGAACAAGAACATATTTGTCACACGACGGGCTCGAATGTTTAAAATCTCATTTTATAATTTCATAAGAAATAATGGAACTGGGGTTGTCCCCGGTGGGAGTTAGCGGCTAATGGCTAATAGAAGTGGAAGACTTTTTCCTTGTGCTGCCTTTTACCCCAAACGTCCCTCGACCACATGGGTCTGAAATCACGACCCGGTCTGGCAGCTGTTTGGTGGTGCCTTCAGGGGCCCAAATTACCTCGTAAATAACAAACCTTTAAGGTTCAAAAGGGACAAAACAAAAGGTGTTGTTTGAACCAGTGTTCCCCAACCCCTGGGTCATGGACCGATACCAGTCTTTGGGTCAGTCGGTCCGTGACAATATTGTCCGACTCTAAACTGGCACTGAGGTTGAGGACCACTGATGTAAACTGACCCTAAATTTCCATTTTATCAATGAATAAGCATCATTCAAACATATCTATTGATCAATTTTCATTTTGTCATCTATTTCATTGACTAATCAATTCATCCGGGTCCAGACATCCCTTCCTAATTCCGCCTCTATCTCCTTATCTACACATTGGTCTTGTGAAACGTTTGCATGCAGCACGAGTGTCGCCCCGGCTAACTGAGGAGCCTGTTCTGGACCCACCCACCCCCCTACCCTGGGTCCGTCACCATACAGTGGAGGGTCTGAGTGGCTGCCATGAGGTCCAATGGCCTCAGGACCGGTTGGCGAAGGTCAGTGAGTACAAGAGGCGACAGCTGTAGAAACGCCGGGAGCCCGGTGCAGCATGAATACTGGCAATTATAGCCAGCATCACACACACACTCACACACACAGCGATCAGATCCTTATCTAAAGAATACTTTGTTTAGAGGTCCCTGAGCGCCGCCTCACAGGATGCAGACCGCTGTTAGAACGCATATCCGTGTGCGTGCCGTGTGCGATTGTGTAACACGCGATCAAAAAGGTGAGGTCTCGTGCGCCACGTCTGATTTTTACGAGTCTCCGGAGTGAGTGTGCTGTTGTTCTACCGACACATGTGCGCCGTGGCGAGGTGTTGATACGGTCGTATAATTTACAGGAGGCTGGTCTGGAAGCCAGTTTGGGTGATCGGACCCTGCTACGGACCCTGATCAGATGACCCAAAGTCACCTGATCTGGTGGACGTCCTGCATCGATCGGCCGTCAGGGTATGCTGGGAGAACGGCCAATCAGATGAAGACGGAGAAGTTGTGTCAGGTTACGATACAGCAAAGTTTGCGTAAGTTAGAGACCAACTGCGAGCGAACATGGTGTTGTTTTGAGCAAAGCGTCTTGGTATCGGTCAAAAGATAAGGTATACTTTATTGATCCCAAACCGGGAAATTCAGAAAGGTACCAATAAAGGAACCGATAAATATCCAGAACGTCAGAGATAGTCCGTCGAAGGAGACCAGTTGCTACAAACTGGTATCGTGCACCAAGGGAAACCTTCGTCTTTGGGTTGATAACGGTAAAATTGTTCTGATAGAAGGATCGGAGCGGCTAACTTGGAACAATTAGAAAATCTGTCATGTTGGTACCGACCAAAAGTTGTCTAAGGATCGATAGCCGGAATCATGTTGGGAATAAACGAGTTCAAGGTGTGGACACCCAAGGAAGGTGGGGATTCTTCAAAGGTATCATCACCAGAATGTTGTGTTGCGAGACTTCCGGTACCAAATGCACTCAGGACCACCTCATGACCTGTTTCCACTTATTGGAAGGGGTCCGTCAATGCGACGCCCTTTGCGCTCAGGGAGTGACCGGGGGCCTCTGACCTGGATGCCCAGGGAGAGGTGTTGCAGCTGGGGTGGTGCGGCAGAGTCGAAGGCGCTGGTTGGGAGCAGCTGTCGCATGTTAGACTGTCAACACGTTAATGAGGGAGGGGTCAGAATCCGTCTCAGAGTGTTTGGGTTGGGGTAGGTGTCGGGTTACCACGGTATCTCCGAGGTTTTTAATCAAGATCGATGGATATCCTTGGTATACCAGGGACATGATGCGAACCAGGAAGAACATGAACAGGGGTCAATCTTCCAAAGGGAACGCATCTATTGAAAAGTCTCAATGGGGAGGCAACCCCCCCCCAAACAAAGAGGTACCTAAAACGCCGTTGCATTTTACATCCTGACCATCAACACATGAAACCATCACATCCGCACCATGAATCCCCAATCGACCTTTCGTCACCATCATCATCAGGATCCCTGAGCCCCACCCCCCCTTGGCCTCCCCACCCTCCTGTTCTCATGGGAACTTCACCGCCTTTCAATGAGCCGCCTGGTTCACCTCTCAGCGCTGGCCGCTCTGGGGTTAACTCCAGGGGTTAAAGGTCACAGGATCACAGGCTCCACAATGCCTCAGATTGTTGATTGTTGATGCTTAGGCGGGCGCCGCGAGGAGGGGCACGACTCCTTGTGTGTGCGTGTTTGCATTTGTTTGATTGTGTGCATATTTACCTTTTGTGCGTGCGAGCTTTTACATGGGACCCGTGTACACGCGCGAGCGTCACTTTTTTTCTGCACGTATCCTGACATGTTTGCATGTGTGCCAACGCATTGTGTGCCAAAAAACAAGAAGAACCTGATTGGGTAGACCACCGTGGCAGATGAAACTTGATGGACTGCAGGCGCTCTAAGCTCCTGTTGATGGGGATTTGAAGGTCGGTCTTTGAGGGGGAAATTCAATTTCCTCCCCCGGCACACTGGAGCTGTTTGGATAGCTTGGCCCCGGGATTGGAGAGGCTGTGCGACACTCCAGATTACCCCGTCACTGAGACTCTCCTGAGAAAGTGGCGTCTGATCCACAGCACGCCATGACTCAACACGGGAGGAATGTGTCATGGCGGAGCACTGACAGTCTGTCCGTCAGCCGGCGTCCAACTCTTTCATTTGCTTTACTTGAACTATGACGCGTTTGTGAGGGAAAAGACACAAGAGTTTCATCAAGACCTTTCGTCATGCAAATGAAGCCTTTATTGGCGTTTGTTGCCAAACGAGGTCAATACTCATAGAAAGTTCAAATGCTAATGATGCCTATTTAGGATGCAGATCAAAGGGTCAGATAGTTCTTGTTTTTGCTCTTCTTCCTGGATCCCGAGACTCCGATGTGTCGTTTTTTTGTGTACAGAGTCAGATAGTCAGACAGTTCATCAAACCTTCCGTAAGTCGAAGGGTAACTGACTAGCTAGGGTCCAGACAATTCAGTTTATCTTAAACGGTGTTTCTTTTAATGCGTGTTTACACCTGAAGTTCTTTCCACACCATCAGGAATGAGTCACCAAACCAGTTTGGGGAGTCGTTGAGAACCACCAATTGACCTGACCTGGCTTGGCCAGCCAACAACAACTTCTTTGTCCCTTTTCGTACCAAAATAAATAGGTTGATGACGGTGCAGGGAATTGACATACATGTCTTGACCAATCAACATGCATATATGTTACAAGGGAGGTAGAGGAAGGTGTGAAAAAAGATCCCCAAAACTAGCTTGTCCTTGTTTAAAAAGGACCGCTAGCAACAAAAGGCTGAAGCGTATCTCGTTTCCTCACCTCCACCTCCCGCCTTGCCTGTTGGGGTGTGAAGCAGTCTTGAATGTCAGAGGCCCCCCCCTGTTTCAACACGGCAGGAACACGTGTCCTGGGTAACAGGTGTCGGGTCAGACTCACAGGTGTGAACGCACCGAACACCCATTAAGGATTCCGTTCGTGACCGTGTTCACGTGCGGTCCGGGGTTCCGTAAGGCCGCATTCCTTTTGTCGGTGTGAACACAAACGTGTCGGTGGATCAGATGCTGCTTGTTTTACATTTGGAACACCCCCCAACCCCGCCAACCCCCCCCCCGGGGCCAGGGTGATGTAGGTATTTAACAAACATTAACGATCCTCCAGGACGTTTCACATACCTGAGCCTCCGGGGACATCAAGAATGTCAACTGTCTTAGCGTTGTTTATTTAGTTGTTTGTTTGTTTGTTTGTTTGTTCAGCCTGACAGAAAGCTGTGATAGCCATCAGGGAGGCGGGAGTGAAGCCACCCCCCCCCCTCCAGCACCCAGCTGTAAAATGAAGGAATGTCTTTAAAGTCTCATCCGATTTTACTGGAGCGCCGACCACTTCATCATACGCAGATGCAGATGCCGCTGTGTGTGTGTGTGTGTGTGTGTGTGTGGACAGGTTGGATGCTCGGGTCTACTTCCTGGGTCGCGGCGTGTTATTGTTCCAGGAACCCCCTCTTCCTGGAGGAGGGAGTACTTGAAGCGTCTCGTTCGCCGCTGGGAGTCGAGCAAAAGTTCGAAGAAACAGTAAAATGAGGAAGAATAAAAGTTAAACGACGGGTTGGGTTACAAAACACGTTCTCAGGAAACAGCAAGGACCCCCGAGACCACGCCCACCCAGCCAGAGACCACACCCACCCAGCACGAACACAGGAGCAGATCAATAAGGTGATTGATTCCTGGTTGATGAGTGACTGAATACTAATGCTAACTAATTACTGGCAGAAGGAGCAGGAAGAATGGAAACAATCAACCAGATGACCAGACAACCAACCAACTAACCAACAAACCAACCAGATAACCAACTAGATAATGAATCAAACCAACCAACAAGATAACCAACCAACCGACTAGATAACCAATTAACCAGAAAACCAACCATGCACCCAACAAACCAACCAACCAACAAACCAACCAACAAACCAACCAACCAACCAACCAACCAGATAACCAAATAGCTAATGAACCAACCAATTAACAAGATAACCAACCAACCGACCAGATAACCAACCAACCAGAATTTCAACCAACCAGACAACCAACCAACCAACCAGAAAACCAACCAGACAACCAGTTAGATAGTCAACCAACCAACCAACCAACCAACCAGATAACCAACTCGATAATGAATCAACCAACCAACAAGATAATCGTCACATCAGTGTGAACCATCTTCTGTGTTTGGTTCTGGTCTCTTCATCAGTTCACAAAGCTCCCACAGACCCCCCCCCCCGACACACACACACACACACACACACACACCCCGGTTCTTGTCCAGACTTGCCCCTCAGCCTCTCCTCTGCTTTGGGCTTCTCTACAGACCAGGAATGAATCCGGTTCCTTCAGTCTTTGTCTTCTTCTGGAGAACCGAACCCGAAACGCGTTGATGATGCAGTCCAATTCGTCGTTGAAACAACACCATGTTCACACTCAGGTCGTACGCGGGAACGTTTTCCAACCTGGCCTCCAAAGAGAAGGGGGTGGGGGTGCTCTCTTTTGGATGGGTGGAGGAATCCCACAGTCTTCAGATGATCAGAGATTAGCTCCGGTTAGATAAGACGTGGGTGAGGATAAGAGGCTCCTCACCCGTCCTCCCCCCGGCTCCCATCCCATTTGTCTTCCGTCTCATTTCTTTCGAACTCATCTGTTCACCTCCTGTAACCAATCAGGTGTAAAGCACATGTCGGGGCAGAAACCGGATGCCACTGGTGTTCCAGATTTCCCATCACACCTCCTGACTTCTGCTCCTGCTGCCGGAGCGAAGGGGAACCGACCCGATCCCTGATACGGCGCTGATCGGGGCGTTTGATCTGAGCGGGTTTATTTGGGTGATGATCAATCAGACCTCGCTCGCCCTTCTTTCTTTCTCTCTCTCTTCCGGACCGGGACTTCCTGTCCTAGATTAGCCCTCCATCCTGCTCGCCTCACGATGCTGCGGCACTTCAGGATCACAGGTCAAAGGGCAAGGGTCGCACAAAGAGCGTCGTAACGATGTCCAGACTTGGTAGCAAAGTGACCACATATAAGTGTGTGTGTGTGTGTGTGTGTGTGTGTGGAGGTGGTTAAACGCTTGAAAGGAAACTGTCCATCAATGTGGAATCTGAAAACAATTTGTGGGCATTAAGGCATTCGGCGCCGCACACAGACGGTCTTTGACGGCGGCGCATTCACTTCCTGCTTTACTCTTTTTCTTTTTTTTTTTTATTTGCGCCTTCATTTGCGCTCAGGTAGCAGTTAGCGTTAGCAGCGCACACCTGTAATCATCTCCGCCCTCTAATCGACTCGTAATAACACGATTAAGATTCATAAAAAACGTTTGGAGCGGCATACTTCGGGTTTGACTCACTGCTTTGTCTGCAAATTGAGTTTGAGGAGAACGACTTTCTCGAACTTCTCTGTTTATGCGTCTCCGCCCATGTTTAGCATAAACTCATGACTCATCCATTCCAGCTACCGCTAGGACACTCTGTCAGCTCCTGCGCCGTGCAAACCAGGCCCTTTCTCCTAAACTGTGCAAGCCCTCGCCCTCGCTGTTGCGGGTTCCCGTCTAGGAGCCCGGCCGATGCTTCCTTTAATTGTAGCGTGTAATCTGACTTAAACACAAGGCTGATAATAGTGCTGTCTGTGTGGAGGTTAGGATTAGAAAGGTCCCTGATTCCAACCAGCTCTCTTATTATCCCCTCAGCCCTGGCCGCAAGGAAACCGACCGGTCGACGTTGTCGTTTCAAGCCGTTCCAGTTGCTCGGTGACTCATCTAAGTCGAGAAGCGTCCCGGGGGAGAATGGAGCCCCTGTTTTTTTGGTGTGTCAGCGTGCCGCTTGTGGCTCCCTGACGGATCCGCCGCTAGACATGAAGGCAAATTTCTTCCCCGCACCCCCCGAGCAAGTATGGAAAGTGCACACGCCTTCACCTCAAGTTATGCAGCTTCACCAGGACGGCCCGATTTAGGCTGCATATTTGAGGCGAGAGGACGTAAAAAAGAGGGTGACTTGAAGGTGGAGATGGCATTTTTACTGTCCTCGCGGAGCGCCGCGTTCCCCAAACACGCCAACATCCAGCTGGGGTTTTTTAAAACCTAAAGAACACAAGATGTGTGTAATCATTGTAGCTGAGATATGGAACAGTAACGGAAAAAAGCATTGGCAGGGCATCAGAGCGCTGAATATAGCCGTGGCTATGCCTTGCAGCATCTCCAGGACATCTTTCTATTAGTTGATGAAAGTAGAGAGCAAAATATTTAAAAAAAATTTGCCAGATGGGTGCAATGTCAGCTGAGACCGCATCTCGTTCTTTCCCATGTGTTGGTGGATGGATACAACATCGGTTGAGAACGCATCTCGTTCTTTCCCGCGTGTTGGTGGATGGATACAACATCGGTTGAGAACGCATCTCATTCTTTCCCGCGTGTTGGTGGATGGATACATCAGTGAGACCGCATCTCGTTCTTAATCACATGTTGGCGTGTGGACACAGCACCAGCTGACAACGCATCTCGTTCTTTCCCGTGTGTTGGTGGACGGATACAACATCGGTTGAGAACGCATATCGTTCTTTCCCGCGTGATGGTGGATGGATACAACATCAGTGAGACCGCATCTCGTTCTTAACCACATGTTGGCGTATGGACACAGCACCAGCTGACAACGCATCTCGTTCTTTCCCGTGTGTTGGTGGACAGATACAACATCGGTTGAGAACGCATCTCGTTCTTTCCCGCGTGCTGATGGATGGATACAACATCAGTGAGAGCGCATCTCGTTCTTTACCACGTGTTGGCGGATGGATACAACATCAGTGAGAGCGCATCTCGTTCTTTACCACGTGTTGGCGGATGGATACAACATCAGTGAGACCGTATGTCGTTCTCGTTGGTGGAGTAAAGACGTATCTCGTGTGTTCTCGTGACTCTTGTGTTTCTTTTCATTCTTTATCATTGATTATGTAACTTATATATAATTACACACAGGTAAAGTCTGTGTGTCTATTGGTTGATAAAAATATGTTTTCATAATGGGGGGGGGTTACAGATTAAAATGATTTAGCAGAAATGTTTGATATGAGTTCAATCATGGAATGGATTAAACTCCAATTTCGAGGTACGGCAGCTCCAGTGATGGAATCAGCGTTGAAAGGGTTTAATGGTGTTATTTCGAACATTTTTGTGTTTTTTAAGTCATTTTTCTTCCTTTTGAAGTTATTTTTTTACATTTTAAAAGAACCCCCCACCTTCTTCAGGCTTTTAATACAATAACCAAATGCTGTGTAAGACATTAGAGTCCCTGTTCTGAGGTGAGGAAGCATTAGCTTATGAGCCACGCTGTACACATCTGTGCTTTAATTAGTATTTTTAATCAGTCCAAACCGATAGATTAGAGTCCCATGTGGCCAGACACCCCACCGTGTGCATCGGGGAACATTCAGGACAAGCGCTCCTGATCAATAGACATGTTTAATGCTAATCATCTCCTTCACCTTCCCACCATATTGATCGCCTCTCCCCCGGAATCAGAACTGCACCAGATGCGAGGCAGGATTAGTCGACACACACGCTTTCAAACACACACGGGCCGTTTGATGGCGGCGAGGAGGAGCCCTCGTGTTTATTGATCCTGTGGCCTCTGAAGGACAAGGTCGCGGGGTCATCTGTCACGGGGGGCTGTGGGAGACGGGACGCACTTCAAACAGAACCGACGGACCGTGGAGCGGCCAGACGCGGGCGCGGTTAATGAGGGTCACGGGGGAGTGTGGGTTTGCGGTCTGGACAGAGCTAATACTGTTAGCCTGCATTTGATCACGCCCAACGAGATACCGCAGAGGGTTAAGGGGGGGCAGATCCCAAACTACAAAGACATCCCTGCGCCATCAACAGGTTCCAAAGGGTTTCGTCACCTTTGGGACGGTTATCAGCCCCCATCACCTCGTGTAAACCGCACTGCTGATAAGCCTGAGTCCAATATCCGGCCTTGAAAAGAGGCGTTATTGATACTTCTGCCTGATCAGGAGGTGTACGTGTGCAAGGAAGTAAAGAAACACATCAGCTGGAGGCTTGGCGGCGAATCAGAGCCCCTCTTGAGTCCGCCGCTGAATGCCAAGTATGCCGCTGACCGAGCCTGAGAAGTATTCCTGCTATGCTTTATTCTGTTTCCGCGCCGCTACATCCTCACTTTGACATTTGGCTGTGATAAGAGGAAAGCCATGAATCCCACACATATCCACTGTGGATTCTGTAGAACGCCGGATCCCGACTCCACTCCCACTCCCCGACTGTACAGTAAGGCCACCGCGCAATCCCGGGGACAATGCTCGGATTCAGGCTTGCATGCATGAGGTCCTTTCAGGCTTGCTATCGCTAGCATCTGCATTGCTAATGACTGACTGACTTAGTGTGTTTCTCGCTGGCCTGAGCGGTTGTTCCCCCCCACCCTTTCCTTTCCATCGACCGCCCTCCTCCATATTTTTCCCTTCGACAAAATTTCTTTCCTCGCCTCTGCAAGTTGCGTAGGCGGCACATCTGAAGCCGCATCAAAGATCCAGACGTCAAGAAGGAGTCACATGGCTCAGCTGTGCGCATACTGTGGTACGGTCTGGGTAGTAAATGTCACTTGAAAGCCTGTTTACAGCATCTCTTTTGTGGTCGATGCATGTGATGCCCATTGTAGAGGCGAAAGCGTTGCGGGACCCCAGCTGCCAGACGGCTTCCTTCGCTTTCTCAAGGAACTAGATTTCCCTTCAGGTTCAGATTTCCGTTCGGAATTAAAGGACTCCTTGTAAAGTCATAAGTCTGCTCCCACTGCAGCTTTATAGGGGGACTCGACAGGATTCATTCCAGCCGAGAAACGTTGTTAATCAATCTTGAACACATTCCGCTCTCGCGTTTTCTGCCCCCTTTTATCCGTCTCCATCTCGCACACTGAGACCTTTCTTGAGATTTTCCTCGTATCAGTGTCGGCCCCGACTTCCCTCCCTCGACCGACCGGCGGTCAGGCGGCGAGGAGGACCGGCGGCTCAAGGGCCCCCCGTGCCGGAGGGGACTTCCTGTTCAACAGCTGGGCCCTTGTTGGGCCCCGGCCCCGGACTTCGCTGCCATAATCTCCCATGAGTCTTTCCACATGGGCAAAGAAGCCGCCGTGTCGCACCGCTACAACAAAGAAGAAAAGGTGATTGTGTTAAGACCACTCAGCCCCCGCTAGGGGTCCGAATGTGTTTGTGTAGGATGTGTGTGTGTGTGTGTGTGTGTGTGTGTGTGTGTGTGTGTGTGTGTGTGTGTGTGTGAATCATTTCATGACTGGGATGAATGCATGAATCAGCCTTTTCAGGCTGTATGTTGGGCTGAGGTGTTCGCATCGGGAGCGTTCAGCTGTCACCAGCTGACCCCGCCACAGACGAGCTTTGTTCTGGGAAGCGAAGGAAACAGACCTCCTCTCTGTCCCCGCCCCCCTACCCCCACCCTCTTACAAACCCCCCCCCCCTGGAGAACACTTACACCTCAGTTAGTTATCCTTAGATAATCTGGACTGAGTTGTGTGTGCATGTTGACGGGGGCAACTTCCATCTTTTTTTTTGTTGTTTTTCAAGACTATTTTCCCACCCACCGCCCCCCTTTCCCTTGTCGTGACCTTTGACTTATCGTGCACAGAGGTCACCTGAGGTCACCTGAGTCTGCCTGGGTTTTTGTGTGCGCTGATCGGACTTTGATGGCTTATTAGTGGATATAATGGTGGGTAAAACAGTGGGCGCCTCAGACTCCAGCGCCTGCTGGGAAGGGGACTGGATCCCAACCTGTTATTAGAGGGATCAGACAGGAAGTGAGCAAAGATAGGTCCCAACTCACGATAATTACGCGTAAGCAGTTGGGTGTGTTTTCAGCTAGCGCACACTTAGACTTGCTTCTGTTTCAAAGACGTTCTTACATTTCATTCTTACGTTTTCTTGCCCCTAAATGGGGTCGGGACAAGCCGGGTATTCCGGTTCTCCTCCTCCAGCTCGTCCTGGGGGATACTGAGGCATTCCTCAGGGGGGGATGTTGAGGTATTCCCCTGGTCAGGTAAGAAATGCGGTCCTTCCAACAAGTCCTCCCACTCCGATGTGCCTGGAAAGCCTTTTCCAAAGGGAGGCACCCGGGGGGCATCGTTCCTCGTCAGCCCAAACT
This sequence comes from Antennarius maculatus, assembly GCA_013358685.1. Lineage (NCBI taxonomy): Eukaryota > Metazoa > Chordata > Actinopteri > Lophiiformes > Antennariidae > Antennarius > Antennarius maculatus. The sequence goes on along the minus strand of CM023625.1, from coordinate 17,034,632 downwards.
GCCTCAACCGGCTCCAAGGAGAGCTACTTCTGCAACCCCGCGGGGTAAAAAAGGGGTTCATTTCAGTCAGGTGAGGGTTTGAACATAGATCAACCAGTTAAATCAAGAGCGTTGACTCACAGCGAGACACCCGGATATGCCTTCATCGCCAACATCCCATCAATCACGAGCAAAACCCCAACTTACTTCCGGTGGAGAACCGCGGTCGTATATTTGGAAGCAGCCACTTTCATGCCGGCGCGGCGCGAAGTGGTCTGAGATCACTGGTAGTTTTTGAAGCATTGTGCTCCGGTTTTATCGGGACATTTATTGGCCACATTTCTCTTACAATAAAAATCTTTCAAGAGTAATAAATGCGATCCTTCCTGCGCTCTGACAAGAACACATGCGACCACAAAGAGGGACGCCGCAGAGTTCAGAAGGTTCTATTCTGAACGTTTCCAACTCAAAAGCAGATGACACACGTGCAGCCGTGATTGGACGAGACAGCTGCACACAGGATGTACAGAGGGCTTTGATTGGCCTTGGCAGCTGCCCATGCCGAGCTTAGTTTTAGTGCTTGCTAAGTGTGTGTGTGCGTTATCGGTGAGGTCACCGCTTTACCATAGCGCACTAATGCGTTTGAGCTGATGTTTATCCTGCTAATCATGTTAAGGTTTTTCTTTCCGCGCCGTGGAGGTGGTTGTGTGTTTGCGTCCCGCGCCCGCTCCAGACCTGATGGGGTTGTGGTGCTTTCACTGGGTTTAAACGTGCATTAGTGCGTTGAGATTGCTGACGGTGATGCGGTCGTACCTGTCAGTCCAGCCGGACGAATCCAACACAACAACCGCTCTCGTGAGTCTTTGTTAGAAAGAATGAACCTCGCCAGCCACCGTAGATCCTAAAGATTTGCTCCACACGTGCGTTAAGGCGTGAAAAATATTGTGTGAGGTGTGTCTGATGTGATTCAAGCAGAAAACAGGAAAGGGTTAAGCTAGCAGGAAAGGTATCTTGCAAGATATAGCATGTCATGGGAAAGTGCAGCGAAATATGTACGTTTGGTTGGAATGTTCTCGTCGCCATGGTAACGGAAATCAGCTGCGTGATAGTAAATACACGTAAACCTCGGCTAACGTTGTTAGCTTGTTGCAAGAGAAGCAACGTTAATTGAATTAACTAGCCTCCAGGCTAAACTGTAGATAACCATTCCCGGTTCTGTATTGAAGTTTATGAATGAATGTATTTTAATAATATTTGGTTAATACAAATATTTTAAGCTGACAAACAATTTAAATTTTATTTTTTAATATTGTACAGAAGAAACGTCTCCATCTCGTCTTCAGCTGCTTCTTCCTCATTGTGGGTCACGGGGGTTGCTACGGGCTAATAATATATTATATGCTTTTATTCTTATTTATTGTAAAATAACATGAACATTATATGCTTTTAACGGTTTACTAGTAATTTTATGATTCCACTATTAGCCTCCAAGCTAAAAGAATTAGCACACACCCCATCTGTCTACCTATCTCTACACGTCTCAGGGCTTAAATGCTAGCTGCTAGCTTCTCTAGCTTAGCTGCTACAGCTAAAATAAGATAAAAAATTTATTTTTAAATCATTTTTTTAAAATGATTTAGTTATTTAAACTGTTTGCATTTATTTCATATTTGATTTCCGTTGTTTGTTTTATGTTTCAAACGAGTCCCCATCTTCTCCACTCGTGTCCGTTCGCCACGACATTCCAGAAACATTTTTGTGGGATACGAAACAGCCTTCCCATCATCCTCGGAGTGAGTCATGTATGACAAACTTTCATTTTATGGATAACCTTCTGCTTTAACGTCGCCACATCTTGGGCCAGCTGACTCTGTAGCGTCACTGCGGCTTTCCAAAAAAGACGAGGCGTTGTGAAATAACCGCGACCAGTTGTCAAGAACAGCAAACTCATCGGAGATCCAAGTCGTCCTGAGCGGCGACAGCGAAACGCCGTCCTCCCCTTCGCCCCTACGGTTGAGCTCCACCAACAGCTGAAGCGATTACATAACACCACTCTTACCCGAAGACGGTCGGTGCCACCGCCACGACGGGAGGGGTGCCACCATGGAACCCCCCCCACTGCAGATGGCGGTCCTGCCCGCCCACAACTGCGAATCATTTGGACTCAAATTGTTTATTTGGATTTTCTTAAGTGCTACCAGCGTTTCCTCCGCGCATTCTGGAAAAAAAAAAACAGAAAAATTCAACCCCCCCCTCACCCAAAAGCAGGACGTCCCTTGAGGCGATATGCAGCTTTGGCATGACCACCAACAAAACAGGTCCAAATTAACCCAAAGGACACTCCCCGCCCCCCTCCGACCTCACCCCTGGTGTCCTCAGGCTGTCCACGTCCAGGCGTTTAGCAGGAATAAAGGGTTAATTCAGGCGCGTCCCGCAACAGGAAACACATTTTAATTGTTGGTGTTTGCTGTTTTTTCTGCCTTTTAAAGGTAAAACATCTATTCCTGACATTCCTGGGTTCATTTACGAGTTTGTTGTCGCCGTTTTTCCAGGGAGAAAAGGCCGCGTTTTTTAAATCCGCATTTAGCTCAGTGACATCCTTCCAGCCCCGCCCCTTTCAGATAATCTTCCTCAAGGGGCGAAAAACCTTAAAAAAAGGGTTGGAAAAAAAAAGCAAAGTGGGCCACTCGCGTTATCTGATGAATCCATGTCATTAACAAACAGCAGCCTCTTCACCAGCTCCATCCTGGCGGGGTTAGGAGGTGCTAACGAGTGCTACTCAATTTGCTAATGAGATAAAGAGCGGGGCTAATGAGGCCCCCCCAAAAGAAGGTCATGATGGAATGGAAAAGCCCGGCCTACAACAATACAGTAATGTGAGCCATGTTCTCTTCTGGGGAATTAAAGATCTGAAAATGAATATGTAATAATGTGCGCTATTATCAGCTACCCCCAACGGGGGGGTTTCTTAATGAGAGCTTTGATTGGAGATAGTCGGGAAGAGAACAAATAAGGATGTTTGGTTGTGAGGAGCGTCGGCAAGACGAGGAAACGCAGAAGAGGCGACGCTAGAACGTCAGGATGGATGTTCTCCATCATGGAGGTGGTGGGCGGGGCCAAGCCGGAGGAATCTCAATGGTCCGACCCTGTTGGAGAAGGTCGAAGACTGATGGAACCATCAAGCCGAAGGTTCCACTTGAAGGTTCCTCTGAAGGATAGACGATGCTCAGGGTCTCTGATTCAAAGTTTCTGAGCTGAATCCATCTTGATCTACCGTCAAATAGGCATGGCTAAAAAAAAATCAGCCAATCAGAACGTGTTACATGTCTGAGCATCGATCCAGACGCTTTCAGCGAAGAGATCCGATTAATCCAACATCGATTTGGTCTTCATTAGATTATCTGAAAGTGACGTCTGAAAGGACAATTATTTTATATTTTATCAAAATAAACATAGATGTTTTAACTTTTAAATAAATCCCTGACAAATTAAACGACTTGAAAGCGAATTTAAAGCGTACAAATGCATCATGAACGTCCTCCTATGATCACATCTGCCACCCGTGCTCTCCACCGTTTTTTTTTTTTTCTTTTCTTGTGATTTAGTGGAAAATTCCCAGATTGCCGTTGTGCTGGCTTAGAAAACATCCAGGCTGTAACCAAAGCACCGGCTGTTTCAGTCATAATCCCTCGTGCCTCTGCCTGCGCCGCTTCCCCATCAAAGCGGCGCTGATTACTGGGAGCTCCGCTGGGAACGGGGCTGGGAGATAGGAAGTGGGCATGACAAAGGTGGAGTGGACACGCCTCCGAACACTCCATGAAGAAGAAGAACAAAAAAAATAAGGGAGTTACTTCTGCAGAACAGTGACCCCCGTGGCCACAGCTGGTAACTACAGGATTCAGTTTTAAATACTCTTTGAGTTATCATCACTGGAAGCACTTTTGAAATCATGACGGGCTCTCGATGAAGAAGACGAACAAAACAGAGGGAGTTACTTCTTCAGATTTTGCAGAAGAGTGACCCCAGTGGCCACAGCTGGTAACTACAGGATTCAGTTTCAGTTTGAATTTTGACAGGAAGTAGAAATACTCCTTGACTTATCGTCATTGGAAGCACTTTGGAAATCAGGATGGAGGTAAATTTGTTCCAGAGATTCCCAGAAACTTAGCCGATTAGCACGCGCGCTAACAAGACTGCACGTGGAACCCCGAGTCGGGTTTGTCCACCGGATGTCCGACAGAGATTAACAAACGCTGATGACTTTTTCACGAGCAGGTTTGATGCCGTTTGACTTCTGGAAGGAAGAAGGTATGGTATTCAAAACAAAAACCCAACCAGCGCAAAAAAAATGTCTGAGTCACTGATGGCAAAGGGCAGGAAGCAAAGCGTCCGCCGCGCGTTGGGCTTCATGTCTGCGTGTCTTTTCAAGCCTGAAATAGATTCGGGGGTGTATCCGCACATTCTCTCCCCGTGTTTTTAATCTTCCTGTCCATTTGTCTATCATGCAAGCGCTGCGGTCCTTCCTGTCTGTGTCGCCACGGTGATGACTGCGTAGCCAATGAAAGGTCAAACAGGAAACCGAGCGCAGACCCTCTGATTGTTCCCGAGGTGTTCACTGCAGGAGTTCCGGTTGTGCATCCGCCACGCTTTTCCCTTTTAATGACACAAACACGCGGAAAAGAGTCGAAGCAAAGCTCCAACCGGTCGTCACAGAAGAGATAAATTTGAGCAATGTTGTCTCCGTCATCACGTGGAAAAAAAGTGGAAACGAGCGGATAAAAACAGAGGCAGGAAGACGGAGATCCTGGATATGCCATGGAAAGGGGCCAAAAACAATATTTAAGAGTCTTTGTTGTTTCCCAGCCGGCAATTAAAAGGTGTGGAGCAAGAAGATACCTCAGCACCAGGTAGGAAATGAGTCACGCTCAAGCGGCTGTGGAAGTATGCTAAATTTACTCGCAGGTATTCGACTCCTCACGACTGAAAGGTCATCAAACAGCGGCTGCGGGATGATTATTAACTGGATTTTGGCACGGCGGCGGGGTAACCGGGTCAGGTCGACAGTTTCGGTGGGATGGGAGGGGCCGGGTGCCCCGACAGGAGCCACCTGGTGAAAGGTCGAGGCCTGGGCTGTAACCCTGGAAGGAAGAGGAGTTACCGAGGAGCTTATGGAAGCAGGATGTGTAGGAGGTGGCCAGACCCCCTGTCCCATGATCCATTACTGTTAACGTGTATGTATACAGGTGATAGATGACCCCCCCCCGACCCCCCGTTCTATTCTACTGCATGGGCTTTGATTTTTTGTCGAGTTCTTATCAGATGTTTGCAAAAACCCAACCGACTCCAACCATTTTACCAACTCCTGTGGTCCTTAAATGCTTCAAACCCCTGAATCTTTAGCAGGAAAGTCTAAAGTCTTCTTCTATTCAGGCCTGGATCTCCACCAAAACTCCATCAGCGTCTCAGATGTTCACCCCTGAACGTCAGATCTGACCCAGAAGGTTTGGGATGCTGTTCTAGGGGAGCCGTGAAACCAAACTGTATCAACAAGACCTGGTTCCAGAAGAAGTCCTGGATTGTTCTAGATGTTGTCACAGACATCTGGCTGGAAACCAGAGAAAACCTCTGGTGGATCTGAAGGAGAACCAGGAATATTCCAGAACTGGAGGAACGGGATAAGATTCGTCAGGAACAAGAAGCTAGATCTGGATCAGGTTAGCAGATAAAGAGTCTCTAGGAAGGAGTCTGGTCTGTTACACTGATCTGTTTTATTTTAGTATTTGGATTTGATTAGATTATCAGAAACAGATTTTAAACCAACAATCCAGATCCAGCCGGTAACATCTTCTGTTTTCTGAATTCTTCAGAATTCCTGTATAATTCCGGTGCCAAACTTTGCTTTGGGAAAATGCTGCAAACCTCCCAAAAACAAACCTCTCGATGGCTCCAGAACCCTTAAAGTAAAATTGTTTCACATTCAAACTAAATGAAAAAACTTGGCCCAGTTAAACCTGGATGGCAGAGGTGTGTACTTCACATCGTAAAGCCGCGTCTTGAGCAATCGAATAACCGTTTGCAACGTTCCTGAAGGCAATTCCTAAAGTCCTAGCCGAACCCCGGGAAGAGGTGGCACATTCCCGTTGCGTTCTCTCGCGTTTGAACGTATATACCCACCTTGGCAAACCCCTAAGTGCCCGCTTTGGCATTCGCCTTCCCAAGTACACTTCGAGATTTCAGAGCATCGTAAAACAGAGTTATGCAACCCCCTCGCCAGACCTCAATCTCAGGGTGTCTTAATTGAACGTCTCAGAGTCTCCACGATTTATTTTCTGTGGGAATCAGCCGGGAAAAGGCTCTGGGGTGTTGCTGGCTCCTGCGCTACGTGCACAAGCTTGCGCGGAAAAGCCACCGATTACAAGGCAGACGGCTGACGATCCGTTTGGTCGTGATTCAAGTATTTCTCGTTGCTGCGATCTCGAATTGTACGGCTATTTCAGAATGTGCTGCCTGAACCGACGCCCTACCTCCAGGGGACCATCAAACCGATTAAGGGACTTCTATCCGCCGGAGTAGCGTTCGCTTATTCGTCCACCGAGCGCCGCAGGAATAATAAATGAGTTTTCTAATTTGGCTAAGATTCTGTTAGAGGTCAAAGGGGCGTCACCTCTGCGCCTTTGAGTTCTGTCTTGGGGGGGGGGGGGGTCAGCAGAAGGGAAGACATTGCCGAGGGCGAGCAAACGCTAATGTATGAACGCACAATCCCCCTCTATCCGATGATTTCCAGGAAGGTCAACGCAAGGTTCCCCAACGCTTTGAATTCCTGGGCCTTCAGAGATCGGATCTAGGGTCAGATCTATTTTTCTGGGTCCACACTGTGTGGTTCTGTCCCAGGACCTGATATATTGAGGGGGGGGTCTGGTGTGATGTTACATCTCCACACGAGGACGTTCCGAGCAGTTCAAAGCCGTTCATTAGAGACTTGACTGTCCGGGTTCTTCACAAACCGAAGCCGATACCGCACCCGGCGGCACCCCCCACCCACCCCCCTTGCCCTCTGACCCCGTGAACTGTGCGTGTACAGAGCTGAGGCGGAACTAAACGGGTGGCTCCGGCGGCGTCATGAGAAGAGCCCGCCGTCATCCCAGCAGAATGCGTGTCAGAGGATTGGGTAACTCCGCCAGGGGAGGGAAGAGCCGACAGCACACACTGCACACATTGTTGAAACACAAGACATCTCACTTACGCAGGACAAGTGTGTAGTGTGTGTGTGGAGGCGCCTGTGTGTGTGTGTGTGTGTGTGTGTGTGTATGTGTGTGTGTGTGTGTCCCTATGTTCTTATGAATGGGAAAGAGAATTTGTGCGTTTGCATTTATCAATTATCCACTTCCTGTTCAATCTGATTAGAGTTAACGATGCTTCAAGTTAGCATTTAGCTTGATGATGATGACTCATTTGTTCTCATTCAATCTTTAATTAGTTCATTTATTGCAGCCTTGTTCACACATTCAAGTCTCGAAAGTTAGCATCTTTGCTAACTTTTTCTTTTTGTTCATAAATGACATTTCAGAATTCTTTGTGATTTTAAACATTCAAAAAGTCATTTAAATGACATTTTGGAGTCATTGCATTCATGTAGCCTAGTGGGACAGAGAGCGTGATGTATGCTGGGTAAATTTAAATTAGCATGGTGGAAAAATGAGCGAATAAAGACATATTAGGTACCAAGTCGGGGACCACATAAAAACCGAAGGTCATCCTTGGATACATGACGCCGGTTTGAGTCTGAAAAATTTGGACGTCGCTCCAAAAAATTGATTTCTGCTAAAAACGGCTCTGTTGCTAATGCATTTGTTGACCTTGGCGCCCCTGAGAACAGGATTACAGTGTTAATGCTAGCTAGTAAAACATTTCTCAACACATTTTAAATGATGCAAAATATTGTTTAATTATTCCAGACAATTTTTTTTGGCAGCCAAATTTAGCAAATTGATCAACTTAATAAGTTTTCAGATTAATCCCAAGTGAGAACACGTTAGCGGTGGCAGGACTAGCATGTGTTTGACATGCATGCTTTGTGTGTCCGGCTGTGTGTATGTGTGTGTGTGTGTGTGTGTGTGTGTGTGTGTGTGTGTGTGTGTGTGTGTGTGTGTGTGTGTGTGTGGTTATGCCTCTGGTGATAACCCTTCTGGAACCTAAACATATTTAACTGAAGCAAATGACCCCTCATTACTCAGCGTGCTACAATCAAAGGTCAGAGGTCACCGCTGCCGTTGTGTGCCTGCATGCAGGAGCGTGTGTGTGTGTGTGTGTGTGCGCGTGTGTGTGTGTGTCGTTCATCATCCCCGCTTTGTGTTCTCTCCTGAGTGTTTGTGTTTACCTGCCGCTCTTATCTGATGCGGCCACACGGGAGGTCAAAGTCGCACGGCGCTCAGGGAAGGATTAACGCTCCGGCCCCGCCCCCACCTGAGGGATCGACTCCGGCCCGGCAGGACCGGCTCGCCGTGACACTGACAAAGCTGGAAAACAAATAAAATCGCGTCAAATACGTCGCGATGATGTACACGGACGCCGCTGAAACCAGTGATTGTTCGGAAAAGGGCGAGCAACCGCGGTTTGGTGGTGATGGGTGGAGCTTCATCCAACTCCGCACTCGTTCATCCACAAATTCCAGTTTCGCTCGATAATCGTTAATGACGCCAGAACGACTGTAAGTCTAATACTAAATCACCGTATTGTTCTGATGTCAAACGCGGACATCAAAAAATAATAAACAACCTTTATTCATAAATTAATAATCAACAAATCTGTAAACAAAATGATTAAATTTCTTTTCAATAATAAGTACTTATAATAAAAATATCGATTCAGGTTTAGTTTTAGTTTTAGTTTTGTTTGGTCAATGCAGAAAATCCCACTTCACAAAGTTGGAAATGGAAGCAGGGTTTTCACTGCTTTTTATGCCATCTCAGGATAATCTGCCTTAATTTGTGGGCTTAATTTTTAATTTAAATTTTTGGGGTAACAGCTGGTAACCTGACAAGGGGCACTGGTGCTTGCATTTGTTTGTGCATCATTCTGCATCGAAGTCACTTTTCAAAATAAAACATCTCTAGACTGGGTCATGGGCTACCTCATTGCCCATGACTCGGTGGTTGGGGACCGCTGAGCTAAACAGGGATTTTTTTCCCCATCATCCTCCTCCTCCTCATCATCATCATCATCACGTCTGCCACCCCTGGCCGTATCCGTTTCCTCTGGACCTCCTGGTGCTAAAAGACAACAGTCATCCAGACGGGACGTACAGTCGGCCCCATTATGGGCTTCCTGAGTCGCATTCCACCCAAACAACCCAACCGACGGATGCGCCGCATTCCCATCCCGGCGCTGATCCCCCTACACACTCCTAACCATACCCACACTCCCAAAACATCCGGGGCCCGATCGGATGCCCCTGTGGAACACCGCCTGGCACCACCTCACATAACCGGGACCTTTGAGGGGACGCCTCGACATTCCATTGGATATCATTCCCGTTCTCGCCAATGTTGCTGTCAGCGTGAGTCAAAAGGGGGCTCGGATTCAGCTTCAGCCAGGGTAATGGGATGGACAGATGTTTAGATGTGAGGGTCCGACCCCCCCACCCTCCACCACCACCCCCGGGGCCCCTTACAGTGGTACAGCCTGACAGAAAGCAATCAGCTTGATGTGGAGGAACAGAATAGCCGTACTGTACGTCGCTGCAACCTGAGCCCGGGCGGAGGGATTTACTGTAGATATGGGGACGGATAAGGAGAGAAATTAGCAAGGGGGGGGGGAGTGAAAAGAGTCCCGAATGCAGAACAGATGGGATCGGGACAGAAAAGGAGGAAAAGGGACGCCGACGCTGTTTCAAGGAGCGTAATGCGGACAGGGGAATGCAAGTTTGAATTTTGTGCAAAGATGATGGGGCAGGCGAGCGAGGCAGGCCAAAGGCAGAACAAAAAGAAGGGGGAGGACGAGGGGGAAGGAGTTGAGGGAGGGGGGGTGCAGATAAAAATGAGTCATGTTGGCAGGATGAAGGGGGAAACAGCTGAGAGGGGTCGGAGGTGCATCGACGGCTCTGATCTCACTTTTATTTTGGCTGAAGTAAGACGATACCTCCCTCTCTCTCCCCCTCTCTTTATTTCCCTCACCCCTCCTCCCATCTCTCCCTGCCAGGTTTCCCTCTCTCCTCCTGTCCTGGGAGGTGATGTGAGTGTTTCCACATGTTGTCGGCCGGTGCTACTAGTTTGGCTCGTAAGCCTGACTCGACACAAAGCCTCCTTATAGACACAAGAGCAAACAGGAAGTGGACGACAATTAACTGGTTTCACTTTTAACTCCACGGCTCGGATGAAATGACATCGGAATGGAAAGATTATTACAAATTAGATTATTTACTCTTTTTATTTCATCTCCATCCCGTCGTTCCTGCTGACGCTAATTGTGTCAGATCGACGCGGCCTCCCGACCGCAAGTTAGCAGTCGTTGGCTTCCGATCGTTAGCGTGGGTGAAATAACGTCGCCCCGGCGACGCTGCAAACGGAAAAGCGCTCGATCACAGAGACGGACGGAAAAGATGGATGAATAGTTCTTTTATTTTTGCCTTTTTCTTCTCAACAAACCGTGACTTGAATTGAGGCGAAGTGGCGAGTTAGTGGCGAGTTAGCGGCGAGTTAGCGGCGAGTTAGCAGCGTGGCGTCTTCGAATTTGACAGAATTTGAATAATTTTGTTTTCAGTTTTGACCAAAAATTTGCTTTTTGTCTTTGAATTCTGTTTGGATTTTCTTAGTGTTTTAGGAATGTTTGACATGTGTGAAAATTAGAATATTATAGACAATTATACAATAAATGATAAATATATTACATTCAAAATCAACAATTTAAGATGACATAAGCCAAGATAAAATAATCCTTTATTCCAACTGTAGGGAAATTTATAAATTTAATACAAAATTTAGTGCAAAAACATGAATAATGACCAATTATTTTACAAAATAAATCAGCCAATCAGAGCAGGTTTAATAGACCGATGCGTCGTCCAATCACAGCAGCCGCATCTCCTGGTCTTTTAGTTGAAATTTGTAGAAAATGATAATAATTAGCAGAGTTTAGTAATCATTAACCAGCTGATTGAGAGCCGGGGGTGTGAATCTGAGGAGGAGGAGGAAGAGGAGGGGTGCGTGATGAAAGAGAGTGAGAAGATATCACACACACACACACACACACACACACACTTCTCTCTGTCGTCTGTTAGTGCCTGCCACCGTCACAGTGGGGGGGCCGTGGCCCCTGCATAGCCTGAGAATGGTAAAGGCTAATCCTACAGGAATGCTCCAGGAATGTGAAAGTTGAGGCAGGGATTGAAAAAGAGAGAGCTGGTTGGGGGGGTTTAGAGAAAAGGGTGGCATTCAGGAATAAATGAAATGAAAGAGACAGAGAAATGGGGGGGGCGGGGGCAGGGCAGGAGAGGTGGTTGGCCGGGGGGGTCGAATAGAGTAAAAGAGCTGAAAGGAAAAGAAGACCAAAAAAAAAAAAAAGAAGCAGAGAAAAGGAACAAAGAGAAGAAGAGGAGAAACGGATCGACAGGACTGTCCAGTTTGACGATAAACGGTGGGATGCTTTCTGGTTTCCCCCAACCCGGCATTTCCAGCCGTTGTTATAGAAACAGGCCAAAACACGCCGGAAACCGTTTTTGCTGAGACGTCTCCTGCTAGGTACTCGGAGATCGTCCTGATAGTTTCGCTGGAGGAGCACGAGCTTGTCTTGTCACGAAAACACGTGAACTTTGTGTTACTTTCGTAACAATGGCAGTTAGGCGTCTGCCGTTTGTCGGGATGAGTCTCTGCTTGTCCTCGTTTCTTCCCCCGGTTACAAATATGGCTTTTCCACCTCAGCGGATCCCGTGACGTACCCGGGCCGGCGTGGAATGGTATGTTCTCCCAGTGCGGTTTCCCGTACTCCCCAGTCCGGTTCTGTTGTTTGAAAACGCGGAGCAGAAAAAGTAAGAGTTCCCTCTTACGCAATTGGACATACCTCGAAAGACAGCATCACTGGGGCAACTCTGGCGTTGAAACGATGGGTAAACTTCCTAAACAGACAGGATGTGATTATAGTATCTGATAACTTCAGTTACCTGGCAGGCAGGTGTGTTTGCCTGAACGGCTGCCAGTGAGGATAAAGCGCCGCTGTAGGAAGAGAAGTTGTCTGCATGTGAAGATAAGTGTGTTGTCTTTGTCTGGTCGGTCTTGTGCAACAGCAATTACAGTTACGGTTAGACTTCAACTTGCTGACAAAAAACCCGCCACGCCGCCGACGCTGGAACGGCAGCTGTCCCATTATCTGTGTGCACGAGTGTAGGCGGATGTTTGTGTACGTTCATGCAGATATTTGTGTGTCATCTGCAAAGAACAGACAAGGCATTCCTGGTGAATGAATCCAAGGGAGGATTCCTTCCAGGGTCATTAAATTTGTTCTCAAATATTTATGTATGCAGGTGTGAATGGTAAAAGAAAAAATTAATTTATGTTGTTGGTTTTGCAAATGTTGACGCCCCCACACCGACACGCATCGCACAAACAGCGAAGTCGTTGTTTTATTAGCGACACCTTTTCTCCTCTGGGAATTTAAAAATATCGACACCGTCCAAGTTTCCAACACCTACCGCTATGCAAATATCTTTAACGGGACTCAACATGAAGGTTCCAGAAGTGATCCAGTCGTTTGGGCAATTTATTGCTTTAGAAAACATGAAAGGTTCATTTATGCTGCCTCCATCCACTAGGTGGCAGCAAACAGCCAAAAGTTTTGATTGAAACAATGGAAGAAGTTGTGACTAGTTTGTTTCTATGAGGTCGCTACGTAAATTATTTTCACTGTTTTCTTATTCTTTGCAATATTTTTCATATTATGCTTGAATTATTTTTTTTTACACTGCCCCCTAGGGGTTTCTGGGGGTATTGCTTTTGTTGAGAACGTAGATTTCAATCCTTTATTGTTCTTCCAGATAAGAGTCATAGTTTTACACTCGGGTGTGATGACGAATGTTCAAACCTCACCTCAAAGGACCGGCCAATCAGAGCGAGACGTTCAGCCAATGTCGTTCAACGTTCAAAGCTATTCAGAGCAGAACGATGGCCCGAAGGTACAATGTGTTTCCCAACCAGGACAGGAAGGTAAAGAGAGTTGAGAATCCAGGTTCATTCGGGACGTTTTACTGGTTTTATTTGCTATCTTTACCCTTTTCTGGGATCGTGGAGGCAAGTCAGGCTGAGTGGAAGACGTAGATGTGGAAGATGGTGTAGCACAGTCCAGGTGTTCAAAAGTTCTCATAAAAGGTTCTTCTCAGGTTGATATCGTGTAACATCAAACGGTTGGTTTACAAATTGCATCATCAACCAAAGGGAGCACGAGATGCGACTCAATGAGTACTCAAAAATCTCTTTTTGGAAGTGTCCGATAAGATAAGGTTTGGAATGTTTTGGACCGTCGGTCAGACTAAACAAGACCTTTGTAGATGTTTGCCTGGACGGCTGTGATGACGGAAGCCCAGAACGGCTCTCAGTGGAACGGGAACCTCCACCAAGGCCGAGCGAGTCTGTAGAGCTACGTAAAGATCGCTCTGCGAAAACATACATCCAGATAATCATCTAGATCTGCGCCACTCGGGTGTGAAAGCACGGATAAGACTATCAATGCAGGGGAAAGTTACATAAACTTCCTGGCTTGGGTTTCATGGAATCTGGCGTAACCCGGCTGTCATCCTGAGGCCTGTGATTGGTCTCTTTCTCGTCGGGATGTGCTGGCTTTGACTGCCAGGAAGCGTTCTCGCCATCAGCCGGAGACGAACTCCCTCGCTCGCCTTCAAGGACGGTCGTCAGACATGAAAACAACGCCCAACTGGGGGAGAGGGCGAGCATCGACGGCGGGAGCTCGGATGATAAATAGTCGACGTTTGAAGCCAGCTGAGAGGGACTGGAAGAGGAAGAGAGCAGATGGAAACTGAGCGGTGTTGAGAGATTTTAAGAGGGTGGGGGGAGACAATGGGACAGACTGGGATGCAGAAGGTCCTGCAGTCGGAGGAAGTCGCCTAATAAAAGGTTTCCTGTCTCGCTGAAGGGTTGGGGTCTCACAGAGGCCTGCTTGACACCAATTAAACCTGCTGCTGGACTAATGCCCCCCCCCCCCAACCCTATCCACCCCCGCCCACCAGCCCACCCCCCCTCAGGACGCGACAGACAGACATGATGCTTGAGGACTCACTAAGAAGACTTCCTATGCGAGGGTAAACATCCTCAGCAGACTAACGCACACCTTCAATTTGTTGTTGTGTCTTATTTGCTAATTAGCTTATTAGCTTTTCAACACATTTCTGTATTTAAAGTAGATTAAACTAAACAGGACTGGTTTTATTACAGATCTGTTTAAAACTTTAGCTAAGCTAGCGTCTTATTGGCTTCTTCGTTCTGCAAACTCGACTAACACACAAATAAAACTTTCACCCTCAGCTCGTCCGGCAACAACTGATTCGTGTTTGATTTTCGTTGCCGGCGGCGAATCTAGTGACCCCGCCCCTCCTACATCCATTGTTTCTACCTGGAGCCCTCTAGTGGCAGAATCTACAAACTGCACTTCCGTTCTTCAAGCGTTTTCACATCAGGTAACTGTTTGAGCCGTTGGAAACAGTTTGCGTCGGATGTATCAGAGTTGTTTTGGATGCAGACTCACCGCCGAACTCTGTAAACCAAACCCAATATTGACACTGCTATAATTGTCCAACTGGCGCAGCCACAAGGTGGTTCAACAAAACCAGTCTTTGTCGGAGCTCCTTCTTATTATTCACTTTATGCTAAGAGGTTAATTCATTTAATCTGGCTGTAAAAACATGCCAGAGTGAATTGTCCATTTGTTCGACCCTTAAGGTCCTGCAGCATCTGGGATGTCGCGTCCCAGGATTAAGGATCAGGATGGTAGATTACAGAAGGGGGAAAGGGGGGTTGGGGGGTGGTAGGCAAATTGGAAATTGGGCCCAAAGCCCAGCGCAGCGTGCCACGCTCCGGGCTTCACCCAGCGCCGCTTCAAAGAATCCTCAAATCTCTTCAGAGCCACTCAGACAAATTATAGTCATAAACAACAACTCACCCCCCCCCCCCCATCTCGCTGCCTCGCCTCCCAGGGGGAAAACAAATGGCCCAGTATCCCGTTGCCCTGGCGACTGAACCCTGACCAGCCCGCCCAGCCGTTGACCGTCTGTTTCCAGCTTTGTTTATTTGTTTACTCAGAGACACCAGAGACCGCGGCGGCGGTGGTAAGGGGGTGGAGTTATCTCCTGAAAGGAGCTGGAAAAAAACTAAAGCCTCCAATTACATGTGATTTGGTCCATCCTGGGGTATTATGTGGACGGCGTATGTGATTGGGGTAGATAAGTGGGCGCTAATGACTGGGCAACCTACGGGAAGGCTGGGGCAACTCTGTCCGTTTGTCTCCTGACTAAAAACTTTTTTCCCAAAGCTTGCATGTCGAAAGCATTCCGTGTTTGCTTCCAAACGGATTCACGCAACGACAACACGCCAAGTACACATGATCGCACCTCCAGCTCCAGGAAGTTATTTACCGAGAGCTCTGTTTGCAACCCATCAAAGACTCATCCGCACTTGCAGTTTGCCCTCAAGATACCATTAGCATGTTTTTGTTTAGGTAAGGCGGGTAAAATCCATGCTACATTCCTGATGGGTGGTGCATCATCACCTCCCGACACCCGTTTGATTTCCCATCACTTCGGCGCATCCCTGTCCGAAAGGGGACAAGAAGCACTCCGGTGGTATTCCCGTTCTGGGGCACTCAAGGTGTGGAATTTGACATCGGCATAACTCACTAACTCACGACCTTCTATTGTGGCTCGCACGGAACTGCTAACAGAAAACCCGGGCGAGGAGCGGGGCGATCAATCACCACGCTCTTCTTTTATCTGGTTTAGCTAAGAGGAAAGCCAGATAAACACTCTCTGGTGCCGTTCCCCAACGGGGTCAATCCCCGGCGTGACTCCAAAGCCTCGGCGGAGATCCTCCAGACGTTCAGGTGGAAACGCGCCGGACCGAACATAAATGTTTAAGTTCGGGAGCTGAGCTGAGGTGGGGGGTGAGGAGGGTAGATCAATCACGCTAATATCGGACAGTCTTGGGAGGAATGTCAACAGCGCTCACCTCTAACCCCACGTGTGAAGGCGGTACAGTGGAGCGGTGACCCCCCCCGGTTCTCCTCACGGCGACCTCCGGGCAGCCCCCCCCCCCCCCCGCTCTAATGGAGGTTTTATGGATGGCGTTCCACTTTATAGAGACTGTGGGACGGACCGGGTCGGCTCTGGGAACCAGATGTGCGCTACGGAGAAAGTCGGCCAATTACCGCACACATAAAGACTCTCCTCGGGTTCGGCCGCCGATGCGTCAATTAAACCTCAAGGCGAAGGAGAGGATTAATGTGGAAAAAACCCGCCGCTCGCCGCCTGGAGAAGGCTTTTATCCACGCCAGCCTTCAGCCAATTAGGTCGCTGCCTGAGCTTTCTGTCACCGGCGGCGACGTCACACGTCACCAGGTTGATTGGATGTTTATCGTCTTTACGCCGACGATGACTTCTTCTATATCTCCATCGACGAATTTGTTCTTTTGTGGTTTTTTTTCCAACATTGACTTTTCCCGTCATTTCTCACAGAACTTTGGATAAAAATGATGACGAGGAGTAACGAGGAAGTCGTGACAACGTCGTTAATCGTGATGAAGACTGGACGAGAGGAATCCCGGGGTTGACCAACTTTGTCTTCATCGTCACGGAGAGTGAACGCTTTTGATTTTATTTTGTAAGAAATCATTTTATTTCGACAAAATCAGAAAACAAATGGCTCAAAACAAAACAAGTTAAACAGATCTCCGGGGTTGAGTCGGCGTCCCCTGAAGGCCCCCGACGGAGAGTGGAGAAAGATGGAGAGACCGGGACGGGACAAAACAAAGAGAGTTACTGCGGAGAAACGAGAGATAAAAGGAGGAGAAAGGGAGGCGGCGAATGAGAGGAGGGGATCAAGTATCAGGTCCACTGTGGTCCATTTTGCCCCGGGACAGCTGCAGCCACAACTGACAAACCCAGAGGGGCCCCTTCCTCCAAAGGCAACGGGAAAGCACCGGGAATTATCCGGCGCCGCCGCTCGCTCTCCCTGGGGAACACCTCGCTCTCACTCGCTTTAGTTAGCAAGACGAAGGAGGAGGAGGAGGAGGAGGTCGTAGCCAGTTCCATTCTAGTACCCCCACGTGACCCCCCGTCAAAAAAAAAAAACAAAAACCCTTGAAATGGGGCAAATCCTGGCGATTCGGGGGGCACCAGCCTCCTCTTCCTCAATAACTCCTCTTGTAATGATTTGTATATGTGAGTGTGTGTTGAAGGGAGGTCGGGGGGGTGGGGGGGGTAATGGTGGTGGTGGTGGTAGTCGGGGGGGGGGGGCAGGTGTGAACAGCTGTGATGTATTGTCGTCTGGGGCTTGATAATGTACCCGCGCCTGGACATTGTTAACATGTGAAGGTAGACGTGTGTTAAGGTGGCTTTAAAAACAAACCCCAGTTCAAAGTGGGGGGGGGGGTAGGGGGGTTATGGGGGTGGGGGGGCAGGTTGACGGCGACGGCCGACACCCGCTGCGCCCGTAAAGGACGGGAGTGGAATGAAGGCGAGAAAGAACAGACCGCGGAGGGGTTGTTTTGTAGTGGGGGGGGGCAGTAGCTGGGAGGGTGAGAAAGGTAGAGCGAGGTTTTGATGTTTGGGGAGGGGGTGTGGGGCAACTAGGGAGGGGGGGAGCGCATCGTAATGTATCTATTGAAGTCCAGGCCTGTGTGTTTGATACCGAACATCTGTACCCCATTTCCCCTCCGTCTCCCCAGCTGTGAGCCCTCACGTGTTCCGGGACCCGGGACCCTAAACCCCCCCCCCCCCCCCCACCCTCCATCCCACTCCCTCCGCATCCATCTCCCTTAGCGTCCGCGTTCCCCCCTTTTAATTTCATCTATCTTCATCATCCTTTCCCTCCTTGTCGGATCCACTTTTTAAGGATCGCAGGTCTTTCCGATTGGCGCCGTCGTCCGACCCAAAGTGGGCGGAGCCAATAAAAACCTCAACTGAATCTCTCCACGTCCGTTCTACGTGATGCAACAAAACCGAGGTATCAGTTGCCCCCCCCCCATCCCCTGCCCGGGGTAAATGAAATATGGTAGCTGTCGCATTAGGAAGTCCATTGATGTTAATTGGGGCCGGTGTTCTCGGCGGAGTCACATCTGCTGCTGCTTAGGCGCCAACACCCCCCCCCCATATCCAGACGCTGCTAAAGCCACCGGGGTGGGGGGGTTGATGTCGATGGGGTAACTGGACCTGGGGTATTGAGTGGGACCGGGCAGCGGTTGTCTGGCAAAGAGGCTAGGTCGTGACCTCCAGGTGATTCGTGATGGTGGGGGGTGGGGGCGTCGAGTAACGGATACGCCGACGTTATCGGGATATCGAGAAACCATCGACTAGCCTCGGTGGGTGGGGGTCACCCCAACAGCTGACGCCGATCTGAGGCGTGTGGACGGATGACGGACAGGAGACGGGGTACCGGAGGCGGGGTCAGGAGGTCAGCGCCGCTCGACGTGACGGGGCGGGGCAGGGGGGGCGTCGGCGTGGAGACAAACGGGCCACAGCCGCGTGGAACGGGCGGTCACGGGTCACAGCTCTTTAGGGGCGGGGCCGACTGACTCGGATGACTCCGACGAGTTCGGAGTCATCCGTCGCTTTCGCGGCGCGTCAGGCGGGATTTCCTAGGTTATGTCATCTGACATAAGACTTTATTACACATGTTCATAGTGAACAGATGCTACTGGAATTTACACCCATCAACTGGAGAAAAGGCGGGGCTTGTAGCATAGCAGCGTTAGCATCTAGCGGTGAAAATAGCGAGAAGATAAAATCCAACGCGGCGTCTCATGACTACGATGCGTTATGAGTCATTATAAGTCACATCCGTAGTTGTTATAATGCCATCACTGACTTTGTAGTATTATGGGATGGCTGGTTTGACATGGGTTCTAACGGATTGTGTTTTTTTACAGATTGATTACTGTTCCTGGTTCACCGTGGGGTCCACCAATCAGCTGCAGGCACCGAGGGGAGAAGATGGTCACTTGACCTTTGTTTAAAAAAACTCCCCCAAAAAAACCAAACAAACAAGCCCCTCCCCCCTCCCAGGTCGCTCTTGGTGGGGGGGTCGCCACGCCCCCCCAGCTGGGCCGGCCGGTCGTTTGTCACCACCGGTGAGCATCTTCACCGCGTCGTCCGTCTTCAGCCTGCCTTCTGAGTGTGTGTGTGTGTGTGTGTGTGTGTGTGTGTGTGTGTGTGTGTGTGTGTGTGTGTGTGTGTGTGTGTGTGTGTGTGTGTGTTTCACTCCATTCGTCAATAGTTCAGAGTGCGTCTTCACTCATTCGTCTTCAGAGAGCATTCTTTGCGTCCATCTCGGGTCATTAGTGGTCAGTGTGTGTCACGGATGAGCGGGCGGGGCGGCGGTCGGACTCCCCCCTCGACGACTTCTCTGGATCTGATTGGACGATTTCCAGGGTCCCCCAACCTTCAAAGAGGAATGGAGAAGTCATGAAGCTGTCAGTGACGTGTTAAGTGTCTGAAACCATCGATTCAAGTTGGGTAAATTTAAATTTTAAATTTTGAATAAAATTGTATATTTTGCATTTTGTCATTCATGTAATGTAAAATGTAAAAAAAAAAAAAAATTAAATCTAATTTATTATGCTTAGAAATACTTTCCTTGAAATAGAAAATGTGTTAATTAAACTAAAATGAACACATTTTTGGTTAAAATATCGTGATTTACCTTTGTCCATCAATTTTACGTTCCACCTTGTCACATTAATGCAATTTTGCGCCAAAATGCATTCCACTTCCTGTAAGTGACACCGCTAACAGGAAGTGACATCATTCAAGAGTTTGACAAAGAAAAGTTCAAACATTTTTGGTAGATTTTTTATTTCAAAATCTTTGTAAAGCATCTCCACCCTGTCACACACACAAAAAAAGGGGGAAATAAATTTTTATTCAAATTTTCAAATTTTATTTGTATAAATTATGTTTTTTTCATGCAGTTTAATGCTAGCTGTGTTGTTAGCTTTTAGCACATCATGAATTTCTGCCATATTGTTTTAGCTATTCCATCCCAAAATGGAAAAAAGTCACTCTGATGACATCAGAGGTTGATGACATCACACTGGATCCACGGCGGGGGGGGGGGGCGGGGACTTGTCGATAGACCCTGAACGTCTCGTCGAGGCGATGCGTTCATGTCTGCTTCACACAGACGATAGAAGCTGTTGGATCAGCTGTTCCTCGACCTTATTGACCTTTGGGGGGGGGGGTCACCTGAGTTTACCCCAACCGCTTCGGACCCCTCCCTTCCCTTCCTTTGGGGAAGGCGGAGCTTCGCCCCGAAACTTCCCGCAAATACGAAAGCCTTTCACGTGAGGAAAATCTACACCTTCAGACTGTCAGGCAGACTTTGTGGTTTGGCTGGGAGTCAAGCGTGAGTTTAACCCCCCCCACCCCCCCACCTCCACCTTCATACCCCATCCTAACCCCCCCTATTCCATGCATCGGTGCAGGATGAGGAGGACGACGCCGGCAGCAGCCGGGCCTGCAGACGTGTGTTCCGCCTGCATACTTGGCATCGGATCAAGGTGGATCTGGTATGCGGCTAAGGAAAGTGTGTGTGCGTGTGTGTGTGTGTGTGTGTGTGTGTGTGTGTGTGTGTGTGTGTGCGTGTGTGTGTGTGTGTGTGTGTGTGTGTGTGTGTGTGTGTGCATTGGTAGCCCTCATTAGCTGACTCCAGCCCTGCGTTCACAGTTTGAAGGCAGCGCTCCTCCTCTTCCCTTCGCTCTCAGCCTCTCAGCTAAATGAGGTTAATAAACCGGAGCGTTTACCACCATCATCCCCCCCCCCCCCCCCACCCCCCACCCTCCTCCACCCCCCCGAACCGCCGCTCCTCCACCTCCTTTCATCTCAGCTGAAACGCTTTCTTCCTCTTTTCCTCACCTCTTCCTATTTTTTTTTAATTTTTTTATTGTCATTGTTGCTCGGCGGAGGCTTCTGGGATTTCCTCCCTCTGTTTCCCAGGACGGAGCTGCAATTACAGCTCAGGAGAGAGAGGAAGACCAGCTGTGTGTGTGTGTGTGTGTGTGTGTAGGGAGGGGGGGCAGAAAGAGGAGGGCGTCCCCCAGAGGTGAGGGAATGTAAGGGAACCTTTAAAGCCAAACATTTTATATTTGATTCACTCGGTTTTACAGGATTTTGAGATTTTTACATCAAAAAATTTGACATTTTTTTCCCCAAAAAACACCTGAAATTTACAATCAATTAATTATTCAAATTAAAGCCCCTCGCATCTCGACTGTAAGTCCGCTGGGATAGGCTCCAGCAACCCCCGTGACCCGGTAATGCGGGAAAAACTGGATAAGAAGATGAATGAACGAATAAATAAATAAATGTAATTTTATTTGTCAAAAGGTCCAAAAATGAGATTTTCTCTGGTATTTATTTTCACGGTTGGGGCTTTAAAGGGTTAAAGATCACAAGGCCGTGCCGGGTCGGGTCATCGTGACCAAAGCGTAACGAATAACGCGGCGTGTCACGACCCGGCTCGCACCTCCTGAGCGTTTGGAACAGGCCCGGCGCAGGAATGGGCAGCGATATCGGCAAAATGCGAGGAATGCATCCAACAGCCTTGGGCGCTCTTATCTCGGACGGCGAGCAGCCGGGGACAAAAATATGATGGAAGATGACGAAAACGCACCCACAATGCACCACCAGCGCGTTTTAGAGCAGGACCTCCAGAACTTAAAGAGCCTGTCGGAATGGATTACCGCCAAACAAAAGCTTTAAGATTCATTCTAACCTCGGGTCCGGTCGCCGTGTTGCTCTGGTCACATGATTGAGGACTCGTGCTCTTTAAACCTTCTTCAGACCAGATTGCGTAACGATGGCGTCAACAAGGTCGCGACCCGGTCGGGATAAAAACTCGGCCAAAAGACTCGTTTGAAAAGTCACTGAAGATGTAAAATAAATAAACTGAATTTTCAATCTCAGATCTTCGATTTTTCCATCCCTTTGTGTTTCGTCTTATACTTCGTGCTGTACTGTTGTTCTGCCTGTTGTTCTGCCTGTGTTGTACTGCCTGTGTTGTACTGCCTGTGTTGTACTGCCTGTGTTGTACTGCCTGTTGTACTGCCTGTGTTGTACTGCCTGTTGTTCTGCCTGTGTTGTACTGCCTGTGTTGTACTGCCTGTTGTTCTGCCTGTGTTGTACTGCCTGTGTTGTACTGCCTGTTGTTCTGCTTGTGTTGTCCCGCTTGTGTTGTACTGCTTGTGTTGTACTGCTTGTGTTGTACTGCTTGTGTTGTACTGCCTGTGTTGTACTGCCTGTGTTGTCCCGCTTGTGTTGTACTGCTTGTGTTGTGCTGCCTGTTGTTCTGCCTGTGTTGTCCCGCTTGTGTTGTACTGCTTCTGTTGTGCTGCCTGTTGTACTGCCTGTGTTGTCCCGCTTGTGTTGTACTGCCTGTGTTGTGCTGCCTGTTGTTCTGCCTGTGTTGTCCCGCTTGTGTTGTACTGCTTCTGTTGTGCTGCCTGTTGTTCTGCCTATGTTGTTCTTCCTATGTTGTGCTGCCTGTGTTGTTCTGCCTATGCTGTCCTGCCTGTCGTTCTGCCTGAGTTGTACTGCCTGTGTTGTCCTGCCTGAGTTGTACTGCCTGTGTTGTCCTGCCTGTGTTGTACTGCCTGTCGTACTGCCTGTAGCTGCTAAGCTAAAACGATTAGCACAAACTAATGCCATCTCTCAAATAGTGTACTTTTTTTACTCACGTGGAAACATTTTTAACTTGTTCACCCACGAATGACGAGTACGATTTCGCTTCAACACACTTAATGTTTCATTCGAATGTTTTATTGAATTTACCGTTAAATAGCTGCTAGCTTGCTTAGCTAGCAGCAATCAGTCACGCTTTTGTTATAAATTTTTTTTTCTTTACCCAGGAATGTTTGTTTGCTTTAGCCATGCATGCTATTAGGGCTAACACACTCGCTGAGGGCGTGTTAGCAAACTCTTTAGCTCGTTAGCTTAGCATGAAGTTGAGACTGAAGGAACAGTCACGCCAGCTAAACATGTAGAGTAAAATACACAGGAAGTATTTGTAGTTGTGTTTACATGAGATGAAATCAAGTCTTAGCTTAGCTTAAGGCTAAGCTATAATAGCTTAGCTTTAGTGTTGTTGACGCTAACGTTTATTTACCTGTCAGAAAAAACCCTCAGGAAGTAAACGATTGTCGACACAAATCAGACACAAACATCATTTTCTCTCTCCGACCATTTTATCTGAGAATCTTTACGATGTTTGACCCCGGCTGGAAGTGACCCCCCGACCCCGGCGGCGCTGCCAGACCCGACAGACACAGACACACACACAGGATCGTATTATTAAAGCGTTTGCACGCCTGTTCAGTTTCAGGCATCAGCTGCTCGCTGCGTAATGTTTTGGAACAGCTGTCACGTCGCCCGTGTGAGAGAATGATGGTGGCGGGAGCCCCGCCCCCCCAATGCCACCGCCGCCGCCTCGTCGGGCCCACGGGACGGTCGGACAGGAGCAGACTGTCGTGTCATTTCTCTGGAAACATATGGTGAAACTCAAGTGTGTAATTTACCTCGGACTGCGGGTGGCCCCCCTCCCCCCCCAGCAGCACACACACACACACACACACACACACACACACACACACACACACAGGGTGTAATTTACCTGAGGGCGATGGGTGGCCCGGATCCCGTCGCTGCTGTCATGCAGCTCAAACACAGGTCACACTCCCGAATGTGTGTGTGTGTGTGTGTGTGTGTGTGTGTGTGTGTGTGTGTGTGTGTGTGTGTGTGTGTGTGTGTGGTGGGGAACTCATTTCCTCCAGCCTCTGAACAGGACAGTAAGAAATCACGGCGGCGTTGGTTGACGGAGCAAAGCTCGATGTCCTGCCCCCCCCCCCCCCCTCCCCCACCTTGTGTGGGAGTCGCCGCACCCACACCCACCCCCCCCCCGCATCACATCCTCTCCAATTCATCAACCTGGCTCCTTTTCAAAGGCGGCGGGCCCCTCCCATTGGCGCGAGCGAGATGAAGGTCATGGGAGCATCGGCGAAGGGGAGGAGGACTGATTAGAAGAGCGCCGCCCCCCCCAGAATTCCTGCGCTGACCTTCGTAAGCGGCGCTCTCAGCGGCCCACAATGCTTTGCAGTCGGGTGGGGATTCCGGGGGTCCTAATGAGGAGTCGTGTCCTGATTCGGAACGGATCCGGTTTCACACCAGGATTGATGGGAACGCCGATGGCGGCGAGCAAACCGGCGTTCGATCCGGTTTCCCATAGGTGCAAAGAACACACACACACACACACACACACACACACAGATCTAGGATAAACATTTCTGTTCCCGCCTCCACACCCCAACAGCCATCAGTTTTCCCAAAACCGGAATACCGAGAGGGAGGACTGGTCGGCGGGGTCAGCGGGGGGGCCCGGTTCTAGCAGGCGGGGCCCTCAGGTGGGGTGGGGCCCAATTGGGTCCAGGATAAATGTAGCGTGGCGAGTCGACGACGTGACGAGGAAGAGAAATGATCAACACTCTGTGGTCCAGGATCGGAAGAAAAACACGACGGGTTTGGGATCAGGAGCGTCGGTTCTACCGAGAGACCCGTTATCCTGATCCAGATCCAGATCCAGCTTCTGGTTCCTGAGGAATCTGATCCCGTTCTGGGATGTTCTTGGTTTTCCTGTTTCAGATCCACCATGATGCCTCTAGAATGATCCAGGACTTCTTCTGGAACCGGGTCTTGATGTGGTCTGCTTAGGATCTTCATCTTCCTCACAGATGGAGACGATTTCTTCCAGGACTTCTTGATCCTTGATGGAATCCATCAGATTACTGGATTTTAGTGGACCAGTAGGCAAAGCTGAACCAGAACATCACCAGTGCTGCTTCTCCTGGATCTGATCCAGATGGTTCTGGTTGCTGGTTCTTCCTGTTCTGATCCATATTGTTCTGGATGCTGGTTCCTGTTCTGATCCAGATGGTTCTGGATGCTGGTTCCTGTTCCGATTCAGATAGCTCTGCATCCTGAGTCCTGTTGGCATCCAGATGGTTCTGGATACTGGTCCTTGCGGTTCTGATCCAGACGGTTCTGGCTGCTGGTTTCTGTTCTGATCCAGACAGTTCTGGCCGCTGGTTATTCCTGTTCTGATCCAGACGATTCCGGATGCTGGTTCTTCCTGTTCTGATCCAGATGGTTCTGGTTGCTGGTTCTTCCTGTTCTGATCCATATTGTTCTGGATGCTGGTTCCTGTTCTGATCCAGACAGTTCTGGCCGCTGGTTCTTCCTGTTCTGATCCAGATGGTTCTGGATGCTGGTTCTTCCTGTTCTGATCCAGATGGTTCTGGTTGCTGGTTCTTCCTGTTCTGATCCATATTGTTCTGGATGCTGGTTCCTGTTCTGATCCAGATGGTTCTGGTTGCTGGTTCTTCTGGATCTAAACAGCCGGGTTTCTCCAGCAGCATCACAGGAGTTGAATAAATGGACCATTTCCTTCAAACACTCCCGTTTAAAGGCCCAAACGCAGCGTCTGATCGCTGGAAGCCGGAGCTTCTTCCTCTGCAGGGCCGTAAAGGCGACAGGAATAATCTCTCCACTCGGCTCCATCTCCACACAGGAAATCTGTGTGGTCCGTAATGAGCTCAGTAAACATCTGCTGCTCCTGTATTAGAGACCATTTTCCCTGCGTCTCATCCTGTAATATGGAGAAATTAGAGTGCAGGGACTCGTTCGGCGTGTTTACACACACATCCAGCCGGAGCAGACTTAACATGAGGACTCCAAGTGTTTTTATACGAGCCGGCTGACGCGCTAACATACCATCTCCGCACCGCAATTTTCCATCCGCAACAGTAAAACGCTACCGGGTGTCCTCGGAGTGCAGTCCCTGAACGCCGCGTTTATTTTATTTTATTCTCGTTTCGAGGGTGGCATCCCGCGAAAATTTATCCGGACGTCTTTTATCCGTGAAAAACCGTCAAGCTTAAGTTTTTAACGACCGGATGATTCCGTGAAATCCGTTGTTTGGAAACATCATCAGTTGGAATAATAAAGCGTAAATCTGTTTCCCTGGAGACCAACTGGATCCGGAACGTGGAGAAATTACACCATCTGGTGGGCAGTCGGCGTCACTGCGTGGAATTCAAGCGTCAAGGGAGACACGAACGGTTTTACGTTACTTTATTGTAGAAAACATCGGCAGCAGCTCCACGGCGGTGGCGATAACAACGCAACGGAATCCTGGACCAGTCCAGAACCGGTTCCACCTTGGCGGGTACTGGAGATCCGGTCAGGACCGCCCACTTAAACGTCCACGAAAAAAAAAAACAAGTCCCCCGACGGCGGCGAATCCCGTCTCCTTCACTTGCTCATCTCCTGCTGGACCTCCTTCGCGATCTTCTCCTCCAGCTCGGACGTGTCGTACTCCTTCAGCATGTCGTATTCCTGCCAAGGCTCCGCCCACTTTTGGGCCTCCTCCATCTGCTCCGGCGACAGCGCCAGGTCGAAGCGGATCCCTCGGATGTTGAACTTGGGGCGCTCCCAGCGTTTGGACCACGGCTTGGGGAGCATCGTCACCTTCATCTGACGAGGAGGAGACGTTTTCGGTCACTTCCACTTTTTTTTCCCGCGGATGAGCCGATGTTCGCTCGCTCCTACCTGGTTGACGGGAACCTCCGCGGTGGGGGACAGGTACACCGGGCTCATGTCCGGGTCCACGGTGCTGTACTTGGGCAGGGCGTCCCTCAGGTACATCAGGTTGTCGTCCAGCCGCTTCTCCAGCTTCAGCACCTCGATCTTCTGGATGCGGGGGTTGTACATCTCGTAGCAGATCTCCACGCCTGAAGGAAAAACGCACCACGTTAGCCTCGCTTCCCTCCCGCGTTTATCGGACCAGCAGAGGTCGTGACCTCACCTTGGCCGTCGATGATGTTCCTCAGGACGAAAGTGGCCCCCAGCCCCTTCCCCTTTATCTGCGTGCAGATCCCAACGAAGCGGTTGGTTTTCCCGCTGGCGTGAGGATCCATCATCGTCACCGCCAGGATGCTTCCTGAGGAAAAAAAACCCCCAGAAGGTTCAGGGTCGGATCCGGTGACCCAGAACCGTTCATTGACCCGGTTTTTCTCACCCGTGTAGAACTCTGGGATGTCGATCACTTTCCTCCTGCGGATCATGTCCTTCCTCTCCATGTAGAACTTCAGCGGGTTGGTTCTCTCCCTGGGGGGGATGAACTCCTGGCTCAGGAACCTGGGGGGGGGCAGAAGCAACGGATTCTACTTCCTGTTTATGTTTACAGCATCACGTTTGTCTGCGGGTTCCTACTTCCGCTGGGACGCCTCCGCCTGCTCTTTCTTCATGATGACGGGTTTGGATGGGGGGGTGAACTTAGGCGGCTTGTTGAGGTCGCCCTCCGACGCCAAACGCGACCCGGAAGTGGACAGGAGTCCTGGAATAGAGACATCCAATCACAGCCTCCGCTAGCCAGAAGCTAGTTAGCTAACGCTAGCTGGATTTAGCTACTGCGCAGCGGGTGTAACGCGTCTTTAAAGAATTAATTCACTTTATAAAGTGTTAAAAAAAAAAAAAAAACGGGGCTCGTTCGGTTTCCTTACGTGCATTCTGGAGTCGGACGTGACCCAATAACCTCAGCGGATTCATGCCTTTATCCAGTCCTCTCACGCAGGCAGCCATGACTGCACTTCCGGGTTTAGACTTGTCTACGGAAGCCGCAGAAGGTCAAACAGCAGCGAAGCGGAAATCTCAGGAATTGAAGTGTCGTTTATTGTCCACCAGATGGCGCAGCTACTCTGTCAATTTTCTTTGATCAAATTTAAAGCGTTTAAATGACTTCACAGAAAAACAGCAGCTACATATTTAATTAAGAATTTAATATTTTTTTAGTAAATTAATTCAGTTTTATTTTATAGAGTACTGTTTATACGTGTAAATGGGGAGGGAGGGGGTTAGTTTATCAAACATGATGTTGATTAGAAACAGCTGATATTTTTTTATTCTTTTTTTTGCAACTGAATAGAACTGATCCAGTGAATCAGAGAGACGACAACAGAGATCTTTTATTTCCAGGAAGTTAAACGTAATAAACTCCTCTGTAGCTTCCGATCTCGCGTTATCAGGAGTTCGGTTGATTTCCCTCTTCCTCCGGTTCCGAGATCCAACCTGACCCCCAAAGATCCAGTTAAAAATCCGTCCACAGCTTTCGCTGCTTTTGCTCACACGCCTGCGTTGTATTTCTTCGCGGGTGTGGAGGGGAACTCTGGGTCTTTGGGACCATGCAGGGGCGCGGCGGTCCTCCAGGTGGGCTGCCTCCAAACTGCAAACACGCAGTTAGAAATCCACACAAGCGCCTCGCAGGAGCCTCGAACGCGTTCTGGCGGCGGGAGGATGATGGGAGACTAGAGACATGGGACCTCTCCTCTCCTCCGAACCCCGATGCTGCTGGACTTTCTAATGCTACGGAGGAGGAACCCCCAAACTTCGAGGCTTCAAGCATGTTCTTCTCGGATGGGACTATCTCAGCCGTCACGTATGCGCTCCTGTTGGGAATAACGTGCCTCTGCGACTTCACCAAGACCCACTCGGACTTCTCAGGTTGGGAATTCAATGTTTTTCAATCTTTTCCAAACTGTTTCCGCGCTTGGAGTTAAATCCAATTATAGGTGCGCAATCCGCGCCAGGGGGGAGGGGGGATGAAAAACAGTTTTATTCGTCATTACGCACGTTTTAAACCCGTTTGGCACGACTCCCACTACACCCTATGCGTCACATCTGGGGGGCCACTCGTGTCCGTGGCGTGCTCCGGCATGTTTAACGCGTGTTTGCGTCCGAAACCGACCAGAAAACAGCTTTTAAATACCTTGAAACTTGCGGAAAACACCTGTATTGGGCTTATCTTGTGAAGAATGACCCACATAAGACGCGTGGTTGTGGAGCAGGTTCCCCTTTAGAGAGGGGGGGGGGGGTGAGTGAGGGTCCGTATCTGCAGGAGATAACCCACTGATGGAGTGGAGATTACGTTCGGGGGTGGGGGCGGGGGGGGTGGACGACGTGGTTAATGTGTCACCAGGAAGGGTCTGGACCGAGTGTGCGTCTTTACGCATCCGTGACGCGGATGTGGAGTGTTTTTAATCAGCTTTATGACGTCATCCAGGAGGAGAGGTCAGGTGTTTGCGTTTAATTCTTGGGATGTGCCACCTCCCGTTTTGGTTTTACGCGCAGCCCCCCCCCCCCCCCCCCGTGTTGATCCACGGAACTAATGAGTCCCCGGAGGCGAGTCCGCTGGTTGGGTTTACGGTGCCATAAAACGGGAAGGCCGCTTTGTGTCAGTGTTAATTGGCCTCCGATGGAGGCTAATGGCTGGAAAGAAGCAGCTGCGCGTCACCTGCCCCTCTGTGCGTGACCGCGCATGTGTCTAATGAGCTGCTAAAGACGCGTCGTAGCGAGGGCCGTGAACGAGGCTGCGTTTCCTGCGTGTGTCGGTGGTTAGTTTGGTCATAAATAGAGAAATGAGTGGATCTAATGGTTAATTAAAGGAGGGTGGGGGGGGCGGGGGGGGGGAGGCACCGTGATACGGATTATTTCCACGACATGGAACAGATTAAAAAGATTTAATATGTCGTCCCCCAGCAGGTGTTCAGCCTGTCAGACAAGACTGAGGGTTAAAGTTACAAAACCCCAATCTGATTCTAAATCGATTATCTGGGTCGTAACTCAAAGACCGATCAATATTTTTCCATCCAACTCGGAGGAGGCATCAAACACACACCGGAGCACCATCGGTTGGAATTATGGGATGTTTGGACTTGGGATTGCTCCTCAAATAAACAACTTTATTTATGCAGACGGTCTGGCGGTGACGCCGTTGGGTCCGTCCACCAATCAGGGACGTGCATTCAGAGACGCTGACAGGTGGGTGTGTTTTATAAATGGGAGGGGGGGGGGGGTCCCTTCAGTCCTCACATTCTTGACCAGCTGGAGTCTCCATGGAGACGGCGTTCTGATTGGCGCACGTCGTCGTTACATCTCCTGCCGGTTTTCGTCGCTCGGCGTGACGTTAGCTCCGCGTCTCCACGGCGCCCTGTTATCATCTTCTATTTTGCAGCCATCTGAGAGGCTAATTAGGGGGTGTGAGTTGAGATGCGCTACCGCTAACCGCCCCCCCCCCCCCCTCCCCCGGGCTCCGGGCTAACAGACGTAGCGAGTTAGCTGATGAAAGGTCTTTTGTTTTATGAGACGTCGGCGTTACCGAGCGAGACGAGATGAAGGGCTCCGGCGTTTCAAGCACTTCCTGTTTCTAAATTCTACAGCGGAGAAACTTTCCTTCCTTCCTTGCGTCTGTCAGAAACCCCCCCCCCCCGGCAGGCGAATCCCCACCCCCCACCCCCCCGTTTAACCCCGGTCAATGAGACAGGAGACCGCCGGGGGCCCGAGGGGTCAACTGAGGTCAACCCGTAGTAACTGTGGTGGTAATGGTGGTGGTGGTGGTGGGGGGGGGGTCATCCATCTTCCTCTTTGTTCTCCACCAGCCTGACATGTTGGTCGCCGTCAGAAGAAGGGAGAAGATTTCAGGTCCTGAATTTAGATTTCAGTGATTTGAAATCAACTGGAGCAGAACTGGGTTTCACTGAAGACACAATTCTAATGAAATATTTAGTGGTTTTAATGTTTAAGAAACACTTTTTCTTTTTTTTCTTTTTTTTTTCTACTGTTTTTACATCAGAAAAAAAAGGAAAAAATTCTCTGAAAATCAAAGAAACTTTTTCAGGATTTAAAGGATGATTCTAATTCTAATTAGAAATCAATTAGGCATCAGATGCTTATTTCTAATAAAACAACAAACGCTTGGGTTTAGTTTTATTAAAGTTCTTTAAACATCTCAGACATCCTGAGGCGTTAGGCTGGCTTCAGTTGGGGGTTTTTTTTTCCCATCATGCATTTCAAGCGAAATAAACTGCGGCTGTGAGCGTCTGGCCGATGTCCCGTGATGTCTGTCATCTCCATGGCGACTGGATCCAAAAAGAATCGCTGTAATTACAGCGAGAGGCGATGTCACCTGTCTGAAACATGATGGGAGTGTGGGGGGGGGGGTGGGGGGGGGTGAAAGTCGAGCCGCTGAACGTGATTGGACGTCTGTATCGGCAGGCGACGCCCACCCACAGTCAGCCTTTAATGTCATAACCATTGTTTTCCACACAATCCTGTTTATCCCAGTCGCCCAATCAGCTGTCGGCGCTGGACGGGTTTTATGGTAATGACTGTTATTGGGGAGGAAAGAAGGGGCGGGGCTTATATGTAGACATCGCAGGCGTGTGTTTGCGAGAATCGCCGAAGAAAAACATTTTTGAGTGACATCCCAGCATTTTAAAAACCTTTTCTTTCTTTTCTTTTTTTTTTTTTTGCGTGCAGCTGCTTTCAAAAAATCGTGTTAATAATTAAAAACGTTAAAAAAAATCTCGTCCGACGGTCGGATGAGAGGCGGCGTACCTGTCGCTGCAGGTACGCCGCCGCCGCCACCGCCGCCCCACCCGGCCCGGAGGACGAACCTCAGACATGCAAACAGAAACAAATGTTGAGTAAGAGTCTGGAGGGTGCGTTTGAATTACGCACCCTGAGGCGCACGCCGACACGCTAACGGCTAAAGTCGGCTCCTCCTCCTCCTGGAGGATTCTGGACGCCATTTTTTTTTTTTACCTGCTGTGATTGAACCCCTGCAGTCGGGCCAGTCTGAACAAGGAGGTATTGTGTCGCCCCCCCCCAACCCCTAAAAACACTGTGTCGGACTGACATTCTGCATTACGTCACGCTACAACAGCCTTCTCCCCAAAGCGCCGCTAATCCGTTGCCCACGCCCACCTCACCTCACCTCCGTGGGAGTGGGAGGAACGCCATCTTGCTGTTGCGGCGTTCGAGCTAATTGCTGAAAATAGAGACTTGGGGGGGGGGGGGGGGACGGGGATCGGCGATGCCAAACAGCCGGAGCGTGATGACAGGAATGAAGGCTGAGGGCTCCTGGGAGTTTTTACAGATGGTTGGTTTCGTGGTTTTTTTGGCGAATGGCGAAAGAGAAATGAGTCAAAAGCGAAAGTTGAAGCGAAAAAGTCAAGAAACGCTTCAGTCGGAAAGGAAATTTTTACTGCGTAGAACAAGTTTCTACAACGTCGTTGATTTAATTTAAATTTATCTTCTATTTACTTTTATAGTTGTCCGATGAGAGGAAATACCTCCCCATCCCAGCAGGGGGCAGTAGTCTGTATTCGCCAACATTAACTTGCTTTCCTCACCTTTGGTTCTCAGTGATTGAACAGCCAATCAGAGATTTCTCTACCTGATAGGCTCAGCTATAATTCTACACTCTTGATTGGCTGAACACCTGCAAATGGGCGGGGCTTGCATCAGCCATTAAAGCGTTTCGGGGTCTTGTTTTTTGTTTTTTGTTTTTTTTTTTGGCGACAACAATAAAACTATTTTCTATAAATGGTGATTTGTCTGCAACGATGCTACGACCAATAGGAAGCTAGAACAGACCACCTGTCAGTGCCTGAGGCTACCTCAGCCCCGCCCACCAGTCAATCACGTCCAATCCGCTGCGGCGAGACGGGCTGAAGAGACATCTGTCCGCTGTAAGCATGCATCTGTCTGCTGGAATGAGGCTCATAATGAGGCAGTCTGCCCCCACCAACCCCGTCACACCCCCCCAGGTCGTAAAAGTGACCATTAAGATGACAGATCCTCGTCTCCCCCCCCCCCCCTCTCTTTCTGTCCCAGTCTTTCTCTGTGGGCGTCTGAACATGCTACCAAACCAGAGTGGGGGGGTTGTTCCTGGAACTTCAGTGGCACCCCTCGGCCCCGCCCCCGCACCCCCCCTGTCCCATCAGAGGAGACAACAGACATGCTTAAATAGTCGGAGTGAAAGCGTCCTCTCATCTGGCGACCTCTGACCCCCAGGGGTCGTAAAGAGAGGCACGTGCTAACAGAGGTCATGGGAGGATGTGGGCGGGGCCAGGGGGGTATCGGGGGACTCCCTGGGGTAGAATCTCGGGCAACTGTCCCACGTTGAGGTCATCTCTAACCCCGGCAGATGTTTTATAGCAACACCCCCCCCCATCCATTGTCACAGGAGTTAGCTTACAGGGCGAACATCATACTTAACCATGTTAGCTCGCTAGCTAGCTCGCTAGCTAGCAAGCGTGACTCCCCTGAAAATGATGACATCACAGCCTAGCTTCCTGTTCGCGTATTACGATTCCAGTTGCTGTTTTGGAACGCTGGAGGAGGAGGAGCTAGATCGCAGTGTTAGCAACGTTAGCCAATCAGCTTCATTAGGACTGCATGTTTGTTGTTACGTCAGATTTGATTGGCTGCAACCGAGCAAGCCATCACGGTTTAACCATATGTTTCAAAAAAAGTAAAGACAGGACCAACTGAAGGTTCGATACCTGCGTTTGAACATATGTAGCGACAATCAGCTAACTGCTAGCAGGGGCACACCTGCTAGCATGCTTGATTTCACTCTACGCAGATGACGCTCTTTACGCTCTTTGCACGAGTTGAGTGCCTTAAACTGCGACTCTGCTCCCGACTTTCGTTGGAGGTTTTAGCCTAACGTTTCTTGGGATTAGCTCGATTAGCAGAAACCAGGCTAATCCAGAACGTGACCGCGGCGGCGAGACGAACGTATTGTAAGCGGAAGAATGCGACACATTTCAGGAATCCGACCGGCGAGGAGTAATTTGTCGGCGCTCACGTGAACTGGACTCTACTTTCTACTCGCGTTTGAGGCTTCTTAGCTCGACCCGACTCGTTGGGGTCGCGTGTCTCGCGTTCAGCTGCGAGGTGAACGCGGTGTTCAACCGCCAATGATTTAGAGGCTGCGGTCGTTTTTTTTGCCGAAGTCGTACCTCGCTCCGGAGGCCCTCTGTGGTTTGGGGAGGAAGAGTAATTACTACGACGCCTAAAGCCGCCACTTCCTGTCCTTAAAGAGACTGCCCAGCCTCTTCCATGTGCTCATCTCTATCTCTACCTTTCTTGACCTCCCTCGTGTTTTTATCTCTGCGTCTTGAGGGAAACCTCCTCTTCCCAGTTGTCACCACTTGAAGGGAATTCCTCCTCCGGAATGAGACCTTCGTTTGTGGAGATTTGATGGTTTGATGCCTGTAATTTACTTAAAATATCACCAATAAAGTCACGAAGCTGTAAAGGCTTAAATACCCCGAGATGAAACGTGACGCCTTTTTGATTTACTGGCTTTCAGGAGCGACTTTATGGCTCCGCATTTACGTGTCACGTGTTGCTTACATGATTGATTCAAGTGGATTCCGGTTTTAACTCTTTGTTTTTACCGCCTGTTGATCGTCTATTTTAATCTCGTAATCCGTAATCCTCATTTATTCTGCAAGGTTCCACTCAATGAAAGAGGCTTTAGGAGCGTCGCCTCTTATAACGCCTCTTATAACACTTACCGAGTGCATTGTTCATTCTCTGCGATCGACCAATCGGAGAAAAGTAGGACCTACCGGTCGTACTCTCGGCTGGAGTAATGGAGTATTTCCAGGATGTAACCCGCACCGGGTTGTGACTAATCGGTGAGGAAAGCCGACGCCTAGAGGCCTCCTTTTGTGTCGTGTTGACACAACACAACGTTAGCCCGTCGCTAATCTCCATCATACCTGACCCCCCTATGCCCCCCAGCTACAGGTCAGACTTCAGGGTGGTCACATGACCGCAAACAAGGAGCTGATTTTACACCAGTGCAGATCATAAGGCTCTTATGACGGGCTTAAGTCGCTTCATATAATGACATAGGACAGTGGTCCCCAACCCCCGGGTTGTGGACCGGTACAGGTCCGTGGGTCAGCCGGTACCGGTCCACGATGTTTAGTTTGTAACTCTTGACACTTATGGAGATGCTTGCCTCGGTCACATGACTACCTTATTAACCCTTACAGCCGTGACCTATTTGGGCCGTTTTTTGGTACTTTTGATATTTGTCTCTATTAAACCACATTAAAAATGATTTAACATACCCATGTTTGGTATGTTTATTTTCAGCACAACTTCAACTATATGAAGAGATAGTTTTTATGTCCCTATAACTTATTATATTGACATATTGGGGCAAAATAGACACAAACAGTCAAATTCGGAAATGTAAAAATTGTATTTTATTGCACATAAAAACCAAAAACATGCTCACGGAATTGATTTTTAGCTCCAAAAAGGTTGCCATAGGCTTCTAACATAACTATATACAGTTTGTGCCACTCTTCAAAGCAGTTTTTCAAAATAAGACACAGTGCAACGTGAAATGAACGAATCCTGGTCCAAGTTTGCATCACGTGACAAAATGCACGAGTCGCGAGACATGTTTACATCACGTGAATACATGCCTCATTGGTTGTTAAACGTTAAACGTTAAACCGATTCATGGCGCTAAAAAGTCCACTGACGTAGGCGCGGTTGTTGACGGCGTTCCCCGTTGCCACGGCGACCTGCTTTCCTTTCAGCGCCTGAATAAACAAACCTGCAGACATAACAGCGAGGGAGTTAAAGACGGAGTCTGAACCCACATGAAAGCGGCGACGCCTGGGTGTTCCTCCGGCATTGTTCGGCCTTCTGCCGCTCAGGGACACCCGTCATTGGCTGGCCGGTTTACACAGGTGCCCTAAACCCCGCCTGATTCGTGAAAGGAGGCCTCAGTCGACAGGTAGCGTGACGGGAACAATGGCGACGCTCCTGAAGGAGAGCGAGGAACGGATTCTTTGTGAAAACACCTGAGGCTTCAGGTGAGATAATCTGTTTGCCTTTTTTTTTTTTTTTTTTTTACCCAAGATCCCACTTTGTGGTGAAGGAGGGAGGGCTTGGTCGTCGCCCCGCCTTCCTTGTGCGAATTCAAACGATGCATCTTCCATCTCCTCTGGTTTCCACGCCGACGCGCCGCTGATGACTCGGTTGATCTAGCGGCGCTGGCGTTCCTCCAAGAACCGGCGTGGATAAAGCGATTCTGTTACACACACACCCCACAGAAGTGTTTGTGTGTGTGTGTGTGTGTGTGTGTGTGTGTGTGTGTGTGTGTGTGTGTGTGTGTGGTCTCGCCTGGCTGCCAGGGTAAACGCCAAGTCCCCCCCCCCCCTCACCCTTTGTGGAATGTGGCGTGCAAAACACACCTTCCAAAGTCAGAATCTCCTCATTTCCTGTGAAAAGAGTTTTTATTCCCATAGTCAGAAAAACTAAAATCATCCTAATCCGAACCTCGGCTCATCCCAAGATTGGGATTACAGCGGTTCATAAAGCCGCTCGCCATCGGATTGGGATTAACCTGGTAAATACGGGATTAGCTCGTAGTGATAGCGTTAATTTACGGGTACGTATCCCAACTTGTGCACCTTCTGTCCGTTTCCCCGCCGCCGCCACCGCCACCACCGCAGGTGCGAACCCGTTCCGTATGGAGCGAGTCTGACCTTTGACCTCCTGAGAATGCGTCTCGTTTCCCTCTTTTTTTTTTTTTTTTTGAACGGCGGCGATAAGACGACAATGCGTCGTGGTTATTTCCTCTTCCCGACCCAACGCTAACCAAACACGGCTGATTGCGTCACGGCGTGTCCGTTTGGCGAGTGCGCGTCGCGTCGGCTCGTAAGCGTGTTTGCTGTCCTGTAAACGTGTTTGCGGAGCTCTTAGCGGGAAGCTGGACCTTGTTTTTCAGTTGGGGGGAGGCAG
Source organism: Antennarius maculatus (assembly GCA_013358685.1). Lineage (NCBI taxonomy): Eukaryota > Metazoa > Chordata > Actinopteri > Lophiiformes > Antennariidae > Antennarius > Antennarius maculatus. The sequence continues at coordinate 16,997,719 of CM023625.1, read as the reverse complement.
TTGCATTTTCGAAAAAAAACGGATGAATTTATTGCCTCTAGCAAACCAACGATCTCTGATTCACCTGCATCAAAAAGGAAAAATGTGACTATTGAACGCGTTCGTCTCCTTCCAGCGTGTAAATAAAGGCTCTTCTTTATCTGGCTGGAATGTTAATGGCGTCCTTTTGTGGGGGGGGTGATAGGGAGGGTCCCCTTATCCTCTCTGACTGGCAGCTCTCAGCGAGTCTTAATGGGGAAGGGCAGCGACAGACGAGAGCATTCTGGAGGTTAAATGAGAGTTCAGGCATCCGGTTGCTAATGGAAACGAGAGCGACATCTGTTAGCGCTTTGAGCTAACGCTCTCAGAACAGAGGTAACGTACGACTTATAGAAAGATTCCCAAACTGTCAGGCTCAGAAATCCGTGTCTGGTATTTTTGTAATATCAAACAGCCGTGACCAGAGGGCTAACGCTAACACCCACAGAAGCTAAAGCTTTATTCTCTGTTGTTGTGGTATTCTTGGCCTCGGGGGGGGGGGTTTAGATGTGAGCAGCGCTCTGTCGTGACTTGCTTCTATGCAGCGCGACTAAATCCGTGTAAACACTCCATTATCGAAGCAAAAAAAAAAAAAAAAGCACTTAGCATAGCTGTGGCATGCTACCGATAGCGTTCTGCAGCAGTAGCATGCAGAAAGAGGTTGACGGAGTTTAGCTCCATGCTAATGGTGAATGCTAGTTTTGATCTGGTTTCCGTAAACACTATTATCAAACCAAAAAACCCCTCTTAGCATAGCTGTAGCATGCTACCAACTGTGTTCTGCAACAGTAGCATGCAGAAACAGATTGGTTGGGTGTAGCTCCATGCTAACTGGTGAATGTAATCTGGTTTGTGTTTAGACTCTTGTTGTCAAACAAAAAAATAGCACTTAGCATAGCTTTAGCATGCTACTGACAGCATTCTGCAGCAGTAGCATACAGAAAGAGTTTGACTTAGTTTAGCTCCATGCTAATAGTGAATGCTACCTTCAATCTGGTTGCTAAACGTCTCCCTGCAGGCTACCTGTCCAGAGTGTTGAGGAACTACACCGAGCGGGCCTGTGACGGAGAGTTCTTGTCGGTTCGCTGCCCGCCCCGCACCACCATCACCGTCCAATCGGCTTTCTACGGACGGAGAGGCGCCTCGGACCCCCAGCGATGCCCCCACACCTACCAGGCCCTCCTGAGCCCCTATAGCGGTCCGGAGGATGACCGGCATTGCTCTGTGTCCACCGCGCTACAGGTAAGAACGCACGAGCCGTTTGGTCGTCATGTCAAAGCAAGTAACATTCCCTCCGTTTACAACCGGACATCCTCCCGACAGGAAGTCCCTCGGAACGCTCCGATTGGACGCGGGTTCCGCTGATTATGTGAGGCTTTCTCGTGTTTTCCGGTAAATTTCACGGACGGACAGGAAGGTGATTGTGTTGGAGAGAGAGAGTTGAACCCATTCCAACTTGTTTATCACCGTTAGCTTGTTGGAGGCGCACGTTTGAGGCTAGTTAATGATTATTTTGATTAGCAATAATAAATATATCTGGATTATGAAAGGCATTCTGGCATTGTCAACTCATCTGTTGCATAAACGAGTTGTGATTTCTGCATTCGTGCATCGTCGTTTTGGACAGAGTTCATGCTAACTCTTGTAGCCTAAAGCTAATGGGTGAATTTTAATTAAATTTAATTAAATTGAATTGAATTTAAATTAAATTTTGATTAAATTTAATAACATTTAATTTAAGTGTAATTTAATTTAATTTAAATTCAATTCAATTTAATAATTTAATTACATTTAATTAAATTTAATTTTCAGGATCCTGAGCCGGAAAGAGAATCTGATTTGTTTCTGGATTTATACTGTTAGTTTTCATCCAATAAAAACCCATCGAGACAGAACACCTGTACTTGTAACTGGTGTTTTATTTTGGGGGAGTCTACAGATAACCCTCATTTTATTATCCACATTCCATCCTCTGGTGTATCAGATGCCTTCCCTTTGTTAAATTCGTTGGAGGCTCCATTCAGACGCTTCTCCTCGTAGCGGGAGAACGTTCCGGAATGTCCTCACCTGCGTTGTCGCCGGGCGGAGACGATGAAACCGGAGACGGATTGCCAGGGAAGACGGAGCGGAGCGTTTCCACGGATTCCTCCTCCCCCGGCCCGTTTGAAGTGGTTTCACGTGTTCCTGCCGCCGCTCCTCGCCATCGCCGGCGTATTGTCCTCCTTCTAAGGCTCTCTTTGGTCTCGCCCTCTGTCCCTCCCCCCCTTTTAGAAGATGCTGGACGAGTGCCAGGACCGACGGAGCTGCTGGGTCCTCGTCAACAGCCGGGTGTTCGGGGCCGATCCGTGTCCCGGCAGCAGCAAACACCTCAGCGTCGGGTACAGATGCAGACCCAGTAAGTCCACTGACCCTTCCCCCATCATATATTTCGATCTATTTCCTGATTTCTATCGTCTTCTACCCCCCCCCCCACTCAGACGAGTATAAGAGTAAGGTGGCCTGTGAGGAGGACAGGATGAGGCTGAGCTGCAAACGGGGGATGCAGATCGCCGTTTACTCCGCCATGTTCGGACGGTCCCAGCAGGGCACCCTGGAGTGTCCGCTTCACCACCGGAGGGCGCCGTCAGTAGGTGAGGCCCCGGGCGTGGCGGGGCGGAGCCTTTTGTGTAATTCGATTTTTGGCTAAAATGAAATGCTACAGAAAAACCTTGATGATGTCACTAAATGTTTACAGGTTTGAAAGGTAGGTGCTATCGCTGATGCTAATGCTAATCACCAAGTAGGTAAATAAATCATAGTCGAGCTTGCAATTGCATTTAAACTCAAAATTTGAATCTGAGTTCTTGTTTATTCATCATTTTGATTCCTCGCGTTTGTTTCAACTAGTTAGCAGACAGTTTTACATTTGCACTATTTCTTTTCCCTGTTTTCCCTAGTCCCACCCTTCTTTTGTGGTGATTGGTTGATATGTCTGTCCTGTGATTGACTCGTAAGGTGAATTTGGAGCCTTTTTGTTTTAGGAAAGAATAAAAATGAGTAGTCGTGTCTTCTTAAACGTATCTATAGGGTATTTGAAGGCTAAAAATCAATAGATAAATTATCGATGAACAAGTTATATACACCTATCGATCAGCCCAAACTCAAAACACCTGCATTTTAAACCAATCAGATGTCAGAGTTGGTTAGAGTAGGTGGTTCTTATACTTTTATGTTTTTTTGCAGCCCAGACCAGGTTGGACCACCCAGGATAAACATTAGCTGGCTAGGATTTAACAAGGACTTACAAATGGGTTCATGAACCTGGTGGTTCTGTTGGGTCCACCAACAGAACCCCCTCCAAACATTGCATCAGTTGGGGGGTTCATCCTGAGGTCAGGGGAGGAATGAGATTTCATTTTACATGAAGACACAAACGGGGAATGCTAATGGCGCCCGTTGGCCTCTTGTCCTGCTAATGCTCTTATACATATTAATGATTTGAAAGCCTGGAATTGGTCTCACTCTGGGCTTTCATTGGTTCTTTTTACCGGACCAGAACATAAACGGAGGCATCTTCAGATTCCACCGTTCATTAATTTGTTTTGGATTGAGGGATATTGTCTAGACCGACTTCCTGCATTGGTACGTGATGTCAACCGTCCAAGCTACGGTTGGTTATTTAAGCTTTATAAAAGCATTTATTTGTGAGGAAGGCATGCTGGGATATAGGAAACCGCCACTCAGGCTCAGATGGACACAAACACACACTGCCAGGGGAATTGAGGGGATGAGGATCGGGTGTCGGTCATCCAAGAGTTTGTGCCTGTGGAAAAGGGACAGTATTGAGTTCCCTCCAAGTGTTTGTGAGCGGGATCTCCAGAAGTATCCTCACCCTTGTTTAGGGGATTGTTAATGACTCGGAGCCGGAGCTACCGAGGTGGCGCCGGCCTCCGCTGGGTGACTCATTTATTTCTCTTTAGCCTTTGCCTCGTTAATGTATAGGACTCAAAAGGACGCCGAGCTTGGCGTTGTAAATAAGTAGCCCGGGCAGGTTTAAGTCAACTGGTGTGTGCAAAGCTGGGAGGGAGTAACGCACCGGAGAAGGAACGACCGATGCACTAGTACGCACAAGTATTTCTCGACTGATCCCCAGTCAGTCACCCGTTGGTGACAAGAACGAGAGACTCTTGCCCTTGAAATCTTTTAAATCTCAAAAGCCTGTGTGACAGGTAAACAGAGATGGCGCAGCAAATCAATCAAGAACAAAATAATTGGAGAAACGTGAAATCAAGGGATTCGGGCAATCTATTTTCCAGGATCTTCGTATTTTGGGTGTTATTTGCACTATTCAAAATGACACGAAATATAGTGTACACACTCACATGGAGGCAAACCAGGAAGCAGTGACAGGTAGAGGAGGCGTAGTTGTCAGGATGTGGGCCGGCCTGATATAGGGTTTCAAACCCAGGATTAAATACAGTAGCTGAGTTCTCACAGCACCAACAGAAACCGGACTCTGCTGTTACAGTTGTCCAATAAAGGCCGGATTAGAGCGTAGGAGCGGCGGCGTCTCCTGTCAAATCACAAGTTAACCCTGCTTGTGTTGACATCGCCCAGACGCTCCGACGTGCACAACGCCTTGTTTTTTTGCGTCTCCCTTTAACACAGCACACTTTTCAATTTCTACAACGTGAAAACACACGTGTACGAACACTCCAACCACCCGCAAACGCCTTTCACCTCCTCCGGGCTGTGCCAGACTGTCTAGCAGTACCTTTGTGGGATTCCCCGTTTCATGTCGGCTTCACGTCACCGGCGGCAGGAAGCGAGGGTGGCTTGATTGACAGCTCAGACACACACCGTTCATTATCTCAACATGCTCTTTCTCTTTTGGCCCTTATTAACAAGGAGCCTGTGCAACTTGGCTGCTGCGTGGCATGCAAGTTTATTTCATGCCTGTTTTGGTTTTATATCTCCTTAAATGAGTATCTAAAGGAGGTGGAGTGCTCTCCTAAACCGCATTGTCCTGGCAACCGTGTCTGAACTTGCACACCTTGATGCACCTGCCCAGGATTCAGTCAGGGAAATTACAATTGCACAAAAAGAAGTAAAAGAATAAGACAAGGACTTCGCAAATAAAATGGTGCTCAGATAGATGCTTTAAAGGGAAACGCTAGTCTTTGAGGATCCTGATAGTGAAGGCTCTGTCCTCTTCACTTCTCAGCGTGGACAGAAGGACACTGCCCAAGGACCTCGAGGTCCATGAGGGATTAAAAGGTCATGATCCAGGTTAGGAACAGTCTTTTAAGGTGATTGGTAACATATACTCTAAAAGCAACCAATGTGAACCCACGTGGTCAGTTTTAAAGACCACATATACACAATAATGAAGTCATGAGAAAAACATGCATTTTCCGCAATGTAAAATAAAAGATCCTATCTTGACTATCTCATTTTGGAGATTGTTGGAACACGATGGAACTTGTCGCTCAAAATCAGCAATACGCCTTGCAAAAGGCTCGATAAGTTCCAACAGGTAACAAACCCAATAACACCTGTAATGACTTTTAATATGCATTGCGTCATCTGCGTAACAAGATATACTACATCCACATATGGCCCAGAGGGATCATTGAGTAAGAATAGGATTAGTTGAGGAAGCGACTCTTGGGTGGCACAATTTATTAATTTTATATTGGTATTCATACTCTGCGACCATTTCAAGCATATTTGTGCTTGTTTGACTACAAATACTGAATAAAAATATTATTGTCACCATATTTGTTGTTGAAACTTTTGACTCTTAATGAGCCTTCAGAGAAGGGTTGCACGTTACTTCCTGCTAAATAGAACGTGACTTTTCAACATTCCAGTCTCATCCATGAATGTCCTGAGCTGGTGAATGTTGCCGTCCCGTATATGGAACCCTATCGCGGACCAACACAAGCGCACTCATAGACATGTGCACAGGAATAAGCCCCCTTTGATCCCGTCTGCTCCTTAGTTTTCAGGGTGGGGCTGGGCTGGTGGAGTCAGACAGGTCTTGGCGGCGATGGAGAATCCTCAAAGCAAAGGGGCCTGCTTCAGCCCTCCTCTCATCTGCCCCATTACCATCACACACACTTCTTGACATCTAAATAGCCCCCCATGCTTGGCATGTGAGGTCTGATTTTTTTTAAATCTTTTTTTAAGGCTGCCATGTTTTCACTTTTGAGTTTGTGCCACGGTGGGGAATTTAACGGTAGCTTATTAAAGCCGAGCATGCACAGCTGTAGTTCAAATTTAACGCCTGTTTTTTTACGGGCCTGTTCCGGTTGTTGGGGTGTGACCGCTTCGCTGTAACTCTATCTGCAGCTCTCTGTCTGATGATGCATTCGACATCAGATAAAAAGCAAGATGTTTTTTTAAGGCAATTTGCAGAAAAGATGGGAAGAAAGAACTCGACTGTTTTCCTGTTGGTGACTAAGAAAACAAAACCCTCCAAAACATTTGGACTCTTGCTTCAAGCTGCATGCATAATGTTTCCCTGAGGGCGGCGCTGTTTACTGGTGGCATTTAACAGTATTAAATAGCATTTTGTGAGTGATAGCATGACTCTTTTGGCAGCAACGGCCTCCGACTCTCGAAATAACCCGCTATCGACTTACAAGCGATAGCGTAGGGTACACTTGTGACCTTCGGGAATCTTTAAGACTGGATCCGACTCGTTGTAACACTGGAGTTCACTGTGTTCCAGTAAAATGGATCCTCCTGAGGGGAATCCACCGTTTACAGTAAATCAAACCGGAGAGAGGTCTCATTCATTAGTGGCGTGCACAGGAAGTGCTTGGCGTGTGCCGTTCCGATCGCCTTGAGAGTCACCCAACTGACATACAAAGACTTTTAATCCCGCAACAATGACCTAACCCTCCCGTATGAAATGATATCTTTTCCATGCGAGTTGGCGTGCAAAAGGAGGTGAGACCTTCTCGACAAGACCCATTGTCTTAGGAATTCCAGGAAAGGTGTGCGTGGGTGGAGGGTTGCTTGGCGGATATTCCAGGAAGTGTTGCCGTAATGATAACGGTGATTGCAGTGCTGGTGCCTTCCTTCTCATAAAAGTTGGAAAATTGGTCGATTCCCGTTGAGGACGGCACCCTGGGGCCGAAGCTATCTTGAGCAAACGTCAACTTATAGCCGCGACGAGTGATTGATGCCCCAGGAGGAGGAAGCTACAGGAAATCAGTTCATGAAGGAGGAAGGAGACGTCTGTAGCGTTGATTTAAAGAGGCTGTGGGTCACGATGGGTGAAGGTTGTGTCTTTGCGATGTCTTGCGTGCGTCCTTTGACCTCAGACTGTGACCAATCACGAATGAGACTATGTTCCCCGTCCCTTTCCGTGACCGAGGACGGTCTTGTCTGATGTTGCGGCCCGTCCTCGATGGGCCTAACGAAAGATTGAGGGTAAAGGTTAGGGGTATGAGGGATTATTCGTTCATGTTGTCCCCCTCCCTCTATGCTTGTCTATCTGAATTAACAGCGCTAATGGGAGCCAGAAGAGGTTGGACACCGAAGGAAAGCTCCTTTCAACTACATATATAATGATGAAAATAAATGTATCCCTGGAAATCCCTAACCGTCTCTGATCCCACCCCCCCACCCAGCCAGACCCCCCCCCCACTCTACTAATCACCCAGTCAGAGAATCAAAGCTTCAGCTAATGGGGACCTGTCTTTCAACGGGGGGAACGTTTCCAGCGTGACACAGCAGCTCAAACGAGCCCTCGGGGGAGGGAAAGTGAGGGGAGGGGGCAAATTTAAGTACATAAGGAGAGGAGCAGGAGGTTTTTGTTCTGCAGCATCTGCGCGGATAAAATTTACATAAATTAGCAAAATTCCTTTTAGGAAATTGTTGCTGAGAAACATTCCTGGACCTGCGCCGCAATCCAGATTCACCCCTTCTTTCCCGACCCACATTCTTTCTCGCTGTTTAAGTTTCGCAGAAATTCATCCCGTTTTTTTTTTTTTTTTACTCCTCTGATTAGAGGATGATCAGGTGATCTTAGGGTAATCAGCCAATGGGGAGGTAGTCACAGTAGAGACGGTAGATCCAATACTTCCTTGGACCGGCCGTTTTTGGGTCATGAGTGTTGGGGTCGGTCCTCGTGTGTCGGACCAGTTATCCGGTTACGCTAACTGGTTCCCACGGGCTTCCTCGCTGCATCCCGGTCCGGAATTCCAGTGCGTCGGCTCCACCTGGGGGAGTGTCCGGTTGCGCTTTTCCAACTGACGGACATCGATTGGGTTCGCATTCCTCAGAGTCTTTCCATAATGTTGTTGTGATTGTTGAAACCCAACGTGGACCAATCGGCGAGTTTCCAGTGTTTATCCTGTGCACCTCCACCCTTTCGTCCTTCTTCACTTCCTGACGGGGGCGTTTGCCCTTTGACCCGGGCCATCGTTTGTCGCCGCCTGTTGACGTGTGAAGCCAAGCCGTTACCGGCCCCTTACCTCCACCTTTCTGATCTCTCACTCACTCTCTCTGTTTTTGGGGGCCCCAACGAGGGGAAACGGTGTAAAAGCAAGGTGTCACCTTTCAAAGGCTCGTCTCCCGGTGCTGTTAGATGGAGCGAAAGGGTCCTGGGAGGCATCCATGTGGAACCCCAACGCGGCCGCATTCCCACAAGCCCCAGCAGGAGGGTCTCGGTCCGGGTGCGACTCCAGGTCACAACATGGGTCGCTGACTAGAAACCATCAGGGATTCTAGACCAGTCTTGAATTGAAGGGAAATGCTGTAGGATGTTGTCTCATTTAACAGATCAATCGATTATCTAATAATCACCAGATTAATCAATGACGACAGGAATCAAATGTGATGAGACTTTAAATTGATCTTTTTGCCGATGTTGTGATTAATGTGACGGAGGAAGGAAGTTAGAGAAGAACTTCATTTGTCCATCCACACTCCACGGAAGAGAGGGACACACACACACACACACACACACACACACACACACACACACACACTGGATCAGGTGTCCTTAAACAATGTGAGGCCTCTGTAAGGTTTTTGGATGTGGGGCTGATGTGGACAAGGGCCCCAACATGAGAGCTGAGAGGGCCTGTGTGTGTGTGTGTGTGTGTGTGTGTGTGTGTGTGTGTGTGTGTGTGTGTGTGTGTGTGTGTGTGTGTGTGTGTGTGTGTGTGTGTGTGTGTGTGTGTGTTACTCAGACACCGACTCATGTAGTTCTTTTGTGCCTGAAGTGTTACCCGTCCATCAAACGTCCTGCAGAGAGTCAGACTCTTGTCCTTCGGTTCGTCTCAATGCATAGATGATTGATTGATTGATTGATTGATTGATACTGGTACTACTATTTGTTTCTTTACGTTAGCGTACTTGCTAAGCGTTTGAGGCCATCTCTTCTCCAGACTGCCAGTCGTCTGAGGCTCTCCCGGTCCTGACCGCCCGCTGTCAGGGGAAGTCCAGCTGTCTGGTTCGAGCCTCCACCAGAGACTTTGGTGACCCCTGCTACTCCGGAACCAGGAAGTACCTCAGCGTCATCTACACCTGTGGTGAGTCCCTTCACACCTTCACAGAAGGGTTCATCTTCTCACCAGCAGGGGGTGCTGTTCGCCCATAGATCATCTGTAAGCTGGGAGACCTTAATTTCTAACCGTCTAATCATGATGCTGTTGGAGGCACAACTATTAAACTTTAAAATGTACACTGCTTTTACTATTTTTACGCAAATCCGACAGCATCTTTATCTCAGAGAGATCATGCAAGTTTCTACCTTCTAAAGGAAAAACTGTCTAAATGAACGAATGAAGCAGCTTGAGAGAGGAGTCAAACAAGTTCACACCGAAAACGTCTTTTTCCATCTGGATGAGGAGGAACGACAGTCTTCCTTTTTATCTCTTCCACACCTCGGGGCGAATCCTGACCTGTCAAACCCGTAATTCATTAACGTCTTGCTCGGAGACGCTCTCTTATCCTCAAACAGACGCTGTCTGGAGCGAGGGATTGATCCTCCGGCTCCACAGCAACTGTTGGACCGGATCCGGTTTTAAGGAATGGGTTCCGTGGGATCCGGAACTGATGTGGAACTTAATCGTGGGTGGGATGTGCGTATCTTGAATTTGCACATGGGGTGAATTATTATTCTTGTAATTCTGCTGCTTTAAAGTCTGTTTTTTTTTGGGGGGGGGGGGGGGGGGATTCCCTCCCCTACAACCACTCCTCTGTTTCCAAATGTTTGTTTGTCGGATGGTCGTCCCAGAATCCCTCCATCCAATGAGCACGAATGGGAAAACTTTTGGGGTGTCTGTGGCGCCGTCGGGTTAGAACCTCCCTAATCTGTTGCCGATAGCACAGCGTGCCCCCCCCCCAATGGCTGTGGGTAAATGTGTGAGTTATGCAGTGGATGTGGGTTGGTGGAGTGGATTGTCCTGAACCAGGGGGTGAGGGGGGGGGGTCACAGATGGGTTTGTGGCAAGGGGAGAACGCGAGTAAATCAGTCTGGCGGCTGCAGACATGAAGTCACTGGTTGCTCCAGGCTCCGGCTAAACGGTGATTGTGGGGGATCCTCTTTCATTGGTGGTTGGAGCGTGTGTGGGATCGACCCCCATTCAGAGATCTGGCTCCACCCGATTGGTCGCATTTGTGTGCATATCTGTGTGTCAGTGTGTGTGTGTGTGTTCAGATGTTGAGATGGCGTTTCTTACGAAACCTGCCAAGAGGTTGAAGACAAGAGTTCCCGACACACAGTCCAGAGGAAGCGATCGCGGAGAGTTGAAGTCAATCAGATGTTTTTTAATTCATTTGTTCTCTATCAGATGGATGAAAGTTAAAGGAAAACTAAAATGGCTATTTTGATTGTGAATATTTGCATTATTTGTGGTAATTCCGTTGGAGATATTTGTGATATTTGCGAAATAAACGGTGATATATACATTTGTAATATAGATATTTTTGATAAAGATATTTCCAATGTAGATAATGCGTTTTTCACGAAATACATATTTGTGATATTTGTGATGCAGATATATAAATCAATAACTCAATAATATAAATAAAATATTTAACAAAGTTTAACAAAACTCATAAACTGTGCTTCTTACCTGTCATATATTTTTTCTTCCTTAAAGCTATTTTTTTTTCTGTAAAATATTAAAAAAAGAGATGCTAGCAAGTAATATTCACTCATAGAAAATGGAACAAGTGGTCTAAAAAACGTTAAAATCCAGAGGACTAGTCCGTCCAACAGAACTGAAAAGACTTTGACTTTCAATATGGAGCCGTTTTGAAGTTTCTTTCTTGTTTCTTGTCGGGTTTAGACTTCTTGCTTGCATCAGTCGTGTGTTTTTCATGTCGGGATCGGTTGTCGGATTCCCTTCGTTGGCGGCCCGAGGGCGTCCCGCTTCCTTTTATACCATAAAGAGCAGCAATAACTCCAAACCTGTGATTTATGGGCGACAATGAAACTCATATTCAGAAGAAGCTTTTCCTCTTCCGCTCTTCCTCCCCTGAGAAGAATTAAAGTTCAGGACTTTATATCAAGAAGGACGAGGCCTGTCTCCCCAACCCCCCCCCCCCAGGTAACGGAATGCCCCCCTGGCCTCCTTTTAAAGCAGCGGAGGGGAATGAATGGCTGAAGAAAGCGTGGTGAACATGTCTAATGTCTGAGGAGGAAATGAATTAATTGCGGCACTTAGCTGGTTAGCCTGGGGTTAGCTTGGGGTTAGCATGAGGCACAGGTACCCCGGGGTTGAACCCTCACAATGGAAATAGGATCCGTAAAATATTTCCCGTGTTTATTTTCAAGTATAAGTCGACAAACGAAGATGTCTTTTAGCTGCTGAACTTTTTCCACGTTGGTGCGTTTTGTCGTCGGTTCATAACGCTTCATGTCTTCTACCAGCGGTTGGGTTTAGCTGGCAGATGCTCACTTGGAAGTCTCGGCGGAGACTAAAGTGCAGGTGACTGACGGGACGGCTTCTGGACGGGGCTACTGGTGTTTTCACTGGAACCGGTCCAGATAGAGGCCGTTCTATCAGCCCTACATGTGGCTCGGGGATTTAAGCGTTACAGGGAAAGTAGAGGAAGGTAAATACGACTTTCAGAAGCTTGAGGGTTGAGATTGGGTTGTTCCAAATGGACACACACACAAACACACACGTGGCCTCTGGAAGCCATGCATCGCTGCTGCTCCCCCGCACACATTCGTGTTATGTCAGCAAAGGAGGCTGGGGAAGAGGTTTATTTTGGCCCGGTCTGGTGGAGCTTCAGTCGGGCCGGGCCGCCAGTAGCCGCTGCTGGGACTCGTGATTCTCCTATAGCTCCTCATCTTACAGCGGCAGGACTGGAGGACAGGAAAAACACACATTTATCCTGCGCTAAGTGAAGCAAATAAACACCAATCTGACACACGGGGTGACGTATGACTGGTTTCACCGTGGCAGTCCCGAGCCGTTGAAAAAATTTTGGAATGATTTAACCCAAACATGTTCCACAGTTGTGTGAAGTTTCTTGTGCTTTATGGCAACACGGGGTTCGCAGAATTATCCTAAAACAACCAAAGAGAAATAACAGATCTGGAGTTGTTCGTCCTCTCTTTTTCAAAGCTGAAATCACTTTAGCTTCTGCGCCAAAAGTGTTAGCATTTACCACTGAAGCATGCAGGTAAACCCCGAGATAAACAGGCATACCCTGAACCATGCAGGTAAACCTCAAACTAGGCAGGTAAACCCTGAAGTTTGCAGGTAGAGGGTCTACCTGCAAAGTATGCAGGTAGACCATGAAGTATGCAAAAAAATACCCTGAAGAATGCAAGGATACCCTGAAGTATGCAAATATACCCAGAAGTATGCAGGTATAACCTGAAGTATGTGAGTACACCCCAAAGTATGCAGGTAGAACCTGAAGTATGCGAGTATACCCTGAAGTACGCGAATATACCCTGAAGTATGCAGGTAGAACCTGTAGTATCCGAGTATACCCTGAAGTATCCGAGTATACCCTGAAGTATGCGACTACACCCTGAAGTATGCGAGTACACCCTGAAGTATGCGAGTATACCCTGAAGTATGCGAGTAGAACCTGAAGTATGCGAGTATACCCTGAAGTATGCAAGTAGAACCTGAAGTATGCGAGTATACCCTGAAGTATGCAAGTAGAACCTGAAGTATGCGAGTATACCCTGAAGTATGCAAAAAAATACCCTGAAGTATGCGAGTATACCCTGAAGTATACAGGGTTGTTTTTAAACAAGTTCCCATCTTTTCTGGGTATTTGGGGTAATGTGCCGTTCTTGTTTTATTGTGAACCTCCAGAAACGTTTGTGGACTAAAACACTCCAACTGTTCCTCCAAGTCTTTCTCCTGGGCTATGTCAGAGCTGGATCCTGTCAGCTGGAAAGGAAAACTGTTCTGAGTGTGTTTCCACCTGAACGCACGTCCTGATTGAACCTGGTTTACTACAAACAACTCAAGGCCCAACTTGACCCCAACTCCACCAATCACGTCACGGGATTCCGGCTCTCATTGCATCATTGCACATTGAGCGAATGACCCCAGGGTGTCGGGTAAAACAACGTCAGACCCACGAGGACGGTGTTTGAATCAACAGTCTCTGACCCAAACGTGATCCGTGGTGGTGTGAAGCCGAAAGGAACGAAGTGGAACGCTCCCCGGCCCCAAAGCACAAACCTGACTCTGCAGAAACCTTGGGATGAACAACCGACAGCTGGTTCTCTCAGGAGCCCTACTGCGAGAAAACACACAACACGTGACCTCACCTGACCTGCGTGTGTGTGTGTGTGTGTTGCATCAGTAGTTGGATCGCTTCAGCCAACGCTCATAAAAAGTTCTCTGAGCTTCCCTGAAGTGACTAGATGTAGCCAAAGTCGATCAACGTACAAGCACCAAAGCAGGGTGGGTATCCCAACTTCTTGGGCAGGAATGTACTGTCGCCATGGTGATTTGCTGATGCAAGAGGTTTAAGGCCAGCTTCGTGTCGGTCCTATAGTCGGGCTAATCCTGGTACCGAGTCACGATCAATGTCTGCAAGGAAAACTAAATGTGACTCAACAGTAGAGTGATTCACCCTGACTTGGACTCCGGTCTCGGGGATTTCCTTTTCTGCTGAGTCAGTGTTTTTCAATCTGCTGCCGCTCCAAACGGGAGAGAAGAACTGGGAATTGAAATAAACCAGAAGCTCTGATTTAACTATCTCCACACTAAGTGGATGCAGATAACAGATAACTAACAGACGACACACACGAGTCTGAACTCAGCGAGATCCTGTCCGGATGATTTAAGGGTCGGAGGAGGTATTGGCTGTTCTCCGCTCTCTGGGTGTAAATGTTTAGCTTTGAGCTAATTGGCGAGTATTTCAGGTGGTCTGATGACCTCGTCGACTATCGAGGCCTTGCCGGAGGTCTTTTTTTTTTTTTTTTTTTTTTTACGGCGCCATCGCTCTGTCAGAGCCTCATGGGTTTCATCGGAAGCTTTTTGTACGACGGAGGAATGTTCGGGATTCCGCTTCGGGCTGTTTGTCTGCTTTCAAAACACATGTAGACACACAAACATGTGAACACGCATAAAAGAGTACAAACATACGCACACACACACACACACACACACACACACACACACGACGTGGTTTGGGCTCGGACTGTTTTCCCAAAATATGCTTCGGTTTCTCCGCCGGGATGGAAACTGGAACTTTGTCCGACTCCCAGACGGGTTAGCCGTACGCTACCGTTTGGTTTCCCGTCGCTGCTCTGAGCTCATGGCAGGAGAGACTCGCCGCTCTTGTTTTCATTTGCATGTAGAGTATTCTGAATGGGGAGGCTGTGGGGGTAGGGGATGGGGGCAGGAGAATGGGTTTGGGGGTGGGGGGGCTAATGCTTTCCAGTCCGTGGCTGGTTTCAGTTTTCCTCCTGCGGTGGATGAGGACAGAGGGGCAGAAAGGGAGAATTCTGTGTGTGTGTGTGTGTGTGTGTGTGTGTGTGGCAGTATGGGGGGTGGGAATCGAGGGGAGAAATTCCCAGGGCATGTTAAACTGGAAGTCTGCAGGATTTGTTTAAATGCCTGTGGATCCGGGTCTCTTCTCAAGGCAGCAAAAATGAGTGTGTGAAAATGTTCTTTACTGCTGAACTTGTTGATTTTCAAACGTGTCCGTTTTGCTTCCAGGATCGTGATTCGGTGTAGTTTATAGTGACTCTTCACCACCGTGTCGTGATGTGCATTGTGAAGCGTTACGCAAGAGTTGCGTCAAGCATATGGTAACGCAAATCACGATGTGGTGCCTATCTTGATGCGTATTGTGGCACATATCGTGATATATCATGACACGTATCGTGATGCATATCTATTATGTGTATCATGATGCATATCATTATTACACATGTCATGGCGCATTTTGTGACGTGTATTGTGATATTTATTGTGATATGTATCATGATGTGCATCGTCACGCATACCGTGATGTGTATCTTGACGCCTATCGTGACGCGTATCTTGAGGCGTACCGTGATGCGTATCTTGAGGCGTACCGTGATGCGTATCGCGATGCGTATCGTGACACGTGTTGTGATGATGTATCGTGACGTGTATCGTGACGTGTATCTTGACCTGTATCATGATGCATATTGTGACGTGTATCATGATACGTATGGTGATATTTATTGAGATATTGTGACGCGTATCGTGACGCGTATCGTGTCATATCTCGCGTTGCACCTTCCTCCGTAGAGTTTCTCAGAAACCGGCTCAGCGTTGGGGTGGGCGGTGTCTAAAAACGGTTTCTAGTGTAATTCTGCAGGAGACTCGTAAAATAAGTCCCGATCTTAACGGTTCTTTCCTGGACCGGGTCCTGATTTCCGGTTCCAGCCGCTAAGGTTTTAGTTTAAGTCAAACAAACGTCTGAAAACGTGAAAAAGGTGAACTTATCAATGAAGCTCATTGATCTGCAGACGAGCGTTTCCTCACAACCATGCAGACTCCAACAACCCCCCTCCTCTTTTGGCTTCCTCCTTCCCTCCCCCTTCCTACCTCCCTTTGACTGCTCACTCAGGCATTGGGCTGTGGAGGTGGACACTACATGCCTCCCCCCTCCCTCACCCGTTCTCTCTCTCTCTCTCTCTCTCTCCTGCTGTCACATTCCTGTTGTCTAAACCCGGGTTTAACTTTCTCTCCTTCAGAGCGAGGAGGGAAGCAGCATCAGTGGGGGGAGAAGAGCTTCGATCCGAACTCCGTTTGACTTTTTTTTTTTTTTTGTTAAATAAAAGAGGGAGTCGTCGGCGTAAAGCATTACCTTCTTAAAGGGGCTGTCGTTTCATTCGTTCTCCAACCCCCCCCCACCTTCTTTTTCTTTCCCCTTTTTTTTTTTTTTTTGGACCGTGTTCTCTCCTTACGGTGGAGTTTTCACGTGAGCTCTTGTTTTCATGGCAAAGCGAGCCCCCGCTGGCGTGACGGAGAGGAGGTAGAGGAGGAGGAAGAGGAGGGGACGGTGTTTGACAAGCCAGACAGACGCTCACTGAGAACCTTCCCGTCTGAAGCCCGGAGGATTTTCCGTCCAGCGATGTGCGTGTAAGTTAGTCGCCCGCCTGAACACGCTTCCAAACCTCCGCCGTTGTTTTTTCTCCGATGTTTCTCCCCCCCCCCCATGTCTTCAAAACTTCCAGGGGGGAATATTCCTGCATCCCGTTCAACTTGAATGCTGTTGCTGTTTCGGTGTGGGGGTGTGGGGGGGGGGTGTGTGAATGCCAGCTTGTTCAAAGGTGTAAATGTTTGGGACGTGGCCGTGTGTGTTTTCTGAGAGATGACATCACCTGTGCATACCTGAGGACACGCCTCCCAGCGTCGACACCTTCGCCTGCGGGGACATTTTGGTGTGTGTGTGTGTGTGTGTGTGTGTGTGTGTGTGTGTGTGTGTGTGTGTGTGTGTGGCTTCATCCTCACGTCAAACTTATTGGTTCATTATTAGCTGATCCACTGTTTGAACTACGACTTATTTGACCACTGTTCCTACTTACTGTATGACCTGTTAAATATTCCGGACGTTCTGATTGGTTGACGTCACTCATGTCAGTTCATTCATGTATTCGATCCGGTTTCCTGTCAGATTTAACGTCTTTTCACAAAACATTTTTCTGTTTGGTCGAGCTGCTCCGGGGTCGGAGGTGACTCCCGACGGGTTTCTCTCATCCGACGTCGGGTGTTAAATCCACGTGCGTCGCCGTGGCGACACCTCCTCTGATAGCTCAACTCGCGAATAACGCATCCTACCTCTCCCCCGTCATCCAGGTCTGCCTCTAATTGACGCGCCGCCGCCATTCCCCGCCCCCCTCCAACCCCCGTAGCGCCTCCCAAACCCACAAGGGGACTCTTTGTGTGTAATTTTTGAATTAGCGTGCGGTTAGTGTTACGAGAAGAGAAGGGGGCGGGGCCCGGAACAGGAAGCGGAACGAGTCCCGCGCTCGTTAGTTGCAACCGATTATCTGTCCCGTAGAGGAGGTGGTGGTGACGGCTGATGAATCCACGCACCGATTACGAAACAAGGAAGGCCGACCTTTTCTTGCCCCCCTTTTGCATGTAATTGAGTTTAGTTTCACCCCCCCTGTGTGGAACTCTTTCCGCTGGTTTCCTTCTTGCCCTTTTTCATCAGGCGGTTTTATTTACTTTGTCTAGTCTGGATGGAACCTGGCGCTCTGCGGAGCTCTGGCCCGGGTTTCCTCAAAATAAAACAGAACCCCCTCTTTCCCCCTTCAACCACCATCTTTTTTTCTGATCCCTTGATTTGATTTTTTTTTTTTTTTTTTTTTTTTTTAATCCTTTTCTTCTCTGTTTTTGTTTTTTTTTGCAAACCGGCATGCATTCCAAACGGCTTCGGCTCGCTCCGAAACTTTTTTCTTTTCCCCCATCTTTTCATGCTCCCGACTCGTTTTGATGGCCAAAGCAGATGTACCACCTCTGCTCACACTGGGGGGGGGGGCGCTTGTTTTGCTCACCCTCGTGCCACCATCTGTTTGCCCTCCGGATGCGTGTGAACTCGGCCTTTTCTCTCCTCTTGTGCCACATCTTTGCACTTTTTCCGTGTTTTATCCCTCCCCTGATATTCCCGTTATTTGCTGGTCCTGAATGGAGGGTTTTTCTCATAGCTGTGGGGAGTCGTCCATCTCGGGGTAATTCCCCTGAATCCCTCTAGATTTAAAAGGTCAACGGCGAGGGGATGGGTGGGAGGAGAAAAACCAGCTGAACGTTTCGTGGGCGCGGGAATTAAATATACGACGATTCAGATACGATTTGGAGCAGGAAAAGCAGTTTGAAACACCTGGAGGCGTTCGTGTTTGTTTTTGTGTCGTGTTCCGTGTTGCCGTGCCAACAAGCGTCTTGTGTGAACTGTTAGCGCCAGTTAGCCTGACAGGAAGTGTTCAAGTTCATGTTTGTAGGTTTTAAAGGCGGAGAATAGCGTTTTAAAGTCACTTTGTGTGTGTGTGTGTGTGTGTGTGTGTGTTTGCTCACTTGCCGGTTCAACAGGGTCGCCATGGAGATACGGGTGAACCAGTATCCGCAGGAGGTCGAAGGTGATTCGGGGTGCGCTAATAGCTGGTTTGTTTTCGGGGTCATTTTGGATCTGGAGTCGTTTCAGGTTGTTTTCTATTGGTTGAAATGACGTCACATGACCAGAAACTCCCCAGAATCGTCCTTTAAAGATGTCGTCATTCCAGCGGGCGTCCTCTGAAGCGCGTTGGATTCGTAGTAAAGGATCACGTCAGAGGCTGTTCTCCTCATCCTGACTGGCATGGGAGGGGGGAGCAATGTGTTTTTACAGCCTCCCCCCCCCCTCGGTTTGGCTCACCCTGTCTCACCCCCATTAAACTCAATTTGTTCTGAGAGGCTCGGATCTCTAGGAGGCCTGAAACGTGCCGCCCGGAGGGAGAGGAAGGCAGAAAACTCCATTTAAAGCAGGATTTAGTGGCATTGTGGGAAAAATGAAACGAGTGATATTTATGACGCACATTTTTAAGTAGTTAATCATCCGCTTTGGGAAAACACGCCAAGAGTTTTTAGTGAGTTTGATGGGAGGGAAACGGAACGAGAGACAATGAGAGGAGACGTAGAGATCTTTTTTTTTTTTGTTGTTAGTGTGTTTTTGGTTTTGCTGACTTCTTATTAGAAGTCAGCAAACCTTCAAAAAGCCCAAACACTCCTCAACAATCCGGCAAGGCTTCTAATAAAGGCTGAGATGATGTGCAGGATTACAGGGCGCCAACTTAATGAGGAGTGTCAATCTCCGCGAAGATCGTTTTGCAATCTAAACGCGTTTGGAATCGGCCCACGCGTTCAAAGCGACGGTAAACACGTGTCGCCTCCGGCGCTTCATCGCCGCCACGTTTCAGGTTTTTATAAAATTAGCAGACGTGTTTAATGATGTCTGGAGGTTTTATGGTGGTGAATAAAAGCTGTCGATGTGAGGCGGCGGGGGGGGGTTGTGTGGATTTGTTTTACCGATGAAGCTATATGACATTTGTTTACAAGATTTGCCTCGAATATCTTCTGATACTAAACAACCAAAAAGTAAAAGTTGTCAAAGTCAGCTTTATTGTCAAATGTACCATGTATGCACGACATATGGCACAGATGAAATTGCAGTCCTCTCTGACCCACGGTAAACGGGCAATAC
Organism: Antennarius maculatus; assembly: GCA_013358685.1. Lineage (NCBI taxonomy): Eukaryota > Metazoa > Chordata > Actinopteri > Lophiiformes > Antennariidae > Antennarius > Antennarius maculatus. The sequence goes on along the minus strand of CM023625.1, from coordinate 16,978,054 downwards.
AACACAGGCAGTACAACACAGGCAGTACAACACAGACAGTACAACACAGGCAGTACAACACAGGCAGTACAACACAGGCAGTACAACACAGGCAGTACAACACAGGCAGTACAACACAGGCAGTACAACACAGGCAGTACAACACAGACAGTACAACACAGGCAGTACAACACAGGCAGTACAACACAGGCAGTACAACACAGGCAGTACAACACAGGCAGTACAACACAGGCAGTACAACACAGGCAGTACAACACCGGCAGTACAACACAGGCAGTACAACACAGGCAGTACAACACCGGCAGAACAACACAGACAGTACAACACAGGCAGTACAACACAGGCAGTACAACACAGACAGTACAACACAGGCAGTACAACACAGTCAGTACAACACAGACAGTACAACACAGGCAGTACAACACAGGCAGTACAACACAGGCAGTACAACACAGGCAGTACAACACAGGCAGTACAACACAGGCAGTACAACACAGGCAGTACAACACCGGCAGTACAACACAGACAGTACAACACAGGCAGTACAACACAGGCAGTACAACACAGGCAGTACAACACAGGCAGTACAACACAAGCAGGACAACACAAGCAGGACAACACGGGCAGTACAACACAAGCAGGACAACACAAGCAGGACAACACGGGCAGTACAACACAAGCAGGACAACACGGGCAGTACAACACAGGCAGGTAGTACAACACAGACATCAGACAGTGCAGCACAAAGTATGAGATGAACACAAAGGGATGGTAAACATCTCTGTGCACTCTTTAATCCCGTAGGGGGAGTGTTGAACAGCACGCGATTCAGGCATACTTAACCTGTAACTCCTGTCTGCTAGCAAACCGCTAAAGCATTAGCAAACTGCTAAAGCACTTAAATTAAGTTTTTCATTGGTAAACGTGTTTATTTCCGCATTTCTGTGCAGCTCAACTCAGACTGTTACCCTACAAAGGCTTTTCTAGTTTGTAGCTTCACATGAAATCTGAGACTTGCTAGCTAGTGATTAGCTGGTTTGGGTTTTGATGACTTCTATTTCGAAGATTGGAAACCTTCACGAAGTCCAAACACTCCAACAATCTAACAAAGCTTTTAATAAAGGCTGAGATGTTGCGCAGGATTACAGAACGAATCTGGATGAAGAGACTACGACCGACGTTTACCCTGCAACCCCCTTCTGCTAGCAAATTGCTAAAGCTTTCACAAACTGCTAAAGCACTATCAAACTGCTAAACCACATGTCTGTGCGGCTCAACCTGAGTAGTTTGTCAAACCCTGAACGTTATCCTACGAAGGTTTTGCTATCTTGTAACTTCACATGAAATCTCTTGCCTTGCTAGCTAACGATTAGCTGGCGCGTTATGCTACGATGTTAGCCATGATTGCAGCTTTCTAAGTATCGCTGCATCTGTTTTAGAGTGTCTCATCCATTAAACTGAATGGATCACACCCCGAATCTTTCCAAGGCCCTGAATGGAACCTTTGTTGGAACGACACGGTCCGGATAAAGATCTGGGATCAGACCTTCAAGAAACACAAGTAAACATGTGATGGATCACAGGAGTGGGGGAGTTGGGTGGGTCAGCCCGGTTATCAAGGCGCTCTCTGTGGAGGGCGACCTTACTCGGGGTAATATTGATCTCTGATTGCTGCCTTCAGGGTCAAAGTTTATCTGATGTGTCGGGCCGGCACGCCGAGGAAAGGTCAGGAGGAAGTAAAGCTTCTCACCTCCCGGCTTGGGCTTAACTGTGAGTACACAAATGAGAGTGCTATCGCTGAAAGTTGTGAAATGCAGCACGAGGTTGCCTTTTGATTCCCCAAATCTTAAAATATACCGCCAACCGGGTCCCGTCTTAAATAGCCTGCAGGCAGAAGCCCGGCCCAGACGAGTACAGTCGAGCCACGCCAGGCTGCTATTTAAAAAATCCCAGAGAACTCCATCACTCTGATGTTGAGCCAGAACCCTCTGATCCGGCCTCCAAACACCACCCGCTCCTTCCAAATGGGAATGAAGGGATGACGGAGGGAGGGAAAGGTTCTCCCGGACCTTCTTTGGGGTGCTTTTTACTTTTTTTTTTTTTTTTTTACCCCAGCAGGCCATCTGTTTCCTGTCTGCAACACGACACCAGCGCCCGATCGGGTCCTGCTGGTCCGGAGGTGTGCTTGTGCACGATTGTAGGGTTTCATGATTAGATGCTATGCTAACGTGGAGGGCTGTTTAGGGGGTGCTGTCCTGTCATTGAAGGGTGAATTTAAAGGGAAGCGCATCCTGGGGGAGGATTATTCGGGAAGTTATGAATGGATCCGAGATCAGATTGTAGCTGAAGTCTCTACCCCCCCGCCCCCAGACTTATTTGATGGGGATTTTCCACTTGTGGACCCACACTGACAATCTGGACATCGCCAGCAGTGTGTTTGTTTTTGATTGACACGCATAATGACATCCATCAGCTAAAGCGAAGCCAGACCTCCGCGTTGTGTTTGTTTAGCGAGACCGCCGCAGATCCAGGCCTCCGTGGGTCTGGACCAATCCTCAGCCAAAACCAGCCTGGATCGGGAGATCCTACGTCTGGTGCAGTCCAAACGTTTGGTCGCGGCTGATCGGGGCAAACACTCATCAGGGTTCCATTGTTGGTGCCAGATCTGCCATCGTTCAAGCCCAGAGAGGTTGTTTATGTTTGACTTACTTGTATGTTTTTACGAGAAATTAGCTTTTTAAAATTTTTTTATTTTAGGTACCTCTAAGCTAGCCAAGGATACCGATCAATGTGGTTTTATGTGATGGAAAAGCTTGACAGTGTGCCATCTGAGAGTGACAAGAAAGAAAACGATCATTTCATCAGAACAAACTCGTGCAAGAACCGCAAGCGACATGTTGCCTGATTTTAAAAGAGGTTTTAAGGCCCCACTTGAAAAGTTACAGACAACCTCATTCAGATGCCTGCCAACGTTAATACGACAGTCGCCCCATAAAGGTCAGAGCTGATGTATTCCTGGGTGGTCCGTCTCTGTCTGGGAGTCCTTTCATTCAACTCGAGTCTGAACAAAGAAGCTAAAGTAGTTAGAAATGTGTTAGCATGGATTTATTATCAGATATTACAAAGAATTGATACATTTTTGGGGGGGATATCTTGCTTTTTTGCTTAAAGTCAGAAGGCAGTTTTCTTAGCTTAGCATGAAGGCTAGAACCAGGTTGCATACTTCCATTGATCTTCTATCCATCAAAAATCCAACGTAAAATGTGTTTCATTATTCTTTGCGGACATCATTTTCTCAAACTTTATCACCAAACAAGACACAAACACAGACCGTTTGGTTCAAAGCTCACTATCGTTTTTCTCCTCTGCTTCACCTTCCCTCCTTCCATCCCTCCCTCTCTCTGACTTCCTGTCTTCTTCTGTCACAGGGTTGAATAAATGTGGTGGGAAGGTGTTCTGCGTAGTGTGTGTGTGAGCTTTAAGTGTCTAGCATTGACCTGTGTGTCAGCGTACGCTGGCGGTAGTCTGCCTTCCATCCGATCTGAACCAACACCCCCCAACACCCCAACCCCACCCGGTAGAAATGCAATGTGAAAAAAGACAACTATCGCAGATCGGATTGCCTTTTTTGGACTCTGCGAGCGACAATCGGCCCATTGTTGGTGAAACTGTTCGATACCAGGAAGATTTACGGCGCAGCTGGAATAAAAATACTGCCGGCTGGTCTGGGATCAGGAAGGCAGATCTCAGCTGCAGCATGGGTTTGATTCCCGCTGGGCGGAGAGCTAAACATTACTATACTCAGGTTGTCCGTGATAAAAGAACAATGAATGAGCATTAGCTTCTGTTGGCTACATCTGTGGTTCAGCTATTTTGGACCTGAGCAGGTGCTAAAAGGTGGCAGGAAACGACAGAATGCATCATCAGTGCATGGTGTGCATCTAAGTCCGCCATTATTACCCCCTCTAGCTGCTGTTGCACACTATTTTTCGTTGGATGGGCACAATTATTGTTCTAGACTGCATGCAACTCCTCAGTATTCTGTCCATGTCGACTTCTGTTACAACCACGGCTGCAGGAGTACGTCTCCAGGATAATACCGCAATCGAGTGCTGCTAGGCTAAAGACTCTATTTTGTTATCTAATCACCTCCATGCAGCTCTTCCCTGAGCTTTCCCCCACCGGGCCGCTCCAACCTCGGCAGGTGTTTGTTTTAAAGACCCCCGTAAAAGCATCCCGTCACTCCTCTGGTTGTCTTTGCCCCCCGAGGACATTGGTCCACATCTGTTGAGTCTCAAGCTGTTTTAAGAACGCTTTTAGTCGAAAGACCCCACCGGGACAAACTGATAACAGATGAAGGTTGGGGGATGGAGAACGCCAAAAGAGCCCACCCCCACAAGGGACACCTGGCGTTCCATTATCACGTGTGGATTGCAAGACGTGGTTCAGGCATTCTGTTTACCTGGTAGTCCGGTATGACCATAAAACCCAGTCTCAAGGCGAGGTAGAACATTTGCTCAGGTTCCCTTGTTATCCTTCCAATTCCAACCAGCTGCCCGGCCCACGATAGGCTGCCGTCCTGTGATGTGTGTTGTGACAGTCGGTTCTAATAATAGCTCATTGCGGCCAAAAAAAATAAGATTAAAATTGGACTTATCCTTAAAATCATTTTCCATCACTGTCAGCGGAGAAACATTCCAAACCTTTCCGTGATTCAAGCCAGAGCAGCGGCGGCAGACTAAACAAAAGGCGTGGGGGGAAAATGTGTGTGTGTAAGTGTGTGTTGATAAGGACGATGACGGCCTGCCGCTGACCCAGACCTCACCGCCATTATCTCCGTCCAGCGCTAACCGCTAATCCAGCGCAGCGCCCTGTCAACACATGGAGAAAGAACATGCCTCCTTTCCTGAAACTCCTCTGAACACGCCGACTCCCGCGCTGGTATTCGCCGGCTCTTCCCGGGAGGAAGACGTCACGTATGACTCCGAGGGAACATTCCGGTACAATGGCTGGTAATCTAATTGAGCCCCGTCTGGTTTCGACTGAGAGGACAGTGTGTCGTAGAGATGGTCTGAAACACCTCATGTGGCTTCGAGGTCATCCACTCCGACTTGTTTGTGACTTCTGTGTTCACACACTCATCTCAGGACAGATCTGATTGGTTGGTTTTATCTTGTCAGTATTCTATCATTGGGTTAGCGGAGGTAGCAGTTCTCTGACCTCAGGCGGGTCCATTAAGTTGTGTTCATACAACCTGGGACAGTAAGAGTATGATTTGTTTTGCTCGTTTGACGCATTCCTGGAGACTATCACGGAAATCCATTGAGTTTTTAACAAGGAACAAAATCCTGGATCCACCCCCAAACTGTCACCATGACAACATTGTCTTGTTGTCCTGATGTTTTCTCATCTGGACAATGTCTACCTCGTAGACACCTTAGGTTCCGTTAGATCAAAAACTTTTCAGCCACACCAAAATATCGGAGTGTCAACATTCCAATCTCGACCCAAGACAAATAAAGACCCGTTGGTGTTTTCCCGATGAGCGACCCAGGCTACTTTTAGATCCTCTTCTATCTTTCACCAAATCATTGAGCGTTCCTCTGATCTCAGCTGTGATTTTTCCCGACAGTCGTGTCCAAGTTAGGGACACAGTTGTCGCCCGGTTCTAAAGATACCCCCCATTGTTGACTTGGGACTGTGTGACACGTGTTGGGACACACTTGTTGAATGTTCGCAGTGCTTATTGTTGCCGTGGTCGCATCTAGACCAGACTGGACGTGATCCATCCTCACCGTTCCGCGGTTCCATGTCAGCGACAACAAATGACGAAAGCCGTCTTTACTGTTTTCACAAGTCCTTTGACGACCTCAGCAGCTCTCTGACCCGACCCGAACGCCGCGTCCCATTACCTCACCGCTGAGTTCAAGCGGGCGAGACGGTTTTGATGATTCAGCGCCGGTCATATCCTTGTTGACCCAGCGGAACATCAGATAATGACGGGGCAGCGCTGACATCGACAGCAGATCGGCCAGTCCCACCCCTCCCCCCACAAAGACGTGGAAATACAGACACCAGGGAGATTTGACATTTATATTCCAGAAACAACTGTAGTTAAACGGAAATGACGAGACTGATTGATCCTGGATTGATCCCAGATCGATCAGGACGTTAGCCATTGCTACAAGCTAACAGAAACACAGATATGTAGCCTTAATGCACTGGTGGAAATAAAGCAGAATAAGTTCTGACTGGAATCTCGTTTCAAACTGGAACCAAGGATGTGGGTTCTTCAGGGAATTCTGTGTGGGGTCTGAAGCTGGGGGGGTATTGGGTATGGAGGGGGGCACAACTGAGTGGTTCTCTCACTGATCATTACGACTCCGCTCTGTCATCAGGGCATCTATTTCTGTCTCCTCATCTTCGTTAATAACACCGTTCTGTGTGTGTGTGTGTGTGTGTGTGTGTGTGTGTGTGTGTGTGTGTGTGTGTGTGTGTGTGTGTGTGTGTGTGGTATAAGGAGTGTTTAAATAGGCAAAACAGCTGTGATTTTGGAGTGTAACTGACGGCTGTGGTGAAGTGAGAGTGATTGTTCAGAGCTTATGGTGTGTGTGTGTGTGTGTGTGTGTGTGTGTGTGTGTGTGTGTGTGTGTGTGTGCATACATTTGCATGAGTGTATGTCTTGCAGCAGAGGGATGTGTGGTATCCATTAAAAGTAAAATGGGGGGGGTGGGTAAAGACATTTCAAAGCGTTGCAGCTGAAATGGGGGGGTGCTCGGGGAGGTAGGGTGGGGGTTGGGCTGTTCCGCTCGCTCCATCCTGGAATGCGCTCCTCGCTGAGACCGTCACCATCCGGCGATGGGGGTCACGTCTACCCGGGGTGTCCTGGAGCCGCGGGAGCGCTGGCCTCCTGAAGGCACTTTGTTGTGGGGAAGTTCCTGCCAGATTCCCGGCCCCCGGGATCCACGCCGACCGGATAACTTCAGGCCGCTGATTTGATGTTGGTGCGCCGGAGCCAGGAGACAAAGCTGGTTTCCTGGAGCAGAGGCTCGGTTCTCAGGACTCTTTGTGAAGGTTTGTGAAGACTTAAACTGGCTTTGCTAAAGGACTCTTGATTCCAGAAACATTCCAAACTAATAGTCAGTGCCTCCTCCGAGGAGTTTGTGTTCGCCCTGTCTGTTGGTTGGTTGTACACAAAGGAAAAAAGTTTCCGCGTTCATTGTGCGTCTGTCTCCAAGGTGGGAATCCAACGTAAAGTTCTGGACAACCGTCAAGAGGTTGTTACTTTGGTTTATGGATTCTGGGTTAGAGTTCTGGAAAACCCACCGGCACGCTCTGTTAAGATGACCGCAGTCCGGTTGTGTGTGGTAACACACTCACAATAGAACCTAATATGGTAGTGGAGTGGGTCGGACTGACCCCAGCTAACAGAAACATGGATCAGAACCAGGAATACCCCCGGATTACCCGGCCGGTCCTTGGATGGACTCGTCTTTGTGAGTCGTGGCCTTGCTTTCATTTGAGTGGACGCATCATCACGTGGATGCGTTGCACAAACCTTCACGTGCAAACACCCCTCGGTCCAATCAGGGAATGAAAGGTGTGTGTGTGTGTGTGTGTGTGTGTGTGTGTGTGTGTGTGTGTGTGTGTGTGTGTGTGTCAGAGTTGTAACGCCGCTGTGGAAGTGGGCACCAGCTGTGAGCTGATTGAAACCAGACGCTTCCATTGTGCGAATGTTGCTGCCGCACCAACGTCGCTTTATAACCCACCTAACGGGCAGCAATGAACTCTCATTGTCTAATTCTTCTAAGACCCGCCCCTGACTCCGCCTCCGATTGGCTTGGCGTTGAAGTTTCTGTTCGTACACCCCTGGTGGTCCAGGTCCAGAGTGTGTCAGATATGCTCGGTCCGAGTTCTCCCTGCGTGGATAAACGTCTCAACCCAAATGTGGGCTTGGTACCGGGCTGGATGACATCATCGAGAGCGCCAAATCCCTGCACACCTCAGTACTCGCCAGAAAAACCCAAACATGAAATTAGAACTGGGCAAAGACCGTTCTTTTTGGACGATGTCGTAGATGGAGGCCCTATTTGTACTTTCACAGTTCAAGTATTAAGGAACGATCCCTAATAAATTTTGCCCACTGTTAGCCCCTCCCATCGCTGGCCCCTCCCCCTGTAGGCCCCTCCCACCGCCTATTCGTAGTGGCCAAGCTCTGATCTGATCTCAGATCTAACGTGGTTCAATATTTCATGATATCCCCTCTGGCTTATGGGGCTTTGTTCCATCTGTGTTCTGTACCGGTCAGCACATGGTCCACACACACACACACACACACAGTGTAAACACAGCCCATTGTTACGGGGCGCTCTTTCCCGCCACGTATCTTGGCGCCCCGTGGGGCCCGATCGTTGGCCCCGCCTCGCACCCGTGAGCTATATTCAGAATCTCGCCGACCCGTCCGGCGTGCGTTTACGAGACCATACCATTACAACGCCGGCTGCACGCCGTGATTTATGTCCTCGGTTTGCACGTCTCTAGCGTTTTTTTACGGCTCGCCGTGCGGTTTGTGGTCGTTTTTTGACAGTTATTTTTAGACACGCTATACGGCGCCGGCGCCGGCCGACAGAGGAAGCTTATAGGAACACGTTATGGCAGCCGGGACGGGGTAGGATCTGATGGCGAATGTATGAACGCCAGAGGATGCCTCAAAAACATAGAGTTGGTGTCGTAGCTGTGACCTGGGTCACATGTGCAGCCAATTAGGGCCAATAAGAAGGCTGTAATCAGGGCGTGGCGCGGGGATGGAGGCAGCGGGGGGGAGGTTTCAGACCCATGATTAGTCTGTCAGGCTGATGAGGAGGGACGGGGGGAGCCGAGCACACCCGGATCGACCGGGTTTCAAGTTCTTGTATTTTATGTACCCATTCAGACGACGATCCGTGCGGTCGGCAACACGAAATGGAACGTGTTCCAGGTCACCTGACACAAGTCTTTGAAGTCTCTCAGGAAGCCTGCGTTTTGATTGGCTGTTGGCAATTTGATCAGTCACAGCTTGACTGTTAACGATGATGATGATGATGATGATGACAGCCGGACCAGTGATGGTTACTCATCACAGACACAGACAGCCAATCAGACGCTCCAGAACCGCAGCTCAGCAGGCAGGAATGTGGAACCCACTTGATTTTTTCTTTTGTTGGTGGTGGGGGGGTAAGAGAGCAGACTTCCTGACTCACAGGACGCCGTGAGGAAGAGGAGGGGGTTTGGGGAGGGGGCAAGTTTCGGGAATAAGAGTGTAAATCCAGGAGGAGAGGGTGAATCACCGCCATGATGTCGTTGACAGCCGCTGCTCCTCCTCCAATCAGAAGTGTTGAAATGAAGATGCTTTTTAAACTGTAAAAATAAAATCTCATCTATTTTCCATCTTTCCTTCCACACCAAAACTCCCATCATCCTCCTCCTCTTCCTCCTTTTCCTCCTTGAAGTCCCGAAGAAGTTGCTCCAGGAGCAGGCATCCAGACCCCCAGGGTTGGCCCCCCCACCCAGCGCCCATGACCCCAACATCGTGGGAGACGGCCCTCCGGAGGGGAGCTCGGTGAACATCGCCAACATCGTCCCAGGTGAGGACGGAACAGTTTCACTCTCAAACTCCACCCCCTACCCCCCCATGGGGAGCAACACTAAACACCCCCCCAGGCATGGAGTCTCCAGTCAGGGCGTGACATGTATGTATATTTAAAGTCACATGGGTTCAACTGCTTCCATATGTATCCCAGCGCAGCCGTCAGTTTGGACCGTTTGTGATCATCGCTCTTTAAAAATATACAACGACCGGCCAATGACGTCGCTCCTGAGCGACCGCTGCCCGAATCGGTCGCGTTGGGTCCCGTAGAGAGTGGCGGCGCGCAGACGGCCCAGAACAATCAGGTGCACCACGCCAGAGAGGAAGCAGGCTGAAACAAAAGCTTCATTCAGAAGGGATGATGGCCGGCGTCCAGCGCGGCTGGTCCGCCGCCCGGCTGCTGGCGCTGGGACGACTGGAGGAACCGACCAATCAGCAGAGAGCAGGAGCTCAGTGCCGGCAGACGATTCCAACGCCAGCGAGCAGAGGTTGATGCAGGGACAGAAGTGTAGTACAGAAGTACCTCGAGATATGAGTTTAATCCAAAAAAAACCCCCAAAACCCCCTAAATTATTTTAAAAATTATATTTTTATCAACCCATAGACATGCAGACTTTACCTGTGTATAATTAATTATATATAAGTTACGTAAATAATGATAAAGACTGAAAAGAAACACAAAAGTCACGAGAACACATGAGCTACGTCTTTACTCCACCAACGAGAACGAGATCCGGTCTCACTGATGTCGTATCCATCCGCCAGTTAGTGTTGGTGTCTTCAAGCACGACTCGTATCTCGCATTTTTGCTTGTATATTAACCAAAAATAGGGACAAAGCGATGACTCGTATCTCAGATAACTCGTATCTCGAGGTTCTACTGTAATCCGCTGTAAAAAAAAAAAGTCCCACCCCCCCCTCCTGCTACGGGACACGCTGTCCTGTCTTATGAAGATGTTTTAACATTTACGGTCATACAGGATGAAGAAGTCCAGACGAGGATTTTATCTTCGCTCCTCATCTATAAATAGATTTTAAAGGGAAGCTGCCGGGTCGCAAACATTTCCCACGTGGCTCTCTGTTTCGGAGTGAGTCAGGACGGATGTTGGGAAACCTTCTGACTCAGGTTGTGTTTGTTCGTGACGCATCAGAAGTCAAACTCCTAAATATTTAGGAACCATTAGATGATTCAGGGACTAAAGCCGGAGTCGTACAAAATGCTCTGGGTTTACAGGAAGTCACCAGATTGCGCCGCCGCCACGCTCTGTGGACCGTTTCTTTACTCCGTCTTCTGTTTCAGACAGGAAAAGGATCCGGGAGACGAACCCCAACGAGGAGAAGCTGCCTGAAGCCGGAGGTGGAGGAGGAGGAGGAGGAGCTAAGCCCGTCATTAACTCCACCTCCAGCGCCAACATGGCACTCATCAGCAACGCGCTGGCGGCCTACACCTACGTATCCGGTAGGGCGACAGGATGTTGGTTTTTCCTTGCACTGCTGGTGTACTTCCTTTGAGATACCAACTCCGCCTTTCTCCCCCATGACAGACCACCCGGAGAGGGCAGCGCTCTTCTTCGTCTGCGGCGTTTGCCTGGGCCTCTTCCTCACCCTTTTCGCCCTTGTGGTTCAGATCTCTTGCCGCACCGACTGCCAACCGCGCCGCCGACCCGCCGCCAAAAAACGAGCACGCCCCGCCAACTCATCGTCCGACTCCAGTGACTCTGACTCGGACTGGGACACCAACTCGGACCTGTCGGCTCGGAGGCACCGGCGGTTCGAACGCACGCTCAACATGAACGTGTTCACGTCGGCGGAGGAGCTGGAGCGGGCGCAACGGCTGGAGGAGAGGGAGCGGATCATCCGCGAGATCTGGATGAACGGGCAACCGGACATCCCCGGCACACGGAGCCTCAACCGGTATTACTGAGGGATCCATTCACGCCCCCTGGACTCGGAACAAAAAATTTTAGGAAGTACTCGGATTGGTAAGGGGCAGAAAGACCTCACGATGCTTTCTAAGCAGGCCCTCCAAAGGCGACCCCAAGGAGGAAGTCGCTGTTACAGGGTAATCTCGCCTCGCTGTGCCGGAAGAGCGGGGTGAAAGGTCACGCCGCCTTGCCCGTGACCTCCGCAGACCTTTTTGAAGTGGGGATTTAAGGGTTGGCAGCCTCAGACATAGCCCAGCCTGCAGAGGGGAGACCACCAGGTGCCTGAAGGACCCGAATCTGGTCAGCAGCTGGATGAGGCAATCTCCGGTATTCAAGAACGTAAGACAATCCTTCCGCGACGGACAACCTCGCACTCTTTGGAACTTCTACGAAACCAAAAGATATTTCTTTGGAGGGATAGGAGGAATGGAGTGGGGGGTCATCTGGACCCTTATTAAATTTATAATATTTAATAGTTTATTGATGTGTCATTTTGGTTGATCATGAGATATTTTTATACTTGGCGAAGGTTTCTGGCGCCTCAGGGATGCAATCCTAGTGTTTCCGTGTTGGGTTGATGTGCTTGCTTCCTGACAAAGCCCGTTTTAAACCGCTGTGTCAGCATTTTCAGAATCGGCGACATCCCGTAAAAGAGCCTCAAAGAGGTTGCGGTGATTTCGCCTCGCTTTCGTACGATTTCAGAGCCTTCGGTAGCTACGAAGTCTGGTCGATCGATTTACCCCTCGGATGGTCCAAAATTCAGCTTTTATAATTTTTTTCCCTTTTTTTTTTTTTTTTTTTTAATCAATGCTTTGCTGAAGTGGAACATGTGTAAAAAAACAAAAAGAATTTATCTAATTTCATACCAGAGAGATTATTTTTCCATCGTTGCGAGTGCAGAATTTAAGATTATTAAAAAAAACAAACAAGCTATGCTGGTGGATTTTGCTGCTCATGAAGGAACCAGCATCGAAATCACGTTGCCAGTTTAATGAAATAAGCTATTGTGGGTCCGTTCACGCGGGACGCGCTCGGTTTTTTTAAAAACGTTTTTTTAATGTGTTCTAAACTGAATGGGATTTTAAAAAAAAGTGTCATTAGCTGGTAAAGTGAGACCAAACTGACTCCTGTGCTCAGAATAAACTGTTCAAACATGACTCCTGTTTGCTTCCATCTCACATCACGTCGATTCGACCAGCAGGGGGCGCAGCGCACCGGAAACCCCACCGGGACCCCCTGTGAATTCATTCTGACCCGAGTGGACGGGGTTAGTGGACCGGATGGGGTCCAGTTCAGTCCAGGTTCGGGTGGGGGGGTTGTATTAAACCTGTTCTATCGCTAGTTTTATCATGACGTCACAAACAAAAGCCAACAGTTAATAATGACGGCAGGAGTGTGATTTACTGGTGTGTGGCGCCCCCTGCTGGTGACGCCAGAGCCCTTCAGTTTGTTAAATTGGATGTTTTAAAAACTTATTTCTAGCCGTGATAATCATTTTTTTAATTCAATTGACTAGGTGTACGACAGAAAAATAAAATTATCTTAATATTTTGAATGTTTTCAAATTGTTTTGATTACTTTCAATAATCAAAACAATTTCTAGTAATTTATCATTTAAAAATTTTAAATGAATTTATAATCAATCATCCCGTCATCAGATTAATTTATTCACTTATCATTCATTCGAGCTTAGTCTGAAAAACAGTTCTTATTTTGTCTGTCCTTATTTGTCGGGACTTTGTTTGTGGTATCCATGGTAACAGCACTTCGACAAACTTCTCCACCGGGGAACCACCACCGCAAACAGCGGACAATAACGACTAATATCACCGTTAACGTCTCGCAGGGGGGGGGGGCGGAAAACCTGACAGACACGCAACTTGACGTCACGACCCACGATGTCCTGGAACTGGAACAGACATAAATTACCGTTTTTACCCGGATACACTTTCCGGGATGTGACGGTAAGCTGTTTTAATTCACCCTCAGGTGACGTATGTGACGTGACGTCATCTTTATGCTTGAATAATTAAAGATGAATGTTGATTTCCCTTCAAATCCGATTCCTGCTTTCTTCAGTTTGAATAAAGTTTTGAATGAATGTGCTCACGTTTCCATTGGGGGCGGGGGGTATGCTCTTCCTCCTTTCCTCTTGCAGAAGTCCTCCTTCCATCGCCCCCAGACCCTGGGCTATAAGAACGGCTACGCCCTGCCCCGGCGCCCCACGTCGGGCATTGGGCAGGACCCCCTCCTATCGGATCAGCTGACCCCCCAGGAGGACCTCAGCGACTTCTCCTTCGAGGTTCCGGACATCCGGTACGACATGTACGAACGGGGCCCGGTGGAGGACTTCATCCCAGCCCACGTGGCGCTGGATAAGAAGGTACCCCCACAACAGGAAGTGACCGTCTGTGGCTCCCTGACCAAACACCTTCAGCCTCCACCCTCTCCCCCCATCCAGGTTCTTCGCTTCTACGCCTACTTTGAGGAAACCGTCCTGTACTCCCCCGAGGAGGACCGCCGGGTGCGCCCCGTGGTCGTCTACTACTACCTGGAAGACGACAGCATGGCCATCGTGGAGCCCGCCGTGGAGAATTCTGGGATACCTCAGGGGAAGCGGATCAAACGCCAGCAGCTACCCAAGAACGACCGAGGCGACCCGTACCGGTGGAAGGACCTCAACCTGGCCGTGGACCTCCGGGTGTACGGGGTGAACTATCACGTGACACGCTGCGACACTTTCACGCGGGTACGACTCTCACCTGACGGCGATACGTCTCCTGCTGGCGCATCGACGTGGAGATGACTTCCTGTCTTCTCATCGCAGGAGTTCATGGAGAGTCAGGGCATCGTCCTGAACGACCCCGAGCCGACGCCCTCGGATCCGTACATCCAACGCCGCAAGACCCCCCAGCCCTGCCACTTAACCCCGTCCGACTTCGACCGCACGCAGCAGTTCCTCACCTTGGACAGGAAGGTACGGGGAAGTCGTTGGGTCACCAAGACGGACGGTTATCCCTGATTCTGTTGCCTTTTACCTTCTTCTCGCAAGGTGTTGCGTTTCTTCGCTCTATGGGATGATGTGGACTCTCCGTCTGGCGGGACCAGGTCCGTTACCGTCCAGTACTTCCTGGTGGACGACACCGTGGAGATCAGGGAGGTCCACCAACCCAACAGTGGCCGGGATTCCTTCCCCATCCTGATGCGCAGGCAGAAGCTGCCCAAGAAGGTCAAACCGGAGTCGGGTGAGCGGCGACATCGTCACGTTGATTTTAAGATGAACCGACTGCACATCCATGACTGGTCTCATCTACATCTCCATCTAGAGAACTTCCCTAGTTGTGTCCTGGAGATCTCCTCAGCCGAGGTGGATGAGTACTACTCCCCCAAAGACTTCCAGGTGGGTCAGACAGTAACGCTACTGGGCCGGGCCTTCCTACTGTACGACTGCGACGCCTTCACCAGAGACTATTACTGGAAGAACCACCCCGACATGGAGATGAACCCCATAGATGTCCCCAAGAAAACCGGTGGTCTCTGGGACAAGAAGAAGGTGAGAAATATTATCTACCACAACACCTGAGAGACTCGACCTGGTAATAAAGAGATTTGTGTTCGCAGGAGTTCCCCCCCTACAACGGCTTCGGTTCCCTTGAAGACTCGCTCCAGAACTGTTTGTCTTTAATTCCTGAGCCGCCCAAAAAGAATGTGACGAAGATGCTGGAAAACAGCCACAAAGTTCTGCGCTACAGCGCCAGGCTGGTGGGTCAACCCTCCGACGCCGACCATCTGATCGGTGACATCTGCTTCTTCTTTGTTCTAATCTTTATCACGATCGTGTTTTTGGCAGTATTTATGTGAAATATTAACACTAATGACAGATTAATCAACCAAAGTTCAGTCTTAAAGCAGGTGAATGATGATTAAAATAGATTTTCTGACAAAGATCTACTGTCAGTGATAGATCACGGAGAACATTGTTACCACAAAAGACCAGCAGGTGGCATCATTTCCCTTGTCTCAGGGTCCAGTAAATATTTGAATTAATTTTACATGAGAATCAAACATAAATTTTCATGTGATGCATTTTAAGTTATTTATCAGTGGGATCATTTGATTCTAATTTTGCCTTCCAGGACTCCCAGAATCCTGACGACGACGGCCGCCGGTTCGTGCTGTCCTACTTCCTGTCCAATGACATGATCAGTATTTTTGAAAAGCCCGCTCGGAACTCTGGGATTATCGGCGGGAAGTTTCTGGAGAAGACACGTGTCCCCAAGCCGGGATCCACCATCCAAAACCCTGAGTTCTACTCGCCTGCTGATTTCGCCATCGGATCCACGGTGGAGGGTAAACTCCTCCTCTCATTGATCACCACCCAGGAGTAATCAATCAATAATAACCCATGATTTGCGTCTCCAGTTTTCGGCCATCGATTCGTGCTGACTGACGCTGACCGCTACGTGATGACGTACCTGCAGTCTGTCGCCGGGCAGATCCCGGGTCCCACGCTGGAGTCTCTGCAGCAGAAGCTGGGCGAGTTGACGACCAACGAGGGGCCGGAGGACCCCAACGGGCCGAACCTGAACGAGTCAAACCCGAATGGGCCAAACCCAAACGAGTCAAACCCGAACGAATCGAACCAGATCAGCCGTTTAGATTGACGTGACCTGTAGAAAAGTCTAAAGGTGACGTCAATCTCTTTTGGCTTGTTCCATCTCTCATTGGTTGTTGTTTGATGACGTCATCGAGGAGGTACGACAATAGTCTTGTGTTAATTGTGAATAAATGACATCAGGTAAATGCTAGCTGGGGCTATGTTTAGCTCTTAAATTTAATGATAGAATTACGAATCAATAGAACGATTAAACGAAAGCAAAGCAAAATTTATGTATTTGAGAAAATTATAGTATGAATTATCAAAGTTGATTTGACATTTACCTTATATAGACTTTACGTTATAGACGCCATTTATGAGTTCGGATTGTAGATCAGACGTTAGCCGTAGCTAACTTCTTCTTGGAGCAAATCATGACTCATGAAAATTTATTTCACTTTATTATCTAACATTAAAACTTGACTGAAAGTTTAATAACTCTTGAGACTGCTTGGACTATTAAAACTGATTGTTGGTGCGTTTAATTCCAGGTTGACACGCCTCCGTTAGCATTTAGCAAAACCTTGTTGACAGATGTTTTAATCGTACAAAATAACAGAAAATATAGAAAAACTTGAGTGAAAAGGAAGCACATCTTATCAGAAAATTGTATTTAATAGAGAAATTAACAAAATTTAAAAAAACAAACATGGAATGGCGTGTGCTGATCTCCAACGCGCGTACAGGAAGTGATGCTCCTCTGACGTAAACGGTTTTGGGCGGAGCCCGTCAGCCTTCTGGTGATGAAGGTCGGCGTTTCGGGAAGCTCGGATCAAACGGAACGTCGGGAACGAAACAAGCAAAGCCGGCTCAGATTGGGTGGTGGGTTTGTTGTGTGGGGGGGTGGGGGCTGCAGCGCCACAACGATTGCAGTACTTCTGCGCTGCGTTCACGTTCTGTTTCGAATCATTCTGCGTATAGAACGGCGGAATGGCGGTCTGCAAAACAATATAAAATACTGATATGATAAGGAGTAAATGTCTGTCGGGCTCGGGGGGTTTTCCTTGGACTACACGTCCCAGCGTTCCAGCCTGAGTCCATCGCGACCGTCCCCGTGACGTCCCGGGACGCCGTCAACGAGAGCGTTCCCTGTTGTGCTGATGAGAAACCTCAGTCCAGGCGAAGGACGCTTTTGTTTTCGGCACGCCGTCTTAAGGGGATTTCAGCTTCCTGGTGCGAGGCGAGGCTCCGTTCTCGGCTTTAAGGACCCCATTTTCGTGGTGACCCACTGGAGGAGAGAGACGGACAGAGAACGAGTTAAGCATCACGTTCTTTACCATGGCAAAGATGCAAACATGGCAAAACGGCGCGTGGACGGTGACACTCACGCGAGTCTCTCTTCAGGGGCCTCAGCGCTGGTTTTGCGGCGGCCTTCTTGCGGACGGCCTGTTCGTGTCTGAACTCCCTCCAGCGCCTCAGCTGGAAGCGGATGAACTTCCAAAGGAGCCAGGATTGCGTCAAACACACCAGCAGCAGAACCGTCATCCTGGAGGGGGCGCCAGAGGTAAGAGGATCAGGTGGGGACTTCCTGGTCTGGACGTGTGCTTAAAAATCAAGGATGTGTGCAGCTAATGCTAAACGTCTGCTAACATCACTTGATTCTTGGCTATCGTTCTAGCCGTTAGCTCTCTCGGGATTTGTTAGTACGGTTATTTTATTTTTTATAATCTATCCATTCGTTTTATTTATTATTTTTTTAATATACTTATGATCCCCGACAAATTAAGAAATCAAGTTTTGCGTGAACCTCTCAGTCTGGTCCGAGCCGGTTTGTCCGATCATCATCCATCAATCATTGTCAGAATTATACAGCCGTCACAAGTCAACACTTCTTTTATGGTTTGTGTGAATCATCCACCGCGGCGTCAGGCGTTACCTGATCAGCACAGTGTTGAAGTTCCCCGTCTCCAGGTCCAGCTCCTGGTTCTCCAAACGGGCCAACCCGAACCCGACGGCCAGAAACATCAGGGTCAGCGTGACCATCCGCGTGAACACAAAGCTAACCGCCCACATGTCGAACCTGAAGCGAGGAACACTGTTTAAGACGCGGCGGCATCGACGGGAACCTGCTAAGCTAACTGCTACTTACATTTTCTGGTGGTTCTCATCGATGAAGTAGAACATCCTGGCCGTGTGGAAGCCCAGCTCGGATACGTACTGGAGGAAGAGGAGCACCAGACCCACGCGGCTCATGCTAAACGACAACACAGAGGAGCGTGTGATGCAGATCAAGGACCGTTTCCTGGTTACCCATGAGGCCTTTGTGCTCCACACTTACTTTAATAAATAGGCTGCAGAGATGTGCAGCAGATACAGACAGATGTACTGGAGCTGGCGGGAAATCTCCTCCTGCAACAACAGAAGCGGTTTAGCTTAGTTTAGCCTAGCCTAGCTTAGCAGAAACAGTTCCACTCTTCTCATTTACCTTGCGTACTTTCTGGAAGTAGAGCTCTGGCAAGGCATGGAGCCAGTAGGCCAGCTGTGTGAGGTAGAAAAACTTCACCTGAAACCTGAGGGAGGGGGCAATAGCATGAGTTACCCCTCCAGTCACAGCGGTGCAAAAAAAAAAAGACAAAAAAACCGAACAAAGACTCTCCTGTAGGCGTTCCGCTGGGAAATTTGCGAGAACCGACAAATGTCCTACCTGAGGTTCACGTGGGGGTAGTTCTCCCATAAGGTGCTGGGGTGAAGGAGGTATCCTTCCTGTGTGGGGGAATCCCAGACAGTCGTGTGGGCGGGGTTCTTACGCTCGTAGATAGCAGTTCTTAAAACCCTCACTTACCGTTAGCAGGACGTAGCAGCTCCACACGCTGGACACCAGGTGGAACACGCACAGCTGACCCGACTCGTTGAACTTGGTGTTCTTGCTCTTGGACAGGTGGAGGCGCCGGTTGATTTTCTGCAGCGACGCGAGAAAGATCGCGTTGAATGCAGGGCGGTCGCCATGGCGCTCACCAGGAAGTATCACGGTAACAAAAATAACTGGGACGCTATTTGAGGCCGCCGCTGGCTGAAAACCCTTCGTTCAGGAGCCGTTGGAATCCGTTGATGACGGAGCTAAATTAAAACTCCTTTCCTCCTCGCCGGACTATTTCTGAACAAATGACGCACGGCTCCGAGTCGGGGCGGATTAGACTCCACCAGAGTGGAGCGACGTCCCAGTTAGAGCCACGTATTCAAAGGTTCTTTAAAGCCCCAAGATAGAACAGAAATGTTTCAGCATTTAAATACAGGTAGTCCTCAACATACAAACACAACTGGTTCCCAGAGGTTGTTCGTAAGTTGAATTGTTCGTAAATTGTTACTTATTAAATTTATATCTATAATCTCCATTTGAGGTCATTTAAATGTCATTACTACTCTAAATACTAAAGTAATGTCATTACTGCAGTAAATACTAAAGTAATGTCATTACTACTCTAAAAACTATAGTATTTAGACTAGTATTTAGACTAAATACTAGAGTTCTATTTCCTCAGACTGACCAGAAACAATTCCAGGACATTAAAAAAAAACAAAACAGAATAAATAAAATACAGGTTCAGGTCGTTTAGAGTTGAATCGTTCTGATTATACGTCAATTTAAAAAAATTAACATCACATTTACATTGTTTTTCTGGACTTAACGTGTCTGTCCACCACAAATACTGGACTCTAAAAATCGCTAGAAAGCCGTTAAATGCTCATAACATGTTACTGTACAATAAATCAGAATAAAAACATGTAATCATATTAAATACATACGTATAGTTCCATTATCTACTGTTCAGCGTCGTGATTCACGTGTCGTTTTAATACAGATTAGTTTACGGTAAACTTTAATCCTGATAATTTAATCCTTGAGGATAAAAAGAAGAAAACTCTTGAAAGAACTCTCCACCAGTTTTTAAGATCATCAACAACAACAGTCAGTGGTGCTGCCCCACGGCGTTTGTGGCAGAAAGTGGAACTGCAGGACAATAGTCGGATATGGTAACAGGCATTTGTTTGTATCTCTGAATGTTCGTAAGTTGAGGACTACCTGTACTTTCATAATTTACGTGACATCACTGTTTTGAACCGACGGCGCCACGACTTACATCCAGAAGATACTCCTGGACCACCGCGTGGAGGATGATGGCGATGAAGAAGTAGAACACGATGGTGGCGCAGTCCTTCCATCCGTAATGGTAGAACGTCGCCTCTCCCTCTGGGCGCACACAGGAAGAGTCACACACAAACAACACAGGCGCCGCAAAGCATTATGGGTCAGATAGAGAATCCAGCTGGTACCTGGTGTTAGCGTGGTGACGTTGTACTGAGGTTGGATGAACAGGATGGCCGTCTTGGCCGTCGCCTGGAACACAGAGAAGATGCTGACTGCTGAGCACGACAAAAACCGAACAGAGCTTCGGAAATGACTTCCCATCATGCATCCTGGTGGGTTCATTACCCAGACTCCCGCTGGCTCGTGGCCACTTCAAACAAATCTACTGCAAACGCGAAGAATCGTCCAGAACTGTGACCGGTTTGGTCAGAAGATGCCTTGGAGATTCCAGACACGATTCCCATAACGCTCCGAGGCCGAACTTTTTTTTTACAACGGCAGCAGATTTGATTCATTTGCGAGTTATTTTGGAAAATAAGTGTTTAATTTTCTTCTCGCTTCATTTCGTCAAGTTTATTATTTTTTAATGACATGAAGACTTGCACTATTCTAATCATGTGTTTCTCAGATGTGACTGGAACACTGAAGGTGGGGCTCTCAAGGGACCACTGTTGGCCTCGTGGCCCTCCAGTTTGCGCACCAATGCGTAACTAAAATCACAGGTGCAAAAATGTCATTTCCAGTCATAACCTCAAAGTTCTCTTTCTTCAGAAACCAGGAAAAACGAGGGAAACCCCCGACGTGCTTTTTAAGGTAATCTGAGTTCCGGGTTGAAACTTTTGGCTAAACACTGAAGCAGCGATCTGCGACTCCATTCATAGCCGGAAGTAAGCAACTATGAGCGGATCGGACATTTCCAGCGACCGCTGGTCGATGTGGGGGATTCCTTCAGGTAACAACTGTCTGCAGTTCAGCTGAGGCTAAATCAGCGGCTCGAAGATTTGAGACGTGGCAGTTAACAGATACTAATAAGCTAACGAGGAAATCCCGCAGCACTTCCGTTAATGATTTTCAAAGTAAAACCCATCCTCCAGCTAACGTGTTGTCTGGTATACCAAAATCGAGACTGATGCTTTTATTTTGAAAGCTAAGAGTAGTGGCTTCCTGTATTTATCGCGCCGTCTGTGCTAGCATACGAATGTTGTTCTCATCTTGTAACGGACTGGCAGGAACGAGGTTTTATCGGAGGAAAATGTCGTTTTAAAAGCAAAGAAATTCGCTGACACGTCAGTTAACTTCCGGAAACCCAGTCTGAAAACATAACGTCGCTACTTTTCAAGTTTGAATGGCGAAATTCACTGTTCACGAAGTTTGGGGGGGGGGGGTGAAGTAGTGAAGCGATTTTACAAACGAAGCTACTGCCACTGATTAAAAAAGACCCGGATGTGTTAAAAACCAAAGATAGCGGGTTCGATCCCGCAAAGGTCCCGTTTGCGGATCTGCAGCGGAGCTTTTGCCATCTTTAACCAGCTGAGAGAGTCGAAGGGAAGAAAAGAGTTGATCTCACCTCAAACATCAGTCCGATCAGAATAAAAATCACCAAACTGAAGACGATGTCGGCGTGATTCTGAATCAGGAACTCCTGGCTGAAGAAGGGGTAACTCTTGTTCCTGCGCCGGAATGCCATCTTCACCCTGTGCGCTTTTCCCCAACTATTTTAAAATTCCCTTTTTCTCACTACGAAGTTCAGGAGTTAAACTTTTTCATCGACGTGCGCATGCGCGACTTCTTAAAGGGCGAGTGCCACAAATACCTCGCTTGGGGCAGAGCCGCGCGCTCGCTTTTCCTCTGCTGGCGCGAGCCGGAGGACAGGTAACGACAGGAAGGATTACGTCTGAGATAGTGACGTCATGACTTTGTAATTTAAGAAAAAAAGATGTAAAATTTTTTTTAAGTCATTAAGAGAAAAAATTTTACAACAATGAAGTTATTTTAAATAAAAAAATTAGAATCTTGCAAGGAAAGTAATAGTGAATATGTAATAATAATGAGATAAAGTTGTAATTTTGTGAAGGAAACGTCAAAATATATCAAGAATAAAGTCACATTCTTCATATATTTTGACTTTTTCAGCTGGGATCGGCTTCAGCAACCCCCACGACCCGCAAAAGTGGAAGAAACGTATCAGAAGATAAAAAAATGAAGTCATACTTTTAGCTTAAAGTTCATAATATTGCAGGATAAAGTTGTGCTTTTATGAGAAAAAGGGTTATATTAAAGGTATAAAATAGTTTGGTTTTTTTACAAAAAGTAATCATACTTCCAAAAATTAATTTATAATTTCACTAGAATGTCGTATTAGGAGAACAAGTAATGGGATTGCAAGATAACATTGTAGTTTTATGAATATTCAGTGCAATGCCATGTAGGAAGGTCAAATATCTGGGCCCCTTCATCACAGAGGATATGACAGATTATGATGATATTCATGGATAATGCTGGAAAATGTATATAGAACATTTGTGGTCACATTACACCAAAACAAGCATTGTTCTAGTCTTGTATATGTAAGGTTTTAATGGGTAGGTGTGTATATGTGCTTGGACTGGATGTGTATGTGTCTATAAATATCTGAATATAGTGGTTCTTATTTTATTTAATCATGAATTTCTGTTTGTGTTTTATGTAATGTTTAGTTTTTTATATCTGGACCTTGAGTCTGTAATAAAGTATGAGTTTGAACAAAGTCTAGAGGTGGCATTCAAAAACTGCTGATGCTATGAGAATACTCAAACTCATTTTAGGAAACACATTTGAAGGGCGTCGTCGTCATGGTGACGTCACAGGAATGCGTGCTATGCCCTCAGTGCGACGGTACAACAATAGATGAGTGGCAGCGTGTTGGAGCTTAAAACACGCTAAGAAAAACGCACAATGGAAAAATATCGATGAAATAACCACACCTGGTTGTTTTCCAGTCACTCCAATATGTTGGTTATTTATTGCTTATTTAAAGCCACCAGTGGCGTTTCACTTCACAGTTCAAAATCGAATCAATATCCAGCATCATTTCACTGCTATGTCAGTGGATTTC
This sequence comes from Antennarius maculatus, assembly GCA_013358685.1. Classification (NCBI taxonomy): domain Eukaryota; kingdom Metazoa; phylum Chordata; class Actinopteri; order Lophiiformes; family Antennariidae; genus Antennarius; species Antennarius maculatus. Next base: position 16,954,666 of record CM023625.1, on the reverse strand, counting down.
ATCCTGTTTACAGAACAGCAATAAGTACAAATGTCACCTCAAAATAATGAAAAATAAGTCACTGCAAGCATCTTTTCTTTCAGTTACACGTTCAACAAGCTTTTTAAAATCAGTGCCTGAGATGTTAGAACCCCCCCCCCCCAACACCACGAAAAGTCCAAAAGTTACATGGTCAACATGTAAATAAAGTTAAAACACCCAAACACAGTTTCACCGGGTTTCCTCACCAACCAGTTTAAAGCAAAATCAGTTAATATTATACAAAAAAAATGTAATTATTCTCATTTTGTTTTGAAATAATGAGAATAAAGGTTCACAGCGAAACATGTACGGTACAGAAGATACTTGTGCTTTTTAAGAAGCTAAAAAAAAAAAAAAAAGACTCAAAGGTCACGCACTCCGGCCTCCCTTATGATCTAGAAGTCGTTTCCTTTTTCTCACAGCTGCAGTTTCGTTATGTGATATAGAGGAAAGAGCTGCATATTATTACTGTTTTTGGCTACTTCTTCATTTTGGAGCCAGCATTTAACCCAGTCCTACCCTAATCCCCACCGGCCTGGCTAATTAGTTATGCTGCCATCTCCTTCTTGTCTGATAGTCTCCGATGGAGGTTTCGCTTCTGAGCGCAAAGCTTCTAGAAAATAGCTTATGATTTCAGAAGAGCACAAATAGCTTAGCATCGTCTAAACATTTTTGCATATACCGTTCTCCACAGTGTTTTAAATATAGAGACACACAGAGGTGAATTCCTCCAAAGCTGGTGTAATTTTTCCGTTTCTCAATATCTTTCCCTGATTCTGTCGAGAGACACCTAGAATTTGTCGTCCTCGTCTCGATGGGACATGATCAGCTGCCTCCTGGGACCCATCAGATGGGGGACGCTGGTCGGGGACTCTACAACTCCAGTGTCCAGTTTGGGGGTGGAAGTACAGCGTGGCCCGACTCGCCCCACCAGCCCACGTAGATCTCTGTGAAGCGCCGAATCGCTGGGGATGGAGTTGAGTCGAACTCCCTGCTCCAGCCCCCCCAAGTCCCGGTCCAAGCGGGGGTTGCTGGCGCTGCTGGGGGACTGAGGGTCGGCGCTGAAGTATAAGGTAGAACTGGACTCCGTGGGGCAGAAGAAGGGCTCTGGACTATCTCCAAACACGGACTTACCCTCAGGGGAGCTGCGTTTGAAGTCGGACGTGGGCGACTCCATCGGACTTTCCATCTCCAAACTGTCCTCTTCCTCTTCCTCGGGTTGTTCAGTGGACGTGGGCTCGCTGACGCTCTGGAACTCGTCTTTGCAGTCCGAAAGAGGTGCCAGACCTTTCCCCTGAGACTCCGAGGTGGAGACCCCCTCGCAGCTACCTCCTGCCGTGAACGCCACGCCTTCGTGACCCTTGAACTCCTGGTTGTACTCCTCCATGTCCAGTATGGCCGCTGCTCCGCCTGCCCCATACGCTCTGTTGACCTTCCCCAGGTCCCCTGTTTTCAGGGCCAATCGGATGAGGAGCCAGTGGTGGTGGTAGCATGGGCAGGAGCTGTTGGGGCGCCCCCCGCAGGTTCCGGGGTGCTCCAACAGAGATCCAGCCACGCCTGACAGGGAGAAGCTGCCGTGGTTTTGGATGGATGGAACCGGCATGCTTTTGTCGCCAAACGAGAAGGAGGACTCCCCCCGTTCCAGGCAGGTGCTGCCCACGTGGGTGTGGTCGCTGCCCTGGGAGATCTCTGTCGACTTGGGGTGGAGGAAGCGGTAGTAAATGACCAGAGAGGTAGCGCCTGAGAGCGAGGAACAAGTTCAGGTGTTTAAGAAAGGTATCTGATGTTGTAACGCTGAACGACAAATCAGAGACAAAGAGACGGAGACTCACTGAGGAGGAAGCTGCACAGCACGGTGGTGGGGAGGGTCATGTTGTCCCATGATGCTTCGCTTAGGAAGTCGGAGGCGGCCAGCAACAGAGCGGCGTTCTCTACAAGCATGAACTGGAGAAGGGGAGAAGGTCACTGCGTCAATTGCAAGAAAAGGAGGTGGTAGTGTTATAACGAAACACAGAAACAGTCGAACCTCGAGATACTAGTCATTTGAGATACAAGCCTTCGCTCTGTCTGTATTATTGTTCGACATACGAGTGCTTCAGGACACCATCACTAGTTGGTGGATGGATACGTCATCAGTGAGACCAGATCTCGTTCTTGTTGGTGGAGTAAAGACGTAGCTCGTGTGTTCTCGTGACTTTAGCGTTTTTTTCATTCTTTATCATTGTTTACGTAACTTCTATATAATTAATTATACACAGGTAAAGTCTGCCTGTCTATTGGTTGATAAAATATGTTGGGATTTTTTTCAGAATTTAGGGGGTTTGCGGCTTTTTTACAAGACTGGAATAGATTTGACTTATTTCGGGAAAATTTCTTTGACTTACGAGTTCAGTCACGAAACGGTTTAAACTCGTATCTCGTGGTTCTGCTGTACCAAATTCTTCCAGGTCTCATCTTACTGCATAAAAACTGGCCATCCTGAAGCGCGATGGCCCGTCTTTCACGTTGAGGAAGAGGAAGACGTGGACCAGCCCCATGACGCCATTGAAGGCGCTCCAACACCAGGGGCCGGTGCAGATGTCCGGCTGCTGCGACACCAACCAGAAGGAGGCGGTGAGCCAGTGGAACCCTGGAGGTCAAAGCGAAAACAGTCACCAACGCGTCACGCGTGGCTTTACCGAGTCACCAGTACGCAACGGCGCTCACCTGCTACTCCACACACCCACCAGTTGAACACCCTGGCAAAGAACATGAGGCAGGTCACCCTGGCGCCCAACATACCCGCCCTCCACACCAGCTGGCACAGCAGGGCCGCCGGGGGCATAGCCAGGTGTCCCGGGCGGATCAAGCAGCAGGCCCGGCTGTACAGCACCAGGGCCCAGGACACAGACAGCACACACAGACCGCAGCAGTAGCCCACCGGGGAGTCCACGCCCACGTCGGTGGACACCACCACGTAGGCCTGCAGCAGGCTTTGGGGCAGCGTGAGCACCAGCGCCTCCAGCAGCCAAAGGGCGGAGACGTCCGCCTGCTGCATGACCACAGCGCCCAGCTGCGCCACCGAGTCCTGCCCTCGAAGCACGTACCTCATGCAGTCCCACAATCTGCCACAGGGGGGAGACAAAGACAGCAGAGGATGAAGGAACCGACACCCTGGGTACCGGTGGAGGTGGATTGGTCGGTTCCTACCGTTTAAAGATGCCCAGGTGGAGGATGTGGATGATGGAGAGGTAGCATCGTCGGTCGTCGCCATCATCGTGGAACCACTTCAGGCTCAGCAGCTGGACCGCCGTCCCCGGGAGGAGGAGTCCCAGAGTGAGGCCCGCCCACTGCGTCTCTTCATTCCACAGGTAGAATCCGATACAGTAGAACACTGACGCACAAAGAGAGGAGGGGAAATATCACGCTTACGCCGTTTTGAATTCCATTGTTCTCGATTGTTCGGTTTTAAAAAAAAAACACAAAAAATTAAAATCTAATCTATAAATATTGGAATTGTAAAATTACTATTAAACTGTTAAAAGCACATAATATCATGTTACTGTACTGTAAATAAGAATAAAACATATAGCATCATATTATTAACGCGTAGCAACGCCAATGATCCGCAATGAGGAAGAAGCAGCTGAAGAAGGGATGTGACGTTTTTTTTACTATATTAAAATATAAAATTTAATTGCTTTGTAAGCTTAAAATAGATTCGTATTAACCAAATAACATTGAAAGTTGGTTCCAGATGGTTCCAGGTTCAAGTCCTGCTTTCCATAGGTTGTTCGTAACTGTCCATAGGTGTGGGTGTGTGCTGTGTGAGTGGTTGATTGTCTTTTGTGTGATTCAGCGATCCGCTGGTAACTATTCTGGAGTGTCTCCCTGCCTGATGTCCGCTGGGATGGGCTCCGGCAACCCCCAAGAAAGCGGAAAAGCGGTATGGAAAATGAACCACCTCCATCTGCGAGCCTAAATCAGATCCATATCTGATGTGAACGCACTGCGTAAGGTGCGATCGGAATTCCCGCTCCCTCCTAGGTTTTGAGGAACCCCAGGTGTGGAGTCGAACCCTGAAAACCTGCAGTGCCAGCCCCCAGAGTCGAGATGCTGGAGGCCCCCCAGTAGTATTTTTATCCTCTGGGAACCTGCTGGAAGTCACCTTGGCTCTCTTCGGGCCTTGGATCATTGATCTGCTGAGTCAGGGTACCGTCACACCTGAGAGCTGCTCACGCTAATAAAACACCAATAATCACATTTAACACCAGAACCTGTTTGTCTTCGGAAGGTCGGAGCCTGAAAGCTGATTCCTGCTGATCAGACTGACCTTTGCTGGGGAGGTTAAATCTAATCATTGTGTCTCTCCCCAATGACCGCCCCCTTCCAAGCCCCCCCCCAACACAGATGAATAGAACAAACCAGCCGGGGTTGGTGTGTTCAGCAGGTAATGTCCCCGTTTAAAACGCGTCTCCGGTACAAAACAGGCGGCAGCGCGACGCGACGCGACGCGACGCACCGCGCGGCAACCGCGTTAACGGACACGCGACGGACACGCAACACCAGCTGTCCTGTTCTCACCTCCACCCCACACCGAATAGGTGGTGGTGGTGGTGGGGGGGTGGTTCTGCCCACTTACGTGCGCTCCGTTCGGCCGCGATCACCAGCCCCGACGCGCCGAGCAGCGCCGCCTGACACCCGGCGATCCAGCAGCCGCTCCGCCGCGCCGCGCGCGGCATCCGGCGGGCGACCCCCCCCACGGCGTTCATCATGATGATGCTGCGTGGAGGTGGGGACGCGAACGGAGGGGCGACATTATCCTGGGCATCCTTCACCCCCGGGTCCCTTCTTCTCCCAGCGCCTACTGTCCCCCCCTCCCCTCCCCATCCGGTTAAAACCGATGACGTCACTGCGCGTGTTGTTTTTTTTTTTTTTTTAAAGGGGCATCGGTCTACCAAACGTCCGCTGTGTGCCCCCCACCCACCCAGCCCCTCTGTTTGGAAACCTGACTCCCCCCCACCACCACTTTAGAATATTTCAATTGAGGTTTATCGAATCCCCTGATGATTATTGATCTCCTCCTATACAGATCAATAACACATCAGGAGCTCCGTTATTGTTTCAGCTGGGAGCTTTTTGTTTTTCCTGACCCCCCCACACACACCTGAAGCAGGGGTCAGATGGGTTTCTTCCGTGGGTTCTACCGGTTGGATGAGGTTCAAGTCACATTTGTTGGTAAAACATTCAAATCATTGTCTGTTTTTGACTTTGACTTCAGACTAAAGTAGACTAGAGTAGACTAGAGTAGACTAGACTAGAGTAGACTAGAGTAGACTAGAGTAGACTAGAGTAGACTAGACTAGAGTAGACTAGAGTAGACTAGAGTAGAGTAGACTAGAGTAGACTAGAGTAGAGTAGACTAGAGTAGACTGGAGTAGAGTAGACTAGAGTAGAGTAGAGTAGAGTAGAGTAGACTAGAGTAGAGTAGACTAGAGTAGAGTAGACTAGAGTAGACTAGAGTAGAGTAGAGTAGAGTAGAGTAGAACTAGGCCCCTACTTTGGCTTCATGGCCCCAAAGCCCAGGATCCAAACCCATCTGGGTCTAGATCCAGGTGTTTCTGAGCTGCTGGAGCCTCTTGATGTAGACGTTGATCGACGCGCCACCCGACACCCTTAATAAACTGTAATCCGAGGATCACAGACGGGCCTCCGAAGCAGCGCCGTGTTTCTGAACGCACACATTTAGACGTTAGAATGGGACTAGAATGTGCATCAGCAGCAGGATCTGGTAAATCGTGACAGTAACTTGTTTCTCCGTGATTCTGTGTTTCTGATTGACTAACCGGTGGTCAGGAGCCTCAGACTCATAACAGGATGCTGATCTACGTCACCCCCTCCCACAAAGACACACGAGCACAGGGTTTCCTCTCTGTTGACATTCTGTTGTGTACTGAACAGTCATGCCTGTACAGTAACTACCAATATATATATATATATATATATATATATATATATATATATATATATATATATATATATATATATATATATATATACACACACATACACACACACACACACATATATATGTATATATATATGTATATATATATATATATATATACACACATATATATGTATATATATATATGCATATACAATACACACCAACAGAAACAGCATGAAACATACGTAGAATTTTTTCCCTCGTCACATATTGTTTCTTTACAAACTTGTTCCAGATATACAAAACACAAGAGAACAAGTCGAAAATCAGCTTTTATACATATCAGGTTTACGTCAGCAACAGAATAAATTAACAAAGATGCATACATTAAATTGATCGAGACACTGCTGGTGAAGTCAGGTGTGTCTTTAGGTTATAGACGATCCATGATGGAGTCCAGACTTTATCAACTTCAGACAGGATGGAACCGTAAGGCTGTCTCAGGGCTCGGACATGCAGCTAGACTCCATCTTGATGCCGACTGAATGCAGAAGAGGGCTGCCGCGATCCGCTTCGTAGACGCTCATCTGTATCTCCTCTCTGGCGCCACCCTGGTGGCTGGAGGTATGAGTCTTCATCCTGTTTATCAAGTCCTTAATGATTCCGTTGTCCATCTCTGCCTCTGTTGCCATGGCTTCGAGCTGCTCCGCCGCCTCACTCATGTCGAACCTCTCAATCTGGCAGTTGACTCGGTGCAGCTCCTCCGGGGTGAGGCTGCGGGAGGTCGGGGGGGAGAGAGGACAGAAGCCTTGGAGGTGTGCCTGCAGGCTGCAGTAGTGGAGGTAAGCGCAGGGGCAGCGGGGGCACCTGTGAGGTCGTTCACCGGTGTGGAGGCGTTTGTGGAGCTTCAGATGCACGAACTGCGTGAAGCGCGCGGGGCACAGCTTGCACTGGTAAGGCCTCTCACCTGAGTGGAGTCGCTGGTGGGTCTTCAGGTTACTGGTGCTGCTGAACCGCTTATGGCACACCTATGGCAAAACAGAACCGAGGGTAACATGTCGTGGTAAGTCGTGGTATGACTTACTACAACACGAGATGACAGATTAGTCAGTTCCCTCATATTTCCTTGTCTTTAAGCTAAGTAGTACCTTGCATTCATGAGGCTTCTCTCCTGTGTGAACCAGGTAGTGTTTCTGGAGGTGGGCCAGCTGAGTGAAGTTCTTCTCGCAGGTCTGACACCTGAAGGGACGCTCCCCACTATGCACTCGAAGATGGACCTGAGACCGACGAGACAGAAACAGTCTTAACAGTCTTAACAGTCTCAGGTTTTCCCCGTCCTTGCTTTAATAAAAGGATGATGAAGAACTAACCTTGAGGTTGGACAGCTGCCCAAAGACTTTTCCACAGATGTTGCAGTCATACCGGATCTTTCCGTTCTGCCTGGTGAGGGGGTAGGACAGAGTTTTGTAGCCGATAATCTGCCCATCACCTTTGATCTTCCTGAGGTCCATGGCGTCCTCTGTGCTGGTCTGGGCGGCAGAGGTGGGTTTGGAAGGGAGAAGGTCTGAAACGGCAGCCAGGCCAACCGGCGGTGAGCATCCACCTGGTGCGAGAGAGTGGAGCGCTCTGCGGAGGGAGGTGACCATGGATGAGGCACCAAGTGTCGTGGGTATCGTGGGGTCGGTGTTAACATTCCTGAGAGGAAACTGTTTGAAATCCCTGCCGTCATCCGAGGGAATCCTGAGGTAGTCAGTTCTTTTGGATACCAGTTCTCCGTCTATGTGCTCATTGGACGGTGAAAGAATCGGGCCTTGTTTGGTGTTGGACAGTACCAGTGTCAAGTCTTTGTGCTCACTGGCCAGAGTGTGGGGGAAGTGCACATAGCCGTCAAATAGTGGTAAAGGTGATGACAGTGATAAGTGAGACTTAAGTCGATCCTGGTTGAATGGATATGAATGAGGTAAAAAGGCGCTAAGGCCAAGCGAGTAGTGAGGCAGGGGGTAGGAGGAGTGCCTGAGGGCAGGGTGAAATCTATCGGGCAGGGAGGCCTCGTGGTAGGGTTTAGCTATAGTGGGGACCTGATTGTGCTGAAAGGTGAAGTGCAAACTTGCGAGGGCGGGACTAACCAGAGCTGGTCTTTTGGCAGCTGGAGGGCCACAGGATGGCAAGCATTGTAGATTTGCGTATCTATGGTCATGAATGGACTCTGGGTGGGGCTGGATCGGATAGACAACATGGGGACAAAAAATCCGTGAGAGGTCAGTCCGAGACAAGCGATCGTCTGGACATCTGGGGGAGGCACTCTGGGGTTTGGAGGGCTCGTCTCTGAGGATTTCAGAGACGCTGTGTCCACGTTTACCCGTTGTCTTCCACTGAGTTTGACTCGTTTCTGCGTGACGAAATAACAAGAGATATTACATCAGAAACAGCCTCTTAAGAACATCACGGGAGGCGTCATTGTTCGGTTCAGGGTCAGACATCTCAAAGACACCGACTTGATCACGCACACATCCTTGATAAGATCTTGGTTCATCTTTACTTTCAGTCTAACCTGTTTTATGCCTTAAAGATTAGATCAACTATGATCCATCTCCTAGACTTGCCTTTGTACTCTTTGAAAGTGGACACCATGTGTGAAACAACAGACGCCTGATCAGGACACAGATACTGTAGTTCAGTGTTGGTAGCTAAAGTAATGTTATTTGCATTCGAGTGCCAGTCACTATTTTCCACCCCTGCACAGGATGAGGAACTACTTTAAATTTGAAGGTGACTAATGACCCATGGTTCGCACCCACACATAAATAATCCGAAAAGATGCTTGATGGACTAGAAAATACAGCAGAGACGACACATCATCTGAGCTATAAATAGTATTTCCCTCTTAATTCTTCACACAAGGTCATTTTATGAAATCTGGAACCAAATGTGGCTTTAAAATAAACAAACCCTTTAACCTTCTGTCCAGGAAGTCATGAGGAGACATTCTGATTAACTGACGCACTCCAGAGCACAGGAACAAATACAAGCTGACAAACAGACCAAATGAAACACAGACGTTAGCATGCACATTTCACCCACACTCTTGGACACAATTAGCATCCACTTGCACAAATAAAGAGGAGCCCTTATCTGCTGAGCGCTGCCCCCCCCCCTCTCCGAGAGGCCAGGTCTCGGCAAACAAACTGCCGACACACATTGTCAGGAAGTTCAAGTAGTCACTGGAGCGCTTCCTACCTCTCTTCCTCCTCAAGAGCCAAACCAATTGAGGGGGGTAGTCCTGCCAGAATGCTGTCAGCACCTCAGGCAGCCTCTTGTGTTCTAACATGAGTACGAGTGTAAATTAGTATTTCGGTGCATACATGAGGTCTCTCGGCTAGAATGTGTTCTCTTTGTGTCAGTGAATGAAAGCCCAAATCCTTTGTGTGTCAAAGCGCTGCCAGCTGTGTGGAGCGAAAAAAAAAAAAGGAAAAGGTAAACTGAAACACTGCCAAAGTCCTGAAATCCATCTCAACTTACTCCAGTGCTATGGCCATAGCTAAAGACAGCCCTTCTCCGCTTTCAGGACGATACTCTCCTCCTTTGTGTTTGGCTTCAACAAAAAGAACCTTGGGTGTGACTCGGTAACTTCTTAAATGCCGTCACAAAGACTCTTGTCAGTCTGTCGGTGCTTTGATTTGTTGCCTTACGTCTCAAGTTATAGTCTCAAATGGACACTACTACCACCGGCACACTTACCCATACTCTCAACAGCCAGCTGGCCCAGCGGGGGGTAGTTACATCGCCTGGCAAACTCCGGGTAGTACCACACCAGAAGCTCCTGGCCCGGCTGAAGAGGTTTGACGGTGTAGAAGTAGACGTCCAACCCGTTTTGGCACGCCACCAGGTTCTGTTCCTCTACGTTGCAGGCCGGGTTGACGTAACGCATCCAGTTGCTCCGCTCCTCGTTTAAACCATCCAGAATGTGGTGCAAGCGACCCTCCGAAAAGACCTATGGAGAGATGGGTATGACTCAGCTGGCGATGACACATCGAGATCCGGACATGTCCTGATGTCAGAGGCTTCCTGACTAAAAACTGTGTGTTCTTTCAGATGAGACCAGGGCATCCCGTGTTTGTGGTACCTTTGTTTTCACGCAAGTATCTGCTGACCCTTTGAAAAGCTGTTGCGTTCAGCTTATTTAGACTATTCCGCCTCCTTCCATTCAGGCCTACAAATCTATTCTTTATCTGCTCTTTGAAGCTGTCACTTGAGTCATGGCTTATTGCGAACAGATTGTCTGTGTTATGGCTATTGCAAGTTTTGGTAAGGGTTGCATGATTTCAAGGTTGCTGACTATATATGGAAGATGTCCCAATGCTGCTGATTCGTAACACAACAGTTCTCAGGCTGAAAGCCACTTCCTCGCTTAGTCACTGCGAGAGTTTGCGAGTGTAGAGAAGTGGCGGATGCGAGGATGGCGTATTTACGGGTAGTGACACCACAGCGGAGAGAGAGAGGAGAATCGCTGCGTCACTGAAACCAAACAGCTGTGCGCAACCTTCGACAGTGAAAAAAAAGAAATCGGCAAAAAGTGAGCATATGCCTTTCAGCTCATCTGATCTAGTGACATTTAAAGATACCCCTGCCACGACGGGCAAAGTCGCACTTTCACAGGATGTCACAAATCGACCACAGACGCTAAGTTTTGCCACGACACAGCCAATGTGAGTTCTCCAGATGGAGACACAGGATGTGAACAGCTTTGAGATACACAAACAGATGAATTTCACATCTAAACATGCAAATCTGGACAGTCTTGTTGCACGCTTACCCTCCAGAAGTACTTCCTGTCGGCGTCTTTGAGCAGCGTTTCATTGGTGTAGATTTCCCCCACCACAGGGCCGAAGCGTGTCCCCTTGGGAATCAGCTCCTTACTGGTCACCCCAAGCACCTGTTTGACAAGGAGGACATTAAATCGGCAAATAACAGAGCAGCTCACAGAGTGGAGGCCTGAGAGAGGAGCCGGATACAGCCAGAGAAACATAATTAGAGGGATGAGCGTCTGCGGAATACAGCCCATTTTATCGGACTCACCACCTCTGGCTTGTTTCTTGATAATTAGCCAGATTGATTTGCTAAAAATTGTCTCGTGAGAGTTGTTATCTCCACAAAAAAGCAAACCAAGCAATTAGTTTTTACTTTTATTTCTCGATGTCTGTCTATAGGTTCTTAGTTATCCAGGTCGTGGTTCTCCAAAGCTGTTTCAACCAATCCACTAGACTTTAAGAAAGTTTCTTGAAGACGTTTCACCTCTCATCCAAGAGGCTTCTTCTGTTCCAGTCTAGAACATCTTCAAGAAACTTTCTTAAAGTCCAGTGGATTGATTTAAACTTTTATTTCTCGGCTCCATATGACAAAAGTCATTCCAGGTTGCGACAGAATTTGTCCTTTCCACCTTTGTTCCTGAATATTTCATAACCCAATAGCCAAAGTTATCTTCAGTTTCTCTACCGCATGAAAAATTCACTACTCCTCTTGTTTTGTTACCTGTAGGTGAGAAATTGTCTTGAGCCTTCCAGGTGTCAAGGGAGACTATCAGGTGTCGCAGGCACACCCGGTTCGGGCACTTGCACCTTAATCTCCCCTAAAAGCAAAGGTAATTTGTTTGCTTTTTCTTCTTGGGGTAGTGTTAGCATTGTGTGTAAAGACGGACAAACTGCTACATGCTTAGCCAGAAGTTGTATATTAGTTTTATTTTCATTTGTCACAGATTTACGGGAACTTGTCCTGCATTTATTGGAAGATCAACAACAAGTAATAAACTTTGCATGAATTAGCTAATCGTTTCCTTTTCACCAATGATCCATTGGGTTAATCTTTGATCTATTTAATCACAACAGCAGCCACAACCTTGTTAATGATGTTATCCGTGAGGGTTGTAGCTGTTTACGGCGTGATTATGTCCTGGGAATCCGAGGTAGCTACTAATCATAGAGACCTGAGGCTGTGTGCTGACAGGCTCACCTTTGTCTGTGCCTCAACACATACAGAGCAGAAAAGCAAGGCTGAAATTAGACAACAACTTGTCAAGTATTTCCCGCCTCAGGACGGATAAATGGATGGAAGGATATCGGAGTGACGCAAGAAGTCGTCAGTTACGCAAAACACAGACAACTACCGTGCATACCACTCAGACGGCTATGTTCTCTGCATCATTTCCCTGATTTTGAAACAGGACGATGACACGAAAGGCCCATTTCGCTGTTTCTCTGCATACCTCTGTGGAACCTCTGCGGTGTTTCAGGGCCAGGTTTCTGGGCAGCGATCTCTCGGCTCGCGTTTTTCCCTCGCTGTTGGACTTGTCCTCCGGGGGCTGGTCTTTAACGATGTAAGTGCACTTTTCCTCAAAGTCGGCTTCGCTCCACGATGTCACGTCTACATCCACGTCCACGTTCGGCGTGTCTGGCGTTGCTGTTGGGGTGATCCCTGAGCTTTGTGGTGACCTCTCGGAGGTTAGCATGGCTGCAGCGTGCTGGGAGGAGGAGGAGGCCTGCAGAAGAGTAGACAAAGGTGAAACGTCCATTATGTGATCAAGGACGACTTTTTCCATTCACGCTAACATGTTGGGGAGAAACAAAGACAAACAGCTCAAGCACAAAGGGAAGTTGGGTTTGGAATGGGGACTAAAATTAGGATGGAGAGCCATTTGCCCCGCGGAGGAGGCACCAAAGAATCCAACTTTCCCATAGTCTTCTACACCGGACAAACAAACTTCAAAGCGCAACCTTTCGTGCCTGCTGTCCCGTCGCCCCCACTGTCCCGTACATCCTGCGACTCTTCAAACGCCACCCCTGGGCTACGAGGGCGGTTCCTGTGCACGTCAGCCCCGGAGCAGGACCACTTTCACAAGGAAATCAGCACTCCCAGAGAATCAAGCAGACTTCCTCTGCACCGCCCGGGCCTTGGCTCTCAGCCAGTCCACACGCTCTTTCTTTCTTTCTTTCTTTCTCTCCATCTGTTCATTTAATATCTATCCCTCCTTTCTCAGGAAGATTACTGCCTCGCCCCGAGGGTGTAACGTCCCAACCGATGGGATGAAGCAGCGAAGAGCGAAAGAGATGGTGACAAAAAAAAGAGAGGCAATGCTCAGAACATCCTTCCTTCTTCAATTCATTTCTGAGACACATGAGGTCTGCGGTTGGCGAGATTCGGTAGGCAATCATGTGACTTCAGTTCCCTGCAATGAAACAGAACTTCAACCCAGTTGAACACTTGTTTTGGTGTAAATCCTGCAAAAAAAAATCAGCCTCAAATAATCAGATTGTAGTCTGGACGTTGGAACAATGGCCGTAGTTACGAACATCTCAGCTTTTTCTGGAAGGGAAATGAAAGATGTATTTAAAGCGCAAGGCGATGAGATATACGGTTGAGGTTTGACCCCGGTTTCTCTGAAGTGTGTCGCCACAGCTGACGGCGTGGAATGACTGTCACCAAGAGTGACATCTCACTCCGAAAGCGGCGAAACCATATGACACGTCGGCTGATTCTATCTAGCAAAAAAATCAAGAGTTGAGTAAGAAGCTGTGCAGAAGGAAGCCTTCACCTCTGATGGTCAGGTGCAACACACACACACACACACACACACACACACACACACACACACACACACACACACACACACACACACACACACACACACACACACACCAGGTGAGGTGAACATGTATGATCAGCATCCTGTTCATGTGCCACACTTACTGGGAAGCCTTGAGAGGAGCCACACATAGAGGAGCCCCTGGGAGTCCACCTTCCTGTCTCCTCTCACCCGGTGTCGCACCCGTACTTGAAGTGAACGCTCCCCTCTCGTCACTTCTCTGTCACTTCTGGCGCGGGAGGAGGGAAGGTGTGTGTGTGAGGCGCTCAGAGAAATACACTCCTTTTTTCTCCCAGGCTCCCTCCTCCTCCTCCCCTTTTTGCCCCATGACTCCTCCTCAGAGAGTGTTTGTGTTTTTATGTGTGTGTGTCATTCTCTTGCCCCCCCCCCCCCCCCCCCCCCCTCCACACACACACACACACACACACACACACACACACACACACACACCCAACCCAAGGGGTGGGTTGTCACACAGCTATGTCCGGATCAGACAAATACATCTTCATTTTCTGACAGTTGCCCACTTCATCTTCTACCTGTTGTTTTCTCAGAGGTTGTTTGAGGCTATCAGTTCACATATTTAACAGATGAGACCCCAGAAAATACACGGGTCCCAAAATTATTTTAAATAATAAACTTTTCTCTCAATTTCCAGAATAAGAATTAAACTTTCAAAGCTTTTTTATTGTGATGGAATTCCTTATCCGGCTGCAGCTGGAATATTTCCACTCCACGGATACCGAGCCTCAGACAGGAGAGGAAACATTCCATCAAAACTTCCCGCCTTGTGCAGAAGAACAAAAAATAAATTAAACTGCAACTTAAAGCTTTCAGACTTTTTTATTAATCAATTGCTCAATTGATAAAAAATGGTGACGTCGTCAGCACCTTGTCAAGGTAAAACATTCAATTTCCAGTAAAAACCCTGATATGAGACGATTTTATGCGTCTTTTTTGTCTTTTATGCCCAGTGTTTTGCCTTTCAGGCGCGTGTCCCGCCACCCCCGTATGGTTCTTTCTTGGGGGAAGGGGGGGTTCAGAATGTGTTGATACTTGTGTCGTGCTCTACCCTGGCTTTCACCCCCCTCTAGTTCCCCTCTCCAAAGCCAACATTTGCCTTGGCTGCCTTCCAGCCCTGAGACTTGGCTGAATGTTGGAACCGGTCGCCCACTCGCTCCACATGTGACGTAACGTGAACAGCAGTCGTGCATTCTGTCTCGTGCGTCGTGCCGGAGACTCCGTCCCGGCTCGTTGGGGTTCAGCCTCTCCCTGGTTTCTGCGGTTTCTCGTCCTCCTCCTCTACTTCCTGTCCCTCTGCTCACACCTGACCAAGCTACTAATTACAGCTGCTGACATGAGCCACCATGTAATTTAGAATCCACTTCTCTATTGCTGCTTTGCTCTCTCTCTCTCCGCGCCTTCAGTCATGTCATTCATCACCTGCTATTGAGCTCTCCTCTTCCTCAGCCCTCCTCTTCCTCCGTAAAGCCTCCTCACCTCGGCCCTCTCTTTACCGCGTCTATCACTCAGACGTACTCAACGGCTAATTCATATAATGACAGCAGAGCTTCTGGCACGAGTCACACTAAAAGGGCCCAGAATGCACTGGGAGCTTTTGTGGGGTGGGGGGGGTGGATGTTTTCGGAGAGTGGGAACGAAACTGGAGTGGACGACTTGATGTTTGACGTGACATTGGTACAATGACAGCATGATTAGCAGGCTTTAAACACACGTATGACGCAGTACGAGGACCTGTAGTTACTGAATAGAGCCCTGAACTCTGACTGACAGGTAAATGAACATTTAAGGCAGGACGATATAAAAGACGACATCCTGTCACGCTATACAAACACATCAACCTAAACTTCATAAAAACTGTTAAATAATTCGATAACGAACTTTTCTCTTTTAGGATGAAGTTTGAATTTGAGTTCGTCAACTTTAAACCTCTACGGTGCCTTCGGGGGCTGCTGTAAAAGCCGAATTTGCCTCCGGCCCTGTAATTTCCATGCTTGGTTCTCGACCTGCGACGACTGATTTCTCGCGGCAGGACAGAGGACGACCCCTCCTACCCTGTCGCCTCCTGGGATGACGACTGTGACTTTACGACTTGGTAGTCCCCCTCTGGGTTTCCCGATGTTTTACGGCTCATTCAAGTTTTTTTTTTTGTCACCCTGACGTTTCCCCTTGGCAAACCCCACCGTTACCAGAAGTGATTTTGATTTCTGCTGAGAATTCATGCATTTCTCCCAGTCTCACACGCTAGAAGTTCACCTGAGGCCACAGGTGCTTCATTATTGAGCAGACATGAACTTTAATGAATGTGTTAGGGACACAAAAACATGGCTATAATTTGTCTTTCTCCATCCTCTTTTCTCTCTTGGCTTCCATTTCAGGTGCGATTGTCAGCACCGACTCTCAACCACCACCCACCTAGTCCACCAACCACTTTCCGTCAACCGGTGGATGATCTCCTGTTGACAGGCCGAGGGTTTATTATGATGGTTTCAGGGCCAAGTGGAATGCTACCGTGCTCCACAGCAGATGTCTCCTCAAATCCTGACAAAACCACCCACGGTTATGAAGGGGAGGGATACTATCCCTGCTCTCAACTGACCGGCGACATAGACATGTACAGTATAGCCTGTGGATGGGGTTCATTAATCTGGCCCAGGTTGTAAACTTCACCTGCACATACAGGATTTCCAGGTGACCGTGAGACTATTAAAAGACTTTTATAGATGAAAAGATGCCTTTTGATTGCTAATTATTATTAGCAGACACACTGTTAACTTCACACGTCACCCAAACGGCAATGGTTTCTAGATGAGAACTATAGCGCCAAAGATCACGGACAAAGATCCGCATTATCTCGACCAGGATTGTCACTATTGAACCTTCTGATTTCTCCATTAGTTCATTTCAATTCATAATTTATAAAACATGCGGAAGCAGACAAAACCTAAAACCACACTCCTTCCACTAGCTGGTTGATCCATGATTTCATCATGCTATTAAAAAAAACAACATCCCTTTTCGCCCACACTTGCTTCCAGGTCTATCATCCGCCATTCCCAATAGATCACCGATGCTGACGTCAACTTCCTGGTATTCCTTTTAACTGAACTTCAGCAACAAACACCGCAGAGACACCTTAAATCTGTCCACCCAAAGGCGCCTTATAACAGTTGCACTTAAAACACAAGCAATGTTTGTCTTTCCACAACGGCGAGTCCCAACATTTGTCAAATAACCATGAGTCACTTGAAGAATTTCCCTTTCTTGTTGGAAAAATAAGTTTTTTTCCAACTGTAAGACCTTCTGGGGAGGTGTCCAACCCCAGGAGTCCCTGTACCTGCCTTCATTAAAAGTCTCTTCTCATTATTTGGTCTTCCTCTTGATTGCTAAGGCAGACTGTACCAACCACCGCCACTGGCCATATGGGAAAGGTACCTCCGGAGCTTCAGGCGTGTCATCAAGCGATGGAAGAAGACATGAAACTGGCACCACGAGTGAAAAATGGACCAACAGTGGACTTTAATAGTCTTCTCTCTTTGTGTTTATGTCTAGTTGTCTCCCAGTTGATTCAGCGCCGTCGGCCTCGGGCAGCTTGATGTCCTCAGACGTATTTTTGGATCGCCCTTGAACAAAGACTCTCTGACATCCCGAGCTGACAAAGAGGTAGACGCTGACCCTTCATTATCTGATGCGGTGCAATTGTTTGGTTTGGCCGCTATCTGAATTCACATTCCTAACTTCTTAAATCCTGGCAGGAATGACACCTATCTTTTCACGTTCTTTAAATAGACTTTATCGCGCCAGGAATCAAGTGAAACCTGTTCGGCAGAAGTATCATTGCATCAAATGTAAGACAAGAAGCACTTTCATTTGTTCCACAAACAGTTTGCCTTTCGGGGAATACCAATTAATCCCTGGCAAGAGAGAAGATTGATCTACTCTCAAATCTGAGCAGTTAATTTTTTAAAATTTATGCAGTTACACTCTGCAGACCGGCTAGCTTAGCTTAGCATAAATGCTTGAAATTGGATGGCAGAAATAAAGTTAGCCTTGCTCTATCTGAAGCTAACAGAAGCGAATCTACCATCTAAAGCTAAAAGATGAGAGTACTTTTATAGTTTAAACCAAACCGCTACATGCTGCTTATGCTGCTAAGCTAATACTATAGTAATGGCAAACTGTTAGCTTGTTTTCCTCTCTTTTCAGTATTTTCTGTCTCCTGCATCCTCCTTCCTCACACCAATCATTGTCAGAAATGAATCCTATCCCTTCTGGTCACGCCCACATGCTAATGTTTACAAACCACTAAAATTAATGAGAAAACTAAATGTACCTTCACATCTGCAGGTAAATTAGCTTTTCATTTAGCCATACTGAAGTCGCAGATAAGCAGCTAGCCTGTGACCGAAGCTAACCTAACGTGAGCATAAATTTAACCAAAACTCTAAATCTTAGAAATAATAGATGAACTATTTTATGTTGCTGGCTGAGTCCGTCTGTGCTTCAATGCTATCATAAGCTAATTATTTCCTAGCTATATCACAAACATGATGGGGATGGATGAAATAATTGACAAAAAATGTATTATCTGTGTCGTAAAATGTGTTGTTTATGCTAAGCTAACTATCTGCTTCCTGTCTGAAGCCACACGTGAAACGGGCAGCTTTCAGCGAGGCAGACTTTACTTTACCGGTGTGTGTTTTGCATTCGCAGACTGTGTGTCAGTGTGACTTTGTGATTGTATCACAGGGTAAGCAGCACAACAACAGCAACACAATGCGATGCGTTTAAACAGTTTAAACGGTCTGAGTCAACCGCTCAGGAATGGTGTCCACTATAAAAGAAGCGACAAGATCGGTGACATCATCAGGTGCCTGTGTGTCTGTCTGCACACCTCCGTCTGAGTCTGACACACACACTCTCTCCATCCCAGAACCAGTCAGACGGCACCGTCCTCCACCTGTCTGCAGCACTACCTGGCCCAGTCATTACCCGGGTCCCAGATCCTCGCTGTAAGTGCACATGTCAACAGCAAAATTACAGGCCGTGCTCTCACACGTATTTGTTTTGCTGTTAAAAGGGCAGTATAAGTCTGCACGCAAAGTGATACGATCTATTTCCCGTCGTCTCTTCTTCTGTTGTTGGACAAAGCCAGAAAAGGTTCAAAGTCCAGGCAGAGAAAAGGTCGACTAGCGGTGATGAACCCACCAAGACTCTTTGGTCTTTTTTGGTCCGTTTTCTCTGGTTTGTACAGATTTGATCGCTAACCGTCCTCTCGGTTTCAATTCAAGCTTTCATTACAAATCATTCTCTCCATTCTCATTCTTGTCTGACTAATTAAGTCTAGAAAGTCTCGCCGGATGTTTATGGTATGTTCTGAAATGTCAGACTTTGGCAGGGGAGGAGATTGGCGCGTCGACGCAAAGAGTGCTCTGACGAGTTTGACCGGGGAGAACACTCACTTCCAGAAAGGAGATGCAAATTGTTTTTACTGAAAGATGAGCGACTCCAACTTCTTGTTAACAGCTGTTGGTGTGAATAATCCGTGGTGCGTGCACAAGCGTTCAGTCTCACTACACATGCACGCCGTGTTGTTGCAGAAGTGTTCTTTTATTCTCTGCTCTTTCACCACATTGGCTTTGGGCTACCTGGGCGCTCTCTTTCCGTTTTCAGCATGAAAAGTTCAAACAATGGCGAACATCTCTTCTCCTCCGGGCCTCATTGTCGCTTTTATTGTGTATTTTCTCTTGACTATATGTCTGAACAGACCTGATTGAATATGGAATTACTGTCAACATTGGAAAAAGTCTTTTGCGCAATCCAAACACCAGCTAACGGTCGCTCTTTTGTTGATCAGCGTGTTTTGCCTTGGCATCGGTGAAACTTGAACGTCCTCAAAAACCAACCTGCAGACAAACCACGTGTTTCTCCATGAGAAATGCATCAAACATTTCCTATCATTTACGCCACAATCGTTTCCGTCTTCCACCTATGGTGTAATTTCCCCCTGCCCAAACTGGATCCTCAATAACATCCTGTTGTCTGGGGGGGGGCATCTGAGGGGCCTGGGTCGGACTGACCCTCCACCACATCACACGTGGGATAGGACGGAGCAGACAGAGGCTGTTATCCAGGCTAATGATAGCTGGAAGAAACAGGCAGGAAGCTGCGATCCTCTGATCTCTGTATTTAAAAGCATCCTTATTATTGCTTGCGTATTGTCCCTCCGGACTGCAATTATTAAATTGAAGGACTGGGATTCGACCGTGGCAGACCATTTTAGCCGAGGTGTGGCAAGACATCATGAAAGGAATTGAGATACTCCTCACTGGGAACAACGGAAACGTTTCTAGATGGCACATAAATGTTTGACTGAATCAATTTCTTCAGCTAACGTTGGCCAAAGCAAAGACCAAACCTTTATTTATTGATTTTAGCATTTTTGTTGTTGTTGACTGGGTGACAGGTTCGTACACGAGACTTGCAAACAGGAAATGAAATGTCTTCCAGCAACATTATTTGAACTTTTGAGATTCATTCGTTCAGTGGGTGTAGGGTTTTTCTCCTGTTTGAAATTTGATCATAATTCGGACTAGTCTTCATGAACCTTCGCCAAAGTCAGCTCAGTTTCCTAGTTATGTCTTTGCAAGATACTGCCAACCCCTCCATATTTTGTATGTTGAACAGGTATTAGCCTAGAAGAAAGGCTTCCTCTTGATTGACTGACAGGGTTTACTGGTTTGTCTTGGTGCGGTACGCTGGTCTATCTCTTCGTTTTATTGAACCACAACAATGACATAACCTCAAACAAACTGCGCTGGAGCAAAGCCATACAGATTTACGAGCGAGTTCACCCCACAGTAACCCTTCCCAGTGGGATGCAACAGGTGGTCATCCTCCTCCATCCGCCGTGGCGTAGACAGGTGCTTCCGACCACGTTGGACGGATTACTGTTGACTCGGAACAATGGGGGAAAACAGCGGAACAAGAAGGTCTCATTCACGCCTGGCCACTTCCAACCAGGACCGACTCCATGGCAAACACACAAATGTATAAACCAAAGTGTTCTGTGGGCAAGAAAAGTCCATATTTCAACGCAAACACAAACAAGATCAGTCAAACTGTCAGCCTTGGAAACACAGGCATCGGAGGACAATAGTCCTCTGACCCATATCTGAGCCTGGAATAGGCAAACAGGAAGAGATCTCCTTTGCATAGAGGGATATTCCTGACTTTATTTTAAGGAAGGGGAGAAGAATGGAGGTGGAGGAGGGGGAAGCATCCTCTGACCCAGAACATCCACCGAACAGCATCTATATGAACAAAAGTTCACAGGAAGAGGTTAAATCTCTTTCCTGGGAGCCGAGAAGGCCGTCACCTCGTCACAAAGAAAACACCTCTTGACTTTTTCTTCCTCCACCTTCACGTGCAAGAGGATCTACTATGATATCTGGCAGCTCTGATCGCGCTTTGTGACTAATGTGAAAGTAACAGCACTCTGGAATCTCCCGGCAGACATCTGACTGTAAGATCTGCGCTGGTATCCAAACAATGTGTGTCCTTTTCAACTGAAACACCAGCGTGTAATTAACCCTGTCAGAGAAGACTCCGATCTGCATAGCTGCGGAATGACATATGGCCACGACTCAACGTCGAGGAGGAATAAACGAAAGACACCTAATAGGTGTGACTCAGGTTATTAGCATTCACCCCGTACACAACTCCTGGAAATATATTTTCAGTTTCGTGGTTCCAGTAATTTTCTGAAGTTTCCTGCTGAGTCATTTTAGGAAGGATGATGGAGGTAAAGATGGTCAAATCAGGATTGAGTGATTACCTGAGGAGAGGAAGGAAGACGGGATGGGGTGATGAGCTGAAAGAAGACGAAGAGCTGACCTCTGTCCCCTCCTGTCATACAGATAAGAGGAGATGATGGAGATTCCCACTCGGATGACCCTTAAGGTGCGAGGTCATTATTAACATCTTCATCTTTGTCTTCGGGAGACATGGAAAAAAAAAATCCTAAAAGTCATACATTTAGGTTACTTTAAATCCACGGCAATTAAACTGATGTTGAATTGTGCAGCAGCAGATTTCTGTTATTATATATTTCTATTACGCATTTCCATCCTGCATTCCAAAAAAATCAGACAAGTGATGCCCATGTGGGATTTAAAACCATAGATAATTTGACTGAGATGCTTATCAGGAAGAATCAAATGAGCTAAAGCAAGACTGTACCCACAACAACAGGCCAGTGTTGACTTAGGTAAATACATTACCCACATTAAAACCATGAATCATATTCGTTAAACTCGACAGGGAAGCTCCAAGTTGTATTAAGTGAGAACGTAGGAGTTTGAACCTCATGTCCACATCCTGTGGTTGACTTGAGGAGGACGAAGGAACAGGTAACCCCGGTGTACATTCAGGGGGTCAATGTGGACATTGTGGAGCACTGCAAGTACTTGGGTGTCCACATTGACACTAAACTAGACTGGGGGAGGCACACCGACGCCCTCTACAGAAAGGGCCAAAGCCGTCTCTTTTTCTTTACGAGGGTGAGGTCTTTTAACGTCTGCAACACTATGCTGAGGATGTTCTACCGGTCTGTGGTGACCAGTTCTTTACTCTATGCTGTGGTGTAATGGGGGTAGCGGACCCTAACAGACTGGATAGAGAGATCCTCAGGCCTGGGGACATTGGTGTAAAGTTAGAATCAGTTACTGTAAATGTTGGAGAGGAGGTCATTGTCCAAACTAAGGGTCATCTTGGACAATGAGTTCCACCCACTGTACAAGACACTGATAGGACAAAGGAGTACCTTCAGTAGTAGGATGACCCTTCCTAAATATACAACTGAAAACTACAGGAATTCTTCCCTTCCTGTGGCCATCAAGCTGTATAATGTCTCACTTTAATGTGCAGTGATGAGGAGGAATGAAGCGGCAGTAAATGTGCATATCTGTACATGTGTTTATGCATTATTCAATCTATTTATTCTTTTATTTATCTCTAATGTCCTTTGCTTTTTTTTCATAATTCTAAATGATCTACTCTTGGTCTGACTTTTTACTTATGTGCTGAAACGGAGTGACTGTAATGAAAAATAGTTTCCCCCTCGGGGTTTAATAAAGGATTCTTATGCTGTGTTTCAGAATCTTTTCTAGGTGCTGTTCTCTTATATCGCCACTAGGGGGCGGAAGCGCTTCGGCTCGCTCCTCCATCTAGCGGCCGTCCCCTCTCTCCTCCGCCCTCGTTGGCTGCCCATCACCGGGACTTCTTCCGGAAGCCTCTCCGCCTGAAGTTAATGTTTCACAGGATCCCGGGACTCCTTTCCAAACCGCTTTTCCGGTCTGCGAGGCAGATTTTTTCCCCACGAAACTCCCGAAAACTGACCTCCAGGATGTCTTTCCAGTACCCGCAGGCTTACCGCGACGACGCGGTGGTGAGTCGCTGCCAGCGGCTAACTTAGCCTAGCATGCTAACGAGCCGGGATGCTTAATCATCACGCCGTTTCATTCATTTCAAAACGGGCTTTCGCTTTTGTTAGCATGCTAATTAGCCTCAACCTGGGTTCATTTTGACAGGTTGAAGTTAGCCGTTTCCTGTTAGCTTAGCTTACAACCCTCCTCGTAGCAGCTAATGTTTATTGTTATCACTGGTGCTAATTAAAGGGGATGTGTTGGCTCGGCTCGGCTAAAGCTAGCCTGTCAGCGCTAAACCGGATGTCAACACTTGTTTTCAGATGGAGGAGTATCACGGAACCAAAATACCGGATCCGTACAGCTGGCTGGAGGACCCCGACAGCGAGAAAACACAGGTAAACATTATGATTAGTGTCTATTAAAGTTGTTGTGAAGTGTAGAAAATAAAAGCTAGTTGTTTTTATTTCCGGAACACATAATAATCCGAACACATAATAATCCGAACACATAATAATCCGAACACATAATAATCCGAACCTTTGGTCCCTCGCATTCACACACATGTACTCAGCCGCAGTAAGACAGAGTACATGTGTGTGAATGAGAGGGACCAAAGTGGAAGAGTGAGGTTACAGGGAGAAGAGATCAAGAAGGTGGAGGATTTTAAGTACTTGGGGTCAACAGTCCAGAGCAATGGAGAGTGGGGAAAAGAGGTGAAGAAGTGTGTACAGGCAGGATGGAATGGGTGGAGAAAAGTGTCAGGTGTGATGTGTGATAGAAGAGTTTCAGCTAAAATGAAAGGAAAGGTGTACAAAACTGTGGTGAGACCAGCGATGTTGTTTGGTCTAGAGACAGTGTCACTGAGGAAAAGACAGGAGGCAGAGCTGGAGGTAGCAGAGATGAAGATGCTGAGGTTCTCTCTGGGAGTGACCAGGAAGGATAGGATCAGGAATGAGTACATCAGAGGGACAGCACATGTTAGAGGTTTTGGAGATAAAGTCAGAGAGGCCAGACTGAGATGGTTTGGACATGTCCAGAGGAGAGATAGTGAATATATTGGTAGAAGGATGCTGAGTTTTGAACTGCCAGGCAGGAGGCCTAGAGGAAGACCAAAGAGGAGGTTTATGGATGTAGTGAAAGAGGACATGAAGGTAGTTGGTGTGAGAGAAGAGGATGCAGAAGACAGGGTTAGATGGAGGCAATTGATTCGCTGTGGCGACCCCTGAAGGGAAAAGCCGAAAGGAAAAGAAGAAGAAGAGATAATAATCCGAACCCAGAGGACCTCAGAGGTCCGGGAACTTCCGCTTCCGGTGTCCTAGACCAGCCCGGAGGTTTTTAAATGTACAGGAAGTCGGTGTGAGGATGTAAAACCAATCAGTTCAGCAGATCATTGGGACTGGACCTGGAGATGATGTCATGGATCTATTGTGTGTGTGTGTGTGTGTGTGTGTGTGTGTGTGTCCCAGGCTTTTGTCACCGCTCAGAACCAGCTGACGTTACCGTTCCTGGAGCGCTGCGAGGTGCGGGATCTGTTCAAGGAGCGCATGACCGAGCTGTACGACTACCCCAAGTACAGCTGTCCGTTCAAGAGGGGGAGCAGGTGAGGTGACACCTGGACCTGGACCGGGTCGCCCCACTGGACCGGTTCTGAGGTTCAGACCGGAGCCACCGTAGATTAGAAGATCAGAAGATTCGATTTAGTGATCGATTCATTATCTGACTGACTTTTGAGGAAACCGTGTCCAGTTTTTTTTCTACTCTTTTTTTTTTTGACCGGTTTTGTGTTTCAGGTACTTCCACTTCTACAACACGGGCCTCCAGAACCAGAGCGTGATGTACGTGCAGGAGAACCTGGACGCCGAGCCCACCGTCTTCCTGGATCCCAACACGTTTTCTGATGACGGGACCGTCGCCCTGCGAGGTACCGGGACCGCTTTCATCACACTTTTTATTGTGCCTTTTGGGAAAAGATTGGATTAAATAATTGACTGAGTCAGTTTTATTTTGAAAGAATGTCAGTCAATAAAGCAGGAAGTAGTTCTAACTTCCCAAAGTCATCGCTAACGGCTGCTGTCGCCGCTGATTGAAGGCTACGCCTTCTCCGAGGACGGGGAGTTCCTCGCCTACGGCACCAGCGCCAGCGGCTCTGATTGGGTGGAGATCCGCTTCCTGCGGGTGGACGGCGCCGCCCCCCTGGAGGACCGGCTGGAGCGGGTCAAGTTCAGCTGCATGTCCTGGACTCACGACGGGAAGGGGCTTTTCTACAACTCCTACCCCGAGCAGGAGGGCAAGAGCGACGGTGAGTTCAGACCCGACCGTTTCTTTATCCACTTCCTGTCGACGTCTCGTCCGCGTCATCGCTCCACACCCCCCCCCCCTTCCAGGAACCGAGACGTCCACCAACCTGCACCAGAAGCTCTACTTCCACGTTCTGGGGACCCCCCAGACAGAAGACGTGCTCTGCGCCGAGTTCCCCAACCACCCCAAGTGGATGAGCGGAGCCGAGGTACGTCTCAATCGGGGGGGTGGGGGTGGTCCTGATGGGGTGATAGTTGGGGTTCAGTGATGGCGTGTCCCTCCCCAGGTGTCGGACGACGGGCGCTACGTGCTGCTGTCCATCAGGGAGGGCTGCGATCCGGTCAACAGACTGTGGTACTGCGACCTGGAGACGACCCCCCATGGTATCACAGGTACCTGATGAAGGCGTCTTTAGATTGGGGGGGGGGGTGTTATCGCGCTCTGAAACGACCCTCCTCTCTTCAGGACTCCTCCCGTGGGTGAAGCTCATCGACAACTTCGACGCCGAGTACGAGTACGTGACCAACGAGGGGACGGCGTTCACCTTCAAGACCAACCTGGAGGCGCCGCGGTACCGCCTCATCAACATCGACTTCGCCTCCCCAGCGGTGGAGAACTGGAAGGAGCTGATCCCGCAGCACGAGAAGGACGTCATCGGTAGGACGGCGCCGCGGCAGTGACGCCCCACCGGCGTGATCGGGTGTCATTCACTCTCTCTTTTTTCTTTTCTTTTTTTTTTTGGGGTGGGGGCAGTGTTCGCCACCTGCACCTTCTCCAGCTTCCTGTTCATCTGCTTCCTCCACGACGTGAAGAACGTGCTGAAGATGTACCGCCTGAGCTCCGGCGAGGAGCTGAGGACGTTCCCGCTGGACGTGGGCTCCGTGGTGGGGTTCACCGGGAGGAAGAGGGACTCGGAGATCTTCTACTACTTCACCTCCTTCCTGTCCCCCGGTAGGACGGCGTTCTGGCGTTGGTTCTGGGTACGTCGTGGCGGCGATGACCTCACGTTTTGTACTTCCTGTCGTTCCGGCAGCCATCATCTACCACTGCGACCTGACGAAGGAGCCGCTGAAGCCCCACGTCTTCAGGGAGGTGACGGTCAAAGGCTTCAACCCGTCCGACTACCAAACCACGCAGGTAAGAACCGGAAGCGGGACGTCGAATAGGAAGTCCTCCTCCGGTTCTCACGACGACCCCCCCCCTCCCCCTCCCGCGTCGTTCTGTTTTTGCGTGGGCAGATCTTCTACCCGTCCAAAGACGGGACCCAGATCCCGATGTTCATCGTCCACAAGAAGGGCGTGGAGCTGGACGGCTCGCACCCGGGCTTCCTGTACGGCTACGGCGGCTTCAACATCTCCATCACGCCCAGCTACAGCGTCTCGCGCCTCATCTTCGTCCGGCACCTGGGGGGAGTCCTGGCCGTCGCCAACATCCGGGGTGGCGGGGAGTACGGCGAAACGTGGCACAAAGGTGACGCCGCCGTTGTGTGGTGTTTTTTTTTTTTTTTTTTTAAATTTTGAAGCGTTTTAGCGGGGCGATGACTCATCAGCGGCGTGTTCCTCGTAGCTGGGATGTTGGCGCAGAAGCAGAACTGCTTCACGGACTTCCAGTGCGCCGCCGAGTACCTGATCAAGGAGGGCTACACCTCCCCCTCCAAGCTGACCATCAACGGGGGTTCCAACGGCGGACTCCTCGTAGGTACGTACGCCGCCGCTAACTCTGATCCCGCCGCCGGTAGCGTCTGATTGTCTAACCCGTCCCCGTCCTCCAGCGGCGTGCGTGAACCAGCGGCCAGAGCTGTTCGGCTGCGCCGTCGCTCAGGTGGGGGTCATGGACATGCTGAAGTTCCACAAGTTCACCATCGGACACGCCTGGACGACCGACTTCGGCTGCTCCGAGGACAAGGAGCAGTTCCAGTGGCTCATCAAGTAGGTCGGGGGGGGGGGGAAAAACTCATTTACACAGAGAGTCACATCATCAGCATAAAGGAGGTCCTTAAAGGGCCAGAAGTCACTAAATGTAACTAAATGTAAAGTAAAATAAATGTAACTACTCCTTTATGTTAAATAACTCTGAATTTATGACTTATTCAAGTTGCAAACATTATTCAAGTTACAAACATTACAGTTAGACAGAAGAAACATGTTTTGGTTGTTTCTCTGTTATAAAATAAAAGTTTTAAATTTGTCAGGTTATTAAACCCGCAGAACTCCATCAATCAAGGATCAAACTATCAATCAATAAAGAAAAATAACATCAGACACAAGTTAGGACGTTAACTTTGTTCACAACGTTTTAGTCAGAGTTCAAACGTTCTTAATTGTTGCATTGTGGGAAATGTAGTTTTTGGTCAAAGCACTTATTTTGGTCCAAGCATTCATTTTTAGACTCTGACCTATTATAATTCCGTGGGCCACATTTGGCCCCCGGTCCTTGAGTTTAACACACGTGAAGTAGGTGCTCGCTGTGACGACATCACTTCCTGTCTTGTTTCCTCCTCTTCTCCGCAGATACTCGCCGCTGCACAACATCCACGTCCCGGAGGGCAACGGCGTGCAGTACCCGTCGGTGCTGCTGCTGACGGGCGACCACGACGACCGCGTGGTGCCGCTGCACTCGCTCAAGTACATCGCCACGCTGCAGCACGTGGTGGGGCGGAGCCCCAAGCAGACCAACCCCCTCTTCATCCTGGTGGACACCAAGTCGGGCCACGGCGCCGGGAAGCCCACCAGCAAAGTCATCCAGGAAGTGGCCGACACCTACGCCTTCATCGCCCGCTGCCTCGGCATCTCCTGGGTCAAATAGGCTCCGCCTCCTCCTCCTCCTCCTCCATGCGTCGGCGCCGTTTGGTTTCTTTCAACCACGTCATCTACGATTAGTCTTCAAGCTCACGTTTACCCACAAGCCATTGCAGTGTGTTTGTTCGTCTCCTCTGTCTCTCATTCAGAAAAACTTTGGGATTTTTTTTTTTGTATTCATTTTCTATGTCAAGTTCACGGTTACCTAGGAGACGGATTCTGTCCCGCGGTTTCCCCACGCACAACACTCAACGCCGGCGTGCGGCGATCATGGGAAACACGCCAGCGAGATAAGGGAGGAGTCGGGCGTCGGCGACGACCGCGCCTCCGTTCAGTCGACAGCCAATCAGCAGTCAGGAGTTTCAGAACGACGCCTTTTATTTATTCTTCTTTCAGCCGAACGAGTTCAGCGTCACCATCCAGACCAGACGGGGACGGCCCACAGGGTTGCTGTGGAAACGAGGAAAAACAACAAAAATATTGGGAGTGTGTGTGTTGGAGTGTGTGTGTGTGTGTGTAAATGTAAACCCCCCCCCCCTTCCCGTTTCTTTTGGACTGAAATGATTTCTACCTCTTGACATGTGCTGATTGTTTTCCAATCAAAGGGAAGAGAACTCGATGCCACAGCGACAATAAACAACTTTTGAAACGGATTCATGAAATTTTTTTATTCCCTAAATAAATAAATAAGTGCTGAATTAAAATAAAATACAGACAATAAATGGTAATAAAAACACACGAAAACATTTATTTCATCGCATACACCTGACAGCTGATTGGTGGCTGCAGTTCCTCTGAGCGGCCACCAGGGGGCGGATCCCTCGACAGCGCTGAACACGTGCAGCAGGAGCCGAGCATGAGGGGTGGTCCGTCAGAGGCCCCACGTGGATTACCCATCATGCATGTTGCATGTTGGAAACGTCCTCTGATGCCTCCTGTCACGACCCGCGAGCTCATCTAGAAAAACACCGTGGAAATAAATCCACCAATCAGGAGTCAGCTGATGGTTTTGTCTCCCAAAGTCATTCCGGAGGAAATTTAAGTGACAAAAAAATAAAGAGGGGGAGAAAAAAAAGGCTTTTGTAAAAGAATTTTACACATCTATGATTTTAATTTTAAAAGACATAACTGTCAGTTTTTATGTAATAAACGGAACACTTTTATTTAATTCAAGGCTGTAAACGTTTCACAGCCAAACTAAAACAAATGTTTATCTTAGGATTTCTATTCAAGTCACATTTTCACACCCATTTCTTTCCTATTATTAAGATATAATTTTCCTAAAACAGAGAATGTTATTATTCTGATGTGAAAAGGCTATTTCAGCATTTATTATCTGTTGTTAAATGTCATTAAAAGACTTGAATTTCTTTTAGATTCTTCCTGTCAAAACTTTTCCTTTTGGATCAAAACAAGAAAACTGAATTTTCAGACATCTGGCAAGTTTAATTAAAACAGACTTCAAATTATTTGTTTAGAAATAAAATAAATGGTTTGGATCGTGGCTGAATGATGGAGGAGGAATATAATTCATTCTCAGTTCTATTCAAGAAAAGTAATACTAAAACTTTTGAGAAAAAATTTAAAAAAAACAACAACTAACAGATGCAGTTTTGAAACATAGATTTTAAAAATTTTGTACAATTATTCCCCAAATAAAGTCAACTTTTTAAAAAAGTTAAATAAACAGTAGCAGAAAATAAACCTGTTAGTCTGCATGGGAACCTGAACAGTAGATGTTTAAAGTATAAAACATAATCTGACAAACAAAAGTCACTCATTTAAAATATTCTAATTATCTTCTAAAACTTTTATTCATGGTGAAAAAACATTTCATTCACACTCTAAAAACCTTTAAAGCGAAATTCTTTATTTTTTCAGCCCCATGTGAACTTTTATCTACTTATTCTCCAACTTTTATTCTAAAACTTAAAGTTTCGCAGTAAATTAACCTGATAAATCATAACAACAAATAGTTCTAATTCAAAATTTTGACACAACAGAAAGGAATTCAAACTGCAGGTTTTTAAAAATACGACTTTTATTTACTAGAAATAACTTTTAAACTAAAAAAAAAAAAAAAAAAAAAAAAAAAAAAGAACGGAAATGACGAAAAATGTCACCACTGTGTTTTTTGATCACTAATCAATAAAAATAAAACTGATAATCATTAATAGTCATCCGTCTCCACAGACTTTAGATAATTAAATATAAACTGTGCGCGCCCACGTCTATGAGCACGCGCACTTTACACCCCATTAATATTACTGTTAATAACAGTCATAATAACCGCTAGAGGGCGTCTGACGCGCGTGAGCCCGTGTGACGTCACCAGTCAGTTTGATGCTGCTCTTATTAAACATCATCTATCCTAAATAAAATTAATAATAAACTCCCTGCCTACGTCATCACGACACGCGTCACTAACAGGCTCGTGAACCCGGGGGAAACGCCCCCCTCCCCTCCCCCCCTTAAATTCTGATTGGTTGATGTATTTGAAGCTGTTCCAAAACACCCAATGAGGGGACACCTGAAACACCCGGAAGTCGCAGCTGAGCAGCTGCACTGGGAACGAAATGCCCCCCCCCCCCAACACACACACACACACACACACACCGGCGGAAGGACACTAATTACACAGGTCAAAGGTCAACTCTATTTTATCTATCTATCTCTGATCTGAGATCAGTTTGGGGGGGTTGGGGGTCATTTCTGGAGAAAATGATGCTTCCTGCGGGTTGTCCCGTTTTAGGATGGGGGGGTGAAGAGCAGGAGGTCCATCCTGATGGTTCTGAAGGTGCAGCTCCCGGGTGGGGGATGTGAGGAATGGATCTTTATCAAAGAGGTGGGGGGGGGCTGATGGAGGGGGGGGCACATGGTTTGAAAGGCCACCTCAGCTCCAGAGGCTGGACGGACATTGGTTCCAAACCCTGACCTGAGCCGCGTTCCTTCTCCCGGTCCATGATCCGGTTCGGGTTCGGATTCGGTTCCCCGGATGTGACCGGAAGCGAACAAATCTGCCTTCAACGCACGTGCCCGCGCACGCGCGTGCGCCTTCAGCCTCAGCTCGTGTTACCGAGTCACCATCAAATATTCATCCATGGAAAGTGTGTTTGATTCCAGACGCGCCTGAACATGTGACCCCCCCCTCAGTCCGGTGCGTCCGGGTCCAGATCCACTTTCAGCGGGAACACCGTGACGGTCCTGTCCGCCACACATCACTCATTCCCGGGGCCGACAGGAGGAGGATGTCCGCTCCATCTCCCACAGGTGAGCCCCCCCCCCCCACCACCACTTTTTTTTTTTTTTTTGCATCCGTTGGTTTTCTTTGATTTTTTTTCTCACTGCGCGCGTAAAATGCGCAAAAACAACCTGGAATAATCCGGATTAAACCCGACTGAGACAGAAGTTCATCAAGTGTTTTCAATAAAGTTGGATTGAAGAAGGGAAAAATACCCAAAAACCAACGCGCGTCGTTCAACCTGAGGAATAAAAGGCGCAGCGGGTTTAAAATAGATCCTTAGAAATAAAACTGAGACATTTTAAAGAGGAAAAAGCGCAAAATATCAACTGTTAAACCGATTTTAAGACTAATACCGGATTATCAGCTTTTATACCGGAAGTCTGATGATGGATCGAAGTGAAGGAAAAAGGTTCGATTCCCACTGAATCCCAGCAGCTGAATAAAAGCAACAAATATCCGCATTTGTTCCATTGTGCGCACATTTTTACGCAGCGGCTGCAGAGGCGTCCCCCCCCCCCCCTTCCGCGTCCCTGTGACGTCACCGATTTTTCATTCATATATTTGGAGCATGTTTACGTCGGAAAGTTGTTTTTTTGTTTTTTTTTTAATTTCTTTTGAAAAAAAAAAGAATCAACAGAAACGTGTCGGTTTTAATTTTCTTACTGTTGACGCAAGAAACTAAATGGAATCCAACCCACGAGCAGGGAATAAAAACCCCGCAGGTTCGTGCTTTTAAAAAAAACCTTTATTTCTAATTATTAAATGAAGAATTTGGAGGATTTTTCTGCCTCAAACGGGGTCATAAAATGCAGGAATGATCCTTTAAGTTTTGGCTTTATTTGCGTTCTCCTGACGCGCACCTTCTCCTGACAGATTTGCGTGATTATTTCGTTCATTAAAAATATTCCTCAACGAAATCCGCGCAAATATGAAAGAAAATACTTCAAGAAAACACCAAAAAAACTGTTGATTTCTTTCTTTCCTCCAAAAAATCTCCATGAATGTTGGATTAAAAAACCAAATGGAGCCAAAAATGAATGTTTTAAATCATTAAAATCATTAAAATGATGATTTTGAATGTGAAACTTTATTCTTGTTGGAATTCTCCTGTTGGGAAAATGAACCCCCAAAGAGAGGATGACCTGGTTTCACCCCCCCCCCCCCCCTTGTTTACACTTCCTGGCAAAAGGGTATAAAAAGTGAAGGATTGGTGTCTGGAATGCATGAAGTAAACGACAAAAACAAGTTCTTCTCCAAAGAGGACGTGGGGGGGGGGTGAACCCAGTGAACCCCTTTGAAGGCAGGCTTCCTCTGGGAGCCTACCGGCCGGGGCTGGGGGGGGTTGGGTGAGGTTAGCTGGGGTGAGTGGGTCCAAAGTCTGCAGAAGGTTTGGTGTTCAAACAGCTCAGGAATCCACTGCAGGGGGGGGGGTGATCGGAATGATCCGGTCTGGGCCGGATCGATGCCCCCACAGATCCATGATTCCAGAAGGAAACGTTTTCCCCTAAAGGATGGAATAAAGTTAATCCAGGAGGGAATAAATTAAACTTTTCTTGGTTGGAATTAAAAAATGAAATTGGGATGTTTTTATTTTTTTTTTAATTAAACCTCCCGAAGAAGGAGCAAAGAGGTGTCTCCATGGAAACACGACAGAAGGAGAGTCTCATCATTTTATATTTGACTAAAGTTTATTCTAGATATTTAAAAAAAAATGCTTTACAGAATTATTTGCAAAGATAATTACAAAAACTAAAGTTTTAAGCTTCTGTTTAAAAGAATTTGTGTTTTTTCTGACACTTTAAAGCTAATATTTGTAAATTTCTCAGTTTGTGGTCAATCTATAATCTATATCTTATTTACAATCCAAACACTAATCTTAACTTTCATGATTTTATTATCAGATTAGCTAGAAAACAGAAAATTCAACCACATCTTTAAAATATTTATGTTTTTACAGAACTTGATGAGAAAACTTTCAAATTTTGCTTTCTGGCAGAAAATTAGAAACAAATATCCTCTGATAAATAAAATAATAGAGAAAAAGTATAGGTTTTTAAAAGTAAACAAGTAATGGAGCAAATAAATTCTATTTTTGGTTTATCTGAAAAAATAGTTCCAAATTCACAGAAACAAGCGTTCCTTAACTTTTAACACACCTAAACAACAAAAGGTTATTTTCTCCACAAACTATAGAAATGTAAATTTCCCAACAGTAACAGAAGAATGATTTATATCACTATAAATAAACAAGTAAGTAAAAGTTTAATTGATTTATTTAAAAAGAAAAAAAAAACTGATTCGTGTACAGACAACAGTTTCTGCATGTAAAACTTTTCAATTCTGCTTTTACACAAATTAAATTAAATCAAAATAAGTTTCAGTTTAACTTCCTGTTGATGTTTATTATAAATAAGTTGATTAAAAGCGAGTAAATAAACAAGGAGGGAAAATGAGGGCAAGAAAACATGTAAGATAAGGTCAGGCATGAGTTCCCTCACTTTTAAAAGAACTCAAGAGCTCTTCATTCTGTTCACACACACACACACACACACACACACACACACACACACACACACACACACACACACACACACACACACACACACACACTGAGGAATGTGGAAAAAAACACTGATGTGAAGCTGGAAAACAATCAAAGGTGGTTTGAGTTAAAGTTTCTGATGATTCAAGGAGAAAAAAATTCAAAGAAATTTTTTTTACAAACCGTCAGAAAAAAAAAAAAGTTCGTTTGTGTCTACAAATAAAAGAAGTGGAAAAAAGTTTGATCAAAACATCTCAAATGTCATAAAAACAAACAAAAACATTTAAAAAAAAAATCCAAACAGTAAAACAACAAATAAACAAAAAGTTCCATTTTTATTGTCGTAAATCTTTAATTAAAAGATTTTTTAAAAATTCTTTCCGGAAACATTCCTCCAAACCGGATTGAGCGTTCACACTGACCGTCCTCCGTTAATCCGGAGCAATCTTTTATTCCGGTCACGTGTGTGATTCGATCGGGAACGGTTCCCGTCGGGACGCGGTTGCGTGGATAATAATCTGACCCCCGACCCCGTGACCCGGGCGGTGTAATCCCGCGGTGGTGGCGGAGGCCTCCTCCTCCTCCTCCTCCTCCTCCTCCTCCAGCATCCTCACAAACAGGCCCTTTTTTTTTTTTTTTTTTTTTTTTTTTTTTCCTTTTTTTTTTTTCTACCCCGGCTCGGGGTTGCATGGATTGGGGGTAGGGGCAAAAAAAAAAAAAAAAAAAAGCTTGTGAATTCCGGAGGGTGGGCTCTCCGCCTCTGGTGGGTGGAGATGGGCTTGTTGTTGCTTCATTCCTCCAACGTGTTTTTCCCTCGTTCCTCGTACCCGGGAATAACCCCGGGAGGAGGCGTGAGATCACAACACAACGTGGCCTCGAGCAACCCCAGATTTCTCTAACACAAACTCCTCCTCTTGCTAATCTAATTCAGACTTTTAATTCTCTGTATTTATTAATCTGTGATCTCACAACTTTTAATAAAGTTTTGAGCAGGAAGGAAACGTTTTCTGGAATATTTTGCCGGTTGTTTTTCTCTGGCATTGTTAATTCTTTTTCTCCGTAAACTCGGAGCATCTGATTTTTAAATATTTTTAATATTTTTTTATACACCTGATATTTTTTTATTCCAGACGGACACAGAACTGAAAAAGTTTTCACGTCTGTTTTTCTGGGTTTTCCAGTCGCATTCCAAAGCAGTGAGTTCAGCTCTCCGCTGGTGTGTGTTGGGGTGGTCGTGATGTGTGTGTGTGTGTGTGTGGGGGGGGGGGGGGGGGACCGGTCCCGGGTTGGAAACCGGAGCTCAAAGACAACAAGGTTGCAGGTGAATTTGGGCTCAGGTAAGGAGGGATTCAGGCCTCACTTCCTGTTGGACAGGAATGCAAACCAGACTCACTTCCTTGTTGCCT
This sequence comes from Antennarius maculatus, assembly GCA_013358685.1. NCBI lineage: Eukaryota > Metazoa > Chordata > Actinopteri > Lophiiformes > Antennariidae > Antennarius > Antennarius maculatus. The sequence continues at coordinate 16,919,343 of CM023625.1, read as the reverse complement.
TATAAGGTCAGTGGGCGGGGTCAAACGTCTTTAAAAAACGATGCATCCGAATAAAATGTTAAGATACATTTTAATCAACTGGATAAAGTGGAAACGTGAGGAGGTTCTGCCGTATGATGCGCCGCCGTGACCATATGGGGGGCGGAGCTACAGGAGGGTTTTTTTTTTTTTTTTTTTGTCCTTTAATTTGATTGTTTTGCTTCCAGAACATTTATTCACTTTCTTCACTGAACAACCGTTTGATCTCCAGCCTCGTTTATCATTTGTAGTTTGTTTCCGTGGTAACGCATCCAATCATTCTCGATCCGTTCAGTTTTCGCGGAACACATTTTCCGAATATTTTTCCAAGAAAATAAAAAAATTTTACGCGCAAAACATACCAAGCGACATGTTTATCATTTTGTCATTTTTTTTTGTTTCCATGGTAACAAGTTAAAGCTCATTGAGGGGACTTTCTCAGGGGCCCAAGTAAAAAAAACAAAACAAAAAAAACGTAATTTTTTTTTCACTAAACTTTATTGACACATGTCACGCGTACAGGAGAGATGGATGTGAATGTTTTGGGGGGAATTTTCAAAACTTTATTTCTTTCTGAATGTTGAAAAACAGGAAGTTTTGCTTGGATAAAAAACAAACTAGAACCCCGTGGGGGGGCGGGGGGGTAGTATATTATATATTATTTCCTGTCTAATTTGTTTCCCATATTTACTTTACACCCCCCCCCCGAAACAAACAAAAAAAGGACTCATTACCATTTAATTTAATTTAATCTAATCTAATCTAATCTAATCTGTATGATAATCTCAAACCCCCTCACCCTCCCATTATGAAAACACTCATTACAACCCGCTGCTTGTCTTTCAGGATCAAATTTACCGGATGGTTGTGAGTCCGACTCCCCCCCCCCCCCACACACACACACACACACGCCTTTCCTTTCCTCCCCCCCCCCCCCCCCCTTTATTTTCCTCGGTGTGGAAATCGGCAGCGAGGATAAAAAAAAAAGCACGTAATTGACAGTCACGTGGTCTCACTACGGGAACCGGCACAGCCAGCCTGAGAGCGAATGAGAGCGAAGGAGGAGGGGGGGGGGAAGAGAGGAGGAAGAGGAGGGAGAGCAGCACAGAGGTGCTGGGGGAGAGGAAGGGACTGGCGGACGGAGACATGACACACACCCCCGCCGGAGGAGCAACGCGCCCCCGACCCGAGCGGAGCTGATGGGATCCAGGATGTCGGATCTCCGGTGACGCGCAGAGGGAAGCTTCTCCGACCGCAACTTGTGCGCAGAGGGTCCGCCGGGAAACATGGCCGAAGGTTGTGCTGCAATTATTTCATACAGGGAGGGGGGAGGGATGGGGGGAGGAGGGGGTGTGTGTGCGCGCGTTGGAGAGGTGGAACGCTAGTCTTCTAAAAATAATAATAATAATAATAATATAACAACAACCCGGACCCGAGCCCCCCCGCCAACCGAGCACCGGACGCGTTGTTGGATTGTTAGAGCCCCCCCCCCCCTTTTCCTTCGCTTCCCTTAACGCACCGGGAACCATGCGTACACCTGCCTTCTGGATCACACGCGGCGGCACCGGAGATGCACGACAATTAACCCCCCCCCACCTCTCTCTCTCTCCCCCCTCCAGGGGCGACGCAACGGAGCGTCCCCCCCCAGTTCCCTTCCCTTCCCACCGCGCACGAATCCGATTCATCTGTCACCGAGGGACAAACTACTTTCTGTGTGTGTGTGTGTGTGAAGTGTGTGTGTGTGGGGTGTGTGTGTGTGTGTGTGATGTTTGCGTTCACGGGATCCCGGCACCACGCGCCGCCGCCGTGGTGTCGGTGTGAGTTTAGGAAATTCCTACCGGCCGTGAACGCCTCACAGCCCGCGTTCGGCTTCTTGGAGAAGTTTTGACGCAACGGCGCGGATTTGAAGTTACGTAAACCGCGGAACCCCCGCGTGGGTTCGGTGATCTAACGCTTCTAACGTCTCACCGGGACACCCCCACCCCCCTCCCCCTCCCACACTCACACACACACACACTCCCCCCCCCCCTTGTTGCAGGAGGGCCCGGTAAAGGTGGCGGAGGAGACCCCGCCAAGTCCACCGAGGAGCGGGAGGAGCGGACCCGACCCCCCGTCCTATCGGGATCGGGCTTCTGCAAATGGTTCAACGTCCGGATGGGCTTCGGGTTTATCTCCATGACCAGCAGCGAAGGGACCGTGGACCCCCCCCTGGATGTTTTCGTCCACCAAGTAAGTAAAAAAAAAAAAAAAAAAAAACGCGACAAACGGACATCTGCTTTGAGGTGATGCTGGTTTTTTTTTTTTTTTTTTGGGGGGGGGGGGGCGTATTTTGTGTAAGAACGCTGCCAGTGATTGTTTGACCCCCCCCCACCCCCATTTCACTCCACCCCCCCCCCCAGTTATTCCTCCATCCATCCATCCGGATGTTTTGCATTACCCCCACACGTTACCGTGTAGCCGAATCACACGTTCTCCAAGTTCCCTCTTTTGAGCCACATGCGCGCAGCCCCCCCCCCCCCCCTCACCCCCCCATTCTGAAAGGGAAGGGAAGGGAGGACATGTCGTGTGGCTGTGACACGGCTAGTTTCACACTTGGCCCTCATGGACAGCGGAGCCTCGCGTCAACATGTCGGAAAAGCGGGGGCTCGTTTTTCCTTTTCATCCAAATTACGCACACGGGTTGGTGCGGGGGTGGGAGTGTGTGTGTGTGTGTGTGTGTGGGGGGGTCTTTCTACGTTTGCACTTGTAATATTAAAGCCTGGCCCGCTTCTCCACGGTTGCGGGGGCTTGATTTATTGTGCGTGGAGTTCATTCCCCCCCCCCCCAGCAGCAAACAAAGACGAGTCCACGACGCGCGGGTTTTTACACGGAGGATGAGGAGAGGCGGTTTTTCTTCATTTGACGCCCCCCCCCCACGCTCACTGGATGGATTGTGTTGAACTGGGGGGGTGGTGGGACGGGATAGTGGGGGGGGGGGCATTAGGGGTCAGATGTCAGCAGTGACGTTTTGATCAATAGCAGGAGGGTTTATTTAGTTTCATTTGGAAGTTGTTGCCCAGTTGAAACCAGTTTGTCCCAGTTTGTTGTGCTGGTGGGGGGTGAAGGTGTGTGTGTGTGTGTGTGGGGGGGTGTTTGTGTTGATCTGATGCTTCTATCATTTTAAATATAAAATCCGATTCAAACCCACAGGTGTAAAATAAACGGGGTTATTTGTTGACCTTTGATCTGTTTATTGTGTGGAAATTTTTAAAAAAATGCAAATATGGATTGTGTTTTTAAAAAAAACTTTATTGGCACAAACAGGAACAGGTTAAATCCGTCCCATAGTTTCAGTTTCTGAAGCACAACGCAAGAAAACTGCATAATTTTTGAGATGTGTTCCACACACGACTCCTAAAGTGTGTGTGTGTGTGTGTGTGTGTGTGTGTGTGTGTGTGTGTGTGTGTGTGTGTGTGTGTGTGTGTGTGTGTGTGTGTGTGTGTGGGTGGGTGGGTGGGTGGGTGGGTGGGTGTGTGTGTGGGTGTGCGTGTGTCCTTTCCATTTACGTCTCTTTATGGACACCGGTTGTTTCACACGTGGATCTGGTTTTCAGATTGCTGTAAATATTGAAGCCCCCCCCCCCTGGTCGGTTTCCGGTTGGTTGTCGTTGGATGTTGTGGATGCCGCCCGTAGGACGATATCAGGCCTGGTGGTTGAGTCAAAGTCAGCTTTATTATCACGTGTACCAGATACACACGACACACAGCACAGATGAATCAGACCCTCTGACCCACGGTAAACGGGCAGTACAACAGGCAGTACAACAGGCAGTACAACAGGCAGTACAACAGGCAGTACAACAGGCAGTACAACAGGCAGTACAACACAGGCAGTACAACACAGGCAGTACAACAGGCAGTACAACAGGCAGGACAACGGGCAGTACAACAGGCAGTACAACAGGCAGTACAACAGGCAGTACAACAGGCAGTACAACAGGCAGTACAACACAGGCAGTACAACACAGGCAGTACAACACAGGCAGTACAACACAGGCAGTACAACAGGCAGTACAACAGGCAGTACAACAGGCAGTACAACAGGCAGTACAACACAGGCAGTACAACACAGGCAGTACAACAGGCAGTACAACACAGGCAGTACAACAGGCAGTACAACAGGCAGTACAACAGGCAGTACAACACAGGCAGTACAACACAGGCAGTACAACAGGCAGTACAACAGGCAGTAGAACAGACATTACAGCACAAAGTATGCGACGAAACACAAAGGGATGGTAATGGCTAGCAGGTTGTAGCCAGCGTTGGCCGGGGGGGGGGGGCGCAGCATTGAACAACACTGGTGTGTGAGTCAAACGCCCCTCTCTGGAACAGCGGTTTGTTTACAGCTGGTTGAAAAATGCAGCTTCCTGTTGGGTAGCTCGACTGGAGCGGGTCACGTGATCAACACGACCGCCGTTTTCGCACAAGAAGCTAACGGCGTCTTCATATGATCGACATCTTCAATTGATCGACGATCAATAATATCCTGCATGTCGTCTGAGGTGCTGGTGTGTTTGTTTATTCATTGGTTTGTTCCTGTTAGCTGTTAGCATGCTAACGCTTTAAAGGGGCTTCTAGCATCAGAGGTCAGGTGGGGTCAGAGGTCATGAGATACTCACCGCATCTGTGACTCCAGGTTAGCTGGTGGATACTCCGCTAAGAACAACCCCCCCTCCCCGCATGCCCCGCCCGATTGTGGGCGGAGCTGAGGGGGTGTGAGGGCAGGAGAGGAAGAGGAGGGAAACCAAGTGTCGGCGAGGGGCGGGGGGTGGGGGGCATCAGTTCTCCTACTGGGGGGGGGCTCCTCATCAGCTCCCATCTGATCACTTCCCGTGTGTGTGTGTGTGTGTGTGTGTGTGTGTGTGTGTGTGTGTGTGTGTGTGTGTGTGAGAGAAATGAAGCTCCTCCACCCCCCCACCTCCAACACTACCTGGTCTCAGTGTTTTTCTGTGGGAGTTCCCGCTGGGACACGGAGGGAGGGGGAGGGGAGGTGTGTGTGTGTGTGTTGGGGGGGGGGGCGCTCTCCTAGCGCATTCTTTAAAAAGAGGAATTTCTTTAAAGACAAAAAGGCAGGAGGGTGGGGTGAGGGGTGTGTGTGTGTGTGTGTGTGTGTGTGTGTGTGTGTGTGTGTGTGTGTGTGTGTGTGTGTGGCGCTGAGGTGGGGGCTGCTTGCCCTTTGTCGGTAATCAGTTTGAAATGTTGCTGCTGCTGTGGGTTCAATTTATAGAGCCACTGTGTGTGTGTGTGTGTGTGTGTGTGTGTGTGTGTGTGTGTGTGTGTGTGTGTGTTGGGGGGGGGGTCCTGCTTTCCCCTCAGAACCTCCAGGTTGCTGACGTCTACATGTGAGCCGTTTGTAAGATGTTCTAGGTATTGAGTGTGTGTGTGTGTGTGTGTGTGTGTGTGTGTGTGTGTGTGTGTGTGTGTGTGTGTGTGAACAGAGAGAGTGTGTGTTTTGTGTGGGGGGTTAAAGTGGGCCCCTAGTGAGATTAACCTCTGGTCCGTGTCACCGTTTGGCATGCAGGCCCCACCCATCCCCGCCTCCAGATAGCCAGTATCAGGCTTTGTCTCTCCTGCAGCACCGCCCCCCCCCAGTAACCCCCCCGTCACCCCCCCACCACCACCACCTCCTTCACCACACCCACTCTTCTCTTCTGCACATCAAAAAACGCAAAAGAAGAAGAAGAAAGACGGGTCATGTGACTTCCTTTTGAGGCGCTGCGAGCAGATGATTGGTGATTGGAAAGGTGGCGGTGGAGGAAGGGGCGGAGTCACCTGAAAGGGGCGGGGGGTGTTTTTACAGCGATTTAGATTTAAGAGAAAGGAAGGTTTTAAATCCTTAAAAGGAAAAAATGCGATCAGGAAAAATGTGTTTCATGACTTTAATGAATGAAGTTCACAAAATATAATCTATCAAAATATAATCTGTAAAATATAATCTATCAAACATAATCCATCAAATGTAATCCATCAAAGCATAATATATCAATAATAATACATTAAACGTAATCTATCAAAATATAATCTATCAAAACATAATCTACCAAACGTAATCTATAAAGTGTAATCTTTAAAAACATAATCTATCAAAACACACAGGATTAATTAAATATAAATCCATCGATTAAAACTTGAAAAGAAGAAGAAGAAATGTAAGAAATTTTCTTTAATAATCCCCACGGGGAAATTATCTTTACACTCTAACAATATTTGTTAAACATGCGTACATACACACAGTGTGTGTATGAAAACATAATCTATCAATACATAATCTATTAAACAATCCATCAGCCTATCAAAAAGATTTTTCAAACATAATCAGAAATAAACTATCAAAGCATAATCTGTTAAATTTAATCTATTAAACATAATTTATAGAGCATAATCTATCAAATCATAATCTAGTAAATGTTCTATCAAATTCATGGGGGTTTATTTAAATTCTTATTTAATCTGGTTTTGTTTGGTTTTTTTTGGATTTGCTCAAATAAACTAATTTTTTTTTTTTAATTCTCAAAATCTAAACACTAATTTTAATCCAGGAAATAATCTAATGTTCAATTTAAAGATGGGAAAAACAGATAATTTTTGTCTTAATGATAAAAACAAAAAAATCTCTCAAAGCAATTCAACATCATAAACGGCAACAGCGAAGAAATATTAATTCTGTTAAAGTCGATGCTCTTATTTTGGTGAACATTTCTTGTTTAGTCTCAAAGTGTTTTTTTAATAATCAACAAGATTTTTTGTGTTTTATTTCTCATCCTTTTTGGGAAAAAAACATAAAATAAATGAATAAACCACCAGAAAGCAGCTGAATTCACTGTTTAATGAATCAAAGCCTAACAGGAAGTGGCTCCATACTGGTTTTTGGAATTCAATTCCAAAAACATTTCAAGATAAAAAAAATTGTTTTTTAAATTTTTTAATTTTTTTAAAAATTCCTTTTCTGGAGTTTTCTGGACTTCCTGTTGCTTCCAAAATAAGAGTAAAGCTTCTGCTCTGTTCTGCCGAGTCGACCATTAACCGGCTGGGCGTTTGATCAAACCCCGCCCACCTGCTAGCCCCACCCCCCACCTCACTGAGAGAGGTAACAGGATGATCCAGTCCCCCCCCCCCCCGATCAAATATTTGCCCCCGTCGTGATTGGGGGGTGTTGGATGCTGTTACTTTGAAGCAGGGGAAAGGGAAGGCCTTTAAGTGTGTATTGGGGGGGGGGGGGGTTCAGAGGTCAGGGCATGTGGGGGAGGGGCTTGTGTGCGAGCGTCATCAGAGCGTCTGTTGGTGGGTTTCCGTCAGCTTTGTTTCCTGTCCCCCCCCCCCCACCATCCTGTCGGGTTCTGATCCGAACCCCCCCCCCCACCAACAGCTTCCTGCGGGTTAAACCGCCGCGTGACGGCGCCGCGTCGCTACACCCCCCCCCCTGGCTCTGTCCCGGCTTGAGCGTTGGTCGCCGTGGAGACTGCCGGGTGTCCTCTCCCGCTTCCCCATCCCCTCATGTTACAGCTTCCTGTATTGATTGTGGGGGGGGGCCCCGGTGATGAAGAGGAGGGCTATTTCTACCCAGGATGCATCATCGACCGGTGATGGGGGGGGGGGGGGGTTGTTCCGGGTGTTCCGCGGTTCTTCAGGTTTAGGATGCTGGCCCCGCCCACCCCCCACCCCCCTCACAGATCACTGGTGCTGACCCTTGGGGCTCCTGATCAAATGGGGGTTTTGTTCCCCCCCCCAGGTCTGGCCACTGATCAGGAGTTGCTCCTCCATTGGAGCTGAACAGAATGCGCTGGAGGCATTTCCACGAACTCCTCCTCCTTCCCCCCCTCCCTCTTCAAAACTCCCTCTTTTATCCGCCCCCCCCCCAGGCCACTCCTCCATTCTGTCCCCTCCCCCCTCCTGCTCTCCCTGACGATCTCTCGTTCCCTCTCCTGATCCGTGACCTTTCCTGACCTCTGTGAGTAAACTGAAACGGGTCAGGACACCCGCCAGGTCACTCGAGATGGGGGGGTCGGGTTTCAAGGTTCTGATTTGTGAGTTGTTGTTTTTTTTATTGACACACATGGTGGCATGCTCAACACACACACACACACACACACACACACACGCGCGCGCCGCGCTTTTATTACGTAATTTGCGGTGCGACATAGAAGCAGCGCTCTGGAAATCAAACCCATCCGGGGGCAGGCGAGCTGTGTGAGGGGCGGGGGATGGGGGGGGGGGCAGACGAATGTGACGACACCTCTCCAGTGTTGCAGATGTGTGTTTTCCTGTGTTTCTGCTGAACAAAAGGGGTTGTGTGGTTTCCTCACTGGTGCATTGTGGGCATTGGCGCGGCTGCAGCGGGGGTAGGGTGAACAGGCAAACCGCTCAACTTTGACCCGGAGCGAGGATCGCCTCGGGAATGAAGATGGAGGAACAGGAAGAAGCTCACGCACCACCCGGTCTGCCGAGCGGTTCCTCCTCCTCCTCCTCCTCATTCACAATGCATCTTCTCTGGTGGGGGGAGGGGCGGGGGCTATTCCGCCGCAGGGACGCCTTCAAGTCGTTTCATGGTAATCGCCAAATCAGCTGAGAGCAGGAAACCCAGTTTGTTTTCCTAAATTCGTTGATGAAATGTTCGTTAAAAAAATGTGTAATATGTATATATGATATATACAGTATATTTGTGAGTGTGTGTGTGTGTGTATATATATATATATATATATATATATATATATATATACATATATATTAATCCTGAGATTCGTTGTTCCTGCCGGTCATCGATCCGAATTGTTTGCCTACTTTTTGATCCTTCCTGTTTTAATCCATCGTTCCTTTCCCTCAAAGCCAAATCCAATCGATAAAACGTCTAAAATTAATCCATCAGTTATCGATTGGAATCAAAACCTGCAGGAAGAGAATCGGAAACATTGCTCATTCATTATTAATCATAAATCATTATTATTACAATTTTAATTCTTAATTTTTTAAAAAATTGAACTTTTGTAATTATTCTTTTTTTTTTTTGTAAACATTTCTTTTTGTGGGGAATTAGCTGATTTTTTTTAGATTTATTTATGTTTAAAAATTTTCAATGATTGAAGCAGAATTTTGCTCTATAATTCAAAAAGATTCCTGAAATAGACGCGACTTTCAAATGAAAGAAAATATGCTTGTTTTTATTTTAATTGAAGACACAGATTATAGGCAAACTTTAAATAAAGACTCTCAGTTGCTAAATCTAAGATGGCACAACTGCGATGAGAATTAATCGTACTGGGTGATATTTTTTCTTTTTTATAACTAACATTTAGGAAAGTAACCCAACAAAATCAAAAATATTGTTTTAAATTTGGATTGTGTAAAAAAAAAAAAAAAAAAAAGCTTCAAAATAACCCAAAACTGATTTAGTTCGTCTATTTAAATGTTTTAATTGTGAAAATAATCCAGATTTTTATGTGTTGATATTTAAATTTAATTCAGTAGATTTGAGTGGAACAGATTAAAAATTTTTGTAAATTTTAAGAGACAATTTTTTAATCTGGATTTTGTTGGAACTGTTTTTATTTGTTTTTATTTTTTTATGTTCAATCTAAGTTGTTTGTAAACACGAGGTTTCTTAACCAATCAAAGCTCATCGAATTTTATTCTCCAAATTCAAAAACGTGAATTTTTTAAAACATTTTTAATCGTTCTCGCCGCATCATTAACACTCGTTTTCACGCCTGACTTCCTGTCGCGGATCCTGACTCCCCCTTCCGCGTCGGGATCCGTCTAATAATAGAATCCCGTCAGCTTCCTGGACCGTCGGTCGCTGACGCTGGCGCAAAAAAAAAAAAAAACCCCCCGCCGGCGAACACATTTCTCTGCTTCCTCTTCGTTCTCGCGTTTGATTCCCTTCCTGCTTCTGTCCAATCCTCACGTGACGCTTCGCCGCTTCGCCGCCTCGCCGCCGGTCGGTTAGCGCCCGCGTGCGTTCGCCTATCCTCGAGGCTCGACCCCCCGGAAGGTCGCCGATACGATGCGTTCTGCACCTTCCAGCTGCATCGTTGTCAATCAATAATGTCGATTATGTAGATGAGATCAAGTCCTTTATGGTGGAACCGATGCCCCCCCTGCCCCCAGGGGTCGGTTGTTGGGTCGTGATTGGGCGGTCTTGTGGACGTTAAACGAGGGGTGTATCTGGAATTCAAGCTTTTATCTAGAGCGGGTTGCGACCCCCCCCCTCTACCTAACCCGGGATCATCGGATGGTTTCTACGTGTTTTTTTTTTTAATTCTCTTCGCCGTTTTAACGGTTTTATTGCTTCCCCCCCCCCCCCCCACAACAGAGCAAACTGGTGATGGAGGGCTTTCGCAGCTTGAAGGAGGGTGAGCCGGTGGAGTTCACCTACAAGAAGTCCTCCAAAGGCCTGGAGTCCCTGCGGGTGACCGGACCCGGGGGGGGACCCTGTGCAGGCAGCGAAAGGAGACCCAAAGGGAAGGTCCCGCCCCAGAAACGCAAACCAAAGGGAGATCGGTGAGTCTGGGGGGGGCGAACCGGGGATTTAAACGGAGAGACGAACCTTCTTTACATCTCGCCTGGGAGAGCTGAGATTATAGATTAAACCGACTCAATCTGGCTGAGCACATGCCTGTTGCTATGGTTATTGTGCGCCGTAATGAGGGGGAGAATGGAGCACATTGACGCTATTTTGAATCAATATGCCAGCTTTTACGTGAGCGCGGGGCGCTACCGGGCTTATATGCATCTCAATGCGGTGGCGGCTCAATCAGTTGTTTTGTTCCGGGTAAAAAAAAAAACCCTGAAGCGTCTGTCAGGGGGAGGCGGCGCTCGTCTGTCCGACGCTCAGCGAACGCCACCAAAGCAGAGCGTGGCGGTATGTGCGGCGGTATGCGCGGCGGCGGATGCATTTACATCAGAAAGTCTGCAGTGAAACACTCGTGTTCTTACAGAAAAGCTTCAGTCGGGGAGGGTGAAACCGTATCCTGGGGGGTTGGGCGGGTGGGGGCCCTGATTGGTTTACGCAGCTGAATTATTCAGGTGATCTGGGATAATTGATCCGGCGTGAGGTCAAGTGTCTCCGCCGTCTACCGAGGTGGCAGCGCGGCCGGATTGGATCCGTACAAGGCAGGTAGAGGTGTGTGATGTCATCCTGTGACGTCATCGCTCGCCCCAGCTTCCTGTGGACGTCGACGCCGGGGTGACCCCTGCTGGTCGCCGTGTAGTTCGTTCCAGCAGACGCTGATCCGCAGCCTCATCAGGTTCCGGAGACGTTATATACGGATTCAGAAAAGAATACAGCGGGGAGAACCAATCAAATGTGAGAATACACGCGACTGAGTGGGCGGAGCCTTTTTCGTTTACACCCGAGAAGAACCCGTCTCAATTTGGAGCGAATCCGGAGCCGTTCGATCTCATCGTGAATTCTGGATCTTATCCTGGACGAGTCAGGATAAGACAAGTCAGGATAAGACAAGTCAGGATAAGACAAGTCAGGATAAGAACAGACTAGATTAAATTTCAAAGCTGGCCTTTTCTGTATTTTATTCAACATTTCTGGGATTAACGACAAACGGATCTTGATGGAATTATATCGAACATGTTCAAGGAATCGGTGTCTAAGAGTTCCGTTACGTTTTTTGGCTGCAGGCCTGTTGGTTTCGGATAAAACTTGGATTTGCTTCAGCGTTGCATGATGGGAAGTTTATTCTGTGTCTTCATTGATTGAAATCTTTTTTTTTTTTTCATGTTTTATTTTTGATTTATTTGCAGCTGCTTCCACGATAACATTTTGGGATAAAAACATTTACTTGTGAAACAGGAGATTTCCCGAAAACCTTTTGGAAACTCTGAAATTTAGAATGTCGATTGAATTAGTTTTGTTGGGCCTCAGTGTTCATCATCGATTTTCTTACTGCTGATCTTTAAAAGAAAAAAATTCATTTTTTTTTTTCTGATGCTTTGTTCATTTTGAAATGTTGAAATGCAACGATTTAAATTGAGTAAATTTGACAGATTAGAATTAAAAGCTGCGGAATTTCTTTGAAAAAGTCATGAATTTAAATCAGCCTCATGTTAACACACAATTGTTGATGCGTTGTATTCCACGCATTATTATTTTATGATTGTGGGTTCACTCTGTTACCACAGTATTTGAATTACTCAATAACTTCAATGTTCAGGTTTGACAAAATTTCCCTAAATAAATATGAAATCAAATCCACTTCAGTCAACAGTGAGGAGGTTAAAAGTTTATGTTGCTTTTTTGTCTTCAGTTTCTGTTCCGCTGTTTTTATTTCAATCGTCTGAACAAAATGAGGTGATGAACTTGTGTGAAAATCACCCAAATTTGTTTCAAACCGGACTACATTGACGTTTTTAGGGGTAACCAGTAAGACAAACCCTGACATGTGACCTAGTTTTACGTCGAGAGCCTCAAACGCCTAAAAAAAAAACCCGTCCGTTTGATTTGACGTAGCGTCAGAAGAGTCGCGGCGACCTGACGGACTGGATTCCTCATCGCTGCCACCTTTTTTCGGAAGCCGTGGCCTTCATGTCAAATTCAGGCAAACAAATCCGCGTTTGATGGGGGTTGATTTCCCACGTTGTGCTGCCCCCTAGTGGCGAGTCGCGGGTACAGCAGGCAGATCTCCTGTTGGGTGTCTCTGGGTAACGTCTCATCCCTTTTGCTTCTCTGTCTTGTCCCCCCACCCCCCCACCCCATCCTGTACAGCTGTTATAACTGTGGAGGTCTGGACCACCATGCCAAGGAGTGTGGCCTGCCCCCCCAGCCAAAGAAATGCCACTACTGCCAGAGCATCACGCACATGGTGGCCCAGTGCCCCCACAAGGCGCCGGCGCCCGCCACCGGCTCTCAGGACCAACATGCGTCTACCTCGGCCTTCAGCCCGGGGACCGGGCCCTACCTCTGCCCTCCAGAGGAGGAGGAGCGCTCAGGCTCCTCCCCCTTGGAGGGCTCCTCCTCCTCCCCCGAGGAGCCCCACACGCGAGGCCCCCGCACCCAGAGGTGGAGGAAATCCTGAAAAAAAAAGTGAACATTCCACCGCCGACCCCCCCCCTATCCTGTCTCCTCTCAATCAAGGATAGCCGAAGCCCCGCCCCCTCCATCATCTACCTCACACCTGTGAAATAATGGGAGGTTTTGATTCCTTTTACTTTTTGTTTTTGTTGATGTTTCTAACCAGCGCAGCTATGGCAACGATCACCGGGGTACGGACGAGCGCCACTGCGTGTGACTGACTCGCATTCATCATCGCCACGGCAACCGGCGCCGGGATGGCGACCGAAGGGAACGACTGTTTTCAGTTAGTGCAGCTCCAACTTACGAATCTCCGGTTGGGTTCTCTCCCTCCCCCTCGGACCTCAGTGTTTTTTAAACGCCTTAAACTTTTTTTTAAATTTTTGCTGTCGATAAGCCGTTAGCCTCGCCGCAACGAGAAACGTGACGACGCGTCCTTATTAGCGCACAATAACTCGGTTTAAGAAGGATTAGATTTGCGGCAATCTGGACCCCCAGGGGCTTCAGTTTTGGTTTCTGAAGATCTGGACCTTCTGCTCTCTCTTACATGAAACATACCAACTGATTATCAAGGAGTGGACAAGAGTGTGTGTGTGTGTGTGTGTGTGTGTGTGTGTTCTCTGAAAGGAGTCATCTGTCATCTCCAGGTGCGAGTCAATACCATTAACTATTTTTAGACGTAGACACGCCGTAGTTCAATAGCTAGCTAGTCGCTCTCGATGTGACGCGAACCGTCGGATTGTCGCAGAAAGTTACCGATAAAATACAAAAAATAGTTTTTAAGTCATTAATATATACGTAAAAAGTCCCAATATAATTAAAATTCTAACTTTAATTAATGCATATATTAGCGATTAGCTCTGACGTAGGCGCGTAGGCCTTTACATCGCGTTGTTGTCGTCATCGTCGTCGTGGCGACGCTCTCTCCAACCGTTGGACTCCAAATCCCGTTTTGTTTTGTTTTTTTCGACTTCCCTCAATGCCTTCGTCGTCATTTGGTCAGCGATCACCTCTGAACCCTCCCATGCCCCCCCCCCCCCCACCAGCACAGAGACTCACCTGATCCCAGGTGTTCCGTTTTCGCCCCCACCATCCTCATCAGAGCTGCTCTGTCGTACGTAATACCTCACCGATGCTTCCTGTCGGATGTGAATGTGGCCGAGCGTTTCTACTTCCACCTGTGCCTACCAGCTGCTAGTCGGTCGCTCCTGTCCTGGGGGGTTTGGGGGGGTGGGGGTGTGGGTGGGGGGCGAGACGCCGTCGCTGCTGCTGCAGACTGAAAATAGAGAGAGACTGTGCTGCTTTTCGTATAACTTGAATCCCTTTAGTGGCACTTATTCGCGACCTGACGACTCTTCTCTTGACCGTATTGAATGTGAAACGAGCTCACCTGAAGCCGACGCCCCCTCACCCCACCCCCACAAAGCCGACGCTTCAGGCCGGGTCACGTCGGAGTCGCCTCTTAAATGTTCTGACAAATCAAATCACTTTTTGTGTGACGACATCGCGACTCGCTTTTGTGTGTCTTGAGAAGCTCTAAAGTAGACCGCCAAGACGTTTATTTTTTGGCGATTTTTAATTTCTTTTTACTTTGAAGGCATTTTAAAGTTGCTGAAGTGCTTTTCTTGTCCTCGCCCTTTCACATTAAGAGAGAGGGGTGGGGGGGGGGGTTTATTGCTGAAAGCGCAACACTGCAGTTATTTGTTGTTTTTGTTCTGTTTGCGGTTTTTTTTGTCGGTTTTTTTTTTTTTTTTTTGAATGTGTGCGTGCGTTATAAATCAAAAGTCGATGCAGCGTGACAGGAAGAAAACGAACGACCAAAACCCTCATGGCTCAGATCTTTATGGCAACATCTTTTTTTGTATGATGTATTTTTACATTTTTACACACAAAATTCCTCTCAGGATGATGAACTCTTCTCAGGGAATGAACCAAAACAAGTGTATTGTAGTCTTTTTGGGAATCATCCACTGACTGACTCAACAATGGTGAAGACACGTTTGAAACTGATTCATGTACTGATGTTAGCAACTACCTCTTGAGTTATACATAGTTGTGCGTTTTCTTTTTCTTTTTATTTGTTTGTACATTATTTTGATGAGCTTGTATGATTAACTGTAGGTCTCTATTGTGTACTGAGGTGTGAGAAGTTCCCCCAGTGTTGCCACAGACTTCCTGGTCTTCCTTCCTGGTTTTTTTCCCCCCCCCCCCTTTTTTTTTTTTTTGTTTTTTTTTGTTTACAGCAAAAACCACCTACCTCATATACGCTGTTCCTCCACAAACCTCCCTCTACCTCCTCCATGCAGTTGTTTTTTTTTAGCTTTTTTTTTTTTTTTTTTTTTTTTTTTTTTGTTTAGGTTGAAATGAATTTGCCGCTCATCGCACTAGAGTCCCACGGCATTTTCAACCAATGAAACGTCTCGTTTTCGACTCAGAATGTCAATCGAAGCTCCTTTTTTTTTTTTTTTTTTTTTTTTTTTTTTTTAAACACAATTTTCCCACCAGCTGACTCATCACTTATCGACAGACAGCCGGCGAGTTTACCTCAGTTTGTTGGGCTAGCTATCAGATATATATACATGTATATATATATTTATGAAATCATTTCCATTTCCGTGTAAACACATTTTTGGACAAGTGTTGTATCCGAACTGTTTTTTGTAACCACTTACTACGATGGGATCGAGGTGGAGAAGAATAGGATTGTACTTCGCACAAGGAGTGCCTATCTTTGTTTCGTTTGTCCGATTCTATTACCAAATGGATATTTTCCTCTTTTGTTTTCTTTTTTTTTTTTTTTTTTTTTTTTTTTTAGGCTTAATGGTAAAAACTTTCCTCGACCATTTTTACAGCCTGAGATAATCGAGAGAAAAAAAAAAAAAAAAAAAAGCGTCGCAGTTTGGAGACGATCCCCCTTCTCGTTGCGAACTACTTTTTGTAGTTTAGAGCGGCATTAACGTGAAATCAGTAGATTTTTTTTTTTTTTACTAATGGTGACATAGATGTCATTCTTTAAAATAAAAATGTTTATGAAGATGAATATTATCAGTACTCTTGTAAAACTAACTCAAAGAGGTCAAAGATTGATATATTTTTTTTTTTGCAACGTGACCCTAGTTTTTACTATTCGCGCCTCGGCGGGCTAGCTGCTAGCTGATGCTAGCCGATGCCAGCTATGAACAAAAGTCACAACTGCGGTAAATAGTAATATTTTTAATAGCTTTATATTTTCTTCCAATCAATGTAACTACTGATTTATCTCTTCTTTATTGTCCAGTATTTTACCCAGCCGAAGAACCCTGGAGAATAATCCCGTGGCGGTATTAATGATTAACGGTTGACGTAGAGGTTTGTCACAGCTCTATGTAGATTAGCAACCTGAAAGAAGTGTTATTAATAATTTCCCTTTTTGTCTTAATGTTTGAGTCGTGCAAACGCAAGACGACCCCGAGTGAAGAGTCGTCCATGCAATCATTAAAAATGTTGCGGAGGGTTTGACTCGAGACCAAACATTTGGGTTCTTGAAATCCTCCAAAAGAGGACGTTAGATTTGCTAATTACAAGTTTTTTGCTACCAGTTTTCACCAATCTGAAAGCCAACACCGGTGCGTTTCTGCCCCCTGGTGGTGGTGAAGTGTAACGACACACCTGCTCAGTGGAGTGGGCATCAAAGACATCGACGCTCGTTTGAGCAAAGATTGAGATATTTATTGGGAAACTGACACCAGTCAGTTTAACGTTGTGCGAACTGTTTTATTTCAATCAATGTGTTTGTCTCAGGTTGTCGTGGTTGGAAGGATAATTCAGGTTTTTCTTGCCTCTGATTCGAGAAAAGACGCCACGTCCTCAAAAAAAGTGCACTCCCTTCATGACTTAATTTGGTCTAGATCCCAATATTCAAGTTTTGTCTACATCCATAAAACTTGTTGATAATCTTAAAAAGTACAGTAGAACCTGGAGATACGAGTTTAATTTGTTCTCATGTGATATCCATCCGCCAACTAGTGGTAGTGTTCCAAAGCACAACTCGAATCTCGGATTTTCATTTGTATGTTGGGCAAAGACATGGACAGAGTGACGGCCCGTATCTCAAAGTACTCGTATCTCGAGGTACTTGTGTATTTCAGTGACCAGTTTAACTGGACGATAACTTCGAGTGAGTATATTTCTCACCATTTTAGCTAAATTTGCAATTATTACCCTAAACGAACAAACCCAACCCTTCTGGGCACGTTTCATGAAGCCTGAACCTGAAACTTGGTCTAATTTTTCTAAAACCCAGTCAACAATCCAACCAGACCCCGTCTGGCGATACAAAACAAACGTCCAAATAGAGGCGTGGCTAAACTCCCCCAAAAAAGGGCGGGCCTTCTTTTCCTAAACCAATGTTAAATGAAGCACACCATAAGAGCCTGGCGCCCTCTCCTGGCAGACCATTGATCAAATCCATCAATTTAAACACGATTTCTAATCACTGACCAATCGAAGCACGTTTTTATTTTATTTGCTACTCACGCGTTGGCCCGATCAAACGGACGATTAACCTGAATTATCCTGTACCTGAAGCCCCTTCAGACAGCCGCGATGTAGGCCCTACTGTGATCAGACGCGGACCCCCCAGCGGGGGTTTTCCGGGTTGTTCAGGACTGAAGCTCACTTACCTCAAGCGCGGCTGACGTCAGCTGCTCCACTTTGCCTTGACTGAAGAAACGACGTTTTGTAAGGGATGATCAGGCGCGTTTATTTTGTCTTAACTCGACCCAATCATGTTAGAGTCTGGTTTTTTATACTCGGACCTCTAAAGGACCTAAAATCCAACCCAAGGCAGTTGAACCCCCTTGTAACCTCACCTTCTTTTGGCCAGAGGAGCCTCCTGGATCCTCCAGTGGAGTAAGTCTAGAGCCAAGCACTGACTGCTAATGAATGGGTGGGGGGTGGGGGTGGGGTCTTTAAGTGCATATCATTCATTATTTTAACCCAAATAAAACTGTACTGCCTTTTTTTTTATTTTTATTTCTGTGAATCTTGGATTTAATTTTTTAAATATGTCTGAAATGTTTTACTTGATTGGAAAATAAACATTATATTGGCATTAAAGTATGTATAATTTCCTACTAGACACGGAAGTGGTTTTAATGCTTGCTTTGATATTTATTTCAACCCCATAAATATTTTGAGTGCACACAGAATTTTTTTTTTTAATATTGATTTTGTCGCAGGTATTATCAAATATCACAAGGTTAAAGTTGAGTTTAATGTGATTTCCTGAAGTTTGAAGCTTTTAAAACAACCTGCAAACATAATATCAACTTCAAATATCTGTGGTGGCTTTTTCACTATGCGCGCACACACACACACACACACACACACACGCATGCACAGTGAAATGAAAGGAAAAATTGATTCGTCGGTCATTTTCAGAGCACTTTATACCTTTTTATATCAGCTTAACAGATGCTTAGAATTTGAGTACACATGTTGAACCCCGGCTACAAAAAAAAAAAAAAAAAAAAAGACATCAACTCAATCTTTTTCTTAAATCCATCTTCAATTAAATCGATAACTTCGAGGAAAAAATTTTTGAAAATACCATTAACGTTTTTGGTTTTTTTTTTTTTTTTTTTTTTTTTTTTTTTTTTTTTTTTCCTGTCATAATTCGACTTGAAGTCGCTTCTTCATGTGTTTCCATGCGTCTGACGTTCGGCATCAATCGCAACCTGGCCTCCCCGTGTCGGTTCTGCTCCGCTCCACCAGGGGGCAGCGCAGTTCCGCTGAACTTCCTCGCCTCCTTCCAGCCTGTGAAGGACACAGCCAAAGCAAATTAATCACCTCAACACATCTGACTCACCAAAGACGCTGGTGTTTCTTCACGGCCTCCTCTGTGTTCCTCCTTAATGGCCTCGCTTTTATAACCACCTCTCTCTCTCCCCCCCCCGCACTCCCTCGCTCTCCCATCCACGTTTTAGGGCTCCATTAAATGAACACTCGTTATTTACAGTTTCCCTTTGTTGCTTACCATCAGCCCCCCCCCTCCCCACACACACACACACACACACACACACACACACACACACACACACATCCCCTCTTTCTATTCCTTTTATTTTTTTCAGACACAATCTCCGGAGATGGCTTCGTCAAGGTCAGCTATTTTTACGCGATGTGATAATGGAGGTGTAGCAGGGAGGTGGCGATAAGAAAGGATGGAGAGAGCGACGGGGATAAATACTGCGGGGGCCTTTGTTGCAAACGGTACGAGGCGAGGAGAGGAGTACATCTCCTCTCTTTGGTCCTATTCCTCATTCTTAAACTGCGTGTTGACCTTTGTAGTGCTGCCTCCGGGCTGTATGCTTTAACCTTTGCAGTGAGATAGAAGTGGGTGTTGGGGGGTGGGGGGTGGGGGGCCTCGGCACTGGGAATACAAGATAAATCACAAGCGCTGTCTGTTAATGCGACAGACAACAACACACACTGGCATGCCAGACACAATCCGTTCTGGCTGCACACACACACACACACACACACACACACACACACAGATTTCCACGGCTCCATAAAAACATCCACAGCATCAGCGTGATGGGCTATTAAGCACCCCTTGAATTATTCATCCTTCATTAAAATGTACTATATGTAATGATAGCCGGGAGTGTGTTTTGGGGGTATTCTTTTTTTTTTTGTGTGTGTGTGTGTGTGTGTGTTTGAGTAAAACATAGGGGTCATTATGAGTCATTTCTGGTCAATTTTGTATGATCAACCACGCTCCACATAAAGACGAGGTAAAAAAAAAAAAAAACCCCCCCGAAGAATCCCATTTAGTTTCTATGCATTGGGAATTCATGTTGAGGGAGATCAAAGGGGACAGACAAAGAGATGAGGGGATCGACATCTTCTCGTCTCCATTTGGCTGCCCCCCCCCCCCCGACCCACGAGAGGAAGAAAATTACTTTAAAGCTGCTGCCTTGATGAAAGAGAGAGACGTTACGGCTGATGTATTCCTCCAGAGGTGGAATCAACAATATGAATGACTCAAAGGCAGGAGGAGAGGATGTGATTGGGGGGTGGGGTGGGGGGGGGGAAGATTGGACCAAAAATGCCTGATGGAGAGCTGAGGGAACCATTTTTTGGTTGAGGAAACCAAAGTGCTATTTGACAGCAATGAGGAAAATAGTGATTCTCCTGTCAGGAGACGTGACTGGTTCAAATATTTTAGGAGCTGAATGACTTCAGGTGCGCTTAAAAAAAAAAAACGTATTTGATGTTTGAATATATCAAAATTTGGAGTCGCATCCGGATGCCGCCATTTTTTTATTTTTTATTTTTTTATTTTGCAAGTCATGAAAATGAAATCGTTTTTTTTTTTTTTTTTTTTTTTGCGAGCGTCCCATTAGTTTCCCCTCAACCCCCTTTTCTCGCTCGAGCGATGGCCGGTTGCTGCCATCTTTTTTTTTTTTTTTTTTTTTTGACGGAGCTGTCATCCCGGTTACACTTAAAGCAAATAGAAATGAAAACGTCGTCGGCGAGAAAAAAAAAAAAAAAAAAAAGACTCGCGGGGGTAACCAGAAAACGCCGGGAGTGGAGGTGAATCACTTAGCAAGCTGTGCTCCTCCATTCGGCAGCTGCCACCCACCACAACACATCTGCCACTGGGAAAAACACTCCGACTGGAAAAAAAACCCGCATTCAGACAAATTGCCGCGTGACACAAAAGATAATTTCTTCAAATTGAAATTCATTAGCGATGGAAACGATACCCCTGGGCGCGGGCGCGTAACTGTAAAAAAAAAAACCCAAAAAACCCACACATACAGGTGGTAAATGGGGAAGACGGCGCCTGCAGACACAAGGAAAACACTCAAAAGCTCCAGGACGACCATTAGATGCCTCCTTGTGGGGGCCCGTGCTTCTCCAGATACCCCCTACCAATCTCTAGGCTGACACGCGGCACCGCTGGGCAGGATCCTATTGCGTACCAAATCATCGCTTTTCGAACCACGACGTCCGCCTGGCTCAAGCGGTTACTGTAAATCCCCCGTTTATTGCATTTCCCCCAGGATTTGGTATTTATACTCGCTGAACTCCACAGAAAGGAGTCGTTGGAGGAGCTGAGGTGGCAACAGGAAAGGGGGGGGGGGTTCATCCGCTGCAGGCTGGGGTATCGAACCAAACAGTTTATGCCCGCTTTGTTAACGCAGGTCACCAGTCGTTAAAAGTGTTCATATTGACCACAGCAAAAGTGAGTAATTGGCTTTATCGAGGGTGGACAGTGTTTAACCCCAGGGTTAGGGTAGGGGTGGAGCTATAGGGCTATATCTCATCAACCCTAACCCTGTTCCTGCAACTAACTAGAACCTCAACCCCAACCCTAACCCTTACCATAACCCCAACCCTGATCCTAACCCTAATCTCACCCCAACTCTCCAACTCATTGATCCTAAAATGCGTAAAAATCGCCAAGGGTTACAGTTGTCGGGTTCAGGGCCGGGCTTATAATGTTTGTAGCAAAGGTTAGGCTTGGGTTAGGGTTATGGTTGGAGTTAAATCTTGAACCCTAACTTTTAATCCAACTCTAAATCCTAACTCCAGTCCTAACCATAAACATAGCTCCATCCCAAACATGAACAATACCCTTTGAACTCTGGCTCCAACTCAGTCCTTCATCCCAACCTAACCATAACCCTAGGGTCCAACCCGCATTCCGATCTGTAACCCTGAGCTAGGGTTAGCGTTAGCTTTGGTGTTAAGGTTGGCGCTAGGGTGGGGTTTCGGTTAGTTAGGGTATCCAGTAGGAGTGTGGGTTTGAGGTCAAGTGAAGGTTGGGTTAGGGTTAGTATTAGGGTTTGAGCTCAGGTTAGGATATGAACTAGGGTTAGTCTGCGGGTTGGTTACAGCTGGGGTATTGTGTTCTGAGTCCCACTAGGCTGGAGTAAGGCTAGCTTTAGTCTACACAAGGGTTGTGCTTCTTGAGATAATGGCAGTTCAGTGATTAAAATGGATTTCATCTGTCACTGATATAAGAACTTTTATCTCGATCATCACTCCAAAGCGGCTACTACTGAAATCCTATCATTGATAACTGATCAACTGCTGATGATAATCACAACCTTTCAAATGCTAGCAATCAGTTCCCAGGGACACGAAATTAAATGGTGTTTCTCAAAGTTTTATGAGGCAGATCCGACTGAAGCAACATCATCAGGTTGAGAACACCCTAATATGCGCTCTGGGTGCAATGATGCAATAATTGATGACATCCTCCTCACAGTTCTACAAAATATAGTGCACATATGGCGAATACTCAAGAGCCCGCTCGTAAGCGAGCTGACAAACGTTTTGTTGGAGGATTTTATTTTGACATCCCCTTGAAATTAATACTTTCATTACCTGTCAGACTTTTTTTGGAGCAATGGCACCGGGTAGGTATGTGCTGACAGAAAAGCTAGCATAGCAGTAAATATTGTATCAGCATAATAATCTGCTCTTAATTAGAGTCCTAACATGTTGATATTTAGGTAGAATATAGCATATTAGCAGATAGCTGTTATTGAATAGTAAGACTATGCTAAGTTGAGATCTCCAAGACTGTGATGAAGTTGTTAAATTCATCCTGAAGGGAGCACGAATGTCTGAAGGGAAGGAAAAGGTTAGCATCAGAATCCTTCAGAATTCTACTTCCTTAATTGATTCCCTTTCAGCGTATAATTGGACCCCGAAGTGTCAGGAAGGAATGGAGTGACCTTCTTCTTCTTTTCCAAAGATACCGACTGTCAGATAAGTCTTGTGCACTTTTGACAACTATCGCCATTATAGAGTTGGAAGTCACACTCTATGACGGTTCCTTGGTATTTTAATTGTGAAAAATAAAACATGGAAGTAATTTCAAAACTTGGTTGAAAAATTAATTTAATTGAAATGCAACAACTTTATGCATCTCGTCCACAAGAAAACATATAGAAGAAAAAAGACTCCTCAAGATACATTTTTTTAATCCATATGTCATCCAACATTTTTTCCAATACCCTCTAGAGACTAATTCTCTCAAATATGTTCACCTAATGGTGGTGATAGAGGAAAAATCAGTGGGATAGCAATCCATCAAGTAGGGGGGTGAGATATTTCAGTCTGATGTCCACCCCAATTCTGAATCTGCCCCAATCTCGTGAAACCTCGGTATAGCTGTGCGTGGTCGGAACTGGTTAGCGTTCGGATGGGAGAATCCCTGGAATTCTGGGCGCTGTAAGGTTCAAGGCAAAGGGTCCGCTCTGAGGTTTCTGCCAGGTAAATGCAGTTTGTCCTCACCACTGTAACTAAGTCCCCGTTGGTACCGTCCAGACCTGCTCTGTTGGAAACCGTTGACTTGATGTGACCTAACTAGTTGACCGACCGATCAATTATTTCAGATTAATTAATGCAAAAACAATACAGCAACGCTATTTTTGATTGTGTTTTTCTGTTACCATAATTATCTAATACATCAAGTGGTGTTCGGGAATAAATGACACAGCATCAACTGTTGTAGCTATGACAGAAGACTCATTTAAAACATGCCACTCATGCCTGCCCTATGTAATGACTCTAATGCTAATACATGTTCCGCTGCTTGTTTAAAATAAAAAAAAAACAATCAGAATCTGTTTAAAAGAACATGATCACGAATCTTGAATTATTAAAACTGCTCGGAAATGAACTGAGAGGTACACTTCCTCCTTCATAAAACCTTCCTTGGCAGGTGCTATTAGCTTATAATATCTGTATGACACACCAAAGTCACATTCAGAAAGCAATTTTCTGTCCACAACGCAATCTCGGCCATTAATTGCCTAATGAACAAGATGTTATCCAAGGATACCTTTGCAATGACCACTTAGGAAAAGGAGGAAGAGGACTTAATATGATGGAAATAAGTGTGACGGTCTAAACCGTCCCCGTTGAGCTCGGTGACGCATACCCTGACCTTCCCTGTCAATCTGGAGGGCAGACAGGGTGGCCATTTATGTTGTGGTGGCAGAGCTCGGACTGCAGAAACAGTTTTCATCATTACTTGCAGAAAACCTTGTCAGAAAAGCGGAGCTGTCTGACCGCCTGCCGCTGCCTGTGGGAGGGAAATAACAACAAACAATGAAAAATCAGAGCGAGAAGGCGTGCAGCGTTCCCGGGCTCTTTTTTTTGTTTTTTTGTGTTTTTTGTTTGTCAGGCTGTGCAGTCTCCTGTGGATCACCGCGAGACAGAATTCCATATCCAAACAGTCATCTGGATTTCTTAGGGGTGATTTCAGGAACTGTAGTCCGGCGAGACGCGTCCGGGCCCGCGGCCAGGAGGAGGGACCGGTAAGGTGGTCGGAAACCGAGCCGCTCAACATGCTTAAAATCTTGATTTAATTAACAACCTAGCAATTACCTAATGCATCCTTTGTATAATGCAAATCACGTCTTTGGGCACTTAATCAATTAGAAGAGCCAGAATATCACAGGACTTGGCGCTCAACAGTCAATGCTCTCATCTGTCTTCTTCTCTACTGTCAATCAAAGAACATGAAAGAGCACGAATGATATAAGGCAGGACTACAATGATGACGTTTTAATGACATTATTTGTAAAACCTTGCATCAATGTCAAATCCCATGAGCTCACATTTGTTTTCGACAGGACAGCCAAGCCTTTGGGTTTGTTTCTAATAAATGTTTTCCAGGTACTCAATCAATCCGGCTCGCGCCGCTACAGTTAGCCGTGTGGAAAAAATGACAAGCAACACTGGTAGAGCGCCAATGAGTGGCGGGATTGTGTCTTCCCTGTCAGTTTCCATAACGCGTGCGGAATGGCGTGGTTTTTTAAATAATCGATTTGTGTACAGCGGAGATGTCATCGCCCGAGTTGGCCCCGGCGTTTGTTTCGTCGGTTGAAAATCTTGGGAATAACACGTTAGTAACAGGAATTGAGAGGTTAGTGGTAAATGTACCCCACCATGTCGGCTTGTCATTTCACAAAATGGAACAGCAGACGACAGACAAGAAGTACCGTGGGGCCAAATGTACCACTGTGTGCACAGAAAAACAACCAGACAACCGCAGACAAATGATCAGCGCTGCCTATCCCAGGCGGCGGTTACCTCACCCGGCGTACAAGCCCAGGTGCGGAAGCGAAAGCTGCTCAAAAGCTGCTCAATAGTCCCTCACGGGATTTACTGCATCTGCACTGTTACATACATTCACCAGCCGCCCATCAGCGGCGCTCAAAATTCATGACCTTGGAGGCAGCAATTGGGGAAATCACTTAATAGCCATTGTGGAGCTTTCAATCATGACTTGGTCTTCCAACGCGGAGAGAGGTACCCAGATGGAAAGGTAGATTTCGAAGGTCACGTGTTCCCACGGAGAACAACCGGTGACCAAATGTGCCACCAGTTGGAATTTCTTCACGGCCAATTCAAGCATCTTTTTTTCCTCAAACAGTCTTCTTTTCTTCTTCCGGTCTTTTTTTTTAAAAGCTACTTCTTTACAGTCTTTTAGTGCTAACACGTAGCGTGGTGGTAGCCATGACAATGTCACATATCTTTAACACGAGTGACAAGCACCTTGTTGAGTCATCAGAAATGCTAATAGTTCAACCACATTTGGTGTCAGCAGGACTTTGCTGACCGAAGCGCCTTCCCGTTTTCCCACTTTCATCAACCTGATCCGTCACATGGTCCCAGTACGTAAAGATGGCCCCACCGCACCGGCGGACAAAAAGCTCTCATCGATGAGCGAAATGCACCCTACACAGCAGAGTTTGACGCCCTGTCGCCGACTGTTGACAGAGTTTCAGGGCTCAGTTAGTATCTGCTACATATTTTTATCCACATGAGTGGCTACCATGATACAAAGTACTACAAAACTTTTTGTTCTTGTACAAAAACAAACATTTTGTAGAAATCCCGTGTTTTTAAACAACAACTGATACAGAGTGAAAACTGCAACCGCATGAGGTCGGATTACGATGAAAGACGTCGACAGTGTACATTGTTCGTAGAGGCTCTGAACGTAACAGGCGTGGTAGAAAGTTCTTTTACAGTGGCAGAACTTTGGCACAAGAAAGGCGTTACAGAAGAAAACAATGGGGGTCTTGACAAGGTCGGGAAAGATACCCCCAACTAAACATCACTTCTATACATGGGTTCATAGCAAACCGTTTGGCACCGACTAGCGCTCCCTTTGTTGGCTTGATTGGTCAAATTGTTTGAAAGAAACCACTGAAGGGTAAGGGGGCAGATGGGGGGTGGGTGGTGCACACACATGGAGGTAAGACAAAAGGGGCGTTGACATCAACAGAAAAACTACATTGGTCACACTGGAGTCTTCCCTTCTTGGACAGGCGTCAGATTAAAACGTATGCATGGGTGTTTTATTATTTTTAGAATTTGAATTCCACTTGGAGTCTGGACCGGACTTTAGTTTTCTCCCCAACCTGCTTGGATCCTTTGTCATTTACATGCCGCAAAGAGTTTTTCCCCTTCCCAGCGTCAGTCGGACGTCATTCCGGTGACGTCGTCCAGGTATCTGTATTTCCACAGGAAACATCTGTCTACGTAAGCGAGAGGGTTCTGACCGACCTCAGTCCGCCGTTAAGGGTTAAGTCAGCGTTAATTTGATTCTCCATCCCCACCCCACAATCCCACCCGTCCACCTACCACCCCCCCCCCACCCCCGGTCACCCCTCCGTGGTTTTAATTGGAGGGTGGGCGTGCATCGGGCGTTCACGCCATGGTTTCCTTTCCTGGGAGTCTCCTGTCGTTGAACGTGTGCATGTTAATGACCTCCTCCGTCTTAACGATGACGGGCGGCTGAGGCTTCTGTTTCAGACGGCGTTGGCACTTCAGAGACACGCGGAGCTCATCCATCATGGCACTGCAGAATGATCGCTGCAGAGGGAAACGGGAAAGAGAGGAAAAAAGTTAGACTCCAAACTCCAGCGAAAAGAAAACCCAAGCCGATAATGGCTTTTTAAAAATGCAGGATATTGGAACGTAGACAGAATATTTTATTGGGATAATTCCCAACATTCGCAATGCGCTGGCAACGTATATCTCCCACTCATTCCGGATTGGTTCCAGCAGCCCCCGTGACCCACAAAAGAGGCGGAAACTACGAAAAATGAATGAATAAATCCCAAAGATGGTTTCTCAACTCTGCTCCCATTCATGGCCAAAAATATGTGGACACGTAAGCGACAAAACAAATAGCTCCCAAACGTAAGCAAACAACATTACACATCTATTTGTGTCCGTAGCGTGTAATTATGTCACGTTAAGCCAGATTTATTTATAGAGGCTTTATCTAATGACAAAGGGATTATAATCTGTAATTACAGTAACATACACACACACACACACACACACACACACACACACACACACACACACACACACACACACAAACACAACCTATTGGTTGGGAAAGAAGATTCCTGCTTGGAATTAACTTGCTTTGGTTTTGGAAAGTTTTGATTTGTGGAAAGTTTAAAAGCTCCAAAACTGTGTATGTATATATACGGGGGGAAAAAATAAAATAGGGCAGCGGTATTTAATTTCCGTCTTTGCTAATGATTAAGTAGCAATAATTCAACGTACAATAATAAGGTCTGAGGTGTCCCAGATTCTCCAACAAGATCTAAATGCGGCCTCGGAGTCTTTTATACTCTGCCAAGAACAAATAGAAACATTTGCAATGTCGGCTTTGCCAGCAGAAAATATAAAGGAACTGAGTGGAGGACAAAATATCCAATTCAGCAGATTAAATCCAAAAATATTGGTTCCTTCTTTCAAACGCGTAAATCCGCCGCGCAGCAACACGCGTTACGTAACCCCCGTAATGTGAGCCCCTGTTGTCGCTGCATTATGTATGTACTGTAGTGTGAAATCCTATATAATGTCAGCGCGCTCGGGCACCGAGAGAAATCCCTCGTATTCACGGCGAGATTATAAAAATCTAATTCGAATCAGGAGAGGAGATCTGAAAGAGAAGAGAAACCAGTCAAGTGCTTTTCCGTTTGAATGTGAGCGGAGGTGTGAGAGATCCGTAGGTGGTTTTATTCACCCTGCTTTTACGTGTGTGTGTGTGTGTGTGTGTGTGTGTGTGTGTGTGTGTGTGTGTGTGTGAAATATCTGTATACTCGGGGAAGATGAGTGATTACTGGAAGAGAGGGGAGGGCAGGAAACGGGGAAAAAAGAAATGTTGGAAAACAAGGTGGATGGATATGGATTAGAGAATGATGGAGAGAAAAGGGGGGTAAAAAATGATGTTAGGATGGGGGGGGGTTGACAGCAAAAGAAAATAAAGAAGGAGAGGCTTGTTGTCGGCATGTAAATTACTCGCACCTTGGCAGACGGTGGTATTTGCAAATTATCTGAATATTGTCACCCAGTCTTGCGGGTCTTGATTAATGACGGCTAAGATAAGCTGTGAAATATATGCAGAGCGTGGAAAAAAAAAAGAGGCAGAAACCAATTACTATTGCAATAAAGTTACACGCTGCTGCACTGTGCTAATTCTGGAGACGTAAATAATTAAAAGGCGCCATCAGACGGACTTTCACAATAATCTGGAAACGTCCTCCTACGAGTCAAAGAGCAGTAAAACGCATCGGGAGCGCGGACAGACTGGAGGATCTGTGGTCCAGTAATCCCTCGCTGATTCACGCTTCAAGATTCACTAGTAGGTAGTCACGTGATACCGTATGTGCATTCTATTGGCTGACAGCGTCCGTGTATTAAAGAAACACTTTAAAAGTGCTTTAAACAGTCTATTAGAGTGTGGGAGAAGGTAATACAGATAGAAGGTGCAGTATTTTCCACACTATAAGGCGCACCTAAAAGCTTTTTAATTTTTTTAAAAAACCAACAATGCACCTTATATATGGAAAAAGGTTTAAAATAGCCCATTCATTGAAGGTGCGTCTTATAGTCCAGAAAATACTTAAATATCAGTTTGTGGAAGGTTCATAAATGCTTAAATTACCGTAAATAATAAAATAAATAGTTCGTCGCTGTATTGCTGTTTTTATGCGGGTCCTGGAATGCATTAACAGCGAGTCATGAGGGATTTTCTGTTACATACGCTGCATGAGTCTCTGGTTTAAAGGTTCATTATTATCTTATTTTAACGTGTTTTAAAGGGAAGATCAGTCTCAAACTGCCGCTGCTGACGTGTAAAAGCAGATTATAGGAGTCCAGAGAATAATCCATCAATGGATTATTGGGACAGGTTATAAAAAAAAAAAAAAAAAAAAAAAACCCCAAAAATTTAAAGAATAAATCTTGTTATTATTGTTAATGTTATTTTCTGCCTGGTTTACCTTTTAACTGCAAAAATGTTCCATGATTATACGTTTATTTTTAACTTAAAAACTACTGGAATGATTCTTTTTCTGCAGGTTTGGACGTTATTTCCTTTATCACCGTGAGATTGCTGGATTTCACCATTTTTTAATCAATTATGCATAAACCACTTGATGGCTCCTCACGGCTTCTCCAAAAATAGACTTTTTGGAGCATCTCCAGATAAAGAGGTTGATCCAAGAAACCCTGAGGACAGACATTCTGTCAGTGTAATTGAATTAAAACGGACTGCTGGTGTTGATGAAACCCCAAACTCCTCCTACCCCCCCCCCACTCCAGTACCTTCTCCAGCTGTGCGTTCTGCTTGGACTTATACAGAACCTCCCCCACGGCCACGAACACGGACAGCACCAGCCCGGCGGCCAGGACGATGAAGATCCCGCCGATGTTCTGCACCCCCAGCGCGCTGGCCTCCTTGCTCTCCTCCTCGGGACAGCCGTTGCCCCTCCACCACTTCTCCTTCATCATGTGCAGCTTCCCTTCCTCCTGCAGCTGCAGGATGGCGATGGTGATCTTGTCTCGGTACGGAGAGCCTGGTGACGACAGTCGTTACTCGAGTGGGCGTGAAAAAAAAAACAAAAAAACACGTAACCTGTCGAGTGATAGTCGGCGGCTCTGCGGGAGTTATTCCACTTATATATTTATTTTTTGTATGTAAGTCCTCCAAATCCCGCTAATCCCTATATTCACAGAGTGATTCCGAAAAAATTCTCCCTCCTCTTTGTGATGTGTGTGTGTGTGTGTGTGTGTGTGTGTGTGTGTGTGTGTGTTGGATGATAATGCGACTTGGCTTCGTGGGAGAAGAGTTGCGGTTGATTTTGACGCATTAGCCTCCGTTTGCGCAAAAAAAAAAAAAGCTTCCAAACGCCACCGAGAAGGAGGAGGAGGAACAAGAGAAACCCAGCAGGTGGCGCCTCACTTTGGCGCTTTTCGTGCTCTGGGATTAGAAGTGCGTATCTGAGATAGGGTCGCGCGCCATCAGGGTATTTTTACGCATCTGTCGAGGCGCAGCGGGTGGCGGTGGGGGTGTTCTGCCCCATCCAGGGTAAGAACCATTACGACTCCCCCCCACGAGAGAGCGTTCATGTTTCATTTATAAAGTGCTTTTAAAAGCTTGTTAGAGCACTTATGTGATTACGCCGCGCATAAATAACGACGCCCTGGTTGCGCGATTCCATTTCCGGGCTCCTATTCAGATTCAGAGCGACTTAAAAAAAAAAAAAAAAAACAGTAGAAGGAGGAGTTTTCGAAGTCGTTTTTTGGTGAAGATGGGGGGAACATTTTGTGCCCCGGGTAGCAGGTAGCATCACTTTGTCTTTTGCTCTGGCGCAGTTTTGCCTGTCAGCCCCTTTAGTTGATTCCCTTTCTGTGTCATCTATCATTCTTCTATTGCCATCCATCATCCTTTCATCTCCATGACTCTGTGTATTTAGACTGACAAAGGATGGGGAGGGGGGGGGGCCATTAATAGATAAAGAAAAAAAAAACTGGTGAATTACACAAAGTGCTGCTGGTTTTTGAACATCGCATTAGTTTGCCTTTCTATTCCCGCGCCTCGTGATGCGCACGGCGAGGCAGCGGCGCAGCAAGACGCATCCATTCATCCCTACGCCTGCACGCGCCCGCGCTGGTTTTTTTTTTTTTTTTTCTGAAGGCACGCTCGCGTACGAGCTTTTTAAAAAAACATATGCTTGCTTCATCTGAAGATGAGGGATCTATCAAGAATCCGAGTCCCCCGATTCTTGCTCTGCTCATATTTCAAATGATTAATGACGGCCTAACAAAGCAGGCCTTGGATAAATGCTAATAGGATGGGTCCTTGGAGAGGAGGACGAGCGGGGGCCCGGGCGCGTGGAAAGAAAAAAGAAAAAGCGTGTCGCTTTTTACACGCTGCGCATACGTAACGACCTGACAGATGTTCAACACCAGAGGACATCCATCACCCCCGCCCCGTCTGGCCGCAGATATTAAAATGATCACAGTTTAAGTCGATGGCTCCGGATGACGCATTTCAGTTTTGGGAACGGGGACGCGTCGGAAAAGCGACAAACGGCGAGATGCTGAGGTTTATTACACCCCAGGATCCGGTTTTATTGCCTCAACTGCCCCACAGGGAGCGAGTTGTTTGTGTTGAGGAGGAAGTTCTGAGTTGAGAGGAGGATAGCGAGGATGAGGTCTCCATCAGGGATGGGTGGGGGGGATATTTAGAGACGTCACGTCTCAGTTTTGCTTGTTAATGTTCTATAAGACTGAATAGATCGTCCACAGGAAGTCATTATAACCCGCAGCTAAAGCTATTGCTAACGTTGAGACACAGGTGCTTCAGATGGAACCACTAGGTTGTCGGTTAAATGTTTATCACCCCTTCTTGTCTGCATATCCCAAAACCATCAGGAGAAGAGGTGGAACGTTGAGACACAGGCGCTTCCATCTTAAGCGCCTGTGTCTCAATGGTAGCTGGTGATTAAACAACTTCCTTTTAACTAGAAGATGTTGTTGGCTAAATGTTTATCACCTCTCCTGGTCTGCATATCCCACGTTTGAGCCACAGGTGCCTCCATCTGAAGCACCTGTGTCTCAACATTAGCCTACAGCTTGAACAAATTCCCCTTAACCAGCAACACATTGCCGATTAAACGTTTATCACACCTTCTTGTTTGCATATCCCAAAACCATCAGGGGCAGAGGTGGAACATTTGAGACACAGGTGCTTCCATCTGAATCACCTGTGTCTCAATACCAAGACACTGGCGCTTTTAACTAGCAACACATTGTCCGTTAAATGTTAATCACCACTTCCTGTCTGCATATCCCAAAAACATCAAGAACAGAGGTGGAACATGTGAGACACAGGTGCTCCCATCTGAAGTGCCTGTGTCAATCTTAGCTGCTGGTTAAAAATTGATTTCCTTTTAACTAGCAACATGTCGGTTAAATGTTTATCCCTCGTTCTTGAGACACAGGCGCTTCACATGGAAGCGCCTGTGTCTCAAACCTTACACCTCTGCTCTCGATGGTTTTGGGATACGCGAACAAGGAGACACCTCCATGAAATAAAATATATCCACGATGACCGCTGGCACCAAAACAGAGAGCTGGCTGTGAATTGATGAAGCGATTAAACGTCAGCAGACCTCGTCTATTGCAGAGGAAACATTGAGGAGGATGAGATGAGTTTTATTTCTGAAATATTGAGCCATGAACATCAGGTTTAGAGACTGAAACGAGTCGGTGGGCGGTAATAACTTTGAAAGCGGGACACT
This sequence comes from Antennarius maculatus, assembly GCA_013358685.1. Lineage (NCBI taxonomy): Eukaryota > Metazoa > Chordata > Actinopteri > Lophiiformes > Antennariidae > Antennarius > Antennarius maculatus. Next base: position 16,886,632 of record CM023625.1, on the reverse strand, counting down.
TTTAATCATTATTTTCCATGCTTTCCAATGCTAAACCAATTATGGTGGAATTAAAGCGGGCTGGGATATGTTTTGCAGTCGCATATTCGATGCACTATAATACAGTGCGAATGAAAATAGAACGGGTCCACGCTCCAGGCCTGTGTGTCTATTTCAAGGGCAATGGTGTAAGTACTGCTGCACTTAAAGAGCCACAGCGGGGCCATATTTCACCGCATCGCCTCAGCTTGGTTACGGCCACGGCGATCACGCCATCCCTGTAGATCCATAACTGCCCTGGACTCATCAGCGCTAGCCGGATCCAGATGTGGGTGGCCAGAATTAATCCTCCTTACTTTGATGGTCTTCATTTCACTGATGATAGATGTGGCTATTACGTCTGGTTGTGGCGCTCTCCCCGGCCTCGTCAGGAACGCTATAACCTCCGTGACAGCGGGATTGGAGTCAACGCCAACCCCGCGGAGCGCCGGGGTTGTCGGTTAAACGTTTATCGCCCCTGACGGAGACCTAACATGTGGAGAAACTGTTTGTTATACAACACAAAAGGGGAAAGTTTTTAACAAAAGAAAACATTACTTTTGATGGTTTCACCTCGTCGAGCGCATCCGTAAGGATGGCTGCGCTTTAAAATGCGGGATTACGCGAGCAGGAAGTGGAAAAGCGACTTTTTATGCTCCTTGAAACGCTTTGTTATTGTAGTTAAACGCTCAGATACCATTTAACTTCGATGAGTCGCACTTCCTGGACGATTTTACGGGATTGTTTTACGGTTTCGCGGTCGCATCTTTGCTTCCAAAACACGCCATTAGAAGTGTTTCTGAAAGTTGTTTGAGCCCGGTTCATTCTGCGCTCGGCAGCGAAAAATCCTGGGAGAAAATCTTTTAAGCTAGAAAAAACCCCTCCTTTGCTAAGCTAGAGCTTGAGCGGAGCCCTGCGCCCCGGGCACTTTTTAACCTTATCCATAAATTCAACCATTCGCTTTTCATTACTCTTGGATCTCCTGCTGTTCAACCATTACACCAGCGACCCCATCAATAAAGGTCCTTTCTGTTCTCGGCGTGTTATCCATCATCTGCGCCGCATACCTTTATCTGTCACATGGTATCAGTAGCATCACGCTCTGGAATAATAAAGCTTCCCTACGCATACGGAGCAGGAATATTTACCCATAGGCGTTCCCACTCCGTAGGCTTTGGAGTCTATCAGGCCTCCGACTTGGGTGAGGTTGCAGTTGCGTTGGGTGACGAACTCGATGGTGGTGGACTCCATGAGGAAGGCGTAGTCCGAGGTCAGGACCCGCTGGATCCCCTCGTCCACGTTCTTGACCATCACGGATTGCCTCCTGCTGTTCATGAACTCCCACATCTTGTCGTAGGTGGAGATTTTTGTTTTCTACAAGACACCAAAGTTGGGAGGAGATTAGCGGCGGCGGTGGCAGATCAACCCGGAAAACTTGGAAAAATGTGGATTATTTGATTATCCCTCAAGGGGGTGCTGTTTTATCCATTTTTTGCCCGTTGGTTGGATTGGAACAACTCAGATTTGTCTTTGTTGGGTTTTGTTTGGCCTATTTTTACTCCTCTCTTCTTTGGATCTAGCTCAACCCATCACAAAAATTTAATCAAATCTGTCGACGCCTTTCCTGATATTTTGCAGACAAACCAATAAACACACAAGGGCCATCACATAACCTCTTCCTCTTTCAGATCTTCCTCGTCAACAGAGGTAATAAAGAAACAGTTTTCTGAGAAAAAGTTTGGACTTCCTGCTTCCAAAACTTTATTTATTCACAATAAGTGAATTTAAATCCGGCGTCTTCTAGTCTCCGATGTCCTCAACACATCTAAAGGCTTCAACTGGCGAACAAAGGTGGGTGTGGCTTTTAATGTGAAGCATGCAGAAAATATACAGCCTGGGCTCCTTCAAGGTCAGCATTAACATTAATTGAAAGGGCATTTAGAACACCGGACAACGTCGCCTTCTACATGTTTTGGCAGCAGATCGTTTTTACATATTGTGAGGACTGAAAGAACGAGACCTGGTGGTCAAGGTGACCAACTTGATGAACATTTGTACACCTTAGAAGCTTTCCCAGCTGTTGGATTAAAACACGGTTGCCCTTCTTTTTGACTCCCTAGAAAAACGTGATTTCATTTGACTATGTTGCGAACATTCTCTCCAGTCGAATTAACAACAAAAACAGCAGCTCAAAAACTCTCAGGATTACGAAACAAGCCACAAACGTGACCAACTTGATGAAGATTGTCACACCTTAGAATCTTTCCCGCGTTGCTGTTGAATTAAAACACGGTTGCCCTTCTTTTTGGCTCCCTAGACAGCGTGGTTTCATTTGGCTATATTGCGAACGTACTCTCTAGTCCCGTTAACAACAAACAGCAGCAGCTCAAAAACTTGCCTGGATTACGAAACGAGCCACAGCAGCATCCTAACTTTAATTAGCGAGAAAGGACAACCCCTCATAAACCACCCTGTAAACTCCCTGGCACGCCCACATACCTTGAAGAAGGTCATGGTGGCGCCGTCCTCTACCACGCCATACAGGATCTTTGTTTGCTTGGCCAAATCGTCGGCTGAGTCAATCGGCGACTCCATCCTCTCCACGGTGAGGAAGGCGGCCAAGTTGGCCGTGTATGAGGAAATGATAATGAGGGTGAAGAACCACCAGATGCCTCCCACTATTCGAGTCGAAAGGGCCTTGGGCATGAGCTCCGAGCCTGGTGTGAGGGAGGCAGCAGGAGTGAACGATACGCCGCAAATGTATTCATCTCATTATGATTCTAATCTTGAATTCAATTGTAGTTTATTTTTAACATGTATGCAAGCAAGATTAGTTCCTTTTAAAGCGCTCAAACTCGTTTCAAGAGCCCTGCCTTCAGCTCAGGCAGACGTGCCGCTCGCTTCAAGCGCAAATCTCTGGAGAGGGCTCTCAGAACGAGATGACAGTCGGATTTCAAACGAGTCAAACTATCCTGTCTCGGTCGTCAGCCAGGAAATAATGAAATGATGACTCGGGGAAAAAAAATGAAAAGATGCTATTTAAAAAGTCTCCTGAGAACAAGGAGTTAGCGCCAATCAATCACCTTAAATCAAGAACATTGAATATTGATCGTGTGGAGAGGTGACGGGCTGTTTTGGGCCAGAGGGTCATGCACCCAAGGTAACCTCACATCCCGACTCCACACCCCACTGCCTTCTGGGTGTTGATGGGCCAAGGGCAAGAGGAGGAGACCCTGGGTATGGCGTAGTTAAACTGCCGTTAACCCCAATCGATCGCAATCTCTATTTCAGGGTACTTTTCTTGAAGTTGTGTGAGTTCTGCACAAGCCTATCACGCAGTTCCTGCGAAAAAACTTTACAAACACATTCACACCGACTTCTTCCTCCCCAGCCGAGAAAAGCCTCCCAGGTCTCTCTCCGTTGCCACTGGCTTGAATAAAACAACCAACCCCGCAGAGACAGTGGGATACAGAGAGCTCCAAGCTCCACAGAGCAACACCAGCCACAGGCTGAGGCAACTACCTTGCTGCATGAGAGCCCCAACGCCAAACCAGAAACTATTGAGCAGCGTAAAATTGTTTTCCACCACATCCGAGTCCGGGTTGCACGGATGCGGGTTGTACCACTCGTAAGGGCTAAACCTATAAAGAGGAGAGAGAGCAGAGAGACGGTTATGTCAGCACAAAGCAAAGAACAGCGTGTTCCCTGGTGCAGATTAAATATATATTTCAAGACATTGCAAGCGGGAGCAAAGGGAATGTAAATGTGTAGGAATCCTGTGTTATGGCCTCGGGGTCGGGAGCTTCTCGCCGAGACGAAAGCAAATCATCCTGGCTTTTGTGGAGATCAACTTATTGGCATATTCAAATGCCATCAGTTTATTGTGAGAACAGATCAATAGGATGGAATAACACTGTCACTGGTGATAATGTCCCGGAGCGTAATTATCTCCGGAGCTCATTCGGATTCACTGACTCAGGCGCCGTTACCAGACTCTTCCCCCCCACCGCGGTGGCCGAAAGCCGGGCGCCGACGTCTCTACTCGTCTTTCATTTTCCGTCTTTTTCCACAGCTTCTCTCTCTCCACACCTTCATCTCGTCTCACACCAGCAGCCCACACCTCATTTCCCCACAGATTGCGTTCGCTTCCCCACCCTTGCGAGTTTTTCGCCCCCTTTACGCCTTCCCTTCCCCGCCGCAGCATCGGCGGCTGATTGTCAGTGTCTTCAGGTCATTCGTGGACATTTGTCATTTATTATCCTAAGCAAAAGTGGCACGGAATTAGCGTGGGGTGATTGGGTTAGCGTTAAGCATCGGCGCCGTGATTGAGTTTGTGCTGAAGAGGGTGATAGGGGGAACATTGCTTATGCAGGAGTGGAGGGGCCCCATCAGGTGAGGCGGTTTAGCGGCTACGACACGCTGCATGCTAATGAGGGCGGCGCGGCGAGTCTTAAAGGTTCAGGCTGTGCCGGAATGTGATGTCATCTGTCAGCTGCGCTTTTTTAGAGGTGCATACATACATACAGGCATACGTACACGCAGCTGCGTGTCACATTACCCAACTGAACGGTTATTTCAATTCGCCAAGGCCGCCGCCGCCGAAGAAGCCGATCCGCGTGAAGAAATGTCATCACTCGCTTACGTCGCCGTTGCATCAGCCTAATTAACAATCGGATTCTCCCAGCATCACGAATGCGGCAACACTTTTGTCATAGACGCCCCCCCTCCCCCCGCCCCCCCTCGTTGAGAGTCACCTACGTGGACGCGGCGGCGGCGGCGGCGGCGACACAGTATGCATCTTCCTGTCAGCCGCATCACGACGCCTGATTTGCTCGAATGTCAATGAGCTGCGTATCCTTGAAACCACACAACAGAAATGACAAATCGGCCTGGCGGAGATGTCTGATACGCCGCGTGTGTGTGTGTGTGTGTGTGTGTGTGTGTGTGTGTTTTTTGACGGCGGAGCCTGCGGCGTGTGGATGTTTGCGCGTGTTTCTTGTTTTTTTTGTGTGTTTTTTTTCATCCGCGTGGGCGTGCTGTCGTCGTCGTCGTCGGTGGCGATGATGGCGACGAATGTGCAAACACACAAATCCATCCCAAAGTCAAATATTTGTTTGTGATGATTTACGGATATTGTTGTCAGACATTTTTATAGAATGTCGAAGTTGCAGCCTGAAGCGAGTTTGCGGGGTGACGTGCAAAAGGTTAGGTTAGTGGAAATGTGTGTGAATCCGTACCACACACACACACACACACACACACACACACACACACACACACACACACACACACACACACTGCATAGATGGATCCTTTGCACGACCTTTGCCTGCAGCCGGCCTTTATTCCTGCGGGCCATGTTCTGCACACCGATCACCAGGAAGACGGCGATGTGAAACAGGAGGACGTAAGGTCACCTCCTCACACTGAGCGCGGGGGACAAGCCGAACCGCCAGCAGAATCCTAAAGAGATCCCGCCTCCCTCCCTCCCCCCATCTCGATCGCAATAACACCACCGGCTCCCTCCGTTAAGCGTCCGTCGGCTTCGGTTACCCTCTCCGTGTCAGGGCGGGGCTGGGCTGGACGAAGCCATGGAAGTGCGGCGCAAAAAAAAAAAAAGCAACAACTATAACATCTTGTAACCGCGTTCTAATTCAATTTAAATAATCGATTTTTCGCGCCGGACGCGTGAAAAGGGTTGGAAGATCATTTGTATCGTTAATAACGAGAGGAATCAATTTAAACCACAAACAGAGACGGAAGGAACCACTGAGCGAAATGCGTCTCTCTCTGGCGCCTGAAACCAGATAGCTCATTTAGTCAGGGTGTGTGTGTGTGTGTATGTGTGTGTAGGGGGGGGGGGGTGCACATGCACATGTGAGTGGGAAGCAGTTGAAAGACATGAATCCCTGGCGAGATTGAGGTGTTTAGTGTTTTATTGTGCAAAACTAGGCCTTTATAAGCTCCCTCCACTCACTCCATTTGCAGGGGATTAAAGAAAATAATATACTTCGCATTTGGGGAATTGGCCAATCAATCAGCGGCGGAGCAATCAATACTACAATTATGAGAGAACCAGCTCAGCGAACTGCAGAAAACAGATGTAAACTTGGCTGAATTCTTTTTTTTTTCCTCGGCGGCGTAGCGTGAAGACAAGCTCTATTTACGGCAACAAAAAAGCATCTGAGACTCATGCAAAAATATAATAACCGAGTCGTTTTGAGGTCAATTAATTACAAGCAGGAGAGTATCGATGTATAATTGCATGCTAATCACTTACCCTGACCAACCATGGGAAACAAAAAAAAGGACTAATTTGCATATTCTGAGCTCACTTAGGTGACAGTTGCCGCTTCCCTCTGGTGTGATCATTTTGCCGGTAACATCCGCTGAAGCGCCGAGGAAGAGGAGAGGAGCCCCCCCCCGCCCCCCGAGGGGTTAAAAACACACATCGACATCTGTCATGCATCGGGTTGGGGAGGGGTGGCGAGAAAAGGGGTTGGGGGTTGGAAGGTGAGTTCATCAAGACATGTGTAACAACGGCGCCGGATACGTGATGTTGCAGAAAACGACGAATCAGCTCATCGTTTGTTTTGTTTTTTGTTGATTTGTTTATTTACTGTCATAGAATAAACATTTATCCTTTAAAAAAAAAAAAAAAAAAAAAATTCCATCCAAACTAAACAAACAAAAAAAAAAACGAAGAAAAACGAAGCTGAAATCGACGACTTTCCTATTTCTAGGTGATGAGTTCAAGTACCATTGGCGGGCGTGGGAATTTTCTTATTCCTCAAAACTGTATTTTAGGGGCTGTTAAAAACGCCACAGGAGTGGAAATTTAAAAAGCTCTGGTTTGTTTTGAAAAATGAGGAGTGATGTAAAGCACATAAAAACACTTAAAGTTTGTTATTCTTTCGTTCAGAGAATAAAAACCGACGCGCCGCCTCGTGTGCAGTTGTGCTTGTTTTTTTTTTGTTTTTTTTTTTAATGTTTTTTTTTTTTTTTTCTCCGCCAGTCACATCTTGATGATTTTCAGCGAATGGATTTTTCCCCGTCGGGTCCGGAGGGAGCGACTGCCGCGAGTTAGTGGAACAGGCAAACAGTTAGGGAAGAGGAAGGGAAGTGGGGGGGGGGGGGTGGCGTGTTACCTGGCTATGACAAACAGCACACAACTGACACCCAAGCAAGCCAGCAGAATATACATCCAGATATCAGGCGAGAGGGGGTTGAGGAAGGAGAACACCCCCGGGTTGGTGCCGTTGGGCTTGCGGTACAGGATACTTATCCCCAGCGTCATGAAGGGCTTGGAGAAGTCGATGACCTTCTCGCGGACATAGGTGATGGCCAGAGGCGCCACCGCCAGGTCGGCTTTCTGCAACGAGATAATAGAGGCGCAGTGAAGAGTAGAGGTGGAGGGAGGCGGGGGGGGGGGGTGAGGTGTTTGAGTCCACCAATAAAAAAAACACCCAATCGAATTAAGATCTGATTCCTGTCAACGACGTTCCCGGTCGATATGTACGGGAGGAAGGAGGGGGAATAGCGGGGGCTATTAGTTCGGCTAGATTAGCAGGTAGCGGCGGTTGGTTCTGGCGTACGTATGATCTGCCCTGTGTGGCGTCAGGGGTGAATCACGAAGAGGGCAATTTTGGGATTTAGATAAATCCGTGACAAATTCACCCGGCGTCCCTTTGTGAGCATCAGATTAGCCGCCTTTGGTGCCGAAATCTCACCCCGAGTTTATTTATGTCTCTTTTTTTTTTTTTGGTAAATAAGTTATTTCTAAAATAGTCATTGTCTCTTTTTGGAATTTGGAGGCGGCGATTTTCTGTCATCGAAGTTAGCATGTAGATATTCTTTACATGCTAATAATACAGGCAGTCCTCAAGATACAAACATCCGACTTAGAAACATTTAGAGATACAAACAACCTCCAATAACTCTAGTTCCTTTTTCTGCTGACGTTTGTTTCTTGTTGGTTCTGCTAGCTTGGGAGTTTCAGTTTAGCGGAAATGTATTCTGTTTTAGCGGCCGGAGCGGCCCCTTTAAGAAGGTAGTCATGTGACCTAGGCAAGCATCTTGACAAGCGTCAAGAATGACTCATAGACAGATGTGGAGGAGAGAATCCACTCATTTAAAACAAAACATAGTTCAGAACCAGATCTGGGGGTTTTAGTCTAAAGGTAAGTTTAAATGACCTCAAATGGTGATTATAGAGTGAAATTTAACAAAAAACGACTTATGAACAATTCAACTTATGAACAACTGACTTGAGAACAGTTGTGTTTGTATGTTGAGGACTACCTGTAAACCTTTTATCAAGGCTTTACAGTGGGAGTAAACAACATTCGAATCATGACAGATTAATCCTGAATCTCTGATTGGCCGTCGCTCTGAAAGCTACCAATCAAACAACATCTGAGTAGCATCGCGAGCGTCAGTTTTCGTCTGACAGGAATTATTCATCTAGACGTAAAGTCACCTTTATCATCGACATCGACAGTGGAATCATTTTCCTTCCACACGTTTGACCCCACCCTGCCCCCCCAACTCACATGGTCCATGAGCTCCCGCACCATGCCGTTCCACTGGCCCGTGCTCTCGTCCAGCGCACCGTACTTCCCGTCCTCCACTAATCGCACCTCGTAGCGGAAGCCCAGGATGCCGGAGAGCTCCCTCAGCAGGTCGATACAGTATCCCTCGAAGCGGTCGTTCCCGTAGAGAGGCTTATCCGACTTCTTAAACATCACATATGGCTCCTCCTGTGCGGGGAAGATAAACTGGTGTAGCATCGAGTCTGTTGGGTCTATACCAGATATTGAGCTGTTTTGTTTCTGTGCTTGTTTGTTGGCTGCGTGGGGGGGTTTTAGCTCGCGCTTTAAGTACCAGGATGGTGGACACACGCAGGGATTTGTTCGCCAGAGAGTCCGTGATGTTGGATGTCTTGCTTTTGTGAGTGTCCGTCATGTTCAGACCGCTGGGGGGATCCCAAGTCCCGATCTGTTGAGACAGTTCAGACGTCACAATTACCTCAAGATTGTCCACATCCACGACTTTCCCAAGACAAAAATTACCCAGACGCACCTTTTCCAGGCCGTCCTCCTTCAGACTGATGACGTCCAGGTCGAAATCTGTCCTGAGTCCATTGGTCTTGTTAAAGAGAACACGTCCGGTCAAACCATCCCAGTGAGCCTGCAGACGGAAGCATTACGCATAATCACCCAACGTCCTCGCCGCTCGCCGCACTCATTCCATTAACCTTAAGGTATCGTCTTTCGCAACAATATCAATCCCAACGCTAACCATAAAACTTTTACTGTCCCAATTATGAATTCCGTCTGGCTCCATCCACCGCCCCCACCACCACAACCCCCTGCTGTCTGTCTCAACAACATAACAAGATGCAATAAGGCAGCGAAGATGGAAGCAGATTTGACAGGTAAGAGTTCATTATGCATGTGCTTCGATGCGCTTGAAGTTTCACTTCAAAGGTGTTGGAGAAACAGGCAGGCAGGAGGGAGAGGAAGCGCCAGCGACTACAATGGCCCGTTCTGAAAATTACCTGCAATGATACCATCCTCGGAATAAAAAAAGGGAGCTTTGTAGAACAAAGCAAATGGCTGACCCGGAGTAGAGTTAAGGGGCCACGAGGAGGCTTTGATACCGGCGCCTGGCGGAGGGAAAATAGGGAGAAAAGGAATCAAAACGCGTGGCGGACGAGGATAATGGCGCTTCTTCTCATGAGCGTTAAGAGTTAGCAATTAAGCTATGCGAGAAAAACAACGTGCGAGTTCACGGGGGAGGTGATCGATGTAACGCCGTCCCCAAGGACGTGGCGCTCAGCAGATTTCAGCGGGTAGGGGGGGAGGTCAGGGGTCAAGGTGTGCCCGCATGTCGTTGGCCTTGTCGTACCTCTTTGATGAGCCCGATGAAACGCCCTCCGAAGCGCCAAGGCTTGTGGCGATTGCACTGCAGGGAGCTAACGGTGATCTGTTGGGATTGCTGAACCGCCACTGCCACCACGTGCACGGCGTCGTACATCAGCGCCGCGTCCGTCTGTAAGCAAAAGGGCAATGATTAGACTTTATGAAAACACCCCGTCAATACCTCCGTCCCGCCGTGACCTTTTTATCGGGCCATTCGTTCTCCGGCGCGCTAACGCCAAACTGTGTGGAGTCTCGGGTGACTTGTTTTACTCCTCAGCCGGGACAAGAGAACATAAATTCGGGGTAATGCCAGCCGTTAACGCCCAGCACAAATGACAGAGTGTCGCCGCCTGTTAGCGGAAACACCCGACCGCTGTCCGGGGCGATGAGGTAGCTCGACTGGAGAGACTATCTCCGATCGGAAGGCTAGCATGCGAAGACTAATGCTTCCCGATGGGTTGGCCTGTTCTCCAGATAGAGGGAATGCAAATCAGGATCCAAACTGGACGTCTCTGGACTGTCAGGCTCAGCATAACATGCTAAGCACACGGCATACCGCGCCGGATCGCCGTGGCGATACTCATCCATATAAGCCCAGTAATAAGTTATCAAAGGGAGTAAATGCTTGAGCTGAAATTCATCACACTGACACGCTGAGATTTATCTTTGCCGCTCCGCCGGGCACTCATGAATTCCTTTCACGGCGTCTGTCCTCGCCGTTTGAGACTCTCCGTATTTACCCGGGTCAGCGCGTTACGGCTCAGCTCGGATGGCCGCTCCTGAAACGCGCGGCGGTGATCGCATTGGACAAGTCCTGAGTGACCAACCTGTGAGGCGGCGCGAAAGATTACCGCTAGACCGCGGCGGATCTGCTGTTATATAGTCTTTGTGGATGTGCCTCCAGGGGGGCCTCGGCGGAGCTGGACTCCCCAGCAGGAGGCCGCGGAGCTGCCGGGGAGGTAGGGGCAGGGGGAGGAGGTATCCGCGGGTAAGATACGTAATTTATCCGAGGCATATTTGCATTGACAGGTCAATTAAAGGAATGAGTCCGACTTCTAGGATTGGGGAGGGAGTTTAGCCTCCCGAGTCGCCATTGGGCGTTTGGAGTTAGCTGATGTCAAAGGCAGCAGCGGATCAGAGGACGGGGGTGGGGGGGTTGGGGGAAGCCATCGCTGCTCTCTTTTCATCCCGACTGCCTCCCCGAGAAAGAGATCAGCTCGTGTCTGCCCCCTCCCCCCTACCCTCTCCCCCAGAAACGGCGCCGGAGCTATTTTTAATGGAAACGGCCGATTAGGGAGAAAAACGTCGGCCATTCTGCTAATCTATTATAGCGGGGAGAACTTTTACAGTCCAGTCAAAATATCCAAATGTAATTGAGTCCATTGATGGGAAGGTGGCGTCACCTCCCGGCGTCACCACGCCGGATTGGATTCCGACGGATACGATTTGTTTGGCGGATGCAAGGTTTTTTTTTTTTTTTTTAAATAGAAAAAGTTGTAAATAATAGCATTCAGTTTCATTCCACTTCAAAAATACATTCATTTATTCAGCCAGCTCTCTTTGAAAAGTACAGTTGGACCGTGACACGGTGGAATGCATGCAATTCAAATAACATCTGCCTTCTGCTAACCTTTTTTTTTTTTTTTTTTTCCCGCTCCTCGCTTTGCTCCTGACCTTTTAACTTTCCTCCGACAACCTTGACTTCTTCCCTACCGAAACCAATCGATATCACACTCCCGTTTCTTCCATCTGCAAAACTCTTTATTCATTTGGGTCAGACTGAAGCATGTAAGACATAAAAATAAATATATTCTTGTGAAAAACGCTTCCAGGGAAGAACAAGAAGAAGAAGAAGACGAAGAAGAAGAAGAAAAAGAAGAAAAAAAAAACTATGACAACTTATTTGCTGGATGCGGGGTGTAGATCTGCTCTCACCCGGTGGCAGATGACTTTATGAAGATTTATACATATGTGCAGCAACCTGTTTTATTTAGAGAGAGCCTTATAACATGCTCCAATGACAATTTAACAGAGTGATAACAGTGGAGACATGCTTCAGGGGCGGGGGGTGTAAAAGAACGGTTTTATACGGGGCGCCGTAAGAGACAGGAAGTTGTTTATTGCAGCATAAAGATCCACCGACTGTGTGTTTACAGTAATCCCTCGCTTTTTCACGCTTCAAGATGCACGGCTTCACTGCATTGCGGATTTTTAGTAGGTAGTCACGTGATACCGTACCCACATGCTATTGGCTGACAGCATCCGGAAGTGCGCTTCCATTCCGAAACTCACAAAAGTGTTTTAATCAGTCTGTAAGAGTGAGGGAAAAGGTGATAATCCCTCGTTACTCACGGTTAATGCGTTCCAGGAACCACCTGTGAAAAATGAAATTCGCGATTTCGCGACAAACTATTTATTTTGTTATCTATGGTAATCTAATCTAACTGATATTAAACCACCTTATATCTGTGTTACCTTTTCCCACACTCTTATCGACTATATAGAGCTCTTTTAATATCAGTATAAGGAGGATTCATAAACGTTTAAATTACCGTAAATAATAAATTAAATCGTTTGTCGCTATATTGCGGAATTTAATTTTTTCACGGGTGGTCCTGGAACACATTAACTGCGAGGAACGAAGGATTACTGTACAAGCAAACCTTGGTTTTGGAACGCTTTGGACATCGAACAAATTGGAATTCGACCAAAAAAATTCGGAATCTAAGACCATTTACATTATTTGTAATGGGGGAAAAATGTATTTGGAATTCGAACAAACAGCCTTCAGGAACTAATTGTGGTCGGAAACCGAGATTTGCCTGCATTTGAAATCTTTCATGAATGACGTCACTCTTCCATTCCTGAAAATATTCGTACCCCCCCCCCCCGCCCTCCATCTTTAAACTTTTAGGATTGCCGATCTCTATCAAACATCATCCAGCTCAAATTATTCTCACGGCGAACACCTTTTTTTTTTTCTCCCACTTGCAGAACAATTCCCGCAAATCCCTTTGTGATGGAAACAAAAAAGAGGCTCGCATCGAGTGGAAGATGAAGAGATCGGTCGGGGTATATATTGGGGAGGCGGGTGGGTGGAGGGGGGAGGGGGGAAGAAACGTCAAATGATGGCTCACAGCTTTGGCAGATTGCATTCAATTTAAAAACAATCCAAGAGCGATCTTGATATTTATTTGGGCGCCAAGCACGTCTCCCTCTGGGCTGTTTTTAAGTGTTTAAAGTGAAACCAATCCCAATCCCCCCCCCCCCGGGGGGCCCTCAGACAGAAAAGTGTTTGAAACAAAAAAAAATGCCCAAAAGTCTTGTTTGCCTCGTCTTCCTTACCTCTCTCTACCCCCCCCCCCCCCCCCCCCCCATCACTGCCAAATACCCACATAACCATCTGAAAACACACATTCCCCTTCTGCTGCAGCTAAAGCGCCGTTTCCAAACGCAGCTTTTTCCTTAATTTAATGACTCACAGTTTTCCACTCCTTACGCCTTTCCGCTCTCGCCCTTGATGTTTTCATTCAGCTGTGCATTTTTTTAAATTTTATTTTATTTTATTTTATTTTTTTTTTACCCCTTCTCTCATAAAAAAACCCCTACGTGAGGAACATACAAACATTGACACACTCACAGGAGCCAATTAGCGGGGAGGCGTGCGCGCCACACACACACACGCACGCACACACACACACACACACACACACACACACACACAAACCTGGCAACGCAATCAGACATAATGACAAACCTCAACATGCTTCCCAGAGGCATGCCTCATTTGTCGCGGTTGCATGCAGTTTCCTCATTTGGAAAAAGGTGAACTGAAAAGTCTACCGATCTGCCAGTCGAGTGTGTATGTGTGTGTGTGTGTGTGTGTGTGTGTGTTTACACAAATATATTCCCTTTCTCCTGCATCAGTATTCACACTCGCTCTCCACCTGTGCATAATTCCATAATTCCTCTGATAATGTTTGCAGCCTGAAAAACGACATCTCCATTTCACTTCTCACCTTCTCCCAGAATTCCTTTCTCCACACACACACACACACACACACACACACACACACACACACACACACAAAAGGCCCCCGTGACGGACGTCTGCGCTGTTCATACATATCATATACATCTGATTAGCCCTAATGAGATTAGCGCTGACCTGTTATTTACCATGCATGGCTGGGCTGCGGTTGCCAGGCGCAACAACACACGCCTGAAAGGGGAGGGGGACGCACCGGCGGCGGCGCCACCAGCATCAGAGAGAGAGAAGGGGGGAGGTAAGGGGGTTCATTGTTTTCCTGAAGCTGAAGTCGCTCTGCCCTCCAATCACAGACGGACCCATGGGGTTTGATTTGATAGACAAAAGAGGAAATTATTCATTCCATTCCACAGTTTATATGGATTTGTGCCGCTTCGCTGCGCCGTCGCCACAAGTATGTGACTCACAATTCCTACTGTCGGATAAATTACCGCATTTATAAAGTGTGTGATTTTTTTTTAGCAATTAAATTTTCACCAGTCAAGCAGAGTTTTCTGTAAGCAACACGCCGCGATTTAGGATTCTAATTAAGATATCTATTCTCACTCAGCCGCCCACTGCAGCGGATAAGCCTGCTGTTTTATCTATTTGTTTTATCTGGAGAGATGAGATTCTCATGAGGGGTATGGACGCTGGTGGGAAATGATGGCGCTTCAACTTAAGGAAGAAATACTGCCTCTGACAGAGGCTCGGCCTGGAGACGGGGGTTGGAGAGGTGCAGTCGCCTGGTTTCTCCTGCAGAGGGAGCTGTGAAGGTTCAGTATAAAGTTGGAGCCAGAAGCCTGTTAGCTTAGCTTAGCATCATCGCATCATCACTGGATGTGTTCAGAGGATGCTGCTACTGCTAATAATAATAATAAACTATTAATATTTAACATAATGATGGAGCCAGAAGCCTGTTAGCTTAGCTTAGCATCACCGCACCCTAACTACTACTACTACTACTACTAATAATAATAATAGTAATAATAATAATAATAATAATAATAAGAACAATAATAATAATCTATTACTCATCAACATAAAGCTGAAGCCAGAAGCCTGTTAGCTTAGCTTAGCATCACCGCACCCTAACTACTACTACTACTACTACTAATAATAATAATAATAATAATAATAATAGTAATAATAATAATAATAATAATAATAAGAAGAACAATAATAATAATCTATTACTCGTCAACATAAAGCTGAAGCCAGAAGCCTGTTAGCTTAGCTTAGCATCACCGTACCTTAACTACCACTATTGATACTAATTGTTGTGTTTCTGTGATCTTTGTTGTTTGTGTTCTTTTGTTAATTCTTTACATATTTCAGTATTACATACTTCTACAGGTGATTCAATCATCTGGTAAGTACTGTCTCTTTAAGAGGCAGGTGTGCTGTGAGCCCATGTGACCAGTCATCAGGAAGTGGTTTCACTAAACTCAGTTTGGACCTGGCCTGCAGCCAATCGGTGAGTCTTAGCAGTTCTTTGTTTGCGTGTGTTTCATGCTGCGTGTTAACTTCTTCCTGCTACTGTGTGGCATCTACTTCCTGCTGCGTTTGCGTCCACTTCCTGCTTGTATAAGTTGTAGACGACGTGGTCGATTCTGGTAGATGGCTGTCAAAGTTCAAGTTGACAGCATGCTAAGCTGCGTAGCATGAAGCTAACACTTCGACTTGTATGTCTGCCGTTCCGTTTGTGTCCGTCATTGTTTGTTTTGCTTCAGTTTTACAAATGTCTGTTGGGTTTGAATTGCATGCTGGTTTGCCGCTGAGCATCATGGGAGTTGTAGTTCCCATTGTAGAAAGACTGAATACACCCCATGCATTGACATGATGAATTGCTATTTATTTGAATTAGTATAGGAGATGTTTATTAGAGAAACTCTATACTTGGATGTAGTTAATTATTTTATGTTTAAAGTATTATATATAGAAGGCTCAGATTTTGATGCTGTTTTGCGATGAAAGCTGAGATGCAATGTTTTATATCATTGTTGTTTATTATTTTTATTATTGTGATGTTTTTCATACAAGTGAAATGCTGCACAATTTAAAAAAAAATAAATAAAAAATTGAAAAAAAAGATTTTTTTAAATAAAAAAAAAAACCCAAAAAACTACTACTCCTAATAGTAATAATAATCTATTACTATTCAACATAAAGCTGGAACCAAAAGTCGCTTAGCTTAGCTTAGCATCACAAAATTAAGTTCATTTTGTTCAGAAATTATAATAACTATAATAACTATAATAAATCATAATGCTGTAAAGCATATTTCACCAGCTGTTTACCCATCATCCAGTGTTTATGCTAAGCTAGTAGCCACTACCGCAGGCTGAGTAGGGCGACTGGAATCACGCGTGTCGTCTGACTCGTGACTAGAAAGCGTTTCCAGTCGTAGACCAAGTCATTAAGCGAAGAGCCCCGGGTCCCACACCCATACTGGTATCAAGCTGCTCAAACGGGGAATAACCATCATTCCCAGATGCTCCTCAGAACGATCTCCACGCTACGTTTGGCGCCGCCATCAAACTCAAATCGCGCTACGAGTGTGTGTCGTCCTCGGACTTGGAGCCGGCCCCCCAGAAATGGTGCAAAACTTTTGCTTCCGGTAGGAAAAGTGAAAAGACAACAGTTTAATGGGCGATGTGATTTATGGAGCATATTATGGCTGTTTCAGCCCCCCCCCCCCCACACACACACACACACACACGCACACGCACTCACACACCCCCCAGCAGAGAAAGCAGCGTGTGCAGCATCTGATCGTTTCGGTGAGAAACCCCCCCCCGCCCCCCCGCCCCCCAGGGTGGCTTCAACTTCCTCCCTGTCCTTCACTTCCCTTCCTATTCGATTGCCCCCTTCTCATCCCTCTGTCTTCCATCCGTCTCGTCTGCCCCTCGTTTGCCTTCCCCTCGTTTGCTCTCCAGAGTATTTACCCGCAGCTGTAATTCCTCCTCTTTTTCTTTCGTCTGTTGAGGTTCTTTTTTAAAAAAAATTTTTTATACCCCCCCCCCCCAACCCCTCTCACATTGCGTTTCCACATGCTGAGGCAGCAGAGCAGAGTTGCTGATTTTTTTTTTTTTTTTTTTTTTTTTTAAATGAGGTTTTTTGTCATGGGGAAGTGAGACCGGTTTCCTTCTGCTGGGCACCCGTGGGCAACAGATCCATTGATGGCTCTGGATTTATGAGAAAGCACATTCATGCTTTTATTGTAGGTTTAAGCTCACTTTAAAGAGGGATAAAGGACTACAGTGCAGAGGTTTTTCGTTGAAAGCACCGGGTCCTGCGGGACTCCTGGGAGCCGGAGAAGAAGTCTGAGTCACGTATGTCTATATATATATATATATATATATATATATTTGTTTGGTGTTGTTGTACTTTTAATAAAACACCCCTGACTTATCAAATACTGACAGACGATTGGAGGTTGAAAACCCTCTGCGTCCATTTTTATGTGCTTTTATCAATATCTGAGTGATGTTTTGTTTCAGGACTGAAATGTCTCATCAATACCTCATAAAATAATGCCAATAAACTGGCATTTTTGACCTTTTAGAAAAAGTCAGAAGGGTAGAAACAGTAATATTGTCCTGCGGGCGAAAAAACAGCTGAATGCGAGTACGTAGTTCAAACAAGCACAGACGGCTCGTTCCGACCGGGCGGAGTTGTGTTTGCCGCAAACAAACCGCTGATCCGTCAGTTAGAAACGCCAGATTTCCAACACCCCACCCCCCACCCCAAAAAAAGCAGTCAAAATTTTGGGCGATAGAGCGTCGAGAATGAGTTTGAAGGTAGGAATGGGCGACGCCGTTTGCTTTCTCTCGACGTCCCAGCAGCAATCAGCGTACCTGCGCCCGCCTGCTACCTGTCTCGCCGCACATGACCGCCTCTCCGCACGGCTGAGCAGATTTATTGCTAAAGCTGTTTGAACAGCCAAAATGCCCCCCCCCCCCCGCGCTGACATGCTAAGTGGATGCTAATCCCGCCCCCCCCCACCTTCTCACACGTGTATCAAACGTGAGGCGGGAGGATGGGGAAACGATGCTCGTGATGTTCGTGACGATTTTATTGCTTTATTTTTAAAATTTTTTTTTTTTATCCGTCGTCCGATTTCAATCTGTTTGCTCCTCCCTCTCATCCTCTAAACAAATAAACATCAGCAAATCAGGAAGCAGGAAGCGTCCTCAAGCCGGCGGGCGAATCTGTTATTGCGTTAGAGCTCAGGGACAAAGACGCCAGTCACGACCGGGTCATCGATGACTCGGAGCGGCGCGTCGAATCTCAAATTAAAACACCCGAACCCGAGGATATGATCATTGATTTTCGAGGATGAGCCCCCCCCACACACACACACACACATGAAGCCGCATCCATCAAGCATCCGAAACAGAGAGAGAGAGAGAGAGAGAGAACGTGTCCAATCTGACAAAAACGCCTCCAGGCGATTGACTCCAAATTGAACTTCGAAGGGTGGGGGCGAAACGGCGTGCGACAAAAAAAGGGACGCACGTCGTTTTGTTCCGCTCCGGGAAACGATGCTGCGCTTTCTTATCGATGAAATCACGACGGCCCGATTTTATTGTGCTTTTATTGAATCCGTTTCAGCGTTTTGCTCAGGTGTCAGGGTCTGGAAGCCCCTCTTTACAGAAGAAAAACCGAACAGATTAGCTTGCGTCTCTTGCGCCGAGTGCTACAGCGCTAATATTTACCCTTTTTTCATTTATTTACCTGTTTATTTCTGGCAGCTTTTATTACTTTAGTGTGAATAAAAGCTGCGTCTCTCCTTCCAAAGCAAATCTACTCATGGGTATAAAGAAAATAACCTTGCCCCGGTGAAAGAGCACTCGTTGACCGTGGCTAATCTGGCGCTCACACACCTCCCAGGTGGAGCTGTGGGGCAGTCGGTGTAGCGAGGAGGTAGCATGATTACCGGGTGGGGGGGGGTAGATTTTTAGGGTGAATAATTTAAAAGTCTGTCTACTGTTGCCAAGCTAGTGCTTCTGCAAGGCTATATTTAGAAGCAGCCGTGCCCGGAGCTAAACGCTAACGGCGGTGTGCTAACATGCTAATAAATACTGACGCCGACACGCCGCTGTTTGGCCCGTCCGCCATCTCAGCACGTCGGGATTTGGCGTCCGCGGCGGGGTTTTGTCGTTTTGCAGACGATGGCATCCTCTTCCAGCGAGCATCTGCCGCCCAACATCTGTCCCCCCACCCCCACCCCCGCCCCACCCCCCCATGAGGGCCTCCGAGTGGGTGTCGCGCCGCCAAATTTGGTCGCGCCTAGCTCATAGGAAACTGAAGCCATGCCATCGTTTTTGCAAAAAAAAAAAAGAGCTTCATTAGGAATTGGATGCAAATTTTGAGGGATTTTTAGCGTTTCTTCGGAGCTGATTGGTCGATTCAAAGTAGTCGGATTTAAAAGAGACTCCTATTCAGAGGCTTATCTTTCATCAGTGTGACTGATATTATCTGCTAATGTTAGCTAATTCCAGATAAATTCACACTGATATGTCAGCTAATGAGTTAGCAGGAATCTCATCCTGCTAAATGCGAAAGATCTCGTTTACTCGTATATACGTCCGTTTCGTTGTCGCGGCGTTCCGTATATAACGGGCCGGGCGACACGGATTCACAGGTTGGTTCCGTCCATTCCAACGCTGTGATCTCCTCCCTCTGATCCCACTTGGCAGAGGCGGACGCCTTTTTAAAGACGGCGACTGTGGAGAGCAGACACTCGATGCCC
Source organism: Antennarius maculatus (assembly GCA_013358685.1). Lineage (NCBI taxonomy): Eukaryota > Metazoa > Chordata > Actinopteri > Lophiiformes > Antennariidae > Antennarius > Antennarius maculatus. Next base: position 16,866,906 of record CM023625.1, on the reverse strand, counting down.
TGTGCTGGGCGCCACCAGCTGGGCTTGGCTCCACATCAACATTATTAACGCCGACGCTCCCTCGGCCATAGAAGCTATTTGTGAGTCAAAACAGTCCGGTGGAAGGGGGGGTGGGAGGTGTTTAAAAAGGGAAACGCGTTGTCTTTTCAAGCTCCATCGGACAAATTTAGCTTTTATTTGGGTTTTAAAACATAAAAGTGGGTACAATTCCTCTGACGGTAGCCTCGCTCGGCGCCACACCCCAATCGCAAACGCTCGCCGGTCGTTTTCTCGATGTTGATGCGAGTCCGCCACCCCGCTGATGTTATATAGGACAATAAAGGCCTGTGCAATCAGAGGCTACAACCATCATCAGATCGCTATCATGCAATCCACCCCCGGAGGCAGGTGCGAGCAGCGGGGGTGGCGTGTGTCACGGTCACACTGATGCTCAGGGATATTGGATGGCCTCGGGGGCCGCGGCGCAAGTTATCATCCTGGGAGAGCCGTAAGACAGAGGCGGAGATTTATGGTTCATAGATTCCAAAAGGCGTGATAAACAAGCGCGCATTAGTCAGGGATGAAATAAATTAAATACTCTTACTTAATCGCGGTACTTAAGAAGTTCTGGGCAACTGCAGCCGCTACCGTTTTCCCAAGGTACTCGAGAAATATAGCCAGAAGTTTTGCTGCGAGTTAAGCTTGGAAAAACCAATAATTACTTGCTTTAATATTGATAATATTATGTACTAATAACTCCTTTAAAATGCCACGTAATCCACATAGAACGCCGTTCCTCTCCCGTATGCATTTCTGCAAAGGTTACCTTATGAAAGCTCTCACCTCCACTGGAGTATTTTTCCACTTCCACTCCTGCACAGCCACTCGATATGCATGCAGACAAAACAGAGCAAGGGCTCACATCTATTATTGCTGAACTATTGCAGCAATATTGTGCTACTTGCATATTCACGGCGTACAAGAAACAACAATGTTGGTATTGCCCACTTTTTGGAATTCACAGCATCAGTCTAGCGCGGTATTCTGGGGAGAGCCCGGTAAAGTACCTATGGTTTCACAGCCACCCAGAGGTAATTAACACCGCCCGGGCTGTTTACACTATGAATCAAGACTTGACTCCCACCATACTGCCTGAGTCTTCCTCTTCCTCTCTCTGGCCAGAGGGTCCGCCAGATGGTGCAGAACCTACATCTCTGTCTAGATCGCAAACAAACCCCTTCGCCTGCTCTTCCGTGGTCCATCTCCGATAAAGTCGGACGTCTTATTTTTAAGCCGTTTGTTACTTTCCCGGCTTGTTTTTTTCCGGCGCCGTTGATGAACTAAGGGCCTGTGGAGTGGGAGCCTGCTAGTCTCTTTAGCTAAACCAAGCTGGGGGCTGATTAAATATGAGGAAAGGCTATCATGTTAAACAGCCACTTAATCAGATGGGCAGTGTGGCGCTAATTAAGGTGCGCTCTGAGGACAGTGCCAATGGCGTGCTGCGACCTGAAGGATCAGGCAGGACCACACGGCTCAAAGCGTTCATAACCTGTGATGCCGCTTCAGTTGAGTTAGCGTCATGGCTTTAGGGGCCAAACTTAGCCGTTTGGACAATCTCAAACATGGACGATCACAGAAACGAAGAGTTGTGAGTCTAACACCTCGATCAGATCCTTGAGAATTCCTCCGAAGTCGACAGACCGTCAAACCATGTCGGGAACAAACCGACACGCTTTTTGTACATCCGGCGCCTCGTTTGTCGAGTTCTAACCCAGCGTTCCTGCCTTCCTTCGTCCAATAAGGCCAGGTCCCGCCTTTCCTGTCTTATTTATTCAACTATTTGTGTGTGTTTTTCCCCTCTTTGCTTCCAAAGACTATGTTTCTCCCATCTCCGTGTCGTGAGTTGTGTGCTTCCCGGCTCTCCTGTTTGGTGCTGCTCTTGGTTTTCATCGGTTTTGACACTTGAAAAGAAAATAAAAACTGAAGAAGAACAAAGAGAACAAATAAATTCCTTCCATTTTCCCCTCAAACCATTTTCTGCTAGTTTCAACAGCGACTCTTCAGATCAGCCTCCTTGAAAATCTTCAGTTGGTATCCTGATATTTTTCTAGTAAAGCGAAATGCTTCCACTGGTAAAGCGGCGTTTTCTTAACGCGTGTTTAACATACCTCAGATGTTAAAGCAAGCTTTTATAGTCCGTCAACTTGACGAGTAACACCACGACACGACTGCTTAAACAGTTTTCCCCGTTTGACATCTAGTCTCTCCTCGACGTCTCCTTTACTCGGGGTGCTTCTCCATTACAGCAGATGGAAGCCAATACGTGTGAACACGCTCGGATGAAACCTCCCAACCAATCATCTTTCCCGTTCCCGCCACGCGTGCGTTGCTCTGAAACGATTCCCTGTAGTTCTCGTTAATTCAGCAAAAAAAAAGAAAGAAAAAAAAGCCCTGCCTGTCTGTCGCCACGTAGGAATTCGCCGCATCGCCGCTCGCTCCTCGATTGATGAGTAAGACAAAAGCGTATGTCTTTCGCATCACGCGTGCTCTGCGTCACGTCAAAAAGCGTGCCTGAATCGTCGAGCGTTTGATGAAACAGGAAGTGCACGCTTCCTGTTTTCGGTATAAAAGGGACGGACACATTTGCGATTAATATTAAATACGGCGTTTCAGTAAAACGCCAATTTCAGAGAGCATTAAATATAACTTCACGTATGCTTGGTGCATCCATGTCCTAGTCCTCCTTTCATCCCATTTATGCCAACAAAACGTTTCCTTGTGGATTATGTGCAGTGTTTTACGACTCCACGGCGTTTTAGGGCGAAGGCAGGAAAAAAAACAACAACTTTTATAGTTGTGTGTCAAGGACAAACGCGACGTTGTTGTTTTGTCTTTTCGAAATCGCTGTCATTAACAATTATTTACCGCGCCGTAGTAAAAGTTTGTTCAATGTGTTCTTGAGCCGGTTTAACGTTAAGCGACTCGCTCAAGGATGTTTCAGCCATAGCCGCTGATGGGATGGAAAAACGAGGTCACGGAGGATCCCATTTGTAATCCCTGCATGGTTTGGAAGTATTTTTAGTGAAGTCGTGCGTTTTTGCAGTATGGAGACAGTTTTGTGTTGGGTACCAAGGTGGGGGTGACGATCAGTAAAGTGCTAAAACACAGAAGGACTTAATTCCATGAGAGGACGATGAGGTAACCAGTAACTTCACATTTTTTTGTATTTTCAACATAATTTTTTACGCCCCTGTTCTGCGCTGCAGTACACATGCCACACCAGTAGGAGGCAGTGTCCCATTCCAAAATCTAATTCCTAATGGTTTCTCATTGTTTTTGGCGCATGTTGTATTTGTTCTAACGACGACAGTAGGGTGGCATTTTCGGAAATTCAGCACTTTGAAGCTGTTATTTAAATAATCGAACAAAAAAAACAACTAAAAAATTTTACGTTTTCGGGGTAAAACTCTTTAATGTTATATAATAATAAGTAGATTTGCTTTGCCAGACTTTTTTTTCTCCTCCTAGAACTGTTGCGAAACATCCGATCAAAATGATAAATTTTCCCGGTGAACTGTCGCTGTCATCGCCGCCATGGCGACGCCATTTGGTTGTCTGGTCGCTGCCCCGTCACGATGGACTCCGATCTCGCTTAATTAGGTCCACGAAATTAATTATCGGCTCGTATTTTAGCAGCTATAATCACATTTTTGACTGATATCTGATGTACAAATTTCAAATTATCGGCTTCAATTTATGGCTCCGATATATAATTTGTGCATCCCAACTAAAAGCAGCTGACCGACACGGAGCATCGGGAATTCTGGGAGCTCGCCCAACCCATTTAGCCCGAGCTTACGCTAACATGCTTTTAACTATGTCCCGCGTGAACCGGGCCCCCATCCTGCCGTCTGTATTACCCACACAAATGCACTCTATTAATAAAAGAGTTCCCATTATGAGCGATTACACTGGAATTCTAAATTGTGTCGGATGACACAGGAGAGCAGCCAGCCCTCTGTTGTGGTAATTATAGCTAGCTGAAATGTAGACATAAATGAAATGATGCAGATGTAGAAACTATCAGGCGCTAAAGCCTCAGCGGGGTGTACAACAGGGAAACACTTTTTTTTTTTTTTTTTTTTTTCGCCCTCAATTAAATCCGACTATATACTTAGCTCAGTGAATGGGTATTAAAAAGAATTCAAATTACAACAAAGCATTAAAACCAACTATCTCATTAGCTGTAGGCGATAATTATACACACACAGAGGACAAAATAATAATGATGAGATTATCTCTCTGTCTGTACGGCCATCTATCTGCAGCCCCGCGTTTCCCCGGGATCAGGCGAGGAGTCGACCCCCCCCCCCCCCGATAGATGGATAGATAGATGGGGTCGCGAACTGGCGTGTCCACGCCCAAATTAGCCGCCCCCTCTCTGATCGCGTCCCCCCCCGTCGGAGATATCTTTGCCAAACAGAGTGAAGAGGCAGGAGGACAGGGGTGTTCGCGGCGGAGATCCTCATTATATAACCCCCCCCCCCCCACCACCACCACCACCACCAAGAAATGACACTCCACCTCACCCGAGGCTCAGAGTGTCGCTGTGATTATACACCACCCAGCGTTAATGCTAGCTTAGCCGCGTGAGATAACACGTCCCCCCCCCCCCTTCCCTTCATCTTTCCCCGCCCTATCGCCCCTCCATCAACACTCCTGCGCCGCTGTCTCACCTTCCCTCCTCCTCCTCCTCCCCCCATCAGGCCGTCAATCAATCCTTTGCGGAAAAAATAAATAAAATCGCAAGGTGACACCAGTCGCCGTTGCCCCGGCAACCATCGCTTACCCAACTGTTGCCATGGTCAACAGGCGCGCAAAACAAGGCTCCAGCGAGGCACCGGCGCCGCGTGGGGAATGAGAACGAGGTGCGGGGCTGGGGGGGGGGGGGGAGGCTGGACTGGAGGGGTGGAAGGTCAAACGCCGGCCGCCTGGCTTTAATTTAATATCGCTCCTCAAGGTGGACACTCCGCCCGGGGCGCCGGCGCGTAAAATGTCAAGCAAATCCATAAATCAAATCATCATATTTTAGATACAAAGAAAGAAAATAAATAAATATATATATATATATATATATATATAATTTTTTTTATCGTTACATTTTTTTAATAGAAGTGGAAGCTAATTTTTGTGAAAACCGTTGCTCCATTACATCTTTATTATAGCACTAAAATGACGCCTTGGTGCTGCTATATCTTCATCCACTTATTAGCAGGAATACTGGCTGGGCGGAACGCTCTATAGAATAAAACCCCTCGGAGCCAGGATTCATAAATAGAGCACTCTAATGAAGTACTTTATCAAAGCTCCTGGACGCATTATTTATTATTTAACTACGCTTCCAGTCCGGCGAGGTATGTCAATACGCGGCTATAGGATCTGACAAAATGATTCATGCAATGCGATTAATCAATTCGGCATTCTCCATTAATATCCATTAATTTCCGGTGGAAGAGAAGCGACTTAACCTCCCCGGCGTGTTGCATTAATCTTTTTTTGCATACGCATTTTTTTTTTTTTTTGCCTGGAGGGGTTAAATAAATAAATAAATAAATAAATAGATTTAAAAAAAAAAAAAAAAAAAAAAAAAAAAAAAAGGGAGTGTTTAGTTTTTGTTTTGGAGGGAAGTGAAATAAATTAAAAAAAAAAAAAAAAAAAAAAAAGCATCTATATTTGGACACGGCGTGATTCTGCCAAGACTTTACAGCAAAAACTGCGGGATACTCGTTCCAGATAAATAAAAAAACAAAAGCAAATATTGATTTCTATAAATGTTGACGCGTTTCAATTATTCATGATGTATAAGCTTGGGGGATGCAGGAATACGCAAGAAAAGGCTTCTTTTATTATGTTTGATATCTGATCTTCAATCTGGTGAAAGAAACAGCGTCTGAGAAACAAAAGGTTTGTTTGTCTGCAAAAAAGGGACGGAGTACGAGTAAATCGACTGTTTACAACAACAGACCTTGAGTGTCCGACTCCCGTTCCCTTTTTCACTTTCAAATCACCTCATCTCATCCTTTTCTTTCTTTTTCTTTTTTTTTTTTGGTTTTGTTTTGTAAGCCACCCCTAAGAAGCCAAAGCCATAATTTCCATCCAATTTTGCCCCCCCCCCCCGCCCCCTCTGCATGAACACTGACAGATTGTCATATTTTGGCCCGAGTCCCGGGAGGAGAGGCAGGAGGGCAAGAAACGGTTATTACCGTTCACACCGGCTCATTACCGGGTATTTAGACCCAACGCCGACAACAACAGCAGCAACAACAGCAGGGGGAGGGGGTGGGGGACACGCCGCGTCGGCGCCGTGATCGACAACCGAGGTGGGGGGGGGGGCTGGATTCATCTCCTCTCCAGGAGTCTTCAAAGCGCCGCCGCGTTCCTCAACGACGTTCCGATTGATTCGGTCAATCGGAGAAACGCGAAGATGAATTACAGCCACGCAGCGTCTCGTTTATTTATTTATTTACCGACCTATTTAATTATTTATTTATTTATTTTCCCGCCTACCGTCATGAATCCATCCAGCAGGCCCGAGTCCGGCTTGGGCGGGGCTTGCAGCCGCTCCATCGACCACTTCTCGATGATTGACGACACCTGAGAGTTTTCCGTGTTGAGGATGCGGAAGCCCGTCATGTTGACGCCGCTGAAGCGATACGGCTCCATGTCCAGGGCGAACAGGTCCTGGGGAGGGGGAAAAAAAAAAAAAGGAGGGGGAAGTCAACTCATTATCTCCCATCGTTGGCGTCATCTTTCGACGGCTAATGATGTTGAGCGTGACGCGGCGGCGCGGTCGATGGGTCTGGCGCCCAAAAAAACGGCGACTGACGTTGAAGTCGGCAGACGTCCAACCCGACAGACCTGTAATCACCGTTCTCTTAGCATTCCCGGCAGCACACGCGACTAGCCGGGGGTCTTAACGGCGGACGCGCGGGGAATCGTTAAAGCGCCGAGCGCCGCTTAAAACGTCCTTTTTCAGGTTCGGTTTTCTCCAACCTTTTTGCCTCTTCTGCCTCTCGCAGCACGCCATTTGTTCTATAACGGAGCAAACGGGCGTCTGTCTCATTTGCTGAAGGCTGTTATCTGAACTCCTCTGTTCTCCAGGCCAGGTGAAGACGTGCCGCTTGTTCATCGGGAGCGTAGCGTGTAATCTCTGCAGCGGTTTGGATCAAACAACTTTGTCGAAACTTCAATCGCGGTTGGAGACGGGAGGATAAAATAACGCCCTGCTGCTTCGGGTTTTCCCGCCGTCAGGGGGTTGAGGATTGGCCAGGATGGGGTGAAAAGGTCAGCGGCGAGTTGGGAGAAAAAACGCACTCGGAGAGTTTCCAGATGGAAACTTTAAAAGGAAAAAAAAAAAAAAAAAATCATAAAAATAAACGCGCTTGTCATCAGCGAAGTGGAGACGAGTCTGGTTTGGAGGACGTCTATTTCAATCCGTCGTGTTTCTCACAAGATGAAAATAATAGCCAGGCTGTCGGCGAACGCTTCCTGCTTGACTCATATTTAATTTTATGCTCAAGGATGAAAAAAAAAAAAAAAACTAAACTAAAAAAAAAAAACGCTTTTCATTGGTTCACATCCAGGCAGACGGATGTGTTTGCGCGGCGTTAAAAACAGATGAATACAAGAAAAACGCTTTAAAGCGCCTGCATTATCAAGTGGATGGCGGCTGTGCAGAAATGTAATAAACATGATGTTTACGCCGTAATTGCATCTTGTCAACATAAAAGAAGAATTGCCAGTGTACTCACCAGGGTAGTAAAAATATAATGGTAGTACTCCGTCATCATACCCATGGCCAGGGCCTGCAGGGGGGGGGAGAGAGAGAGAAGTAACTAAAGATCAGAGATTAATAGTTTAATGAGGCTCGTACTCCATCCTTCATTTAGCATTTATAAAACCCGCGTAGCAATCCGCAGCTAAACGACAAAGTTTCACCATAAAACAACCCAGGGGCAGGTCGGTCGGTCTCCAACTTTTTAAATTGGGTGTAAATAAGGGGGGGTCGGTGATTTAAAAGATAAGTCGAGTCAAGAATAAGACGGCTTCATCTACCAGCCAAATAGGATAATCCCTCGACGCAGCAATGAGCTACAGTATTTTGTGGATTATAAGGCGCACCTTCAATGAATGGCCTATTTTAAAAATTATTTTCATTTTGAAACTTTTGCTTGTTTCGCGTTTGACTTCCAAATTTTGTTCAACTTCTAAGACTAAAAATTCCGACTTGTTCAACGTCTAAAGTGTTCCAAAACCAAGGTTTGCTTGTTTAAGGCACATTGGATTATAAGAAATTGAGAAAATTAAAGGCTTTTAGGTGCGCCTTATAGTGTGGAAAATACTGTATTCATTATTTAGGATAATTTAAACGTTTATGAACACTCCCCACGCTGATATTAAACCACCTTATATCTGCGTTGCGTTCCGAGACTCACGGATGCTGTCAGCCAATAGCGTGCGCGTACAGCATCACATGACTACCTATTAAAAATCCGCGATGTAGTGAAGCCGGGGATCTTGAATCGCGAATATTTGAGGGATTATTGTACATTAATAAAAAAAAAGGAAATAAAAACAGTTTTAACAGGAGCTGGAATGACAAGAGCCGACTCGCCTGTTTTTTTAAAAACGGATTTCCAGAAGCTATTTTTCACACAACATGTGTTGTTTGCACTGACTCATGCTTTTGTTTATTTCACAGCTCAGTCTGCTGGTGAAAATAAAAAAGCTGAAAGAGAAGCATAAAATGTTCCAAAGTCCTTATTATATATTTTTTTTGTAAGGACGCTATTAGGGCTCTTTACAGGCGGGCGAACGCCGTGGCCGCAAAAAAAAAAAAAAAAAAACAGATCCTGGGAAGCATCGCATGAAAAGAAATTGAGCTGTTGACACACGCGATCTGTTTTTTTTTTTTAAATTTTATTGTGCATACCAAGTGCTCGCCATCAATAAATAATCATTTCCTTTTTGCCTCCTGCAGAATAGGTGGCCACGTATTGAAACGTGGTGCGCACCTTCTATCCGGTGATATCCCTCCACCGCCCTCATAAATAATGTGCCTCTGTTAAATGAATTTAACATGCCTGTGAGCAGAATTAGAATTTCTAATTAAAAAACCGTTATTGTCCAACGGAGAGCATCCATTCTGACGGGTCAGTAGCAGATATCTAATATTCTGCAAAGAGATTAAAGATGCAGCGAGCAGAAACTAGGTAGGTATCTGAATTATTTGCATGGGTGCTTAAAGAGAGTGATACAAGGGGCATATATGAGCTTTCTCATTCAGTACATATGCATAATAAATGAGCTATGACTGCATTTACTGAGTCTATGTTCCTAAAAATGGGAAATTATGTACATTTTTAATTTAATTTAGGTAGCGCTGATTAATCATCTTACTCTCAGATGTAGCCGCCGTAGCTTTAAGCGCTCCCATTCATCGTCGATTGAGATTAATATCGCTGATAATATCAGATAAATAGAAAAAGACGTGAACCAACAATGTGTGAAATAAGTTATCGAAACTCTACGTGAACCCGAAAAACTAGTTCTCCTTTAGTTACGGATATAATTACGATTCAAATCCACGATGACCCGTCGAGATTTATATACTTGTATTCATCCTGGCACATTTATTCACATTTGTTCAAGTATATATTTATTTATTTTTCACTTTCACAATATTTTGCTTCATGAAGTCATGATGCCCGTTATTCTCAACAAACAATTTCGATCCGAATGATGTAACCTGTGCAAAGCCAAAGCGCCGTATCTGCAACCGCCAATTTTGAGCGTCAAAAAAAAGAGAAATAAAATTTGACAAATCCGACAAAAAGATTCACATACGAGAGGAGAAGAAGCTCCAAAAAAAAAGTGACTGAAGCAACAAACTAATCGATATTTAGCGTTTAAATGCTAGTCTGCATCTGTGGCATAGGTTAGCGTGCTAATAACGATAGCTCTTCGCTCTCGGCTGCATCGTCGACAAAGAACTTCTATTTTTTAAGCTTCCATTAAGTCTGTTTTGCAAACGCAACTGGAGTTCATCAGAATTAACCAGTTAGCATTAGCTAACCCCATTTACACCTTCTCTTATAATTAGCCGCTTCTTAATAGCATGTACCGCCTTGTCAAACAAGCAAAATAAAAGTAGATAGTTTCCTTATTTGCGCGCTGTCTTGATAGCCGCCACCTTGATAAAGGATTTACCATTAAATTTGGCATATGGTTTTTTTCTTAGCTGACAGGTGCTAAGTGGCTAAATCTAGTCACACCTGCTGAGCTTGTTAGCTTGAGAGACAGACAAGCCTGCGGTGGATTGAAAGAAACAGATTAATGAATAAAAAAGTACTCTGAAACTTTCATTTGCACATTGCGATAGAACGTCCTCGTTGTTCTTGATTAGCTCCGTCGAGGAGGTTTGTTAGTCCGTTTTGTTAGCAAAGATTACGGTAAAAAGCACTCCCCCGATTTTTATGACACTTAGATGAATGGCTGTAGTTTGTTCCAAGGGAAGAAGCCATTAAATTTGGGTGCAAACCAAATCACAGGGCGGTTACATTAATTATCGAGCACCAGTGAAGGGAGAGCGGGAGAGAATCAGAGAACTATAAATACATCCAGATAGTTCTGGGGAGATTACATTCCGCTGCGGGGAGAAAAATAAATTAAAAAAAAAAAGCCCACACCTACTGCACTATCCTGCAGGAAAGGAGGCCTTTTTGTGTGGATTTTTGTGCGAATTTGGATGAAGCACAAACACGCCTGAAGCTCTTTACGCATCCGTGACAGAGCTGCGAAAGCAAACGGAGGCAGCAACGCGACGCGTGTCTCGTATATACGGAAAGGTTTCGTCGACGTATCGAATCATGACAACACAAAGAAAGCCGCTGGTGCAGGTGAGGCGTGTCTCGTAGATACGTTATGTCTCGTAGATACGTTGTGTCTCGTAGATACGTTGTGTCTCGTAGATACGTTGTGTCTCGTAGATACGTTGTGTCTCGTAGATACGTTGTGTCTCGTAGATACGTTGTGTCTCGTAGATACGTTGTGTCTCGTAGATACGTTGTGTCTCGTAGATACGTTGTGTCTCGTAGATACGTTGTGTCTCGTAGATACGTTGTGTCTCGTAGATACGTTGTGTCTCGTAGATACGTTGTGTCTCGTAGATACGTTGTCTCGTAGATACGTTGTGTCTCGTAGATACGTTGTGTCTCGTAGATACGTTGTGTCTCGTAGATACGTTGTGTCTCGTAGATACGTTGTGTCTCGTAGATACGTTGTGTCTCGTAGATACGTTGTGTCTCGTAGATACGTTGTGTCTCGTAGATACGTTGTGTCTCGTAGATACGTTGTGTCTCGTAGATACGTTGTGTCTCGTAGATACGTTGTGTCTCGTAGATACGTTGTGTCTCGTAGATACGTTATGTCTCGTAGATACGTTGTGTCTCGTAGATACGTTGTGTCTCGTAGATACGTTGTGTCTCTTAGATACGTTGTGTCTCGTAGATACGTTGTGTCTCGTAGATACGTTGTGTCTCGTAGATACGTTGTGTCTCGTAGATACGTTGTGTCTCGTAGATACGTTGTGTCTCGTAGATACGTTGTGTCTCGTAGATACGTTGTGTCTCGTAGATACGGAAACGTGTCGTCGACGTATCGAATAATAACAACACGAGGGAAACCGCTGGTGCAGGTGAGGCGTTGGTGAGTTGCGACGTTTTTTTTCTGGTTAGAAACGTATTGTGCCTCGTTTTTAAGATGTTTTTGGAGAAGGAGAGACCAAAGGTCCGCCCTCCCGTGGAACCATTCGCCCGTTAAACGTGACTTTTAGCATGTTTCCAGACATTTTTTTTTGCAGGTTGATGCTTCTCTGCGTTGCAGGTCGTCCAGGTTCGTACAGTGAAACTGTAGGGTGTCGTCAACCTGACAAACTGTCAAAACATTTATTTTAGGAGCCTTAAAGTTTAATTGTACTCACTCTGGAGAGATCCTGCTTTCCTGTCAAGCTCGTAACTTCATAACGCCGAAGAGGGATGAGCGCACCGGAGTTGCCCTTCTTGTTATCGGAGATCATTTAATATTAATCATGCGAGGCACCGTAAATACTCCCCCCAGGTTTGGTTCTTTTTTTTTTTTTTCCAGCAGTAAGTCTATCTTTTGCGCGTCAAGCCAGTGGACTCGTACCTGCTTCAGGATCCACGCAGCCATCTCATGTCCACAATCAAAGATGACATGAAACTCCTTCGCCTTCTTCATCTCCTTCAGAAGTGGCTTGGCATCCTTGGTCTCTGTGGGCAGCTGTCGGATCTTCAAACGAATGTTGTATCGTGACGGTGCCTTGATCAGCTCCTGCAGTCGAATGAGACCTGCAGACAAAGAGGATATACCGTGAAAAAAAAAAAATGGAATTTTAAAGATGCAATAACAAAAAATGTGTTTGATCTGCTGCCATTTTTGAAGTGTCTCTGACGGTAAGGAGGCCACGACAAGAAATAAAAAACACACACAAGTAAATGTGGATTTCTCAGCAGAAAAGGCTCATATGCATGCCTTCCTAATCCACATCTATTGATCCTCCCACACACACTTGGCGAGCACACACACTGCTACAGACCTATCAAGAGAATTTAACACCAACCCAGCGTTGCACTCCTTTTATACCAAATGAACAAAAATGGAAAAAAGAACCTCGATCTGCACCTCGCCTACAAACGCCGGCGAAAATGCCGATCCACTCCCGGTCCATTCCGAATCCGTTGGCTTCCATCTTGATGGAAAAACCCGCGGTCAATCCGGCTTCTCACTCGCACTTCAGACGTGGTCTGATGAGCGCCTCTGTTTGCCCTGCTTGTACTTTCCTCCCCCCCTGGGGTTGGCGGGGGGGGTGGGGGGAATCCGCCGCCGCCGCCGCCGTCGCATATTGAGCTACAATCTTCACCTTTCATTTCTCGACCACACGCTCAGGTAGAAAGCTCTCCGGGAGAGCTGTGATGAGATTACAATGAGTTTCTCCCTCAGTAAAGAACTTCAGAGTGGAGGGATGAAAGAGGCTGGATTGATGGGAGAGATGATTACTTGTCATGGATATAAAAATGGATGGAGCGGCGAGAATAGTTTGAGTGGGAACCGGAGTGAGATAGGATTTTTTTTTTTTTTTTCCCGTGGAACCACTTTGAGATAGCTCGGCCTATTTTTTATTTTTGAAATGAAGTGCTGGATGAGCAGTTTAATGGTCTTACTCCGAGTTGGGGCTGGGTCTCCCTGAAGCCCATTGAAAGATTGGTGTGAAATAAGAACATGCAGGTCTCGTGAAAAGTATTGTACGGAGAAATAGTGCACCTCCGACTTTCCTCAGGTAATCCCCAATAGATCCCTTCTCTGGGGCAGGTGTGCATCTCCCTGGTTTTGTTCCTACCGACACTATCGGAGGTGTTAAGCCAGAAAAAAGAATCTGTCAAGGGAGCTCAACGTTTGGGAAACACTGTCAGTGTAGATGTTTGTGGGATCCGGCTAATGCCTTCAGACTTTCCCCTGGTTCTAAAAGCGGTGTGAATATTTTATCCCCTCCGATGGTTTTTCCCGCCAGCCGTCAGATAGGCTCCAATCAGCGGCCCGGGGCCCCGGAGCATGAAGCCGTGTGATTACAGCCCGGGACCAGGTGGGAGCAGTCGGGGGAAGCAACGCGGCGATGCAGCTGTCACACTTTTCAGGGTGTCAGGTGTTGGGGAAAAAAAATCTCCACAAAGGAGGCCTGGGCGACTCCGATCTGACAGCCGGCGAGGCAAGAGGTCACCTTTTTGGGAGCGGTTTGTCGGAGAGTGACAGCGTGAACATACCGCGCTTCGAGGCAGGAAGTGACAAGGGGGTCAAGGGAATGAGTCAGGATAATGTGGCGACTGGGATATCATCTGAGGTTAATGCCCCAACGCGACCGGAGGGGTTGTTGCCCGAAATAGACGCGATGAAAGACAAACGGCAGGAGAACAGAGTTTTAATTTTCTATTAAGATATCCCTTCGCTCTGGAGCAAACTCCCATGTGAAACCTGTCTGAAATTTAAACCTCCTTTCAACTTTATCTAATTTACTCACATTAAGTTGTCAACCGCATCAGGCCAAAATAGCTCATAAATTGCCAACGAGCGTTTTGAACATTATCGTCTTCTCCAAAGCGATTACACTCCACCTCGTAATAACATCACCGCGCCGGGCGCTAAAATATGACTTGTCTTTCAAAAACGCGCGTTACGAGCTTCTCCACAAAGTCAACGGAAACGCCGAATGGCTGGCAGACACGTTTAATAGTCACCCTCGGAGATCAAGTGTCTCTGGGTGTTATTAATGGCGCTTGTCAGCTCTCACGTACTACAGTTCTGCATCGCATTAATCCGAAGAGACGTGGGGTCATTCTGTGTAATGTGGGTTCTTTTTTTTTTTTTACCCCGATGCTGCTGCTGCTCACTGTTCTGGAAGACTGACATGGGCAGCACCTGCAGGACTGAGGCATAACAGTAAGCTATTGATTTCTGAATTAACTTGACAGGCTACAAAGCACTCGCTGAACTCCGGCAAGCCTTGCTGCTTTTTTTTTTTGCCGTTTGCCCGCCGCCTTTCTCGCTTTTCACTTGACATTTTTGGGGCACTAAAAGTTCAACGACGTACAACGTGGAACTCGAAGGTGGAGGCCAACTGTACCTGTACCTGTGCTGTCGTCGTACACCACGGTGACGGTCCGCCACTTGAAGAAGTGCACCAGGTCGAGTATGGCTCTGCTGAGGGAGGAGAAGTCCGGGAACAGGCTGACGTAGTAGGAGTCTCGGTTGTCGGACACCTGGTGCTTCCACTTGGTCTGGATGTGGGGCACCCCCAGGGCGTTGCAGATGGACTGGACGGCATTGGCCGACGAGCTGTGCGAGGGGCCAAAAATGGCCGCCACCCCAAGGGAAAGCTGGTCACATGCTGGCAAGACAGGAAGCAATAGGTTAGCTTCCCGCCCCCAATTCAGCAACAGCTCACTATGGACATTCTACTCAATCTGGCCTATCTGCCTCTCTCTCTCTGTGTGTCTCTGTCTCCTTTTCTTGACCTATCTCTATCCCCAGTGTATGTCTTTTTCCCATACAAAAGGTCAAGGCGGATGGCCAACCTCCAGAGTCTGGGTCCTGCCCAGAGTTTCTCCCTCAATGAGGAAGTTTTTCCCTGCCACCGTTGCTTATGCTTGCTCTGGAGGGTATTGTTGGCTTTCTATCTGTTAAGCACTCTGAAATATCTTCAGATGTGATTAAGCGCTACATAAATAAAAGTTGATTGATTGACTGATTGATAGCTTCACGTTTCAATCGCCCAGAAGAGTTCGCCCTACGCAAATGCACATCTAGAGGAAGGACTAGCAAGAAATAGGCAAGGGTATGAAAAGTTTCATCTCAGGAATAGACCTTGTAAATGTTTAACGAGAACGGAAACGCGTTCAGCGTGTTTCTACCTCCAGGCTTCAGGTAGCGCTGAGCAACAATCTGCTGCAGGGACGTCGTTCATTAGCATTTTTATAGCTCCCTCACCTCTCCGGTAAACTTTTAAGGTAGCACCTGATTTTTAACGATACGAAATTGATCTTTTAAGTACTTTAACTGCAGTTTTGATTTATTAGTGGATTGTTTTTGTCTGGTTCTTGTGTTTTCAGAAGATGTCGATGCAATATTTGACTCCTCCCACTCACTCCATCTCTTCAGAAGGAATACTGACTGTTGCCTCTGGCCAGTCTGAGAGGTCAGGGTTCAAGCTCTCAGGGCCGTTTTTAATAGATTTCCATGAACGTTTTGCAGAGACTTGGCCTTTGGAACGGGGGGAGGAGGCGATTCAATTACAGGCCAGATTCAGGGCAGGTTTTTTTTTTGCAGCCTGGGCAGAAGCGACGGCTCGCCGAGTGTCCTTGAGGTTCACTCGATGGCGGCCGGCATTTATCACTGTCTGTATGTGCTGCTGCTTCATGCTTCACACTAGATTATAAAATAAATGATATTTAAATCCCCTGTTCGTGGCACTTCTACTCATTTTAAAGGCGCTGACGATAAATACGTCCCGCTGCGTAATAAATACGAATTGATTTCCTCTAAATTGATTTCCTGAGTTTGTCTCCAGTCGTCGTCGGTTACCGTTGGTCTCTTATAATCCTGGAGCCGCCGCTCCAGACTGTAAACATTTAAAGTGATTTCCAGGATTGCTGTAAATGAGTTTTGCACGTATTCACATTGGGACTTTTGCGTTTGATAACTTTTTCATTTGCATTCGTCTCCTAGCGCTCAAAACCAGCGAGTAGGAAACGTCTCAAGTTTGCAGGGAAGCATTTTATTCCTTCATCCTGACACGAGCAACCAATTCAGAAAACAAACGCCGTCGAGCGTTTTTACGTCCGTCTTCACTCACCTTTCCTGGAGGCCTCGAAGCTGTCGAAGATGTTTATTCTCTGGATGTCATAGGTCAACGTGGTGTTGGGGAGCAAGGTGCGGTTCCTGTTGATTGTGTTCAAGGCGAATTTAAAGGCTAGTTCCTCTGCTCCGGAGGGGCCGCTCTCTATGGATTCAAATATTCCTCCTGCAAACGGGGATTAAATTAAGGGAAAAAAAGAAAGAGCACAACTGAGAACAAGGCTTTTGAAAGGCTTTTTCCCCTTCCATCATGCGAGTCATTGATTGATAAGTCGCAGGCAAGAGGGAGCGGTTCATGCTACAGCTCAGTCAAACCATGACAGGAAACTCACATACAGTGCAAATTAGGTGGCTGAATATAATCTGATTTGCATTCTGTGCCAGTCGTCTGTGTAATTATAGGCAATTAGTTACGTAGGGAGGTGAGTTCAGGGGTGGCTGCCCTTATTTAACTCCCTCGCTCAGCCTTGACAGAAATGTTCACTCTTCCATTTTGTCCCATTGATTTCAGTAATTCTTCAACGAGAGGAAGGGCGAAGAAAAACAACGGCGTCATCAGCAAGGAAATGAGGGTGAAAAAAAAAAGGAGAAGGGGAGAAATGAGAAACATTTCAAGTGGCGTGGAAAAAAAAAAAAAAGAGACGATTAGAAAAGAGAAGCGATGAAATCTTTTCTTTTTTTTTTTTTTTTTTTTTTTGTCGGACTCGGAATGGATTCCCGTGTGAGTTTGGGTGGAACTGAGTAACATCTCAACAACGTCCATTAAATGACAAAAAAAAAAAAAAGTAAAAGCGTTCGCCATTCCTCCACGCCGCGTGAGCCAGACAATGTAATTGCCGCCGCAAAAAGTGTTGTCAACTTAAAATAGCTGCCGTCAGATCCGTCGATTATTTGAAACCGAACAAAAAAAAAAAGACATCAAAGCTACGGGTGTGGTGATGCATCGGCCAGAAAAATGAGGAATCAAGTCGCTATAATCGCTTCTTATTTCCAGATGATGTTGAGATGTAAAAGATCTGCATCCATCTGATAAACGCCGGCGAATCGGACTTATTTATTCTTTATTTTTTAAAATATTTTTTCAGGAAACATTTCCAATTTTTTCCACTATCAGGCAGGAGATGTTTGAATTTCAATGTGGTGGTGAGTGTGATGACAGCCACGTTGGAGGTGGTGCAATAAGGTGAAGCATATTGAAGTCTCACAGAGAATATTTCCATGTAAAACGGTTGAAAGAGCGGCGGAAAAAAAAAAAACCATAATAACAAAAAAAAAAAAAAATAGGGAAAAAGTGAGACCATGCTACAAAACTGGTGCCCCTTTGAAGAGGAGGGAGGGGGGGAGAATCGTGAGAAAGCTTTACAGAAGTCGAACTTGAAAGCGAATGGATTGGGTGGAATGGGGGGGGGGAAAGGGAAAAGGGGAAGGGAGGGGGGGGCAGCTCTGAGAAAATACTCCGGGAGTCAAGAAGTGAAGGTTTCAACAATCCGTCCACGACTTCCCTGGGCCCCCTCGGAGGATAGGAGGGTCGGTTTGACGAAATCCTGCCAACTCCCCCCCCCACAAAAAAAAAAGAAAAGTTTAAAGCCTGTTTATCGATTCCATTATAAAAGGGAGCGTTTTGGGGGGGGTGAAAAAGTCAGACTTGAACGAGACAGATTTTTTTTTAAGGGAGTGGAGAAAGAGGGCGAGGGCCTTTCATTAATAGAGACAGCGGCTATAAATAGAGTCTGACCGCGGCGGGGAGTGATAGAAAGGGGGGGGGGGGGGGGCGTGCAGGAGGCCAGAGGAGATGTCATTAAGTTGGGGAAGCAAGCTTTATCACTGTCACCACCGTCCGGCCGCATGACGCGCTTCCACGCTTTATTCTACAGATATAAATATATATATAGATATAAATATATATCTATATAGATATAAATATACTGTATATCTCTATCTACGCTCAGAGAATGGAAGGAAGAAGGATTCTGAGCCGTAAACCCACATAAAGTACTTTAATAACTATTTCCTGCTTATGAACTGAGCCATAAAACGAGCTTTTTTCTCTTTTTCATCTTCTGGCTTCCAAACCTCCTGCCAGTCGTGCTCTTTCATTCCTTTTTTTTAAATTTTTTTTTTTTTTTAACCTAAAACAGCACATCAATCCTCAAAAGAGCAAATAAAAAAAAAAAAAAAAAAAAAAACCAAAAACCTGAGAATAACCATTAAAGCTGATTGAAGTCATGTCAGCCTGACCTGACAGATAATTATCACTCTATTTGCTCGGAGGGATCGGCCCCCGGCGCCGAGGGGTCTGGTGGTGGTGGTGGTGGTGGTGGGGGGGGGGTGAAGATGAGCAGATTTCTTTGGCACCATGCGTGTTCTTGGACATCGTGGTCAAGAGGAAGTCGTAAACCTTTGCGCACACGGGGGGGCAAAGACATTAAACGGGGTTCGCGTAATATTTCTGGAAATAGATCCTGACACGGAACGCTCAAAAACCAGCCTGTCCGGCATTTATTGATATTGTCTGTAAAAGTTAACGTTTCTAGTCTAAGAATAGGAATCAGAATCGGATTAAAAAGTGTCTGCAGCTCAAAGCGCTTTAACAACAAAGACGTGTCAGTTCCCGCCAAAAAAAGACTCAGGAAATCAAACATGCTAATATTAGCGGCGGTAGGGATGCGTAAAAAAAAAACAAGTCCAATAATAGGAATACAGATAAATAATGAAATAAAACTAAAATAAGGATGCAAATCAAACAGGAAAATGATCAAAAATTGCATAAATATAAAATATAAAAGTGTTTTTTTTAAAGGTATGGCAGGTTTAAGGTGGAAAAACTAGTTTTGAGCTTTATTTAAAGATATTCTCTGCATTCTGTTCCCTGATGCGACATGCATCCTGGATTTGACCCCCCCACCCAGGTCCGGCTGATCTCATGTGCGTCAGTTCCAGCCGAGATAATCGGGGTGCGTTTGAATTATGGGGGGCCGGCGTCGCCGGAAAGGGCGTGAATCACGGCGCAAATGAAAGCTGTGGGTGAGTTATGAGCTGGAGTGTGTGTGTGTGTGTGTGTGTGTGTGTGTGTGTGTGTGTGTGTGTGTGTATTTAAATCCAACTCCTTTCATTATTTGCTCTCATCTATACTTTTGCAGTTTTGCTTCATTTCTCGGTGAAACGTTGACATGATGATTCACCTGCTGACGCGTCCGTATGTGATTATTGGATTCAATAGATTGGTTTTGGATCAATAATCAATACTGAATCGTATCTCTTCTGTGCGTTCACAGCCCTCAAAGCGCCGCTGATGATTATTAATTAGTCTGTGAATTAAAACCCAGCTCGCTCTCCACGCCGTGATCTCTGTACACCGGGAGATAGGAATCAGATATGTTGCCATGGCGACTCATACATCTATGCTATGGCATCCGTTGCTTTGAAACGGGAGCGGCTGATTGGTGGAGGACGGAGCGTTGTGATGGCGGTGCATACTGCCTCTCTGTGTGACTAATGACTGGAAGTGCAGCTGCAGGATGGCGGAGGGCTGCGGGGTGGGCGCCATGGCAACCGGCAAACCACTCTGTCGCAAGGGCAAGTGGCCCAGGTATGAAGTCGCCCCAGTTGGGACCACCCCCCCCCACCCCGCCTCCATCCGCTCGCGAGCAGGAAGCGGAAGTGACTTGAACGCGCCGTAAATATCCCCCAGAATTCCCGGCGGGAGCGCACCCTGACATGTGTGGCGGGGGGAATGGGATGTGATGCATGTCCTCCCCCCCCCTGTCATTAATCTGAGGCTCTCCTTGTGCTTGACTGACCTTCCCAGGATGCACTGGGGCCAGATCCCCTGGAACCGCAGCATGAGTGTTATGACATCATCGCTTTAACAGCCTCCCGCTGGGTGGCGTTCAGGTCTAGCGGGTTCTACCTGGGTGGGCGGGGCTACACACTGCTCTACTGCTGGGGCGGGGCTCTGTGACAGCGAATAATTGGATCACAACCTCTGAAGATCGGTTTTATCAGGAGGTAAAACGGATCTGGTCTGAGTCCAGAGAACTGTTAGCGCGACGAGAGCCATGTGGAAATGACATAACACCCCCCCCCCCCCACACACACACACACACACATTCACACATTCACACACCAACCCCCCCCAACCCCAGCATCACAGAAATAGTCCCGCTAATGCATCAGTGTGTGACATAACCTTGTCCTCCCTTCCTTTAGTAGCATCAAGGTGTTTGTTGTGTTGGATATCTACTATGGAGACGACGGCGGCAAACTGTCAAAACCAGAAAAAAATTTTTAGTAGTAGAATGAAAAAAATAATTAAAAACTAGTAAAGATGATAGGAAAACCTCATCGTACGTCGTTTCACTGTTCCAGGTTTCTGTCCAGAACTTTATTTATGAATGTATTTTAATAATATTGGATTAATATTAATCTATTTTATGTTAACAATGAAATATAATTTTTTTGCTACGGGCTAATAATTATGATATTATATGTTTTATTGTGATTTATTGTACAGTAACATGATGTTATGTGGTTTTTAAGTAGAAGTAAATTACCTAAACTTGATTTTTATTTTTTCCCTTACATTATTAAAAGCTGACGTATAATCGAGAACAAGCTGTCTCCGTGGAAACCACTTTAAACAAGACAGAAGAATCTAATTCCCCAAAAGGTCCGGCTATATAAAACGTGGTTAATTTATTTTTTAAAGTTCAACCTGAGGAATCACTTTTTACACAAAAAAAATGACAAAAATAGACGTTTAAAAAGGTCAAAATTTTTAAAAGACGCAACTGGTGATCAGAAAAATGTATAGTAATGTGTGTGTGAAGTTTTTAGTTTGTAGAGTGTGTGTCAGACAGGAGGAACGATGACAGACGGACCAGTGATTCAAATCAAGTTCCCAGAATGTGTGTGTGTGTGTGTGTGTGTGTGTGTGTGTGTGTGTGTGTGTGTGTGTGTGTGTGTGTGTGTGTGTGTGTGTGTGTGTGTGTGTGTGTGTGTGTCCAGTAGAATGGAGTCACTCGTGTCTCCTTAAAGCCTCTTGACACCAGGCTGGACTGTCACCTGCCGCTGCTGGATGCTGATACACACACACACACACACACACACACACACACACACACACACACACACACACACACACACACTCGAGACGGAGCCTGGCCAAACCTGTCCGGTAGGAAACCAGCGAGTCTCTGGGATTCGTGACGGATGTGTGAATTTAAAGCCCCCGCCAGGGGTTGGGGGGCGAGGGGTTGGGGGGCGAGGGGTGGGGGGGTGGGGGGGTTTCCTGCCACGCTCGGGGCAATAATGAGCCACATCATTGCCAACAGTTCAATCTCATCAGCCTCTTAGAATCCACACACACACACACACACACACACACACACACGTCAATTAGAGACACCTGCCCCCCCCCGGTCCGTGACCCAGTGATCATATAACTGGTATTAATTCTAAGTGCTGGCACCAGATGCACTAATTTGCCCTCTCCCTCCATTCAGAATACCCCACCAGCGCCATCTTCAAAACCATGTGCTAATTTGCAGGCTCTCATTGTGAGCGCGCTAAACCACCAGCTGACGTTTTGTGCGCTAATTTGTCAAGCGGGGGCCTCTTTTGGTGCTAATTGTGCCAAACTGTGAGCGCACTTCCACGTCTGAAGGAGAGAAACCCGCACGCACACACACACACACACAAACACACACACACACACACACACACACACACACACACACACACACACACACCAGAGCAGGTTTTCACAGGAAATGGCTCGAAAAAACAAGAAACTGTCTGTTAAATTCCGTCAAATGGATTGAAATATATACATACAAGTAAACCTTGGTTTTGGAACGCTTTAGACGTCGAACAAATCAGAATTCGACCAAAACTTTTTGGAGTTTTTTTTTTTTTGTCTTAGAAGTCGAACAAAATTTAGAAGTCGAACGCGAAACAAACGCCTTTTTCTTGCGCTTGGCGGCGAGAAAAAAGCGATAGAAAATGTGACGGTAATGTGCTTTTTATTATAGTTTATTCAATAATTTTTCTCCTAATTTGCGTTGCATTGCCTATGGTACGAGTTACGGTACCGTAAAGGTCTGTCCTGATATATAAATGACATTATGAAATGACATGTTGAATAAAGGTAGTTTTCTAGCATCCTTGAACGGATTAAGACCATTTACATTATTTGTAATGGGGAAAAATGGATTTGGAATTCGAACAAATCGCTATTCGGAAACTGAGGTTAGCCTGTATTTTAATTCCTTAACGTCGAATTTTATTATCCAGATATGTGTTTAAATATATATAAAACAGGTTTTAGTGGAGAAAGGATCGTTTTCAGGATCCGCTATATGATTTAACGCAGTAAATAAGTTGAGTACTTGTCAAAATAGTTGAGACAAATATCTTATTTTTAATCATCTCATTGATTAATGAGCTGTTTTAATCAAATACTAATTAACTACTTTGTGCACAGACCTCTTGTTTACCAGTAAGAGTAAAAAAAAAAATGCAATCAGTGGAGCAAAAAAAAAAAAAGAGATGCAAAAGTTATAAGTCTGAGAATAAACTGCCGACGGTTTCCTTTCTTTCTCCAGATATAGAGACGAACCCTCGGGTGAAGTTGGAGCCTTTTTTTTTTTTTTTCTTCTTCTTCTTTTTCTTCTTCTTCCAACTGAATTAAAAATCTAATTTTAAAGTTTTCTGATGCTCAGAGCGCAAAAACAGACGAGAAAACAAAAGCAGGAATCACCTGCAGTAGGATAAAACAAATGGCGTTCAGACGTGCTAATTAGCATTAGCATCGTATAACTGATTGGTGCTGCGAAGCTAATTGATGAAGCATCATCATCATCATCATCATCATCACTCGTGCTGGTGGACGGAGTTCTGCAGCTGCAGTGTGAACGCTTCCGCAAAAACAGCAAAAATAACAATCGATATTTCAGCATTTTGGAGGGAAAAATCCGGCGATGCCTTCACAGACTGTGGGTTTTATGAGCTTTCACTTCTCACACCTCGTATCCGACTGCAAACACAAGTATTCCCAAAACTGCAGTCACAAGGTTATAAGTTCAAGTAAATGCTACAACTCCCGGGGAGGGTTTATTCCAGCGGCTATGAAAAATGAAAAATATGGGATTTTGGCGGGGAGGAAGTGGGAGGGGCCAGCTACCGCTTTCTGCCTCGCCATTTCTCTTCCTATTCCCCCATGTTTTTCCCTCTCCTTTATTAAGCACACGCCGCCTCCCTCCACCCCCCCTGACTAGAGTACGTCTCCTGGTGGCCTCGGCAGGTGACAGATGGCGACCTCACAGCGCTGCTCCGTGTAAACTGAGTTTTAATCAAGCCTAAGCGCGTGTGAGAGATGCTAATTATCCACTGCAGGCTAACGGAGGCGGGAGTCCAGCCCGGAGAGCCGTGTCGCTTTGCATGTGCGCCGCTGTCTCTGGGTTTTAATCACTTTCCTCCCATCGTGATAAAACTGTTTGGGCGTCACCTCCGGCGTGGAGGTGATGTTCTAGCAGGCGTCGGCTTGTTTGGCTGTTGGAAGGATTATTTAACAAGTTGTGAGTGGATTAGGGGTGTTTTTTAGAAGGTACAGGAGGAATCTGTTAGATTTTAGTCCGGATTAGGACCTGGATTCAGATTTTTTTCCCCTGAAATGTCAGATTATACCTTTTTATCGCAACTTAACCCTCTCCTGGTGGTCGTAATGAACAGTCTGCAGGTACTACTACTCAACCTTTCTCCAATATGTTGATGACACGCTTCTCGACCCGCTTGTTTCCATGGCAACAGTTGAGCGTTAACGCTTGGGAGAAACATGGCCGCCAGAGTCAACAAGGCAGCGCAAACAAATCCGAAACCCGGATCCGGCGCCGGATCCCGAGCAGGAGGAGACTTATGGGTAAAGACGGGGGAGCTTACCGAAGTGCGGCTCGTTTTCCGATGTTATTTGTCGACTGTAAATTCGTACGTCGGATGCAGTTGGGGCGGTTTTTTTTTTTTTTTTGCTGGCTTGTTTCCGTATCGGCGCCAGATGGCAGGATGGCGACTTTTTAAACCAGTTTAAGACATTTTCACACCAGCGAAGCAAAGTTCCCGATCTAGATCGCCGTCCATGGGGGTCACTTGACCAGAGTCAGCCAATCACGGATCAGACTCCGCCGCCCTCCAGCAGCGAATCGCTCTCCAAAATAAATATAGATGAGCACTCGACTAACGGTAATCTGGGAGTCTTAACGCCGACTCTGAAAGTTAAGCGGGCTGGATTTCCGACTCCGTCAGCATTCTCGCCAAAGTCTCTCACGCTACGCCGCCGTCTCGTCGCATTTACATTTCAGACGCGAAAGGCGACTCTCATCTGCAACGTGAGCGTCAGCGGGATAAACATCTCCAACATGCCTTTAACATAAATTACCAGCCGCTGACCTTGGTGTCGGGCTAAAAAAGAACTCCAATTTATAACGATGCAATTAGGTCAACGCAAATGAAATGAGACTCCCGTCGTCTTCTTTGCTCCCATTGCTGCTCTCATTCTAATTCTGGCTGCCCCCCCCCCTTCCCCCCTCCCTCACCAAAATGTCCTGTATTACTCTCTTCCCATTGTAATTTTCGAACAAAATGGCTGTAAAATGAGACGTTCTTCCTCGCGGAAGGGGCAGATGCGATCTCCCCCTCGGAAGCAAAGGTCAAGAATTAATTCTGGAGGTGGCGAAGGAGAACGGGACGAGACGTTTTACAGGATTTCTATAATCTGATTATAATAATTTTTAATCTTCCTACATTTAGACGCACTCAGCGACGACTGCTTGCCAGAGGTAGAGTTCTTTCACTCCCGTAAATCCATAGGGCAGGGCCGTTTCTGTTATATAGGGGGCATAAAGGCAGGTTTTCCTGCCAATGGCTGCACAAAGGCCTGCACCATATATGGAACAATACCCCCCATATGTGTTCCAGACATTATAAAGGAAGTCATGGCAGCAGAAGTGATCAATTTCAAGACAGGGGGAGAAAAATGGAACTCTGGGAGTGAAAAGAGTCTTTTTTGTTTTGACATTCAAAAGGTAGACTCGCGATGTTTTTGTCACATCGGTGCCTTTTTGTCCAAGGACACGGAGACGAGAGCGACGAGAGAAAGTGAGGCGATAATGTGTGAAAGAACAGAAGTGGAGGGGGGAAGGACTGAAGAGACAAGGATGAAGGGGGGAAAAAAGGAAGGACAAAGAGGTGAGAATGGAAAACCCAATCCGGTACGTTCTGGTTTTTCGGATATGAGAATCGATGGTGGAGGTGGACGATGTTGTCGTCGTCGTTGTCATCCGTCAGATGTGCTTAGAAAACAACAGGTGACGTCTGCGGTTGGATGAGTGTTGGAGGCAGGGGGAGGATGGGAGGCTTGGGGGGGGGGAGGGAGAGGAGGGGAAAAAATGGATGAGCAAAGGAAGCGAAGAGGGAGAGGTGGAGAATAAAGGAGGTCACTGGAGGCTGATAAAAGACACTCAATTAAACGAGTGAATGGATGGCCCATTAGACCTGAACGGACACCTGCACCCCCACCCCCCCCCACCCCCACCCCCACCACCACCACTCCCACTGCCCCCCGCCTCAGCCACAGGGCAGGAAAATGTCAGCTCCCCGGTTTGGGTTCATCAGCATCCCATCAGCTGACAATCGGAGCAACAGGTACGAGTCGATGAGCGACGCTTCGATTTGTCTTGGCGGTCGTTCCGCAAACACACCAATTCAGAGAGGGGGGAGATAAAGAAGACGACAGGGGAGGGGGGGAGAACGCCACGGATACCCAATGAAAAAGAAAAGAAATCACTGAATAATGAAGTTCCTCAAATATGCATACTCATTCCTCCTCGATAAATAGGAAAATATCTGGAGGATAAAGGAGATTAAAGGTGAAACTGATGAAAACTCAAACGCCTTCCTCTAATCTGTCCTCTCATCTGCAGTCTGGGGCTCCATTCCTCATCATAATTCACCGCCGTGCCGCCGTTTGGAAATTCGGCGTCTTTTTTGTCTTTGCGCGGAGAGCCGTTGCCAGGTATGTCTCACGGGTAGCCGCGCAACCAGATGAGAGGCGATTAGCTTCATTATGTCGCCTCAGAACCTTAAAACAGACGCAGGAAACCAATCATCTGTTCCAACTGGCCGCCGACGCTCCGTGTTTGCAGATGAGGGCGAGGCTGGCGGGTCATACCGATGAAAAACAGGGATTTAATGCTGATCCGGTCATGTGACACCTCTGCATCCTCCTCACCTTCCGTTTTAAAGAACGTCTTTGAAAGGAGACGGGTGATCTGAAGGAAAACCTCACAATTCCCAGAGTGAAAGGAGAGGAAGGACAGAAAAATTAAATTCAGCGTCTCGGGAGGAGATGTGCTTTTCTTTCCTTTTTCTTTTTTTTGTGCAGCCTTGGCGGGTGGCGGACAATGGCGCGCCGTGCTGATTCAAGGAAACGGATTTTAACCGCCGCCTGCTTCGGCGTGTCCTCCCACAGAGCACTTTCATTTTCATGCGCCTGTGGCTCACAGACAAACGTTCCCTCCTCATTCAAGTCCTAGTTAAAGGTGATGCTTCACCATACCTGAGCCTGGATATGGTGCTTCACCATACCCGAACCTGAATATGGTGCTTCACCATACCCGAACCTGGATATGGTGCTTCACCATACCCGAACCTGAATATGGTGCTTCATCATACCCGAACCTGAATATGGTGCTTCACCATACCCGAACCTGGATATGGTGCTTCACCATATCCAAACCTGGATATGGTGCTTCACCATACCCGAACCTGGATATGGTGCTTCACCATATCCGAACCTGGATATGGTGCTTCACCATACCTGAACCTGGATATGGTGCTTCACTACACCATAATCTGGATATGGTGCTTTACCATACCCAAACCTGGATATGGTGCTTCATTACACCTTAACCTGGATATGGTGCTTCACCATACCCGAACCTGGATGCCCCATGCATCCTTGGCAACGGAGGAGGAGGAGGGCTCTCCGTAATGGATGAATCACCTGATCCTCTGCGCACCTCTTTTATTTACACCCCTCCAGATTCAAATGGATTGAATTGCATCAATTTCACATGTAAAGACGATGGCTGTGGATTTGTTGGTGGACCCAATGGCATCCAACAAATGGGAAACGACTGCATTCAGAGTAAATAGTCAACATTTACCCTGCTAATCAATTAGCGGTTAATTACTCCAACCAGCAGATATCCATAATAAACTATTACCAACCCGTGTTTGTTTCCATCTATTAAGCAATCCCTTAGCACTTCATTACCACAGTTGACCATCCGTGAAGATAAAAGGCTCACGTTACTCCCACGTATGACGCAAAAGAGCCACACTCCGGCGAAGTGAAAGGTTTGTTTTTCACACCACTTAAAGCAAAAAAAAAAAAAAAAAAAATACAGCTCTTCTCACACTGAGAGCAAATGAAGTGGTCCAACTGAGTTTGGAACGTGTCGGACGGATCTATAAAAGAAAGAGAGAGAAAGTGATAATGCCTGGATCAAAATACCCTTCATACGCCTCCAGCTCGCGCCGGTTTAAAGTGGTTATTAATTCAGACTAACATGAATTATTAATCCCACCCCACACGTCCGTCTTACAGCGCGTGTTTGTTCTGTTTTGTTTTTTTTTCTTTGGGTGTATGTGTTTGCACTCTCACAGATGGAAACCTGTGATATACAAACACACCAGAGGCCAACTGGGACTTGGCACTGGTTCCATGCTGAGCTGTCAGTTTCTTATTTTAATTATTCCTTTTAGCAAAGCAAACATATTGATTTTTTATTGATCCCCACGTTTTACCACGTCTTGGAAGTGAAGACAGCTAAATATGCAAAGAGATAATCTAGATGAATTCATGAGATGCTAATAGAATCCAGTCTCGGGTTGAACTCCCCGAGGAAGCTCTAAGCATTTTTGTGTTACCCATGTTTTTTAGAAGGTTATGTTTTTGCTCCTGTCTAGTTTTTTTGTTGGTTTGATTGTTAGCAGGATCGCGTAAAAGCTACTTGAAGGACATCCATGAATGCTATGCTAAAGAAGCGAAGACGAGGCGAAGTGCAGGGATTACGTTTTGTTGTGGATCCAGATGGAGGAAAAAATCCTGGAATTTTCCTCAGGGATGTTTCTTAATTCTGCAAAATGAAGCAACCTGCTCCCCTGAAACTTTGTGGGAGGGTAGGGCTTGAGCAAATGGAGCTAGATTTTGATGCATATTTCAATAGGAGTGCTAAATTATTTTAGCATTGCTAATTTCTCAAAGGGTAATCGGTAATGATGTAAAAACAATTATGCATGCTTTTGTCAGTGTGTATTTGTGTGATCTGGGAACATCGTGTGATTGGAAATTTTTCCTGATTGCTAACAGGATCGTGCAAAAGCTAGCCGAAGTAGATCCATGAATGCTAAAGAATCGACGAGGCGCGGCGCAGGGATTACGTTTTGTTTTGGACACAGAAAGAGAAAAAATCCTGGAATCTTCCTAAGGGAAGTTCCTTAATTCTGCAAAATTATCCTGTTTCCTTTTAAAACTTTTTTGGAGGGCGGGGCTTGGCAAATGCAATTAGATTTTTGTGCAGATTCAGGTAGGAGTGCTAAATTAGTTTAGCATTGCTAATTCCTCAAACCGTAATCCCATAAAAAATGATTTTGCATCAATATGTACGTGTGTGATCCGAGAACATCGTGTGATTGGGAATTTTTCATGATTTGGAAGATTGCACAATCTATTTCCTGGAAGGGGCGGGGCTTGGAACCCAGATAGAGGGAAAAATCCTGGAATCGTCCTCAGGGATGTTCCTTAATTCTACAAAATTAAACAACCTATTCCCTTGAAACTGTCTGGAAGGGCGGGGCTTGAGCAAATCCAACTAGATTTTAGTGCAGATTCAGATATGCTAAATTAGCTTAGCATTGCGTAATCCATAAATAGTGATGTAAAAACAATTTTTTTTTGTGTGTGTGTGTGTGTGTGTGTGTGTGTGTGTGTGTGTGTGATCCGGGAACATCGTGTGATTGGGAATTTTTCATGATTTGGAAGATTGCACAATTGATTTCCTGGAAAGGGCGGGGCTTGGGTAGATTGGGGGGGGAAAAAAAAAAAACATTCAATTTTGGCGCAGATTTGAAACAGAACGCTAACTCGCCTTAGCATGAAGCATTTTCTCTTCAATCATATGTACTTATAGCGTCCGTGTGTGTGTGAAGATCCATATAATAGTGTGGGCCTGCGGAGCTTAAACATGCGTGTGTAGAGGGTGATTTGCTGCGTGGTAAGAGCCGGACGGACACGCGGGATTGTTCTGCCTTGAAGGACGTATGCGCTCTACTGATTGCCACTCTAGTTTGTTTTCCCTTCCTGTAAAAGCCATTTCATGCACATCAAATTTTCAACTGGCTAATACTACGCCGCTGACATTTATTCAGAGCTGCAGTGCATCAACCGGTCTCCCACTGTTTTTCCACAGAACTCTCCACTGTCCTTTCTATCTCTCTTCACAGAAGCCATCAGGAAACTAATAAAAAACACAACTGAGAGTGGGCTGAGAGTGGACTGCTCAGAGGCAAACTAATCTATCTTTACTCTGTATCTGCTGGCCTCCACGCTCGCTGTTTTTCTTCTCACTCGCACTTTACAAAGACTGCCTCTCTCTCTCCCTCTCTTCTCACCTCAGACCAACACTCTTGTTTTTTCTTGTTTGTTTTTTTTTTTTTTTTTGCTTTTATAACACCTCTCGGTTACTTCAATTTTTCTCCCGTCTCCCTCGATGGAATTGTGAAAAGGACAGCGCCACATGTGTTAATAAAGGATGCAAAAAACCCCCCCCCCACTATTCCTTAAGAGTGATTCCTGCTCTGACCTTCAGTCGGCTGGAATGCAGAGCTCTCCTCCAGATGGAGAGGTTCGAGGAGAGAATGCACGTGTAACCCTTAGCTCTTCACAATCCTGGGAAAATCTGAGTGACATTGACAAAAAATCAGAAGCAGAAGAGGAAATAAAGCATTTCCACGAGGCAGCAGGAGGAAAAACAACCCAAATAAACGATCTTTGATTCCCAAAGATCGACAAAACCGACAAAGGTCGACCATCTCAAGCCTCCTTCGTGTAAATAATCATTTCAAGCGTTTTTTGCTGGTAAATCTAGGAAAGAAGAAAGAAACTGACTGAGCACAACAAGAAAACTAATTTCATACCTCACAGATATTTCCCATTTCGAAAAAAAAAAATAGCAAGAAATCTGTAGCCAGAATTAATCACCATTCAGCCTTTTGTAACTGAAGCATGACAGTGAGACCTTCAAAGACTCAGGATTGTAAGCATGTTTAAAGAAATCCATCTAGATAGCTCCTCGCTCCGAGCCCATCTGCGGCGCTGAATGCTAATGTAAGACAGATCTGCCTTTTTTTTTTTTTTTTTGTTCTTAAAACCCACGGTGGGTATTTTTAAACCGTGGAAATCATTTGCCAGCAAAGACGAGATCGTTTCATATTTCTATAAGCTACGGCGGGGCCGAGTGACACATGAATATTTTAAGCAGCTTTACGTCTCTTTAAGTGTGTTTGCTGTGAACGGGCTGGCGGTGGGCCACGGCGCCGGGCATCGTGCGTAACGCTCGCAATCCCATACTAAACTCCAACGGGCCAATAAGAACGCAAGTAAAGTCAATTAACTGCAAACTACCCTTCAATTTGCTCCTTCTGTCCTTGCCAGGGTCTCTGCAACCTTGCGATTGTGGCCACCGCCAAACATGAGTCATTGAGGGGGGTGGCGGAGGGTCGGACGGAGTGTTAAATATTAGAAATGCAATAAAGGACCTTCTTCCCGGCGCAGCTTTGTGGAAGTGGCGAGATAAACAAGCCAGAAGGGATCGCGGCCTTCGCCTGAGGTCTGAAAAAACAAGGCTTGATTTCCTTTTCCTCCACGATAAACAATTGTGGTTTTTTAAGTCATAAATATTCTCTGGGCGGGTTTGTGCCAAGAAAATAGAAACACAAGCAAAAGGAAGCAAAGCAAACAAAACGACCGTCCATGTACCGAAAAAAAACAAAAACAAAACGCTCTGAAACGTGCTGACGGTGTTGTTTGAAGATGGCGTCGAAAGAATTAACCGCCTCGATTTTGAGGCTGATTTCTTCCCCCCACCCCCCACGCCCCCTTTCATGGTTTAACCTCTTCCTGCGACGCTGTTTTTTTTTTTTTAAGCACATGTCTTCAAAGAAAACCCAATTAGCGTTGATGCGATGAGTCATTGTTGGTGCGACGTAGCATGTGCTAGGTCTCCGTCGATGCGGTGGTTTTTCATTTGGGCGCCAGGTGACTAAGATATTTTAAGTATGTCTGTTTCTCTTTATGGTGGAACATATAGGTCAAAACGGAAGAGAGACAACCAAAGTGGCATCAGAAATAATTGTTGTGGGTCTCTGAGACCGTTAGCGGTTTCCTTCAGTGCTCCCAAAAGGCGAGTGTAAACTAGTTATAAAAAGACATTCCTCTCTCAGACGTGTTTTATTACAACTTGTAAAGGCTGCATCGGGTCCATTCCACCATCAACGTAAATGAATTACTCCTAAGATTTATAAATGAGCAACGCCGAATGCAGTAATTCAACTCTGTGTGGGAAATTAGCTCAGCAGATTTAGCTGCAGCTGCTAGCCGGGACACTTCCTGTTTCTTTCTTTGGTTTTTTCTGACACTTGTCGCTCTAGAAATGCCGTGTGTGTGTGTGTGTGTGTGTGTGTGTGTGTGTGTGTGTGTTGTACAATGTGCCTGTTTGGGTAGAATGGAACTTTGGGGGCAGGAAGGGGAACGGATCGACCCCCGGGGGGAGCCGACCTCCTCGTTTAGCCGGAGGAGCAGCTGGGATTATCTGCTGACCAAGCACATCCTGCAGAGACAGGAAGTGCACGTTTGCACCAAAACGGCCCGTTTGTGTCAGTTTAGCTGCATGTGCACACTGACATACATTTTCTTTTCTCTCTTTCTGATGGCATCACCCACACGCCGCTCCGTCGGCGGGAGGAAATTCAGCTCGTTCACAAAGAAACAGACAGATAAGCACATCGGGTTTTTTTTTTGTTTTTTCTTCTTCTTCTTTTTTTCCAAAAAAAAAAAAAAAAAAAAGAGAATGAATAACGAGACATGAAATGGAGCCGCACAACAACTGGAGATATGTGAAGTGGAAGCGACCACACTGACAGCGATAATGCTGCCAGAAATCACAGAGGAAGGCTCCGAAACAGAACGCTCGGCTTTTGTTCCACAAACGGACTCGGCCGGCGAGCCGGGGCTCTGTCTGAGGTGCTGGAATGGGGGGGTTGAGTTTGAGGGTTTGAGGGGGGTGGGGGGGGGCTTGTTTAGTCATCTGTGCAGAACCATGGACAGAGATTCACACATCAGTGCCACCAGAAACAGCAAACTCAAGCATTAGCTCTCTACCTCCATCGCCTCTCGTCTCGCGTCACGACCGTCCTGCTGATGCCATGAAGACCCGACAATGTGGGGGGTGGGTTGGATGAAGGGGGGGGGATTGCTGCCTTGTTTTGTCATCTTTTTTTTTTTCCAGGATGTTTCCAAACCCAACTAAATCCAGCTCTTACATGGGAGGGGTCACACGTTGTAGGGAGGTTTAATGGGGTAGACTAGTGGGTAGAACTGGTCTATCTCTCCTGAGATAGACCGGTCAGGGGTGCGGATACACCCCCGACTGGCGCCAAATGCCTTAAAGAACCAACCAAAGCACCCATCCATTATCCATCCATCCATCCATCCATCATCCATCCATCCATCCATCCAACACAACACCGTACATCTGAATCCAGAACCTTCTGGACCAAACATCAACGTCAGTATCGATCAATCAGCTTCTGATTGCTTCTGCCCTGAATGGACACACCCCTGTGGGTGTGGAAACTTTGCTGTGCTGTCCCACAGAGTCTTAACACCCCCCACACCCCTCACACCCCCTACAGGGATGACTGAGAAGACCCCCCCCACCACCACCACCCCCCCCCCCCACCCCATCGCCTGCCAGACAACGTGTCAGACGGGAAATCGCTCATCGGGGCAGGAGGATGCTGGAGGAAGACAAGCACATCCCGTTGCCATGGCGACGGCTGATGCGGACGCGCCCTGACTTTTAAACAGAACCGTCGGGGGGGATTGTAAGAATGTGTTGTCAACACACTGTAAGAGGGGGGGGGGGGTGGTGGCGGGATGGGGGGGGGGCTCCCCTGTCAACCCAACATGTACATTCAACAGAGACTCTCCATCCTGACACGATCTCGTTACGCAGCAGACGAACCCGCGGGAGGCGCTGATTTAGCGGGAACGGGAGGCGTTAACGGCGCCGTTAACGGCACCGATTCAAAGTTATGAAGCAGCGGAGATGCTCCGTGCATGGGGGGGGGGGCAACTGTTGAGGAAAGAACTCTAATAACACCGGTTATAACGCCCTCATGTCGCGTTCAGGTTCCTGGAAAGGAAGGAAAAATGAATTCCACCCAAACATTCTGTTTAGATTTATCAAAAATCAATCACTCTATCAATAATCAATGATTGGGAACCCCCCCCCCCTCAATCGGGCGCAACTTGAGTGGAATTCAGGATGAAAAGTGCGAATCGATTGGTACCCCGTGACCGATCGGACTGATCGATCCGCACTCCAGTGTTTACATGTAACCTTCTAATGCAAGGGACATGTTGAGGGGGTAGGGTGTGTGTGTGTGTGGGGGGGGGGTGTCTGGAGGTGGGGTGGGGGGGCTCTGTGCGCAAAAAGAGATTAGGAACTGTTGCATCCGTTTACGGGTTGGCAACTCTGAAAGAACGGAAACTGTGGCTGAGACCGACTCCGGTGTTCACCGGAGGCGCCGTTTTATTCCCGGTAACGGATCAGGCGCTCGGTAGGAAGCCTCAAAAAACAACAAAAAAAAAACACCGCGATGATGCTCAGTTAGAAGAAATATTCACTGGGAAATAGAATTCTTTCCAGTTAGACGTCGAACTCGGACGCGGACTCGGTAAAAAAAAAAAAAAAAAAAAAACCCAAAACGTTCCCGTTAATGTCACCGGATACACCGGATACCGATTGTAAAAGCATGAACCGGGAGTCTTACCGAATCTTAAAACGTGCGGCATCCCGCGGGAGTCACCAATAAACAGCAGCAGAAGCGGGATGAGCCTGAGGTTGGACCTGAAAAGGAGACTGCTTATCATCAGATGTCGGGAGGTAATCTTCATGTTGTTGTGGAAGGGGAAAAAAAAAATGCACAGTGGTTTTAATCCACCCGGTGCGCGGGTTCGATTCCCCCCCCCTTCGTAATTCTTCTACGGTCGTTGGGCAAGGCAGGGTGACGGCGGCCCTGGATGCGCAGGATCATGGCATGGTCACTTGCGCTTTCCCTAAATCCATTAGCAGTCCCGGCATGATTCCTGCTCCTTCTCCTACTTCACTGCGCCAAGAAAAAAGAATCCTCCGAGTCGAGGGATGGCAGGACATCCATGTCGAAGGGGTTCGGCTCCAGTGAGGAGGATGGAGGGGTGGGGGGAGAGCCCGAGCATGGACTGGAGGTGAGGCGCTAGGAGAGGATCGGGGAGGTGTTGGAGAGAGAAAGAGAGACTCTACGGCAGCGATATGCAGCCCCCCTATGAGGCGCTCTAGGTTTCCTGCGCTCCCATTATACTGCACTGCTGCACAGCCTCTGACGTCGAGCCAAGGTTAGCGGCGTGAACGCGCACCGGAACCGGAGAGAGGCGCACGGAGAGAGAGAGAGAGAGAGAGAGACGGGGGGGGGGGGGATCAGGTTTTTAAAATATAAATGTAAAGATGGATGCAGGGAAAGAGATAATTATAGAACTTAATGTCATCCTTTCCATTTACCCCACCCCCACCCCCTCATTCCATCCCTGCAAAATAATTACCCTCAGGATCCACGTGCATTGAAGGATTAACGTCACTTCACTCGTATATAGGTGGAATCCGATCAGATCGATCGTGTGTGAAGGATCATTCCGTTGCAAGATGGAGATAAAAGTTAATTCACCCCCTTTTTGCGCAAGGACAACTTCTGCCGCACCAGTCCTGCGTGTGTTCTAGCGTGTTTGGGTCGTTATAACGTGGGTAGGTTTTTTTTTTTTTTTTTTTTTTTTTTTTCTTCAGCACCACGGATAGAGACACAGCAGCGTGAAGATTTTTTTTTTTTTTACACACATTTCACACTCTTTTTGGCGCATAAAGAGCGCAAGGTGTGCGCAGCGTGGCGCACAAATAGGCGTCCATCGTCTGCAAATAAGCGATATAATCTGACGCCTGCGGGGATGATATTGTTCTGGTCCTGTACACACGACTAGGCTGTGTGTGTGTGTGTGTGTGTGTGTGTGTGTGTGTGTGTGTGTGTGTGTGTGTTCTTGTTTTGTCATTATGCTATACTTCTCTTCCCAAAAACCTCAAGCAACGGCCTTTCAACAATTTCCAGCATCATTCCAGAAATGTAGGAGGAGTGGGATGAAAGGAATTACAATTGGCAGAAGAGCAAATCTGTGGTATCGACGGCAGCCGCTGAAAGGCACGAATATTTAACCTATGCAAATAAATCCACTTTAGACTTGAAAGCCTTCCAGCAAGAGACTGTTCCAGTGTGTGTGTGTGTGTGTGTGTGTGTGTAGTCAGGATGTGTGAGGTTCCACTACCGCAACATTTCATAGGGAAAGTCAGATGATATCTCTCCTGATCATGAGTAGAGGTCAGTCGTGTTCCCATATGATTAACACATTCAAAAGGAGCCGCATCCTTTATGTAGAGGAGGAGGGTATCTGCGGCTCTTCGTGGGCCTTCATGCCGTATTGATTTAACACTTCATGCACCTTATCTGCGTCCACTCCCACGAGTCAATGCATCAGCTGGAGGTCGGTGCTCAGCTGCCACGGGGGGGTATTTAATCCCAAAGCGGGACGTGAAAGGAGCTGTTTCTGTGTGAGCGGACTCCCGTCCTGAATGAACACCTCCATTGTGTGACTGAATAAGCGAGCGTGTGTGTGTGTGCCCTGAAGAAAAAAAAATGCTCTTTTTATTATGTCAAGTAGTCGCATGAACTGATTTCATTCACTTCATTTAAATCTAGATTTTGAGAAGTTGATTGTTCTTGGAATTTATTTTTTTTTTTTTTGTCATTTTGAACTACTTTCATACTAATAATGAATTAACAGTCCCTCATCCGTTTGAATTACACGATTGTGGACAACCGGAAGAGGGTGTTGTATTTTTATTACTTCAATTTGCGTTTAGTCTAATCCATCTGTTAACATTATTACATTATTTAGATCTTGTCAGTTGCTCGTTTCCTAAATTAAAATTTTTATCCAATCAGATTTCTTCATTAGCGCTGTTACCAGGTTAAAAAAAAAAGGCTCCGCCTCCCCAGAATTGGAAGTTAACGTGGAGTGACATTGAGTGTCATACTTAATAACCAATCAGATTGTGCGTTCGCTGTATTGGGCGTGGTCTTCGGCCAAATTTCCTACGTGAGCACCATAATTTGCTGTAGGTGGGTGTTTTAGCTAACTAGAGTACATTAAAGCTAGTTAGCTTATCGCACAGAGGAGCTGAAATGCAGTTTATTTGAACTCTTTATAAGTAAAGAAAGACCCGAGGATGGACTTTGTCTTTAAATGATTAGCAGCTTTTGGTAAGCTTGATTAATTTTACTTATCTTTTCTGTCCAGCTGGGCACCACGGGGTATCTTTGGGGGTTTTGTAGTAACTTTTTGAGCCTTTTGTGTGCGATTTACGGATTTAAAGAAGTGTATTGAATAGTTAAGAAGTTAAACTCTTACGTTTTTATGTGTGATAATTACTTAATTTGTTGTTTCAGCACCACGGACAGCACCATCAGAACTACTTCCGCATTTCTTATTGGTTATGCTGGTTCCGGGGTTCCGTGCTCTCGCCCCGGAACATGAATGATTAATTCACCCGCTTGCTGACGCAGTTCCAGACATCACGGCGTCACGTCAGAGGTGAGGTCGCTTTAATTGTGTTCGTGAAGTGTACTTGTGATTTTGTCGTAGTCTGAGGTTTGTTAACAAACACTTGACACTGTTTGTGAATTTAAATTGTGTTACGCTGACCGTATTTGGCCTCTTTCAGTTGTCATTCAAGCTAGTAGAGAGTCTAGCTAATGGAACCCGATAAGATTTCCCGTTGTTGGCCACGCCCCTCCCGGAAGCAGAAAAAGGTGAGTTATGTTAATGATAAAGATGTGTAGGAATTAAAGTGGTTGTAAAATTTTGTAATGTGTCTGTAAAAAAGAATTGATTTTGACTTTTCAAATGAAAAAAAGGTTTTTACAGAATTAACATCATAAACATTTAATTGAACTCTGAATTGGTCCAATACATTTTTAAATATGTGTGTGTGTGTGTGTGTGTGTGTGTGTGTGTGTGTGTGTGTGTGTGTGTGTGTGTGTGTGTGTGTGTGTGTGTGTATCCCCTCCTATATATTTGAATAAGCTCACTTGAAAACCTCACGCTGTCACGCTTCCGGCGTCTAACCAGAAGTTGGGGTCGTTAGCCGAGTTAGCTCCGGTCTTCACGTTTGTCCATGTCTCTCACTTACGGAGCCTTCTTGGCTTCCTCGAACATAACGGTTTATATTATTTGATTGTGACGGACCTCGCATTGTCATGTGGGGAACCCCAATGCTTTATTCACCAGGACCGATCTCACGAAGCCGGCGTCTACCCGGATGGTCGGACCATAATGCCAAAGCGATCTTCGTCTTCGCGTTCGTTCATCCCACACACACGGAGCCGTTTCGGTTTCATCAGACACAGCGGTTTGTGTTCTTGTGACGGCGAAGAAAAAAAAAGAAAACAAACAAAGTCTGATATTATTGTTTTATCGTGGAATTTCCACGGGTTCCCGCTAGTATATACATACAGTATGTATATATAAAATAAGCATCGAAATGACGTTCTATGTCATCAATATTTGTTAGATATGAAATCAGTGGCACCTTTTTACTTATTTTTGTTGTTTTTGTTTTGCTTAAAAAGATGCTATTCATTCTGATGGCATTTGTTTTGTGTTTTTTTAGTCTGGAAATGAGTTAAAATCATTATTTCAGCTGTTAAGATTTATTCAGCTATTGAATGCGAGTCCCTTCACAAGCACCCTCTATGTGGAAAAACAGACAGTTTTGGTACAATGGAAATTAGAAGGGCGTGAACAGACTGTTTGTAAAAGAGCTGTGCCAGATTCCTATTGGTGTGATGCAAATGCGCTAATTACCAGAACAACATGGCAGCATGTGTCTGCACACGGACGGACAAGACAAGGTGGAAATTAAATTGTAAATATTTCTTTTCCGATTACTTGCCTTGAGTGAAATCAAAGGTAGTGCATTTCAAAATGTATTATGAAAGATAAGTGGGGGAGAAGTCACGAGTGTATTAAAGTCTATTGGAATAAACCTGGCTGAAATGTAACATTTACATATGTCACTTTTTCAGCGTGGTGCAGAATACTTCAAAGTCAAATCAGTGAAATATTCCTGCATTGGTTTATTGTGCAAGTAAAACCTTGTCAAGTGTCATGAATCAGTATATCACCTGTGCATATTTATTAGTCTGCAGAAAAAGTGTATTAAACGTGCAGACACGTGCAAACAAAAGCAAATGCATCTGTAATAGTTAGGAGGTTATTTCCATCAGCTAAAAGAAAACACACAGCAATTACCGGAAAGGTGTGAGTGTCGACTTGAATGTGTGTCAATTTGCGTGGGTCTACACACACACACACACACACACACACACACACACACACACACACACACAAGCACTTTGCAGTGTGTGAGAATATCAAAGAGAAAGGCACTCATCATGCTACCATCTGGACCATTAGCATAAATATGGAGAAATGCAGGGTTTCTGTGTAACTCAGCAGAGCCCCACACAGCATGAAAGGAATGCTTATTGAGCTCTGGGAGAAGACATCAACTGTCACACACACACACGCACACACACCTCTTAAAGTCACAGTGCCCCCTGGCCCCACACTCACACATTGCACTGAGGTCCTCAGGTGATTCTTGGCTCGATTCATCCAATCGAATTAACACCGACACAAATAATTCTCAGTTAATTTCCTGTATGGATCTGAACAGTTTTGTACGTCTGTGCCGGAGTACGTGGCATTTAGGGATGAGTGGATGCGTTACATTCTCAGAAAAGCATCCCAGATTTTTCTGTTTTGTTCGTTGATATCTTGATTACCAATTAGCATTCGCAGTTTAGCAAACTTTTCACGTCCCTTTAAGTCAGTCAGGATAAACCACCCAGACAAGAGGAGGTGATGGGAATGGCAAATTGTCTCATTATAATGTTAAAATGACTCCTGCTCCTTAAGCCCTGTTGTGACTAAAAGGAAAATATCATTTGGGAATTGTACTCTTTTTTTTTTTTTTTCCACCCATGATCAGACCGTGTCGTTTCTGAAGGAGACCACAAATTAGATTACTTTCTACACACCCACTCTCTTGTAACCCGGGGAGGCTTCTGCATGAGTTGGCTGGTGTGTTTATTTAGATGCCATTCATGCACTGGGTAATGCAAAGGGGACTTTATGCAAAGGAGAGATAACCACTGCTAAAAGCCTTCTGTCATTCTCTCTCTCTCTCTCAGTCGCTCTCCCTCCTGCCTCCCTCACTCCTGCTCTCTCGCAGTCGCTACTGGTGGAAAGATAGCATTGGCACAGAGAACGAAACCATGGAAACGAGAAGCTGATGCACTTTGAATGGTAAGACCCTGAAAGAGAAGACATTCATTCAGTTCGGTCTAAAGGCTGAAGGCTCATCTGTACTGCATTCTGCTACAACTTTATTTTACATAGTCGGCTCCAGAAAGCCCACAATAGTCTTATTTCATCAGCCTATTATGTCAGGGTGACTGTAGCTCAGACATCCTGAGGGTTTTGGCAAATTCAAGAAGTGCCCTATAAAAACAAGCACACTTGTTCCTCCGGTATTCACACATGCTAATCGAGCAGACCGCCTCCTTTTTCCAGCTACGATAAAACAACATTGATCCCTGCAAATGCACTAAATGAGCCTGTAATCATGGCAGATTTGACTCCAGTATATCTCCCACTTGTGGCTCTGCTTCAGTCACAAACGTAGCGGCATGCTGAAGTCAGCAGTGGCCTATATGTCTTGAGTAGCGCGGTCAATGACTTCCCTGGGACTTCAGTGGGAATACATTCTTCAGAGACGACAATTAGTCAAGTGAGACAGTAATTAGGACCTCTCTGCGCACTGTCACTTCCAGTTAGTTCTGACGGATGCCCACAAATCCCCTCCACAGCAATTCGAGGCGGGCACACTCGGGCCTACTTCAGCAGCAGCAGCACTCTGACTTTGCTGTGACAGCTGTCTGTAACCTCTGTCTGTTGGTCTAATATGGAATAATGGCACGGAAATTCAATCAGAAGCACCGTGGATGGTCACGTGCCCAATTCCACCAGTTGTGTAGTCACGGATCGTCGCATCTGCGACCAAATTACTCTTTGTAACCCGTAAATGCTCCTCATTTTACACAAGCGACGCCATGATCGATAGGTGCAATGTGCAGGAGATCATAGCATTGTCAGCATCCAGTGAGAC
Organism: Antennarius maculatus; assembly: GCA_013358685.1. Taxonomy (NCBI): domain Eukaryota; kingdom Metazoa; phylum Chordata; class Actinopteri; order Lophiiformes; family Antennariidae; genus Antennarius; species Antennarius maculatus. The sequence continues at coordinate 16,825,732 of CM023625.1, read as the reverse complement.
GTTTTATGTGTGCTAAAAACACCAAATGGAGCTCTGAGACCTGCCTGATCTCACAGTGTTAACACAACAAAGAAAAAAATAATCATATATACGCCCAGCAGTCGCAGCTTTACTGCTACGACAACAGAAAATGTCTGTTGTGGGGTCTATTCATGCTGAAAGTATCTACTCATTCACACAGTTAGCTGTTCTGTCGGATACTCTGGGAATGCATGGGTGCGCCAAACTTTATGAGCCAATAAAAATGATATAGATGTTTCTTCCTCACCGAAGCAGGTGCACACAGCCTCGAGAAGGCGGAGAAATAAATACCTGTAGGCGCATGGATTTTACTTACACCATGCGTCTAGAATGGATTCCACTGCTTGGATCCATTACTTTAAAGTAGCTTCCGTCAGATACGTCCTCATAATATCCCCCCCAGTCCAGAAGGAAAACAAAGGCTTGTCATTTATAGTCCTAAAGGGCTATTATAACATCTGTAGGCTTATCGAACAAAGAGACGCGCCTATATTTGGAGGAAACACATTGAAATGTGAGCCTTTTAAATGCTTAGAACAATTGCATGCAGGACTGACAACATTTCACTGTTTGGGAAAAAAGATGAGCCAATTTTCTGGTGGGGAAAAAGTCGCAGTGTTGGTGGAAACTTCTCCAACTACTCCTGCAGTGTGATATCCATCTCTATTTTCACCCATACTTCCACTCCTTTCTTAGAAATACTCCTTTTTCATTTTATTTGTTATTGTTGGCATGATTACGTGAATGTCAACAGCATTAGTCAGGAAGTAAATATAATACGCTGGGATTTTCTAATAATAAGCTCTGAACATAATTGCATAACAGCACAAGTAGGTCCTAATAAATGAACGCCTTCCTTTATTATTGTTTACGCTTTTGGTCTTATCAAGAAAATTAATGATTGTGGTGCCTTGTGGTTTCAGGAAATTTATACATATTCACAGACACCCCCGCAAACACACACACACACACACACACATGCACACACAGCAGACAGCCAGGCTGATTGGATGGTGGACAGCTGGAGTTGTTATTACAGAGCATCCAGTAGAGTCTGGTTTGCAGGATAAGGACGTCCTTACAGGGCATTTCTCAGTGTGAATGATGAGGAAACGGCCTCCTCAGAGTGTGTTTGTGTGTGCGTGTGTGTGTGTGCATGAGGGAGAGATTGATAGAGAAAGTTTGAACATGTGGAATAGACAGAATGTGGACAGATGCATCCGTCAGCCTACATAGTATTTTGGCCATCAAACAGAAATCTTGGCAATGCATGCAAAAAGTGACTTCCCCCATCGGGCTGGTGCGTGCCAACGGCTCGCCTGCAAAGGAACAGACTGGAGAACCGGAGTGGAACTCACACGGCTTTAATTTATGATACTGAGAGCCTCGAATAAACCTCGATATCTGCAGACGTATCTCAGTCTCTGGTGTCCGTGACCAGCAGTAAGCGGATCGCCTTTGAAGGCCAGACGCAGACGTGAGGATAAATAACACGCAGCTGACTCGTGTAAATCTGGGTCTTTGTTAATGGGCTCCCTCGATGCCGATTAAGAACTGCTTTGGACTCGAGCTAATTCTCACCATTTTACAGACCATTAGCAAAAGCAATGCCACCAACGCCACGGCGCATTTACAAGTAAAATAAGACGAGACCTGTGTCAACAGATAAAGATCTCAGCGTGTTACGCTGACAAGACGAGCAAATTCATTTCCAGAGCTTCATGGGAAAAAAACAGCTGTGCAGCATTTTTTGAAAGGAGAAGATGGAGACAAGATTCAAAACACAGACAATAGAAGACATAAAATGACCAGGATCGAGTCTAGTGGTGCATTTATGTGCAGTTAAAGCTCCTATTCCCACCTCAGGGTGCCCACTAAAGGTTTTAGCTTTGATACTATACTGCTGTGGATTTTCTCTTCTTATTGGTGTGAGGATAGAGGAGACACAAGGTGTTGGGAGAAGATGATCCGCCGTGGCAACCCCTAGCAGGAAAATGCCGAAAGGAGAAGAAGATTAAAGAAAGAGTCAACCAAGTTAAGACCGTCTGTACGCAACAATGCTAGCTGGAAGTCCTTTATTCACGCGATGACTGTGATTGAATGTGGACTCTGAGACCAGAGGTCCTCACATGAGTGAGAAAAGTGAAGCCTTTTCCTGAGTACAGAATAGACATATTTTCTTTTTTGTTGTTATCACAGAAACGTGCCCCCCTAGTCAAGGTCAAGGTCACAATCAAAATGTTTCCTCGCATGAATGAGGTAGATAACAAGATGGAGCTTATCTGGATGTTCGCTGAAAGTATGTATGGAGGGTGAAGCGTGCCTCCACATTCCACTCCTCACTACGTTATGAACAAATTACTCAATTCAGGTCTCGCAAACTTCACACCATTTCTACCTTCACGACACTGAAACTTTCATCTGAGTAAGGTTTAAATAACTTCAAATCAATCCGGGATCTCAGATCTTCCAGGGATTTGGATTATGCCATATTAACTGCAGGTTTTGGGTTCATTGTGCGGCATGTAGAGGAGGAGATAAAAGCTGAATTTTGATCTTTTTTGAGTGAAGCTTTTTTGACAGTTCCCTCCTCAGGAACAGGTTAAAGCTGAGGCGCATCCCTGACCGTTTTCAGTAATGCAATCCACTCTTTCCACGGAGATCCAGGGATCAACTGTTGCAGCGAGGGGATGAGAGAAGCTAGCAATCACCTCAGACATCCAGGATCAGAAACTCCAAACAGGGATAACAGCCTCTCTGCATTCAATGTTTTCAATCAAGGGATCAGCTGTGACTGGAAACGGAATGTTCCAGACAGCCATCACAGAGGAGAAGTTAGAGGCAGGCAAAAGCTAGCACGACTAATATGACTTGTCAGAGTGAAAATAGCAGGGTATTGTCCTCACCTCTCCTGAAAGGTACAGGCATAATGCTTTTGTCTTGTTCATCTCACAGGAGTCATGCTCTAATAGCTTTTCAGGCTCATATTGCTCCGGTAAGAGGGATTTAAGTTGCTGTTACACAACACAGAGCGAGTAGAAATGGAGGTTTGAGCTCGTTCATTTACACATAATTTAGCATGAATCAAAATTATGGCGTCATAAATGTGATAAATCTGTGTCTTTAGAATAACTAGCATTTGACGCATGGATTGGAGAATTATGAAATTGCCTGAAGAGGGATTTAATAAATATAACTCAAGGTACATGGACTGTCTTCTGCAGCTCGAGTGTGTTCACGGATTGCCAAGACGGCAGTTCAAAAATATACTGAAAGGACAAAGAATCGTTATATAGTGTGAAAAATGTGTTGAGCACAGGTTGTTCAAAGAAATGTGAGGGATTTAAAGACATTTGAGCTGTGTTCGGCTGTAATAAATGCACTTAAAATCCCTAAATCTTATACTCAGCGACTGAAAGACGGGCTCATTTACATGCAAACAATAAAATTCAGTGAATAAATGAAAAATAGTTGCATCAACTCTCAGGATGGAATCTTAAACATCCCACTCAGAGTTATTGACAACACCTTCCTGCTTTTTCTGACTTGCAAAACGGTCATTTTTATCTTATTCAAGCCACAAATCTTCAAAAAAGTGGCGTTTCTTCCTTGCACAAATCCTTGGAGTGGCTTTAATAGACAAATACTTGTTACGAAGGTCGTCAGCATCTGCGGTAAGCCTTCTGCCAAATCCACCCTGCAGAAAAATGCCGCAACCTAAGCCCCCCCTGTAAAACCCAAGGCAAAAAAATCAAGATGCGGACCACCAGATGTGGAAGCCTCCAGAAGGTTTCTTTTATGCGCTCTCTGTTGTGAAGGTGATGAAATGAGGCCGGTCTCGAGTTCGCCGAGGTCACTCCTCCATTCTCCTCTCTCTCCCTTTGCTTTTTGCCCATTAATCACCTCTGTACACATGAAAATGAGCTTAACCGTTCTCTACCGTGATGTACTTCCACTCAAGGACAACGTTCAATGGCAGGTATTAGCAGAGATCCCTGCGCATATTTTCCCCTTACGTTTCCAGCTAATGGGCAACCTTCAGTCTTGCTTGACTTGTTTGACGGGGGTTTATCCTCTCTTGTCACAGCTGTCACTCTACCTCTTTTAGCCTCATAACAATTAACACTTCCATAAACCCCTTTGTCAAATGCTTAATAGAAAAAAAATGGAATTGAACGAATTATCCTCAGCCCCTTGAGTCTAATTCACTGACAACTAAACTATGTGAAAGAAGCTTGGTGTGTGATATACTGCATGAAAAAGAGGAGGATGGGGGAGAAAGAGGAGATAAAGACGCCATGGGAGGAAAAGATAGAGAAGTAGAGAACGAGTAAGGAAGGGAGAGGATGGGAAGAAAGAAAATGAGCTTGGCTCCCTCTGTGCTTCACTACTTAATCATCCCCTGCTCTATAAATAGGACTCCACAGCCATGGAATATTGGGAGATTAATGGAAGAGAATGGTGCACCATAATGCTCCGAATCTTCACCACTTCTGTTGCACTTCACTGGTGCAGATTGTGTTTTTACATCACCGCCAGTGGTCAAATTTCTCTTCTGTGATTTTATCAAAAAATGTGAAGGGGGGTGAGTCACCAGATTGCATTTCCAGCACCCCAGCGCCACCTATTTGCTATTTGATTGTATTTTATCGACTTGACTATGACAGAAAACCATGCACATGCGCTACATGCTAACATTAGCTCATGAAAACACAAGGGTTTACCCGCAGCAGACAGCAGGGAAGTTTTCTCCACTCGTTTTTCGATTCTGCACGACGCACTGCAGAGTTTCTTTTCAACTCCTATCACAGGTACTTATCTCCCGAGGAAATGTTGACGGCGTTGATGTAGCTGAAATCACCCTGGTCTCCTCGCCGTGTGTGTACACTCAAAGGTTTGGAGGAGTTTGCGTGGTTGTATGCTCACATCAGAAGTGTTTGACTTTCAGCGAAACGGGGCAGAGGTCTCGTTTATGTCAGGACGGTAAACCTGCATGGAGAACTTTAATGGAGAACAATGTTGGTGGGGAAAAAAAAACTGCGAAGAACGAAATCAGCTGTGCATATTTTAACCATTCTTTTAAATGCATGTGCGTATTTTAAAGCAGAATTCATATTCATTGGCTTCTGTTTTTTCCACATTTTCTCACAGCTGTTGAAATTGTAGCCATCCAACACCTCCTACTGTCTGTATGTCAAATCAGCTCCCACCATCTGTTGGAAACTTATAAGATGGCATCGCTGACATCGCATCACAACCTCATGTAAATTAGATTCTTGGTTTTATAAAGTTCCCGTTTTCGATTTTAGATTGGATTACATTAATTTAACTTGTGGATTTTTCCAGTGACATGTTAAGAAAAATTAACCGAGCAATGACAGGATTTGGATCAGGACTCATAGAAGTTCACTTCAGAATAGTCCAATGTTTAGCTCTGAGCCATTCTAGGTTATTTTTAGCTGTGTTTGGATCATTATCCTGTTGGAAGACCCATGACCTGCAACTGACACTGGGCAGCACATTCCGCTCCAGAATTCCTTGATTGTCTTGACATCTCATTGTACACTGTACAGATTTAAGACACAATGTGCCTGATGCAGCAAAGCAGCCCCAGAGCATCACCAAGCCTCCTTCATGTTTCACAGTCAGGACAGTGTTCTTTCCCTGGTAGGCTTCATGCTATGTCTGTGAACACAGATCTGATGCACCCTGACCTTGGAGTACACCTTAAACTTCTTTGGAGGTTGTTCTGGACTCTTTGGTTACCATTCGTACTATTAGTCTATTCAATTAGTCATTAATTTTCCTCATAGAAATTGGCTACAATCACATGGAACTTAATCTTCTGAATATGTGCTACAGTAGTCACAAGAACATCAAACTGCTTGGAGATGGTCTTATAGCCTTCACATTTAACCTGCATGTCTATAATCTCTTGAAGCAAGTTGTCCCTACTTGTTACCCCTTAAAATAGTCAATCAGACTAATCACAAGTTTGAGACACCTGTGATGCAAATCAGAAGACCCGTCTTAGTTTCCCTGTGGTCACATTGTCTTCAGTCGTTTCTTGGGGTACCGTAATTTTTCTCCAGGTCTGTTTCATGAGTTTATTTCATTCTGTTTAAAAACAATTAAAAATCAATGTCTGGTTTTCATGAGTGAAATTTCATTCAATTTTTATTTGTGGTTACCTTTGTCAGTTTCAAATTATTTCAGTGACCATTGTGTCTTTGATTAACAGAGGGTTTCATGTTTGCCCTCCCCTCTAGACATGAGCTCATGAACAATAAACATAACCAAGATAAAAAGACAATTCAATGACAAAACAGCTTTATATCATTATTTTGTTTATTGTTGATTTGTTTTTTACAGCCATGACAAGGTTGCTAATGATATCATGCAAAAAAAAGTACAAAGACACACCAATCACAAGTTTGAATAAACCTGTGATGCAAAGTCTAAAGCATCTAACAGTCGTTTTTCAGAGCCATTAGTAGGAACTTATGGGTGAATAAAGCCACATGTGGTGTTACACCGAATGCCACGGATGTTTTTACTGGTATAATTTGTCGTGTTTCATAAGTTTTAGGAAAATGTAATAGAAAATTAAAGCAACAGAAAATCAAAATAATTTGACTTTGACTGTTTTCTCCTTTCATTCTCAGCTGTGGAGTTATTCTTCTTTGCATGGACATTTGAAGCGAACTTTGTAGTCAAGGCAAACTCCATCTTGTTGGTCTTCCTTACGATGATTTTTAGCTGAGTTTTAGATTATTATCCTGTTTGAAAACCTGCAACTGACACTGGGAAGCACATTCCGCTCCAGAATTTCTTGATAGTTTTGACATCTCATTGTATCCTGCACAGATTTGACACCCTGTGTCTCATGCAGCAAATCACTCAGTACATAACCGAGTCTGTCATGTTTCAAAGTCAGGACAATGTTCTTTTCATGGTAGGCTTCTTTCTATGTCTGTGAACACAGAGCTGATGCACCCTGAACTTGGAGTACACCTTAAACTTCTTTGGAGGTTGTTCTGAACTCTTTGGTTACCATTTGTACTATCGGTCTATTCAATTAGTCATTAATTTTCCTCATAGAATGATGGGTACAATCCGGTGGAACTTAATCTTCTGAATAGAAGATTAAGTTCCACGTGAAGAACATCAAACTGCTTGGAGATGGCCTGATAACCTTTGCTTTTAACATTCTCGCTTATGATGTCTTGAGGCAACTTGTCCCTACTTGTTACCCTTTAAAATAGTAAATCAGACTAATCACAAGTTTAAAGACACCTGTGATGCAAATCAGAAGACCCGTCTTAGTTTCCCTGTGGTCACATTGTCTTCAGTCGTTTCTTGGGGTACCGTCAGTTTTCTCCAGGCCTGTTTCATCAGTTTGTTTTATTCTGTTGAACCACAATTAAAAATCAGTGTCTCATTTTCATGAGTTAAATTTTATTCCATTTTTATTTGTGGTTACCTTTGTCAGTTTCAAGTTATTTCAGTGACCATTGTGTCTTTGATTAACAGAGGGTTTCATGTCTGCCCTCCCCTCTACTGTGCAGAATTATTAGGCAAGTTGTATTTTTGAGGATTAATTTTATTATTGGACAACAACCATGTTCTTAATGAACCCAAAAGACTCATTAATATGAAAGCCAAATACTTTTGGAAGTTGGAGTGGGGATTTTTTACTTTTAGCTATTTTAGGAGGATATCTGTGTGTGCAGGTGACTATTACTGTGCATAATTATTTGGGAACTTCCTTTCCTTTGGCAAAATGGGTCAGAAGAGGGACTTGACAGGCTCCGAAAAATCAAAAATAGTGAGATATCTCGCAGAGGGATGCAGCACTCTTAAAATTGCCAAGCTTCTAAAGCGTGATCATCGAACAATCAAGCATTTTCATTCAAAATAGTCAACAGGGTCGCAAGAAGCGTGTGGAAAAACCAAGGCGCAAAATAATTGCCCATGAAATGAGAAAAGTCAAGCGTGCAGCTGCCAAGATGCCACTTGCCACCAATTTTGCCATATTTCAGAGCTGCAACATCACTGGAGTGCCCAAAAGCACAAGGTGTGCAATACTCAGACACATGGTCAAGGAAAGAAAGGCAGATAAACGACCACCACTGAACAAGACGCACAAGGTGAAACGTTAAGACTGGACTAAGAAATATTCAAGACTGATTTTTCTAAGGATTTATGGACTGATGAAATGAGAGTGAGTCTTGATGGGCCTGATGGATGGGCCCGTGGTTGGATGGGTAAAGGGCAGAGAGCTCCAGTCTGACTCAGAGGCCAGCAAGGTGGAGGTGGGGTACTGGTATGGGCTAGAATCATCAAAGATGAGCCTGTGGGGCCTTTTCGGGGTGAGGATGGAGTCAAGCTCAACTCCCAGTCCTACTGCCAGTTTCTGGGAGACACCTTCTTCAAGCAGTGGTACAGGAAGAAGTCCGCATCCTTCAAGAAAAACATGATTTTCGTGCAGGACAATGCTCCATCACACGCTGCCAAGTACTCCACAGCGTGGCTGGTAGAAAGGGTCTAAAAGAAGAAAAACTAATGACATGGCCTCCTTTTTCACCTGATCTGAACCCCATAGAGAACCTGTGGTCTCTCAGCAAATGTCTGATTTACAAGGAGGGAAAACAGTACACCTCTCTGAACAGTGTCTGGGAGGCTGTGGTTGCTGCTGCACACAATGTTGATCGTGAACAGATCAAAACACTGACGGAATCCATGGATGGCAGGCTTTTGAGTGTCCTTGCAAAGAAAGGTGGCTATGTTGGTCACTGATTTGTTTTTGTTTTGTTTTTGAATGTCAGAAATGTATATTTGTGAATGTTGAGCTGTTATATTGGTTTCCCTGGTGAAGATAAGTAATTGAAATGGGTATATATTTGTTTTTTAAGTTGCCTAATAATTATGCACAGTAATAGTCACCTGCACACACAGATATCCTCCTAAAATAGCTAAAACTAAAAAAAGCCCCACTCCAACTTCCAAAAATATTTTGATATTAATAACTCTTTTAGGTTCATTAAGACCATGGTTGTTGTTCAATAATAAAATTAATCCTCAAAAATTCAACTTACCAAATAATTCTGCACTCCCTGTAGACATGAGCTCACCAGCAAAAGACAGAACTAAGATGAAAAGACAACTCAATGACAAACCAGCTTTATTTCAGTATTTTGTTTATTGTTGATTTGTTTTCTACAGTCATGACAAGGTTGCTAATGATATCATGCAAAAAAAGTATAAAGTACAAAGACACACCAATCATAAGTTTGAATTAACCTGTGATGCAAATCAGAGGACCCATCTTAGTTTTGTTCACATTGTCTTCTATCGTTTCTTGGGGAACCATCATTTTTGTCCAGGCCTGTTTAATGAGTTTATTTCATTCTTCTTCTTCTTCTCCTTTCGGCAATTCCCTTCAGGGGTCACCACAGCGAATCAGTTGCCTCCATCTGACCCAGTCTTCTGCATCGTCTTCTCTCACACCAACTACCTTCATGTTCTCTTTCACTATATCCATAAACCTCCTCTTTGGTCTTCCTCTAGGCCTCCTGCCTGGCAGTTCAAGTTTATTTCATTCTGTTTAACCACAATTAAAAGTCAGTGTCTGATTTTCATTGGTTGAGTTTCATTTCATTTTTCAAGTTATTTCAATGACCATTGTGTGATTTTCGTTCATTAACAGAAGGTTTCATGTTTGCCCTCCCCTGTAGAAATGAGCTTATAAACACAGTCCTAATAAACAGAACTATGATAAAGAGACAACTTCATGACAATACAGCTTTACAGCAGCATTTTGTTTATTGTTGATTGGTTTTCTACAGTCATGACACAAGGTTGCTAATGATTTCATGCGAGAAAAGACAGTATAACGCGGAGACATTTATTATAACTTCACTTATGGGTGAATGAAGCCACACGTTGTGTTACACCGGCTGCCGCAGATGTCTTTACTGGCATAATTCATCATGTTTCATCTGTTCCAGGAAAGTATAAAAGAAATTATGAGACTTTGATCGTCTTCTCTTCTCAGACTGAGTTGTAGAGTCATTATTCGTTGCATGGACATCCATAGCGAACTTTGTAGTCACGACAATATCCATCTTTCTGGTCTTTATGGCGGCAAGCAAATCCTTGAGTTGGATTGTATCTGAAAATCATTTAATGATTCAGGATTGAAGTAGGAAGGGAATATTTGGTGTATAAACTACCAAAGCCATATATCCTTGCATATGTAGCTAGCATAGCAGAAATTTTTTTTTTTTAAATGTAATGGTACTGCTGGGATGGTAAATCTGTTGGTGTGTTCTCATTTTATGGCAACTTACGTAAAAATGGTCTCCCCTGTGCTGATGGCTGGGGTCAACGTGTCAATGGTAACAGCTTCGATGTACAGCGGTGTTTCACAGATTCCTTCCTTGGCTTCCTTCCTGTGGTCGATCAAAGTCTCCCAGTCTCCAGTTCCACTGGGGTGGTCCCTGTTAAACCACCTGGTCCAGCAAACTTCAGAGAGAGACAAGAGTCAACAAATGATGTGCGAGAAACGGACTAAAAACCTCATTTTATTGTTTAGCGTCGTCTATTAACAAATTAACAGAAAACTTGTACAACACTGTGGTTCAGTACCTCCACCACCACAGAAAGGGGGATGGCAGCTGAAACGGACTTTATAGTCATTACACATTCTCCCCTCGAGCTGCTGGGAGTTTAAGCAGACAAATCCAGTTGTGGTGTCACTTCTGAAAAAGAGACACAGAATCAAAATATGTCATGATCTTTCAGTCATAGTCGATGGGAGATTCCTTTGTTTGACTGGTGGTCAAATTTGATCATCTATATGTCATCATTAATTTTAGATTCTGCTCCATTAAAACCATACAAATAAATTTTATGTGTGAAGTTCTTACTTGTGTATCACGTCCCCTGCTGCACTTGGAGCGAGCCCAAACAGAGTCTTGGCCTGAATTTGCACTGGTTTGGGGCAAATCTTCCCTTTGTTCTCCGCACGAAGATTAGCGAGGGTTTCCCAATCTCCACTACCATAGGGGTCATCTCTGTCAAACCAGTCTGTCCAGCATTCTGTATAAACAGAATTTGAATTGAGACCAAGACTTTTGAAACTGCACAATTGAGATTTGGTCTGGACGAATTTTAAAATAAATTTTAAGAAAAGCTGTGATAAACTTACGAATGTGGGTGGGATAGTCACAGGGCTTTTCTGAACGGTTAAAAAGGAAAACAAAGACTTAGACTTTTCCAAAGAGAGTGAACAGTTTATGATCAGTCAGGAATCTCTGTAGCTCTCCAGGAGAAACTCTGAAAAGCTACATAACTTCAGAAGCGGGACCTTCAACTTAAAGATCACAAGACGCGAAGATGATGACTCAGCAATGTTTCTGAAGTGACATTACATTAACTTCATGTAACCCAGGTGTTTTCTTCCTTTACCTCATTGACAGACACATTTGTTTAGCACTTCATCTGAAAACAGTAATTTGCTTACCAGGTAATTGTATCGGTAAATCTAATTTGCTGTATTTGTCAATTTGCTGGTTGCTTTCTGGAAGAGAAATGAAAATCATATCATGACTGAGTCATCAAATTTATAGTTAAGTTCATAACTCCTGGACTTATTGAGATACACCTACCAATGAACAATCCTGCAACAATGGTAATGCTTAACTATTAGATAAAATAAAAATAACAGGTTACAATTACAAAATATGACATATACAAAGTCGATGTAGAAAAGTGTCAGATATTTGTTTGTCATGAAAACTGAGTAATACATTACCAATTTGAACATGTTTGCTAAATTGGGACCTTTGAATCTGTGGAGAAATGATGACATGGTTTTATGAAAACATTTAACTGTGTGCAGTTACTTCATGCACATGTTCAAAAACATGTGCATGAAATACCTAATTACAAATAGCATTCTTTGTACAGTTTCATCTTCTTCATGATTAAGATAACCAGATTTAAATTCAGTTTTCTTTTAAAACAAGATTCCTTCATAAGACGGTTGAAAAGCAATATGAACTTCAAAATTTTTAATGTCTATCCTGAAACAAGAAAAGAGGCTCACCCACGGGACGTCCTGGTTTGAACAGTGTGATTCTGCGTCTGTAGTGAGTCTCTCCTGTCGTTCTCCTTATATACAGCTGTTCAAATTGCTTCTATCAACACCTACTGTCAGCTCTCAGACTTCAACCAATCACAAGGCAGAATGAGATGTTTGTTTTGAGGGTTCTCGGGACTGTACCTAGATCATCCGTCAGAGATTATCACCTTGTCTTTTTGGTCTTTAACATTTATAGGGCTAGAGACTAACCCTTCACACAGGCTTGAGGGGTTTCTTCTCCACAGATGTTCAATATGATTTGGATCATGACTCGTAGAAGTTCATTTCAGAAGAGTCCAATGTTTAGCTCTGAGCCATTCTTGAGTATTTTTAGCTATGTTTTAGATAATTATCCTGTTAAAAAACACATGACCTGCAACTGACATTGGACAGCACATTCTGCTCCAGAATTCCTTGATAGTTTTGACATTTCATTGTATCCTGCACAGATTTGATAATAATAATAATAATAATAATAATAATAATAATAATAATCAGTACTTAAATCGTCCCTCTTGGGGAAATTCTTTTTACACTTCACACTTCAGATGTACATATATATGTGTTAATTACACACACAGGGGTTACAGGTTACAGGCCCCTGAACACAGCACACACTAGGGGCCTGTAGGCATGCAATTAGTATAGAGAGGACATACAGAGGTACAAAGGAGGCGGAGTGACGGGTCGCGCACAAGGGTCGCGCCCCATTGCGCATCTTGTAGGGGGGACGGCACCTTGCTCAAGGGCACCTCGGTAGTGGCTGGGAGGTGAGCCGACGCCTCCCACCGTCAGCTCACACTCCGATGGATGTTCTGGCAGGAGACACCCTGTGCCTGATGCAGCAAATCACTCGGTACATAACCGAGTCTCTGTCATGTTTCAAAGTCAGGACAATGTTCTTTTCATGGTAGGCTTCTTTCTATGTCTGTGAACACAGAGCTGATGCACCCTGACCTTGGAGTACACCTTGAACTTCTTTGGAGGTTGTTCTGAACTCTTTGGTTACCATTCGTACTATTAGTCTATTCAATTAGTCATTAATTTTCCTCATAGAATGATGGCTACAATCAGGTGGAACTTAATCTTCTGAATAGAAGATTAAGTGAAGAACATCAAACTGCTTGGAGATGGTCTGATAACCGTTGCTTTTAACATGCTTGTCTATAATCTCTTGAGGCAACTTGTCCCTACTTGTTACCCTTTAAAATAGTCAGACTAATCACAAGTTTAAAGACACCTGTGATGCAAATCAGAAGATTTGTTTAGTTTCCCTGTGGTCTCATTGTCTTCAGTCGTTTCTTGGAGTACCGTAAGTTTTCTCCAGGCCTGTTTCATCAGTTTATTTCATTCTGTTGAACCACAATTAAAAATCAGTGTCTGATTTTTATGAGTTAAATTTCATTCCATTTTTATTTGTCAGTTTCAAGTTATTTCAGTGACCATTGTGTCTTTGATTAACAGAGGGTTTCATGTTTGCCCTCCCCTCTAGACATGAGCTTATGAACAAAAAACAGAACTAAGATACAAAGACAACTCGATGACAAACCAGCTTTATATCAGTATTTTGTTTATTGTTGATTTGTTTTCTACAGTCATGACAAGGTTGCTAATGATATCATGCAAAAAAAGTATAAAGTACAAAGGCACACCAATCATAAGTTTGAATTAACCTGTGATGCAAATCAGAGGACCCATCTTAGTTTTGTTCATATTGTCTTCTATCGTTTCTTGGGGGACCATCATTTTTTTCCAGGCCTGTTTAATGAGTTTATTTCATTCTTATTCTTCTTCTTCTCCTTTTAGGTTTTCCTTTCAGGGGTCGTCACAGCAAATCAATTGCCTCCATCTGACCCAGTCTTCTGCATCATCTTCTCTCACACCAACTACCTTCATGTCCTCTTTCACTATATCCATAAACCTTCTCTTTGGTCTTCCTCTAGGCCTCCTGCCTGGCAGTTCAAGTTTATTTCATTCTGTTTAACCACAATTAAAAGTCAGTGTCTGATTTTCATTGGTTGAGTTTCATTTCATTTTTCAAGTTATTTCAATGACCATTGTGTGATTTTCGTTCATTAACAGAAGGTTTCATGTTTGCCCTCCCCTGTAGAAATGAGCTTATAAACACAGTCCTAATAAACAGAACTATGATAAAGAGACAACTTCATGACAATACAGCTTTACAGCAGCATTTTGTTTATTGTTGATTGGTTTTCTACAGTCATGACACAAGGTTGCTAATGATTTCATGCGAGAAAAGAAAGTATAAAGCAGAGACATTAATGATAACTTATGGGTGAATGAAGCCACACGTTGTGTTACACCGGCTGCCACAGATGACTTTACTGGCATAATTCATCTCGTTTCTTTTGTTACAGGAAAGTATAAAAGAAAATATGACACTTTGACAGTCTTCTCTTCTCAAGACTCGGTCATTAATCATTGCATGGACATCCATAGCGAACTTTGTAGTCACGACAATATCCATCTTTCTGGTCTTTATGGCGGCAAGCAAATCCTTGAGTTGGATTGTATCTGAAAATCATTTAATGATTCAGGATTGAAGTAGGAAGGGAATATTTGGTGTATAAACTACCAAAGCCATATATCCTTGCATATGTAGCTAGCATAGCAGAAAAATTTTTTTTTAATGTAATGGTACTGCTGGGACGGTAAATCTATTGGTGTGTTCTCATTTTATGGCAACTTACATAAAAATGGTCTCCCCTGTGCTGATGGCTGGGGTCATCGTGTCAATGGTAACAGCTTCGATGTACAGCGGTGTTTCACAGATTCCTTCCTTGGCTTCCTTCCTGTGGTCGATCAAAGTCTCCCAGTCTCCAGTTCCACTGGGGTGGTCCCTGTTAAACCACCTGGTCCAGCAAACTTCAGAGAGACATACCTAGATCATCCGTCAGAGATTATCACCTTGTCTTTTTGGTCTTTAACATTTATAGGACTAGAGACTAACCCTTCACACAAGTTTGAAGGGTTTCTTCTCCACAGATGTTCAAAATGATTTGGATCAGGACTCGTAGAAGTTCATTTCAGAATAGTCCAATGTGTAGCTCTCAGCCATTCTTGAGTATTTTTAGCTATGTTTTAGATGATTATCCTGTTAGAAAACACATGACCTGCAACTGACACTGGGCAGCACATTCTGCTCCAGAATTCCTTGATAGTCTTGACATTGTACACTGTACAGATTTAAGACACCTTGTGCATGATTCAGCAAGTCAGTCCCAGAACATAACCAAATCTTCTTCATATTTCACAGTAAGGACAGTATTTGTTTCCTGGTAGGCTTCATTTTTGCAACTGTTAAAATAGAGCTGATGCACCCTGACATTGGAGTACAGTTTAAACTTCTTTGGAGGTCTGGACTCTTTGGTAACCAATAGTTCTATCGGTCTCTTCAATTTGTCATTGGTTACGATCACGTGGAACTTAATCTTCTGAATATGTTCTACTGTAAGAATATCAAACTGCTTGGAGATGGCCTTATAGCCTTTGCCTTTAACATGCTTGTCTGTAGTCTCTTGATGCAACTTGTCCCTACTTGTCAGCCTTTAAGTAATCAGATTACTTTTCAAGTGCCTTCAACACCATCCATCCATACACCATTCTGTATACTACAGCAGCAATCCCCAACCTTTTTTGCGCCACGGACCGGTTTCATCTAAGATAATATATTCACGTACCGGTCTTAAAGGGGTCCTATTATAAAAAAACTGTAGTCTAATAATAAATCAGACATCAAAAGACAAACAACCTTTTTTTTTTTCATAAATTGATAATCAACATCTCTGTAAATGAAATAATTGAAATAACTATATTAAACTCGATTCAAGTGACTGCACTGAAGAGGTTTATTTTGAAGTATAGCGACTTACAATACGTGCATTCAACGTAGGAGAAATACTCAGCTTTTCCAATAAAAGAGTGAACAAGTCAATCAAATAATAATAAGAATGAGAATTAGTGGTTGGGGACTGCTGATCTCGGGGTAACGGGAGACATGAAAAGAAAACTGAAGTGTGTTCCAGACGTCCAATCTACTCCATAGTTTGGTTTTGTTTGCGATCACTGCCATATATCCTGCTTTACAAGGACAGGAGGCTGGAAATGGAACCAGGGTTTTCACTGCTTTTTGGGTGATCTCAGGATAATCTGCCTTGACTTTAGCCCAGAACACTGGCGCAGTTGTATGATTAGTCAGGAATCTCTGGAGTACTTCACGAGAAACTCTGCAAAGCTACAGAAATTAAGAACTGTGACCTTCAACTTCATGATCACAAGACGTGAAGATGATGACTCAGCAATGTTTCTGAAATAACATTACATTAACTCCATGTAACCCAAGTGTTTTCTTCCTTTTCCTCATTGACAGACACATTTGTTGAGAATTTCATCTGAAAAGAGTCATTTGCTTACCGGGTACAGGTAATGCTAATCTGCTGTGTTTGCCTTTTTTCTGGTTGCTTTCTGGAAGAGAAATAGAAATTATACCTTGACTGAGTCATCAAAATCATAGTTATGTTCACACCTCCTGCACTAATTGAGATAGACCTACCAATGAAAAATCCTGCAACAATGGCAATGCTTAACTGTTAGATAAAATTTTAAAAAAGCAGTTTACAATCAAAAAATATGACATATCATATACAGAAATTTAAAGTCTATGTAGAAAAATGTCAAATATGTTTGCATTTAAAAATATGAACTACATTACCAATTTGAACATGTTTGCTAAAGTGGGACCTTTGAATCTGTGGAGAAATGATAACATGATTTTAATAAAAACATTTAACTGGGTGCAGTACAGAAATGTGTTCGAAAACGTGTATGAAAATAATGTTGTTTGTACAGAGTTTCATCTTCATGATTAAGATATCCAGATTTAAATTCAGTTTTCATTCAAAACAAAATTCTTTCATAAGACAGTTGAAAAGCTATATGAACTTCCAAATTTCTTAATTTTTATCCTAAAACAAGAGGCTCACCCACATGATGTCCTGGTTTGAACAGTGTGGTTCTGCAACTGTAGTGAGTCTCTCCTGTCGTTCTCCTTAGATACAGCTTTGAACAATTGTTCCTATCAACACCTCCTACTGCCAGCTCCCACCACCTTTTGGTCACTGATAAAACGGCATCTCTGACAATGAATCATATCCTCGAAAGAATTAGTCTTAGTTTGTGACGTTCCTCTTTGCAATTTTTATATTACATTGATTTACCTGATGGTTGTATCCAGTAACTTGTGTAAAGAAAAAATAATTGAGGAACAAGTCTCACTTCATGAATTTCCTCTTTCCAATTTTTATATTATGATAATTAACTTAAGGTGGGGTTTTTTTTCAGGAACATCTGTAAAGAAAAAAATAATAGAGGAACGTCAGTCTTTAGGTCAAGAAACACAAACTGCACCTCAGACTGTAGCATCATTCCAGAAGATACAAGAAATTCAAAAGTTTTTGCAGGAGGGTCTCGCCTCTCACCGGACATGTAGAAAATTTCACATCAGGATAGTAGGTAGTGTCGGGACAAAAGAAACCCCACTGAACCTCGTCTCATGACACGTGAGCCCACGAACTGCACAAAACAAACTTATCAAAGTTCAACCAATCACAAGGCAGAATGAGATGTTTGCTTTGAGAGTTTTGAATTGTTTGAGGATTGTGCCTAGATCATTGTCCATTCATGATGGGACTCATTGTCTTATTGGTCTTGAACATGTATAGGACTAGAGGGTAAACCTTCACACGGGTTTGAAGGGTTCCTTCTCCACATATGTTCAACAGGTTTTGGATCAGGTCTCATAGAAGTTCACTTCAGAATAGTCCAATGTTTAGCTCTGAGTCATTCAAGGTTATTTTTAACTGTCTTTGGATCATTATCCTGTTGTAAGACCCATGACCTGCAGCTGACACTGGGCAGCACATTCCGCTCCAGAATTCCTTGATAGTATTGATATTTTATTGTACCTTGTCCAGATTTAAGACACCATGTGTCTGATGCAGCAAATCAGCCCCAGATCATAACCGAGCTTCCTTCATATTTCACAGTAAGGACAATGTTCTTTTCCTGGTAGGCTTCATTCTATGTCTGTGAACATTTTGTCGATGTGCCCTTTGGTAACCGTTTGGTACTATTGGTCTCTTCAATTTGTCATTAAATGTCCTCATAGAATATTGGCTACCATCATATGGAACATAATCTTCTCAATATGTGCTACTGTAGTCACAAGAACATCAAACTGCTTGGAGATGATCTTAAAAGCTTCACCTTTTACCTGTCTGTCTTGAGGCAGCTTATCCCTACTTGTTACCCTTTAAAATAAATCAGACGGACTAATCATAAATTTGAAGATAGTTGTGATGCAAATCAGAGAACATGTCTTAGTTTCTCTGTGGTCACGTTGTCTTCAATCGTTTCTTGGGGTACCACTATTTTTGTCCAGGCCTGTTTCACCAGTTTATCATTCTGTTGAACTGCAATTAAAAATCAGTGGCTGATTTTCAATGTTTGAATTTCATTACATTTGTGGTTACCTTTGTGACTTTCAAGTTATTTCAGTGACCATTGTGTTTTTCTTTCATTAACACAGGGTTTGATGTTTGCCCTCCCCTCTAGACATGAGCTCATGAACACAGTCCTAATAAACAGAACTAAGATAAAGAGACAACTTAATGACAAAGCAAGTTTATAGCATTTTTTTGTTTATTGTTGATTGGTTTTCTACAGTCATGACAAGGTTACTGATGATTTCATGCGAAAAAAGAAAGTATAAAGCATCAAACGGTCATTTTTCAGAGCCATTAATGGTAATTTATGGGTGAATGACAACCACCACATGTGGTGTTACACCAGCTGCCACGGATGTTTTTACTGGCAGAATGCATCATGTTTCATACATTGCAGGAAAATGTAAAAGAAACTTAAAGCAAAGGGTAATCAAAATAATTTTTACATTGACAGTTGTCTTCCCTGGTTCTCAGCTGTAGAGTTATTCTTCTTTGCATGGACATTTGAAGCGAACTTTGTAGTCAAGGCAAACTCCATCGTGTTGGTCTTCATTACGGCAAACAAATCCTCGAGTTGGATTGTTTCTGAAAACCATTTAATGATTCAAGTTTGAAGCAAGAAGGTAATATTATAGTAATAAGATTTTTCAAGGAATAAACTACCAACGGCATACAGTATATCCTTGGTTACGTAGCTAAAACAACAAAAATATGACTTTTAATGTCATAGTACTTTTGAGAGGGTAGATGACTTCAAGGCAACTTACACAAGGAAGGTCTCCCCTGTGTTGGCGGCTGGGATCAGCGTGTCGACGGTAACAGCTTCAATGTGCAACGGGTTTTCACAGATTTCGTCCTTGTTTTCCCTCCTGAGGTCCATCAAAGTCTCCCAGTCTCCACTTCCAGGGGGGTCATCCCTGTCATACCAATTGGTGTAGCATTCTTTATCGGGATGAAAGAGACACAGAGTGATTGTTGAGAAACAGAGCGAAAGCCTCATATTTGGTTTAGTGTTGTGTATTGGGATTTCACCATGACACATGTACAATTCTGTGACATAGTACCGTTGGCACAATAGGGGGACTTGCACATGAAGCGAACTTTATAGTCTTTACACATTTTGCCCGTGGGCTGCTGGGAGTTTAAACAGATGAATCCCTTAGTGGTGTCGCTTCTGAAAAAGAGACAGGGAATTGGTTAAAATATCTGAGGGGATGGATCCATTTATGATCTTTTAGCCACAGTTTATAGGAAATTTAGTTGTTCGGTAGGTGGTCAAATTTAGTCGAGGGTCAAAATACATCACCATTGTTTCTCATTATACGAATATTTTTCATTTGTGAAGTTCTTACATATAAATAACATCCCCTGTTTGTTCTGGAGTCAGCCCACATTTAGTCTCGGCCTCAATCTGCGTTGGTTCATGGCAGATCTTGCCTGGGTTCTCCAAACGAAGATTTCTGAGGTCTTCCCAGTCTCCAGTATCAGGGGGGTCATCTCTGTCAAACCAGTCTGTCCAGCATTCTTTATAAACACAAATTGAAATTGCACAATTGTGAATTGTTTTATGTGAGTTTTAAATGTCAGAGCATCCAAACTCAAATTCACAAAGAGGTGTGGATGTGGGTGAGGTAAGCACAGGGCCTTTCTAAACAAAGTTGGAAGAAAAGCAAAACAGAAGGGTTTCAGACTTTTTCAAAGAGACTCTTTTAATCTCTGTAGCAGTTTAGGAGAAAGGCTCCAAGGCAATATTAAATTAGAAACTTGACTTTCAACTTCATAATCGCAAGGTGAGAAGATGATGACTCAGTTTGCAATCTTTTTGAAATAAAATCGCATTAACTTCATGTAACCCAAATGTTTGCTTCCTTTTCTGCAATGACAGACACATTTCTTGAAAATATTATCTGAACACAGTGAATGCTTACCATTTGACTCTGATTTGTAACTGCCTATCTTCTGGTGGCTTACTGAAGGAGCTATGAAAACAATCATGACTGAGTCATTAAAATTATACTTAGGATCATAATGCCTGCAGTGATTGAGATACACCTACCAATGAACAATCCAGCAACAACGGCAATGCTTAACTGTAAAAAAAACAAAACAACCCCAAACAAATCACAAAATATGACATATCACAGACATTGAAAATCTACAGTAGAAAGATTTCAAAAATGTGTTTGTCTTAAGAAGTCTGCAATACATTACCAGTTTGAACATGTTTGCTAAAGTGGGAGCTTAAATCTGTGGAGAAATGATTTCATCAGTTTAAAGAAAACATGTGCAGTACAGTAATATGTTCAAGTTTTCACTTCAAACAACATATTCTTTCATAAAAGACAGTTGAAAAGCTATTTGAACTTCAAAATTGGGGTAATTTTTAATTTCTATCCTGAAACAAGAAAAGAGGCTCACCCACAGGACGCCCTGGTTTGAACAGTGTGATTCTGTGATCGTCTGCATCAGTCCCTCCTGTCGGTCTCCTTATATACAGCTCTTCAAATTGCTGCTATCAACATTTCCTACTGTACTGCCAGCTCCCACTGCCTTTTGGTCATTGATAAGACGGCATTTCTGACAATGAGTTATAACCTCAAGCAAATTAGAGTCTCAGTTTGTGATGTTACACACATACACTTTCAATATGCGCTTCTTCCACTGTCGTGGGACACAGAGAGAACATGCAAAGTCCAGAGAGTGGAACCGCCTTGCTGTGCGGCAACAGCGCTACCCACTACACCACTGTACCACCCGTTTGTGAAGGTCCTCTTTATAATTTTTATGTCACATGAATTTTTACTTGGGGTTTTTTATCCAGGAACATTTGTAAAGAAACAAATAATAGAGGAACGCCATTCGTTAACATATATAGGATAGAGAGTAAACCTTTACACAGGTTTGAAGGATTCCTTCCCACCAGATATTCAATAGGATTTAGATCAGGGCACATTTGTGGATAGTCCAATGTTTAACTCTAAGCCATTGTTGGGTATTTTTCGCTGTGTTTTAGGTCATTATCCTTTTGGAAGACACATGACCTGTAACTGACACTGGGCAGCACATTCCGCTCCAGATTTCCTTGATAGGCTTGATATTTCATTTTATCCTGTACAGATTTAAGACACTATGTGCCTGATGCAGCAATAGCCCCAGAATATATCCGAGCCTCCTTCATGTTTCGCAGTCAGGACAGCTTTCTTTTCTTGGTAGGCTTCATTCTATGTCTGTGAGAACAGAGCTGATGTACCCTGACCTTGGAGTACACCTTGAACTTCTTTGGAAGTTGTTCTGGACTCTTATGTTTCCATTCGTACTATCGGTCTCTTCAATTTGTGAGTAATTTTCCCCATGGAATGTTGGCTACAATCACATAGAACTTAATCTTCTGAATATGTGCTACTTGTACTGTAGTCAGAAGAACTTCAAACTGTTTGGAAATGGTCTGATAGCCTTTGCCTTTAACATGTTTGTCTATAATCTCTTGAGGTGACTTGTCCCTACTTGTTACCCTTCAAATAATCAGTTTGAAGACAGCTGTGATGCAAATCAGAAGACCCGTCTTAGTTTCCTTGTGGTCACATTGTCTTCAGTTGTTTCTTTGGATACCATCGTTTTTGTTCAAGCCTGTTTCATGAGTTTATCTCAGTCTGTTGAACCACAATTAAAAATCAGTGTCTGATTTTCGTTGGTTAAATTTCATTCCATTTTAATTTGTGGTTACCTTTGTCAGTTTCGAGTTGTTTCGGTGACCATTGTAACTTTCTTTATTAACAGAGGGTTTCATGTTTGCCCTCCCCTCTAGACATGAGCTCATGAACACAGTCCTAATAAACGGAACTAAGATAAAGAAGGAACTTACAGCATTATTTTGTTCATTGTTTATTTGTTTTCTACAGTCACGATATAAGGTTGCTAATGATTTCATGAGAGAAAAGAAAGTATAAAGCATTTAACAGTCATTTTCCAGAGACGTTAATCATAAATTGTTGGTGAATAAAGCCGCACATTGTGCTGTTACACCGGCTACCACAAATTCGTTGTGTTTCTTCTGTTACCAGAAAAGTATAAAAGAAAATATAAGACTTTGACTGTCTCTCTTCCAAGACTCAGTTGTAGAGTCATTTTTCGTTGCATGGACATCCAAAACAAACTTTGTAGTCATGGCAAGCTCCATCTTTCTGGTCTTCATTGCGGCAAACAAATCCTTGTGTTGGATTGTATCTGAAAATCATTTAATGATTCAAGATTTTAGCAGGAAGGGAATATTTTGGTGTATAAACTACCAAAGTCATACTGTATATCCTTGCTTATATAGCCAATACATCAGAAATATGATTTTCAATGCAATAGTACTGTTCAGAGGATAAATCCATTGGTGTATTCTCACTTCATGGCGACTTACATATAGATGGTCTCCCCTGTGCTGATTGCTGGGGTCATCATGTCAATGGTAACAGCTTCGATATACAGTAGAGTTTTACAGATTTCATCCTTGAATTCCTTCCTGATGTCGATCAAAGTCTCCCAGTCACCAGTTCCACTGGGGTTGTCCCTGTCAAACCACCCGGTCCAGCAAACTTCAGTGAACAACAAGAGATACCAAAAGATTGGTGAGAAAAAGGTGGAAGCCTCATTTTTGGTTTAGCGCTGTCTGTTAGCAAATAAACAGAACTCTTGTTCAGTGCTGTGATACAGTACCTCCACCATCACAGAATGGGGGATGGCAGCTGAAACGAACTTTATAGTCATTACACAGTTTTCCCTTGGGCTGCTGGGAGTTTAAACAAATGAATCCAGTTGTGGTATCACTTCTGAAAAAGAGTCAATAGGAGATTACTGGTAGTCAACTTTGGTAATCTATACATTTATATTCCACTCCATTAAAACGATCAAATAATTTTTATTTGTGAAGTTCTTACTTGTGAATCACATCCCCTGTTGCACCTGCAGCCACCCCAGTGAGAGTCCTGGCCTCAATTTGCACTGGTTTGGGGCAGATCTTCCCTTTGTTCTCAGCACGAAGATTGAGGAGGGTCTCCCAGTCTCCACTACCAGAGGGGTAATCTCTGTCAAACCAGTCTGTCCAACATTCTGTATAAACAGAATCTGAGATGTGATCATCATGGCATTTGAAACTGCACAATTGAGATTTGGTCTAGATCACAAGTGTCAGACTCAAGGCCCGGGGGCCAAATGTGGCCCGCCAGAGCATAAAGGTCTGAAAAAATAAATTGCTCAAAGTGTGCTTTGACCAAAAACTACATTACCCACGATTCAGTAAACAAGCCCATTTTAACTTTGACAAAAACGTTTTGAACAAAGTTAATGTCCAAACTTGTGTTTGATTTCATAACCTGAAAAGGGATCAATGTTATCACAGAGAAACAAGCAAGCATATTTTTTCTCTGCAACTGTAATCTTTGTAACTTAGATTGCATTGAGTTACAATTAGTTACATTTATTAGTTACATCTGGCCCTTTGAGGACAGCCGTTATGCAAATATGGCCCTCTGTGAAAATGAGTTAGACACCCCTGGTTTACATGAGTTTAAGTAAAGCAAATATGAAGAAACGTTGTTATATACTTATGAATGTGGGTGGGATAGTCACAGGGTTTTTCTGAACGGGTACAATACAAAACAAAAGAGTTTTAGAGTTTTCAAAAGAGACACAAAACATATTACAGAGGAATCTGTGATTTCTTCTGCACGGATTCTCTATCCTGCCTTTATTTATTTTGAAGTCAGGAAGTCTATTCTCTACATAAAACCACGACCATTAAGGTGTCACAGAGCCTGATTCAAAGGGATAATTCACATTTAAATAAAAATTATGACATTTTCTTTGCACATCAATGAAGATGGGAAGACATTTCTTAGTGTACAACAGTTTAACTTCAGATCAGATAACAGCATTGTCTGAAATGACTAAAACAGATGGGAAATAGTGTTGAGTGACTATCGATCTCTCAACATAATCTGAATGAGTTGTGACTCCAGAATCCCTACTTTATTTGAACCATTACGTACGACCCTCTTTAGTGGGGCTTCTCACCTAAAAGCGTTACCCTCGCCGACCGTCTGAGGGGTGTTATATGAGTTTACACCAGTTTTTTGTAGTTTGGGAGAAGGGCTGCAACGCTATATGAAGTGAGAAACTTGACCTCCAACTTCAGTGTCACAAGATGATTCAGTTTGCAATGTTTCTGAAATAACATTACATTAACTTCATGTAACCTAAATGTTTTCTTCCTTTTCCTCAGTGACAGACACATTTGTTGAGAATTTAATCTGAAAACAGTCACACGCTTACTGGGTAACGGTACCGGTAAAGCTAACTCGCTGTTCTTGACAATTTGCTGGTTGCTTTCTTGAAAAGAAATGAAAAAAATATCATTACTGAGTCATCAAAATCAGACTTTAAATCCTGTCGTTCTCTTTGTATACATTGCATAAGTTTATACAGTTAGACTTTTTGTCAGATCTGCTTATGGCATTTAGGGACCACACGATGTCTGTGTAGGTTCTCAGTCATCCAGGTCATGGTTATCCAAAAGCTGTTGAGTCGATCCACTGGACGTTTAAGAAAGTTCTTGAAGACGTTTCGTCTCTCATCCAAGAGACTTCTTCAGTTCAGAGAGTGGCTGATAAAGTCCCAGCTTATAAACCCTGTGTGGTGTGGTCAGTGCTATTCACATTCCAACGAACGTCGCCAAAACCCGTCTGGCTCCTCAACGATTGTTGATGGGGGTCCAAAGGGGGTCGTTGGGATGTGACTTACACATTTGTATGCTAATGAGGGTCATTAGCATGAGAGACATCACCTGGGTCAAACCCTGGGTCCTGGTAGGCTTCATTCTATGTCTGTGAACATTTCGTCGATGTGCCCTTTGGTAACCGTTTGGTACTATTGGTCTCTTCAATTTGTCATTAAATGTCCTCATAGAATATTGGCTACCATCATATGGAACATAATCTTCTCAATATGTGCTACTGTAGTCACAAGAACATCAAATTGCTTGGAGATGATCTTAAAAGCTTCATCTTTTACCTGTCTGCCTTGAGGCAGCTTATCCCTACTTGTTACCCTTTAAAATAAATAATCAGACGGACTAATCATAAATCTGAAGACAGTTGTGATGCAAATCAGAGAACATGTCTTAGTTCCTCTGTGGTCACATTGTCTTCAATCGTTTCTTGGGGTACCACTATTTTTGTCCAGGCCTGTTTCACCAGTTTATCATTCTGTTGAACTACAATTAAAAATCAGTGGCTGATTTTCAATGTTTGAATTTCATTACATTTGTGGTTACCTTTGTGACTTTCAAGTTATTTCAGTGACCATTGTGTTTTTCTTTCATTAACACAGGGTTTGATGTTTGCCCTCCCCTCTAGACATGAGCTCATGAACACAGTCCTAATAAACAGAACTAAGATAAAGAGACAACTTAATGACAAAGCAAGTTTATAGCATTTTTTTGTTTATTGTTGATTGGTTTTCTACAGTCATGACAAGGTTACTGATGATTTCATGCGAAAAAAGAAAGTATAAAGCATCAAACGGTCATTTTTCAGAGCCATTAATGGTAATTTATGGGTGAATGACAACCACCACATGTGGTGTTACATCGGCTGCCACGAATGTTTTTACTGGCAGAATGCATCATGTTTCATACATTGCAGGAAAATGTAAAAGAAACTTAAAGCAAAGGGTAATCAAAATAATTTTTACATTGACAGTTGTCTTCCCTGGTTCTCAGCTGTAGAGTTATTCTTCTTTGCATGGACATTTGAAGCGAACTTTGTAGTCAAGGCAAACTCCATCGTGTTGGTCTTCATTACGGCAAACAAATCCTCGAGTTGGATTGTTTCTGAAAACCATTTAATGATTCAAGTTTGAAGCAAGAAGGTAATATTATAGTAATAAGATTTTTCAGGGAATAAACTACCAACGGCATACAGTATATCCTTGGTTACATAGCTAGAACAACAAATATATGACTTTTAATGTCATAGTACTTTTGAGAGGGTAGATGACTTCAAGGCAACTTACACAAGGAAGGTCTCCCCTGTGTTGGCGGCTGGGATCAGCGTGTCGACGGTAACAGCTTCAATGTGCAACGGGTTTTCACAGATTTCGTCCTTGTTTTCCCTCCTGAGGTCCATCAAAGTCTCCCAGTCTCCACTTCCAGGGGGGTCATCCCTGTCATACCAATTGGTGTAGCATTCTTTATCGGGATGAAAGAGACACAGAGTGATTGTTGAGAAACAGAGCGAAAGCCTCATATTTGGTTTAGTGTTGTGTATTGGGATTTCACCATGACACATGTACAATTCTGTGACATAGTACCGTTGGCACAATAGGGGGACTTGCACATGAAGCGAACTTTATAGTCTTTACACATTTTGCCCGTGGGCTGCTGGGAGTTTAAACAGACGAATCCCTTAGTGGTGTCGCTTCTGAAAAAGAGACAGGGAATTGGTTAAAATATCTGAGGGGATGGATCCATTTATGATCTTTTAGCCACAGTTTATAGGAAATTTAGTTTTTCGGTAGGTGGTCAAATTTAGTCGAGGGTCAAAATACATCACCATTGTTTCTCATTATACGAATATTTTTCATTTGTGAAGTTCTTACATATAAATAACATCCCCTGTTTGTTCTGGAGTCAGCCCACATTTAGTCTCGGCCTCAATCTGCGTTGGTTCATGGCAGATCTTGCCTGGGTTCTCCAAACGAAGATTTCTGAGGTCTTCCCAGTCTCCAGTATCAGGGGGGTCATCTCTGTCAAACCAGTCTGTCCAGCATTCTTTATAAACACAAATTGAAATTGCACAATTGTGAATTGTTTTATGTGAGTTTTAAATGTCAGAGCATCCAAACTCAAATTCACAAAGAGGTGTGGATGTGGATGAGGTAAGCACAGGGCCTTTCTAAACAAAGTTGGAAGAAAAGCAAAACAGAAGGGTTTCAGACTTTTTCAACGAGACTCTTTTAATCTCTGTAGCAGTTTAGGAGAAAGGCTCCAAGGCAATATTAAATTAGAAACTTGACTTTCAACTTCATAATCGCAAGGTGAGAAGATGATGACTCAGTTTGCAATCTTTTTGAAATAAAATCGCATTAACTTCATGTAACCCAAATGTTTGCTTCCTTTTCTGCAATGACAGACACATTTCTTGAAAATATTATCTGAACACAGTGAATGCTTACCATTTGACTTTGATTTGCAACTGCCTATCTTCTGGTGGCTTACTGAAGGAGCTATGAAAACAATCATGACTGAGTCATTAAAATTATACTTAGGATCATAATGCCTGCAGTGATTGAGATACACCTACCAATGAACAATCCAGCAACAATGGCAATGCTTAACTGTAAAAAAAAAAAAAACAACCCCAAACAAATCACAAAATATGACATATCACAGACATTGAAAATCTACAGTAGAAAGATTTCAAAAATGTGTTTGTCTTAAGAAGTCTGCAATACATTACCAGTTTGAACATGTTTGCTAAAGTGGGAGCTTAAATCTGTGGAGAAATGATTTCATCAGTTTAAAGAAAACATGTGCAGTACAGTAATATGTTCAAGTTTTCACTTCAAACAACATATTCTTTCATAAAAGACAGTTGAAAAGCTATTTGAACTTCAAAATTGGGGTAATTTTTAATTTCTATCCTGAAACAAGAAAAGAGGCTCACCCACAGGACGCCCTGGTTTGAACAGTGTGATTCTGTGATCGTCTGCATCAGTCCCTCCTGTCGGTCTCCTTATATACAGCTCTTCAAATTGCTGCTATCAACATTTCCTACTGTACTGCCAGCTCCCACTGCCTTTTGGTCATTGATAAGACGGCATTTCTGACAATGAGTTATAACCTCAAGCAAATTAGAGTCTCAGTTTGTGATGTTACACACATACACTTTCAATATGCGCTTCTTCCACTGTCGTGGGACACAGAGAGAACATGCAAAGTCCAGAGAGTGGAACCGCCTTGCTGTGCGGCAACAGCGCTACCCACTACACCACTGTACCACCCGTTTGTGAAGGTCCTCTTTATAATTTTTATGTTACATGAATTTTTACTTGGGTTTTTTTATCCAGGAACATTTGTAAAGAAACAAATAATAGAGGAACGCCATTCGTTAACATATATAGGATAGAGAGTAAACCTTTACACAGGTTTGAAGGATTCCTTCTCACCAGATATTCAATAGGATTTAGATCAGGGCACATTTGTGGATAGTCCAATGTTTAACTCTAAGCCATTGTTGGGTATTTTTCGCTGTGTTTTAGGTCATTATCCTTTTGGAAGACACATGACCTGTAACTGACACTGGGCAGCACATTCCGCTCCAGATTTCCTTGATAGGCTTGATATTTCATTTTATCCTGTACAGATTTAAGACACTATGTGCCTGATGCAGCAATAGCCCCAGAATATATCCGAGCCTCCTTCATGTTTCGCAGTCAGGACAGCTTTCTTTTCTTGGTAGGCTTCATTCTATGTCTGTGAGAACAGAGCTGATGTACCCTGACCTTGGAGTACACCTTGAACTTCTTTGGAAGTTGTTCTGGACTCTTATGTTTCCATTCGTACTATCGGTCTCTTCAATTTGTGAGTAATTTTCCCCATGGAATGTTGGCTACAATCACATAGAACTTAATCTTCTGAATATGTGCTACTTGTACTGTAGTCAGAAGAACTTCAAACTGTTTGGAGATGGTCTGATAGCCTTTGCCTTTAACATGTTTGTCTATAATCTCTTGAGGTGACTTGTCCCTACTTGTTACCCTTTAAATAATCAGTTTGAAGACAGCTGTGATGCAAATCAGAAGACCCGTCTTAGTTTTCTTGTGGTCACATTGTCTTCAGTTGTTTCTTTGGATACCATCGTTTTTGTTCAAGCCTGTTTCATGAGTTTATCTCAGTCTGTTGAACCACAATTAAAAATCAGTGTCTGATTTTCGTTGGTTAAATTTCATTCCATTTTAATTTGTGGTTACCTTTGTCAGTTTCAAGTTGTTTCGGTGACCATTGTAATTTTCTTTATTAACAGAGGGTTTCATGTTTGCCCTCCCCTCTAGACATGAGCTCATGAACACAGTCCTAATAAACGGAACTAAGATAAAGAAGGAACTTACAGCATTATTTTGTTCATTGTTTATTTGTTTTCTACAGTCACGATATAAGGTTGCTAATGATTTCATGAGAGAAAAGAAAGTATAAAGCATCTAACAGTCATTTTCCAGAGACGTTAATCATAAATTGTTGGTGAATAAAGCCGCACGTTGTGCTGTTACACCGGCTACCACAAATTTGTTGTGTTTCTTCTGTTACCAGAAAAGTATAAAAGAAAATATAAGACTTTGACTGTCTCTCTTCCAAGACTCAGTTGTAGAGTCATTTTTCGTTGCATGGACATCCAAAGCGAACTTTGTAGTCACGGCAAGCTCCATCTTTCTGGTCTTCATTGCGGCAAACAAATCCTTGTGTTGGATTGTATCTGAAAATCATTTAATGATTCAAGATTTTAGCAGGATGGGAATATTTTGGTGTATAAACTACCAAAGTCATACTGTATATCCTTGCTTATATAGCCAATACATCAGAAATATGATTTTCAATGCAATAGTACTGTTCAGAGGATAAATCCATTGGTGTATTCTCACTTCATGGCGACTTACATATAGATGGTCTCCCCTGTGCTGATTGCTGGGGTCATCATGTCAATGGTAACAGCTTCGATATACAGTAGAGTTTTACAGATTTCATCCTTGAATTCCTTCCTGATGTCGATCAAAGTCTCCCAGTCTCCAGTTCCACTGGGGTTGTCCCTGTCAAACCACCCGGTCCAGCAAACTTCAGTGAACAACAAGAGATACCAAAAGATTGGTGAGAAAAAGGTGGAAGCCTCATTTTTGGTTTAGCGCTGTCTGTTAGCAAATAAACAGAACTCTTGTTCAGTGCTGTGATACAGTACCTCCACCATCACAGAATGGGGGATGGCAGCTGAAACGAACTTTATAGTCATTACACAGTTTTCCCTTGGGCTGCTGGGAGTTTAAACAAATGAATCCAGTTGTGGTGTCACTTCTGAAAAAGAGTCAATAGGAGATTACTGGTAGTCAACTTTGGTAATCTATACATTTATATTCCACTCCATTAAAACGATCAAATAATTTTTATTTGTGAAGTTCTTACTTGTGAATCACATCCCCTGTTGCACCTGCAGCCACCCCAGTGAGAGTCCTGGCCTCAATTTGCACTGGTTTGGGGCAGATCTTCCCTTTGTTCTCAGCACGAAGATTGAGGAGGGTCTCCCAGTCTCCACTACCAGAGGGGTAATCTCTGTCAAACCAGTCTGTCCAGCATTCTGTATAAACAGAATCTGAGATGTGATCATCGTGGCATTTGAAACTGCACAATTGAGATTTGGTCTAGATCACAAGTGTCAGACTCAAGGCCCGGGGGCCAAATGTGGCCCGCCAGAGCATAAAGGTCTGAAAAAATAAATTGCTCAAAGTGTGCTTTGACCAAAAACTACATTACCCACGATTCAGTAAACAAGCCCATTTTAACTTTGACAAAAACGTTTTGAACAAAGTTAATGTCCAAACTTGTGTTTGATTTCATAACCTGAAAAGGGATCAATGTTATCACAGAGAAACAAGCAAGCATATTTTTTCTCTGCAACTGTAATCTTTGTAACTTAGATTGCATTGAGTTACAATTAGTTACATTTATTAGTTACATCTGGCCCTTTGAGGACAGCCGTTATGCAAATGTGGCCCTCTGTGAAAATGAGTTAGACACCCCTGGTCTACATGAGTTTAAGTAAAGCAAATATGAAGAAAAGTTGTTATATACTTATGAATGTGGGTGGGATAGTCACAGGGTTTTTCTGAACAGGTACAATACAAAACAAAAGAGTTTTAGAGTTTTCAAAAGAGACACAAAACATATTACAGAGGAATCTGTGATTTCTTCTGCACGGATTCTCTATCCTGCCTTTATTTATTTTGAAGTCAGGAAGTCTATTCTCTACATAAAACCACGACCATTAAGGTGTCACAGAGCCTGATTCAAAGGGATAATTCACATTTAAATAAAAATTATGACATTTTCTTTGCACATCAATGAAGATGGGAAGACATTTCTTAGTGTACAACAGTTTAACTTCAGATCAGATAACAGCATTGTCTGAAATGACTAAAACAGATGGGAAATAGTGTTGAGTGACTATCGATCTCTCAACATAATCTGAATGAGTTGTGACTCCAGAATCCCTACTTTATTTGAACCATTACGTACGACCCTCTTTAGTGGGGCTTCTCACCTAAAAGCGTTACCCTCGCCGACCGTCTGAGGGGTGTTATATGAGTTTACACCAGTTTTTTGTAGTTTGGGAGAAGGGCTGCAACGCTATATGAAGTGAGAAACTTGACCTCCAACTTCAGTGTCACAAGATGATTCAGTTTGCAATGTTTCTGAAATAACATTACATTAACTTCATGTAACCTAAATGTTTTCTTCCTTTTCCTCAGTGACAGACACATTTGTTGAGAATTTAATCTGAAAACAGTCACACGCTTACTGGGTAACGGTACCGGTAAAGCTAACTCGCTGTTCTTGACAATTTGCTGGTTGCTTTCTGGAAAAGAAATGAAAAAAATATCATTACTGAGTCATCAAAATCAGACTTTAAATCCTGTCATTCTCTTTGTATACATTGCATAAGTTTATACAGTTAGACTTTTTGTCAGATCTGCTTATGGCATTTAGGGACCACACGATGTCTGTGTAGGTTCTCAGTCATCCAGGTCATGGTTATCCAAAAGCTGTTGAGTCGATCCACTGGACGTTTAAGAAAGTTCTTGAAGACGTTTCGTCTCTCATCCAAGAGACTTCTTCAGTTCAGAGAGTGGCTGATAAAGTCCCAGCTTATAAACCCTGTGTGGTGTGGTCAGTGCTATTCACATTCCAACGAACGTCGCCAAAACCCGTCTGGCTCCTCAACGATTGTTGATGGGGGTCCAAAGGGGGTCGTTGGGATGTGACTTACACATTTGTATGCTAATGAGGGTCATTAGCATGAGAGACATCACCTGGGTCAAACCCTGGGTCCTGGTAGGCTTCATTCTATGTCTGTGAACATTTCGTCGATGTGCCCTTTGGTAACCGTTTGGTACTATTGGTCTCTTCAATTTGTCATTAAATGTCCTCATAGAATATTGGCTACCATCATATGGAACATAATCTTCTCAATATGTGCTACTGTAGTCACAAGAGCATCAAATTGCTTGGAGATGATCTTAAAAGCTTCACCTTTTACCTGTCTGCCTTGAGGCAGCTTATCCCTACTTGTTACCCTTTAAAATAAATAATCAGACGGACTAATCATAAATCTGAAGACAGTTGTGATGCAAATCAGAGAACATGTCTTAGTTCCTCTGTGGTCACATTGTCTTCAATCGTTTCTTGGGGTACCACTATTTTTGTCCAGGCCTGTTTCACCAGTTTATCATTCTGTTGAACTACAATTAAAAATCAGTGGCTGATTTTCAATGTTTGAATTTCATTACATTTGTGGTTACCTTTGTGACTTTCAAGTTATTTCAGTGACCATTGTGTTTTTCTTTCATTAACACAGGGTTTGATGTTTGCCCTCCCCTCTAGACATGAGCTCATGAACACAGTCCTAATAAACAGAACTAAGATAAAGAGACAACTTAATGACAAAGCAAGTTTATAGCATTTTTTTGTTTATTGTTGATTGGTTTTCTAGTCATGACAAGGTTACTGATGATTTCATGCGAGAAAAGAAAGTATAAAGCATCAAACGGTCATTTTTCAGAGCCATTAATGGTAATTTATGGGTGAATGACAACCACCACATGTGGTGTTACACCGGCTGCCACGGATGTTTTTACTGGCAGAATGCATCATGTTTCATACATTGCAGGAAAATGTAAAAGAAACTTAAAGCAAAGGGTAATCAAAATAATTTTTACATTGACAGTTGTCTTCCCTGGTTCTCAGCTGTAGAGTTATTCTTCTTTGCATGGACATTTGAAGCGAACTTTGTAGTCAAGGCAAACTCCATCGTGTTGGTCTTCATTACGGCAAACAAATCCTCGAGTTGGATTGTTTCTGAAAACCATTTAATGATTCAAGTTTGAAGCAAGAAGGTAATATTATAGTAATAAGATTTTTCAGGGAATAAACTACCAACGGCATACAGTATATCCTTGGTTACATAGCTAGAACAACAAAAATATGACTTTTAATGTCATAGTACTTTTGAGAGGGTAGATGACTTCAAGGCAACTTACACAAGGAAGGTCTCCCCTGTGTTGGCGGCTGGGATCAGCGTGTCGACGGTAACAGCTTCAATGTGCAACGGGTTTTCACAGATTTCGTCCTTGTTTTCCCTCCTGAGGTCCATCAAAGTCTCCCAGTCTCCACTTCCGGGGGGGTCATCCCTGTCATACCAATTGGTGTAGCATTCTTTATCGGGATGAAAGAGACACAGAGTGATTGTTGAGAAACAGAGCGAAAGCCTCATATTTGGTTTAGTGTTGTGTATTGGGATTTCACCATGACACATGTACAATTCTGTGACATAGTACCGTTGGCACAATAGGGGGACTTGCACATGAAGCGAACTTTATAGTCTTTACACATTTTGCCCGTGGGCTGCTGGGAGTTTAAACAGACGAATCCCTTAGTGGTGTCGCTTCTGAAAAAGAGACAGGGAATTGGTTAAAATATCTGAGGGGATGGATCCATTTATGATCTTTTAGCCACAGTTTATAGGAAATTTAGTTGTTCGGTAGGTGGTCAAATTTAGTCGAGGGTCAAAATACATCACCATTGTTTCTCATTATACGAATATTTTTCATTTGTGAAGTTCTTACCTATAAATCACATCCCCTGTTTGTTCTGGAGTCAGCCCACATTTAGTCTCGGCCTCAATCTGCGTTGGTTCATGGCAGATCTTGCCTGGGTTCTCCAAACGAAGATTTCTGAGGTCTTCCCAGTCTCCAGTATCAGGGGGGTCATCTCTGTCAAACCAGTCTGTCCAGCATTCTTTATAAACACAAATTGAAATCTCACAATTGTGAATTGTTTTATGTGAGTTTTAAATGTCAGAGCATCCAAACTCAAATTCACAAAGAGGTGTGGATATGGGTGAGGTAAGCACAGGGCCTTTCTAAACAAAGTTGGAAGAAAAGCAAAACAGAAGGGTTTCAGACTTTTTCAACGAGACTCTTTTAATCTCTGTAGCAGTTTAGGAGAAAGGCTCCAAGGCAATATTAAATTAGAAACTTGACTTTCAACTTCATAATCGCAAGGTGAGAAGATGATGACTCAGTTTGCAATCTTTTTGAAATAAAATCGCATTAACTTCATGTAACCCAAATGTTTGCTTCCTTTTCTGCAATGACAGACACATTTCTTGAAAATATTATCTGAACACAGTGAATGCTTACCATTTGACTCTGATTTGTAACTGCCTATCTTCTGGTGGCTTACTGAAGGAGCTATGAAAACAATCATGACTGAGTCATTAAA
The DNA here is from genome assembly GCA_013358685.1 of Antennarius maculatus. Classification (NCBI taxonomy): domain Eukaryota; kingdom Metazoa; phylum Chordata; class Actinopteri; order Lophiiformes; family Antennariidae; genus Antennarius; species Antennarius maculatus. The sequence goes on along the minus strand of CM023625.1, from coordinate 16,790,454 downwards.
ATTATACTTAGGATCATAATGCCTGCAGTGATTGAGATACACCTACCAATGAACAATCCAGCAACAATGGCAATGCTTAACTGTAAAAAAAACAAAACAACCCCAAACAAATCACAAAATATGACATATCACAGACATTGAAAATCTACAGTAGAAAGATTTCAAAAATGTGTTTGTCTTAAGAAGTCTGCAATACATTACCAGTTTGAACATGTTTGCTAAAGTGGGAGCTTAAATCTGTGGAGAAATGATTTCATCAGTTTAAAGAAAACATGTGCAGTACAGTAATATGTTCAAGTTTTCACTTCAAACAACATATTCTTTCATAAAAGACAGTTGAAAAGCTATTTGAACTTCAAAATTGGGGTAATTTTTAATTTCTATCCTGAAACAAGAAAAGAGGCTCACCCACAGGACGCCCTGGTTTGAACAGTGTGATTCTGTGATCGTCTGCATCAGTCCCTCCTGTCGGTCTCCTTATATACAGCTCTTCAAATTGCTGCTATCAACATTTCCTACTGTACTGCCAGCTCCCACTGCCTTTTGGTCATTGATAAGACGGCATTTCTGACAATGAGTTATAACCTCAAGCAAATTAGAGTCTCAGTTTGTGATGTTACACACATACACTTTCAATATGCGCTTCTTCCACTGTCGTGGGACACAGAGAGAACATGCAAAGTCCAGAGAGTGGAACCGCCTTGCTGTGCGGCAACAGCGCTACCCACTACACCACTGTACCACCCGTTTGTGAAGGTCCTCTTTATAATTTTTATGTCACATGAATTTTTACTTGGGGTTTTTTATCCAGGAACATTTGTAAAGAAACAAATAATAGAGGAACGCCATTCGTTAACATATATAGGATAGAGAGTAAACCTTTACACAGGTTTGAAGGATTCCTTCCCACCAGATATTCAATAGGATTTAGATCAGGGCACATTTGTGGATAGTCCAATGTTTAACTCTAAGCCATTGTTGGGTATTTTTCGCTGTGTTTTAGGTCATTATCCTTTTGGAAGATACATGACCTGTAACTGACACTGGGCAGCACATTCCGCTCCAGATTTCCTTGATAGGCTTGATATTTCATTTTATCCTGTACAGATTTAAGACACTATGTGCCTGATGCAGCAATAGCCCCAGAATATATCCGAGCCTCCTTCATGTTTCGCAGTCAGGACAGCTTTCTTTTCTTGGTAGGCTTCATTCTATGTCTGTGAGAACAGAGCTGATGTACCCTGACCTTGGAGTACACCTTGAACTTCTTTGGAAGTTGTTCTGGACTCTTATGTTTCCATTCGTACTATCGGTCTCTTCAGTTTGTGAGTAATTTTCCCCATGGAATGTTGGCTACAATCACATAGAACTTAATCTTCTGAATATGTGCAACTTGTACTGTAGTCAGAAGAACTTCAAACTGTTTGGAGATGGTCTGATAGCCTTTGCCTTTAACATGTTTGTCTATAATCTCTTGAGGTGACTTGTCCCTACTTGTTACCCTTTAAATAATCAGTTTGAAGACAGCTGTGATGCAAATCAGAAGACCCGTCTTAGTTTCCTTGTGGTCACATTGTCTTCAGTTGTTTCTTTGGATACCATCGTTTTTGTTCAAGCCTGTTTCATGAGTTTATCTCAGTCTGTTGAACCACAATTAAAAATCAGTGTCTGATTTTCGTTGGTTAAATTTCATTCCATTTTAATTTGTGGTTACCTTTGTCAGTTTCGAGTTGTTTCGGTGACCATTGTAACTTTCTTTATTAACAGAGGGTTTCATGTTTGCCCTCCCCTCTAGACATGAGCTCATGAACACAGTCCTAATAAACGGAACTAAGATAAAGAAGGAACTTACAGCATTATTTTGTTCATTGTTTATTTGTTTTCTACAGTCACGATATAAGGTTGCTAATGATTTCATGAGAGAAAAGAAAGTATAACGCATCTAACAGTCATTTTCCAGAGACGTTAATCATAAATTGTTGGTGAATAAAGCCGCACGTTGTGCTGTTACACCGGCTACCACAAATTTGTTGTGTTTCTTCTGTTACCAGAAAAGTATAAAAGAAAATATAAGACTTTGACTGTCTCTCTTCCGAGACTCAGTTGTAGAGTCATTTTTCGTTGCATGGACATCCAAAACAAACTTTGTAGTCATGGCAAGCTCCATCTTTCTGGTCTTCATTGCGGCAAACAAATCCTTGCGTTGGATTGTATCTGAAAATCATTTAATGATTCAAGATTTTAGCAGGAAGGGAATATTTTGGTGTATAAACTACCAAAGTCATACTGTATATCCTTGCTTATATAGCCAATACATCAGAAATATGATTTTCAATGCAATAGTACTGTTCAGAGGATAAATCCATTGGTGTATTCTCACTTCATGGCGACTTACATATAGATGGTCTCCCCTGTGCTGATTGCTGGGGTCATCATGTCAATGGTAACAGCTTCGATATACAGTAGAGTTTTACAGATTTCATCCTTGAATTCCTTCCTAATGTAGCCGCAAGAGGGCACAAGCCAGTGTCTTATTGTGCCGGTCCCAAGCCCGGATAAATACAGAGGGTTGCGTCAGGAAGGGCATCCGGCGTAAAACTTTTGCCAAATCAAAGATGCGAATCAAACATATGACTTCCATACCGGATCGGTCGAGGCCCGGGTTAACAACGACCGCCATCGGCGCTGTTGACCTACAGGGCGCCGGTGGAAATTGGATTACTGTTGGTCGAAGAAGGAGAGGAGGAAAGTGCGTTCGCACGAAGAAACAGAAGACGAGCGCCAAGAGTATAGGACTAAGAGTAGGGACGTTGAATGTTGGAACTATGACAGGAAAAGGTAGAGAGTTGGTCGACATGATGCAGAGGAGGAAGGTAGACATACTGTGTGTCCAGGAGACCAGGTGGAAAGGTAGCAAGGCTAGAAGTTTAGGAGCAGGGTTCAAGTTGTTCTATCATGGTGTAGATAGAAAGAGAAATGGAGTAGGAGTTATCTTGAAGGAGGAGTTTGTTAGGAATGTCCTGGAGGTAAAAAGAGTGTCGGATAGAGTGATGAGTCTGAAGCTAGAAATAGAAGGTGTGATGTTCAATGTTGTTAGTGGGTATGCCCCACAGGTAGGATGTGAGCTGGAGGAGAAGGAGAAATTCTGGTTGGACTTTGATGAAGTGATGCAGAGCATACCTAGAAGTGAGAGAGTTGTCATCGGTGCAGACTTCAATGGACATGTTGGTGCAGGTAACAGAGGTGATGAGGAAGTGATGGGCAGGTTTGGTATCCAGGAGAGGAACGCAGAAGGACAGATGGTAGTTGACTTTGCAAAAAGGATGGAAATGGCTGTAGTGAATACTTTCTTCCAGAAGAGGCAGGAACATAGGGTGACCTATAAGAGTGGTGGTAGGAGCACACAGGTAGACTACATCTTGTGTAGACGATGTAACCTGAAGGAGATCAGTGACTGCAAAGTAGTGGTAGGCGAGAGTGTAGCCAAACAGCATAGAATGGTGGTGTGTAGGATGACTCTGGTGGTGAGGAAGATGAAGAGGACAAAGACAGAGCAGAAGACGAAATGGTGGAAGCTAAAAAAGGAAGAGTGTTGCATGACCTTTAGGAAGGAGTTAAGACAGGCTCTGGGTGGTCAGGAGGTGCTTCCAGATGACTGGACAACTACAGCTAATGTGATCAGGGAGACAGGTAGGAGAGTATTTGGTGTGTCATCTGGAAGGAAAGTAGATAAGGAGACTTGGTGGTGGAATGAGGAGGTACAGGAGTGTATACAAAGAAAGAGGTTAGCTAAGAAGAAGTGGGACACTGAGAGGACTGAGGAGAGTAGACAGGAGTACAGGGAGATACAGCGTAAGGTGAAGGTAGAGGTAGCAAAGGCCAAACAAGAAGCTTATGATGACTTGTATGCTAGATTGGACAGTAAGGAGGGAGAGACTGATCTATACAGGCTGGCAAGACAGAGAGATAGAGATGGGAAGGACGTGCAGCAGATTAGGGTGATTAAGGATAGGGATGGAAGTCTATTGACAGGTGCCAGCAGTGTGATGGGAAGATGGAAAGAGTACTTTGAGGAGTTGATGAACGTGGAAAATGAGAGAGAACAAAGACTAGAAGAGGTGACTGTTGTGGACCAGGATGTAGCAAAGATTAGCCAGGATGAAGTGAGGAGAGCACTGAAGAGGATGAAGAGTGGAAAGGCAGTCGGTCCTGATGATATACCTGTAGAGGTTTGGAAGTGTCTAGGAGAGGTGGCAGTAGAGTTTCTGACTGGGTTGTTCAACAGGATCTTAGATAGTGAGAAGATGCCTGAGGAGTGGAGGAGAAGTGTGCTGGTGCCCATTTTTAAGAACAAGGGAGATGTGCAGAGTTGTGGCAACTACAGAGGAATAAAGCTGATGAGCCATACAATGAAGTTATGGGAAAGAGTAGTGGAAGCTAGACTAAGGGCAGAAGTGAGCATTTGTGAGCAGCAGTATGGTTTCATGCCAAAAAAGAGTACTACAGATGCAGTATTTGCTTTGAGGATGTTGATAGAGAAGTACAGAGAAGGCCAGAGGGAGCTGCATTGTGTTTTTGTAGATCTGGAGAAAGCTTATGACAGGGTGCCCAGAGAGGAACTGTGGTATTGTATGAGGAAGTCTGGAGTGGCAGAGAAGTATGTTAGAGCGGTGCAGGACATGTATGAGGACTGTAAGACAGTGGTGAGGTGTGCTGTAGGTGTGACAGAGGAGTTCAAGGTGGAGGTGGGACTGCATCAGGGATCAGCTCTGAGCCCCTTCTTGTTCGCTATGGTGATGGACAGGCTGACAGACGAGGTTAGACAGGAATCTCCATGGACTATGATGTTTGCAGATGACATTGTGATCTGCAGTGAGAGTAGGGAAGAGGTGGAGGAGAAGCTAGAGAGGTGGAGGTTTGTCCTGGAAAGGAGAGGGATGAAGGTTAGCCGCAGTAAGACAGAGTACATGTGTGTGAATGAGAGGGACCCAAGTGGAAGAGTGAGGTTACAGGGAGAAGAGATCAAGAAGGTGGAGGATTTTAAGTACTTGGGGTCAACAGTCCAGAGCAATGGAGAGTGGGGAAAAGAGGTGAAGAAGCGTGTCCAGGCAGGATGGAATGGGTGGAGAAAAGTGTCAGGTGTGATGTGTGATAGAAGAGTTTCAGCTAAAATGAAAGGAAAGGTGTACAAAACTGTGGTGAGACCAGCGATGTTGTTTGGTCTAGAGACAGTGTCACTGAGGAAAAGACAGGAGGCAGAGCTGGAGGTAGCAGAGATGAAGATGCTGAGGTTCTCTCTGGGAGTGACCAGGAAGGATAGGATCAGGAATGAGTACATCAGAGGGACAGCACATGTTAGAGGTTTTGGAGATAAAGTCAGAGAGGCCAGACTGAGATGGTTTGGACATG